>CM038676.1:432481409-433133782 GCA_021605205.1 Aegilops longissima
ATAATTATTGGGCGAAAGAAATACACCGGGGCCCAGGGCCTGTCCACGAGATAGGGGCGCCCCACAGGCGCCCCTATCTCATGGGCCCCTGGACCTCCTCCGACCTCAACTCCAACTCCATATATTCCATCTCGGGAGAAAAAATCAGAGAAAGTTTCATCGCATTTCACGACACGGAGCCGCCGCCAAGCCCTAATCTCTCGGGAGGGCTGATCTGAGTCCGTTCGGGGCTCGGAGAGGGGATTCGTCGCCATCGTCATCATCAACCATCCTCCATCACCAATTTCATGATGCTCACCGCCGTGCGTGAGTAATTCCATCGTGAGGCTTGCTGGATGGTGATGGGTTGGATGAGATTTACCATGTAATCAAGTTAGTTTTGTTAGGGTTTGATCCTAGTATCCACTATGTTACGAGATTGATGTTGCTATGACTTTGCTATGCTTAATGCTTGTCACTAGGGCCCGAGTGCCATGATTTCAGATCTGAACCTATTATGTTTTCATGAATATATGTGTGTTCTTGATCCTATCTTGCAAGTCTATAGTCACCTATTATGTGTTATGATCCGACAACCCCGAAGTGGCAATAATCGGGACACTTCCCGGTGATGACCGTAGTTTGAGGAGTTCATGTATTCACTATGTGCTAATGCTTTGTTCTGGTTCTCTATTAAAAGTAGGCCTTAATATCCCTTAGTTTCCACTAGGACCCCGCTGCCACGGGAGGGTAGGACAAAAGATGTCATGCAAGTTCTTTTCCATAAGCACGTATGACTATTTACGGAATACATGCCTACATTACATTGATGAACTGGAGCTAGTTCTATATCACCCTATGTTATAACTATTACATGAGGAATCGCATCCGGCAAAACTATCCATCACTGATCCATTGCCTACGAGCTTTTCATATACTGTTCTTCGCTTATTTACTTTTCCGTTGCTACTGTTACAACTACTACAAAAACCCAAAAACATTTATCTTTACTTTTTGCTACCGTTACCTTTATTATCATACCACTTTTGCTACTAATCACTTTGCTGCAGATACTAAGTTATCCAGGTGTGGTTGAATTGACAACTCAACTGCTAATACTCAAGAATATTCTTTGGCTCCCCTTGTGTCGAATCAATAAATTTGGGTTGAATACTCTACCCTCGAAAGTTGTGGCGATCCCCTATACTTGTGGGTTATCAAGACCAATTTCTGGCGCCGTTGCCGGGGAGCATAGCTCTATTCTCTAAGTCACTTGGGATTTATATCTGTTGATCACTATGAAGAACTTGAAAGACGCTAAGACCAAGATTTTGCCCTCAACTACGAGGGGAGGTAAGGAACTGCCATCTAGCTCTGCACTAGATTCTCCTTCCGTTATTAGTAGGCTTGCTACACCTAAACCCGCTACTGCTATGAATTCTGATATGTCGCATGTTATTGATGATGCCACTTCTGCTATGCATGATGAAACTACTTCTGGGCGTGATACTACTTTGCCATTAGGTGAATTTCTAGATGAACAACTTGCTAGAGTTAGGGGGAATGAAAATATTGAAGAACCTATTATTGATGATAGTGATGATGAAGGTTCCCCCAATGATTATGTTTTACCTGTTGTTCCTAAGGGTTATGAATGAAAAAGCTGCTCTTGAAATCCTTGCTTGCAATGATAGAAGTGATCTTGAGAAATTATTAGCTAAATGGAAGCAGCAGTCTCTTAATGCTAGAATGAAACCCGATCCTGCTTTTGCTACTTCACCTATCTGTGTTACTGATAAGGATTATGAATTCTTTGTTGATCCTGATATTATTACTTTAGTTGAATCTGATCCTTTTTATGGCCTTGAACCTGAAACTGTTGTGGCACATCTTACCAAGTTGAATGATATAGCCACCTTGTTTACTAATGATGAGAAATCTCGCTATTTATATATCCTTAAGATATTTACATTCTCATTAAAGGGTGATGCTAAGACTTGGTATAATTCTCTTGCTCCTGGTTGTGTGCGTAGTCCCCAGGATATGATTTATTACTTCTCTGCTAAATATTTCCTGCTCATAAGAAACAAGCTGCCTTATGGAAATATATAATTTTGTGCAAATCAAAGAAGAGAGTCTCCCACAAGCTTGGGGAGGCTTCTTGATTACTTAATGCTTTGCTGATCATCCTCTTAAGAAAAATGAAATACTTGATATCTTTTATAATGGACTAACCGATGCTTCCAAGGACCACTTGGATAGTTGTGTTGGTTGTGTTTTAAGGAAAGAACAATGATTGAAGCTGAAATATTATTGAATAATGAAAATAATTGGACTCTTCCCGAGCAGTTCTCAAGTAATTCCTGAACCAATTGAGCCAACTCTGAGCCTATTCCTAAACCCACTTCAAGAAGAGAGGTGTTTTATTTCTCGATCTCAAGATATGCAAGAGGCAAAGAAATCAATGAAAGAAAAAGGTATTAAAGTGAAGATGTTAAGAATTTACCACCTATTGAAGAAATACATGGTCTTAATTTATCATGAAGAACTACATTGTCTTGATAACCCGACACAGGTAGTAAAGGTAAATTCTCTCTATAGATATGATAAAGTTGAAATACACCCTCTACTAAATTTCGTAGCCCATGCTTAGATGAATTTGATGACTTTATGGCTAGGCAAGAAAGTTTTAATGCTTATGTTGGTAGAGAGTTAAAGAATAATGCTTTCGAGATAGGACGCGTAGGTGATAATCTGGCTAGAGTTAAAGATGAACTTCACCGCGTTAGCAAATATGCTTCTATGATTGCTACTCAAGCTAAGCAAGTACTTAAAACTCAAAATGATTTGCTTAATGAATTGAATAATAAAAATGACTTTGCTGTTAGAGTGGCTACTAGAACTGGTAGAATGACTCAGGAACCTTTGTATCCTGAAGGCCACCCTAAGAGAATGGAGCAAGATTCTCAGATAAATAATTTAGAGGCACCTAGTTCTTCTAAAAAGAAGAAGAATAAAAATGATAGAACCTTGCATGCTTCTAGTGAACCGGTCATAGACACACCTGAGAATCCCAATGATATTTCTATCTCTGATGCTGAAACTCAATCAGGTGATGAACATGAACCTAGTGATAATGTTAATGATAATGTTCATGTTGATGCTCAACCTAGTAAAGACAATGATGTAGAGATTGAACCTGTTGTTGATCTTGATAACCCACAATCAAAGAATCAACGTTATGATAAGAGAGATTTTGTTGCTAGGAAGCACGATAAAGAAAGAGAACCATGGGTTCAGAAACCCATGCCCTTTCCTCCTAAACCATCCAAGTCAAAGGATGATGAGGATTTTGAGCGCTTTGCTGAAATGATTAGACTTATTTTCTTACGTATGCGCTTAACTGATATGCTTAAAGTAAATCCTTATGCTAAGTATATGAAGGATATCATCACAAATAAAAGAAAGATACCGGAAGCTGAGATTTCCACCATGCTTGCTAATTACACTTTTAAGGGTGGAATACCAAAGAAACTTGGAGATCCGGGTGTACCAACTATACCATGCTCTATCAAAAGAAATTATGTTAGAACTGCCTTATGTGATCTTGGAGCCGGTGTTAGTGTTATGCCTCTCTCTTTATATCGTAGACTTGAATTGAATAAGTTGACACCTACTGAAATATCTTTGCAAATGGCTGATAAATCAACTGCTATACCTGTCGGTATTTGTGAGGATGTGCCTGTTGTGGTTGCAAATGTCACTATTTTAACGGACTTTGTTATTCTTGATACTCCTGAGGACGATAGTATGTCTATTATCCTTGGTAGACCTTTTCTTAATACTGCAGGGGCTGTTATTGATTGCAACAAAGGCAATGTCACTTTTCATGTTAATGGTAATGAGCATATGGTACACTTTCCGAGGAAACAATCTCAAGTTCATAGCATCAATTATATTGAAAAAGTTCCAACTATTATTTTTGGAGGTTTTGAATTTCCTCTCCCTACTGTCAAGAAAAAGTATGATATTCTTATTGTTGGGATTTTCATATCCCCGTTGAGGTAACTTAGTGTTATTCGAAATTTCTCCGGTTCCGTGTTATTCAGAATGAGTTTGTTAACAAGACTTGATCAACCTTGTTAGTGGGTTCATTTTGATGATCACGAGATGGACGAAACTAGAAGGCACAACCTTCTGTACCCTCATTTTATTTTCTGTTATTTATAATAAATAAAGCAAAAATAGTATTATCCGTTTGTTTTCTGAATTATCCGTGCATTAAAAAATAGTCCGAAAATAAAAGTGCTCCAAATGCCCTGCAAATCTACTATGATTTTTTCTGGAATATTTGAGGATTTTAGGCACTGAAAACACTACAGGAGGGCCAAGCACCAGGCCACGAGAGAGGAGGGCGCCCCCCCTGTAGGGCGCGCCCCCTGTCTCATGGGCCCCTGGTGGCCCCCCTCCACTTATTCCTGCACCCACACACTTCATCTTCTACCCAAAAAAATCCCCATCCAGCTCAAGCACGAGTTCTAGCTCATTTTGCTGCGATTTTCGATCTCCTTGCTCAAAGCTCCACTCACAAAACTGCTTTGGGAGATTGTTGCTTGGTATGTGACTCCTCCATTGGTCCAATTAGTTTTTGTTCTAGTGCTTTATTCATTGCAAATTTTTGCTGCATAGGTGACCATCTTCTTGAGCTTGCATGTTAAATTTTTGAGGTCCCAAGCAATTCCAATGCATGATATAGGCTCTAGGCACTTGTAGGAGTAGTTGCCATCAATCTTGTTTAGTTTTATTCACTTTTATTTTGAAGTTACTAAAATTTCAGAAATTTTCAGAAAAGAAATATGCTTAGAAGAATGTACCAAGGAGGCTCCTCGGCAAAGAAAGGGCCAAGGATTGCTATACGTGAGCAAGATGTTGAATTGCCGAGGGACGCAAACGTACGGGCTTGTGAGTGGCCATCCGATCATTTTATGGTCGAAGCAGGCTTCAAGGAGGAATTTGACGCATATATGCGTAATGCCGAGCTGGAGGACTTCTTACAAGATAAGTGTCCATGATACTATCATTGGTGATTCTTTTGTGCGGAGGTTTAGATACAACTGTGCGCGTAATTCTCCTAGTGTCATGTTTGATGTTTATGATACATCTTATACCATGGATTTAGAGGATTTCACAATTGCTTGCAAACTTCCGCAATGGGGTAATATTAATGATCCTTCCAAATCTGAATTTAGAGATTTTCTTGCTAGTATTACTGTAGGAGAATCTAGGGACGTAGCACAAGCTACCATAGGGAGCATTCATTTTCCTGCTATACATTACTTTGCTCTCTTTATTGGTAGATGCATTAACGGTAATGACGAGGTATGTCACATGTGTGCCCCTGATCTTTGTGTCCTCAAGAGTGTTGTGTCAGGTTATAAAGGCTATAAGTTGGGGGCAATAGTTGCACCTAGGTTGCAGAATAATAGTAGAAAGGGAGATTTATTTGGAGGAATTTATGCAACCCGTGTGGCTAACTTTCTTAATATAGCCCCACGAGAGGGGGATATGATTTTACCTCCTGTTTATTTGGATAAAGAAGCTATGTTCCATCATCATTTTCTTGAGAGGAATGAACAATTCCTCAATTATCGACTAATCTATGACAGACGCAACGTCGTCCCTGCCACTCTTCCTGCTCCCTACCTTTTTGATTATCAGGCGAAAGGAAGATATGTTGTCACCAGGGAAGAAGCCCCTAAATATGAGAGGGGAATGGAGGCAGCTCCCCAACACGCTGCTGCTCAGGAGGCTGTTGCCTCTGCATCTCAGTACAACCCCAGTTTCACAGACGGATATCAGCCAGGCGGTCCTTGGTACTAGACCAACTTAGGCCAAAAGCCTAAGCTTGGGGGAGTACGTATTTCTCACCGACTTTACATTCATGTTCACACACTAGTCGTCGGTGCTCATACTCTTTCATTGTATTATCCATGTTAGTTTAATTTTCTTTTTCTAGTTTTCTTCTTGTGTGTTTGATAAACCTTAAGAAAAACCAAAAAAATTAGTTAGTTTAATTTCCATGCTTGTAGTAGAAATTAAAATGAAAATCCAAAAAGATTTCTAGTTCTTCTTCTTACTTGTTGGGAGCTTTCCCGTGTAAATAGTTTTATTTTCTTTTCTTTCTTTTGGGGGTCGAGAAGACCATATTGAAAATGCTTAGTGGCTCTCATATGCATGATCGTTTATTTAATTTAGAGCCCATATTACTTGTCTTCTCTCTTGAGTTGAATGCTTGCAGATTCCAGCTTATTCCAATGCACGTGCACTCTTATTATTATACACATCGTTCGGTCGTGCGAGTGAAAGGCAATAATGACAATATATGATGAACTTATTGGGATGAGAAAAGCTGGTATGAACTCGACCTCTTTTGTTTTTGTAAATATGATGAGTTCATCGTTTTTGAGTCAACTATTATGAAGTAAACATATTTGCAATGACATTTAGAGATTATAGTTGCTTGTGCCATGCTTGATTAGCTATGAGTTATAATGGTTTACCTTGCGTACCAACATGCTATTAGAATGATTATGATGTGGTATGATGGGATGGTATCCTCCTTTGAATGAATTGAGTGACTCGACTTGGCACATGTTCCCACATGTAGTTGAATCAAATCAACATAGCCTTCATGATATTTATGTTCATGGTAGATATATCCTACTCATGCTTGTTCTCGGTGTGAATTAATTTTAATGCATGTTTATGACTGTTGTCGCTCTCTCAGTTGGTCGCTTCCCAGTCTTTTGCTAGCCTTCACTTGTACTAAGCGGGAATACTTCTTGTGCATCCAAACTCCTTAAACCCCAAAGTTGTTCCATATGAGTCCACTATACCTTCCTATATGCGGTATCTACCTGCCGTTCCAAGTAAATTTGTATGTGCCAAACTCCAAACCTTCAAATGAAATTCTGTTTTGTATGCTCGAGCAACTCATGTTTCATCTGGGGCTGCCTATATCTTCCATGCTAGGTGGGTTATTTTCAAGAGGAGTGGACTCCGCTCCTCATTCACGAGAAAGGGCCGGTAACCGGGATGCCCAGTTCCATGATCCAAAAAGATCAAAGCAAATCAAAATAATTGAACAAAACTCCCCCAGGGCTGTTGTATGTTGGAGGCACTCGTTGTTTCGAGCAAGCCATGGATTGATGCTTGTTGGTGGTTGGGGGAGTATAAAACTTTACCATTCTGTTTGGGAACTGCCTATAATGCATGTAGTATGGAAGATACAGCCATCTCATAGTTGTTGCGTTGACAGCGAAAGTATGCCGCTCAAAATGTTATTCAATCTCTATTTTAAAATCGAGCTCTGGCACCTCTACAAATCCCTGCTTCCCTCTGCAAAGGGCCTATATATTTACTTTTATGTTGAGTCATCACCCTTCTTATTAAAAAGCACCATTGAGAGCACTTGTCATTTGCATTCATTATTATTGGTTTACATTGGGTATGACTTGACTGGATCTCTTTTACCATGAATTACAATGTTTAGTCAGTCCTTGATCTTTAAAGGTGCTCTGCATTTATGTTTTGTGGTCTCAGAAAGGGCTAGCGAGATACCATTTTGTTCTATCATGTTATGATTATTTTGAGAAAGTGTTGTCATCCGAGTTTTATTATTACTCGCTAGCTGATTATGTTATTGATATGAGTAATTGTGAGACCTATGTGTTATTGTGAGTATGGTTAGTTTATAATATTTGCTGAAACTTGAATACTGGCTTTTCATGTTTACAACAACAAGAGCAAACAGAGTTTTCTTGTTATTGTGAGTATGGTTAGTTTATAATATTTGCTGAAACTTGAATACTGGCTTTTCATGTCTTCACTTATTTACTTTTCCGTTGCTACTGTTACAACTACTACAAAAACCCAAAAACATTTATCTTTACTTTTGCTATCGTTACCTTTATTATCATACCACTTTTGCTACTAAACACTTTGCTGCAGATACTAAGTTATCCAGGTGTGGTTGAATTGACAACTCAACTGCTAATACTCAAGAATATTCTTTGGCTCCCCTTGTGTCGAATCAATAAATTTGGGTTGAATACTCTACCCTCGAAAGCTGTTGCGATCCCTATACTTGTGTGTTATCAGCGAGCCTCTTGCTCTTGGTCTCTTCTTGGTTCACCTTTGCTCAATGACGACGCAATGACGCCTCCCGACTTGCTAATCGTCTTGAACTTCCGTGGCGGAGCGCTCAGTCAAGGTTCGTGTTAAGCTTTGGCACAAGGTTCGTGTTAAGCTTTGGCACTCGTTGATTGTGGATGCTCCTCTGTTGTGTCGTGGGGTTTGATACGCACGCCGGTGCAGTGCATTAGGCTGTTTGTAGAGTCTAGATATTGTGAACCTCGACGCACCCCTCATCTACCTGGTCCTGTTAGTATGCTAGCTAGGTCTTGCCTTATGTTGGGCGTCCTGTTCCTCTCCTTTCCTTGTAACACTCGTTATTTTTCTGGTTTTCGGCTCGGATTTTTCTTATAAACGGGTTTAATTTGTTAAGGTTTTCGATCCGGTTTTTCTCATAAACTGGATCACTCTCCTGGCATTATGGCCACTTTGAGCAATATATTCAGGTGAAGGAACTCCTCCCCCGGTGATTCTAAAAAAAAACAAATTCATCGACTACATACGCTTAACTAGGATTCCCGTTAGTTCGGTTTTAACATACTCTCCAAGGCTAATACTCAGATGCGGAGGTACCAACTCAAATCCATTTAAGATGCATTCGCAAATCAAGGCGGATATATAAAAGCGAATCTAGTGCAAGCCTAAAAAATAGGAGTTAATTGCACAGAAGTACCACAATTCGGGCATCACATGCAGATTGGTACCACGATTGCTAATTTTTGCGTGTCAGTACCAACATTGGTGTAAGTTTTTGCAAATTAGGCTAAAACGCGTATTTATACGTATTGACGCCCGATCCGACAGCTCGGGCCCACCCGTCAGGTGCCACGCTGGCCAATCGGCGCGTGCCCGCGCGCTGAGTAGGACGAGCCGGTCTTGTTGCAACCTGGTCCGATCGCACTGACTACAGCCCGCCCCACCATTCCCTCCCTCCCCTCCTCGCTCGAACCCTAGTCCATGGCGTCGGCGATTCCGCCAGCGGCGGCGAGGGCGCCCACGGCGGCGGTGAGATGCCGTTCGGCCTCCTAGCGGAACGTGGCGTCCGACGGGATGGCGGCGACGACTCGACTCAGCGTACTCGACCGACGACGAGGAGTCGATGTTACTCACCATGGAGCAGCGGTTGCGGTTGGCGCACCAGTGGGTGGTGAACCCTAGCAGCAGCCATGAGTTGACGCATGGACTTGGCGGCGTGCTGTAAGTACCCTTGTCCTACTCCTCCTCTGATTTATCCAATTTGGCATTTTTAGGGTTTGTTCATCTTCTACTTTATCCAGTTGGGGATTAGGTTTTATCCAACTGAAGTGACTAGTATAGGACAATTAAACTAACCTAGTAACATAGTGTATTGCACTCTCAAATTAGTTCAATGACAGTAAAAATTTGGGATTATTGTGGCTCTCCAAATTGTTCAGAATGTCCAATCTTGTTACTTTAAATTGTTACATCTTGTCTTGTTGCTCTCCAAATTTTGGTATTGTGCTCAATTAATAAATAATAGACTTATAGATTACTTCAAATTATGATGTCTGTGTCTTGTTGCTCTCCAAATTAAGAGCGATTATAATGAATACATGAAATTTAATTTGTTACGTAGTTTGGATGAAGACATTTGGCAAGTAAGGATCCATTTTGATGCAAGAGAACCATTGGAGATGAAGCTGTGTGGTTCAGATATTACTTATCTGAATTTGGTTGCGATGATGGAAACCCAAGGATTTAATGCATATGATTGTTTGTTTCACATTGAAAATCCATCTTTAGGAGAGAAAGGGCTGGATTTGGTAGACAGTCATGCAGAATTAAAGATGATAAAGAGGAAGATCCAGGACAAATTGGTGCTTAATTTGCTAGTCGTGGCTTGTGCACCCCGATCTTGATTTTGAGAGGCAGCATTTTGAAAAGCCAGACTTGTCCACTGTGGTGTACCAAGAGCCTGTTGTTTATGATCTGAGTGAGCCTCCTATCTTAGTTGTTGATAAGGAAGGAGTAGTTTTTGAGAGTCAATGTAGCACACATCACCCTACTGGTCCTGCTGGTGTTTGCACACAAGAAAGCAAAAATGCAACAGACAATTTGAAAGCAGTTTTGGAAGAAGAAGAAGAGGGATATCAAGGATTTGAGGCTTATGAGGACAGTGATGCCTCTGATGAGGATGGTCAAATTGGAAGTGACCCTAATTACATGGTTGATGATGAAGATGTAGAGGTGGAAGAGGGAAAGAGACAGAGAGAGCTAGAAGTACAAGAGGAAGAATCAGATGATGATCAATCAGAAGAGGAAGAAATGCTGCATTATGAGGGTGACACTGAAGTTGAGGACCCATTTGAGGTAGAGGAAGATAGGACTTTTGAACAAGAAGAAGGAACTATAGTTGAACCTGTAAAGAAGAAGCGAAGCTGCCGGTTAGAAGAGGCCCAACCACTAGGTCACATTGTAGTGAGCTACGGAGGTTGAACCTGATTTCAGACCATCATCGATGAAGAAGAGAAGGGGTTGTTGAGGGAGAGTGATGATGATGGTTTTGAGCCACTCTCTTTTGTCCTACCAAAGAAAAGGAAGAGTAGGGCAAAGAAAAGGCCTGCTAGGAAGTGGTATAATGAGAAAATGGAGCAACCACATGAGCAACTGTGTATGAAGTTGTGTTTTAGGGATCATCATCAATTGAGAGATGCTTTGTTGAATTTGCACATCACTCGGGCTAGGAATTTCAGGTATCACAGAATTCAGATCAGAGGATAATTGTTGAGTGTGTAGATAAAAATGCCAGTTCTTAATTGTGGCAGCAGTTATAAAAGGAGAAAACCTTTGTAATTAAGAAGATGAGACTAGAGCACACTTGCCCTAGTACCACCGAGACCACCTGTGGTTAGTCCTAAGTGGCTAGCACAGAAATATGAGCATCTCTTTAGATCTGATATAACTCTGGTATTCAGACTATAATTGATGCATGCAATGAAAAATATGGTGTATATGTGCCCAAGTGCATGGCATATAGGGCAAAGAACATAGCTATTGAAGCTGTGTTAGGAGATCACAAGAAGCAATATCCTAGGCTTAAAGACTATGCTCGGTGTCATGGACACAAACCACAGGAGTAGAGTAATAGTGACTCTGTTACTCCAAAGTACCAAATGCAAAAATACCCCACCCAGGCCCAAGATTCCATGCCATGTTCTTTGCCTTAATGGAGCAAGGAGGGTTTCTCAATGGGTGTAGGCCTTTCATTGGTTAGTTCTTGAACCTTGTGTGAACCATTTACATATTGTAGAGTACTCCATATTGTATCTCACTTGGAAATGTTGATTATGCAGGTGTTGATGGATGCTTCATTAAGCTCACTACTGGTGCTCAACTACTTGCTGCCCTTGGTAGAGATGGCAACAACAACATATATCCACTTGGCATTTGGCATAGTTGGTCAAGAGGACACACCTAGTTGGTGTTGGTTTCTACACCAACTGAAAATTTGCCTAGGGGAGAAGTGGGCAAGTTTGGAGCTTATACTATAATATCGATAGACAAAAGGTATGTGTTTGCATATTTCATTCTGTTTTGAACAAGTGTTTACAGAGCTTAGATTTTCATTGGTGCATATTTCTTTAGCTTGTAGCTTAGACTTGTTAAATTGTTTGTGTCGGGGTTCTTGAATGCAGTGAATGCTGTTTTTCCAAATTGCAACCAAAGATTACGCCTTAGACATTTATATGCAAATTTCCAAAATCTGGGTTTAGGGGTGAAGATCTTAAGAAGTGCATGGATAATGCTAGCTATGCCTACAATGAACACAAATTTAATATTGCAATGAATGATCTTAGAGCTGAAAGTGAGGAAGCTTGGGAGTGGCTTACTGCAATACCAAAAAAAACATGGGCAAGGCATGCATTTGACACAAACTGCAAGACTGACTTGGTAGTGAACAACTTGTCTGAGGTGTTCAACAAGTACATTCTAGATGTTAGGAGAAAACCTATAAGGACAATGTGTGATGGGATAAAAGATAAGCAGATGGTGAGGTGGCACATGAAGAGAGAGAGTGTAAAGGAAGCAAGAGATAACACCTCATTACAATGAGAAGCTAGAGGTTGAGAAGGAGAGGGCCAGATACTACAAGCCAATACAGGCAGGGGTCAACTTATGGCAAGTTACAAGTGGGCAGCAAACACATGCTGTCAACCTGGAACTTGAGACTTGTGGATGCAGGAAGTGGGACCTTAGTGGCATACCTTGCAACCATGCCATCTCTGCAATAAACAAGGCTAAAAGGAAACCAGAGGATTATGTCAGCAAATTCTTCAAGAAAGATTTTTATGCTGCAGCTTATGAACCAATGATCTTTCCTGTTCCTGGCGAGCATGATTGGACAAGGACCCCTGGTCCAGACATAGAACCACCTGCATTCAAAATCAAGAGAGGAAGAAGGAAAGAAAAGAGGATCAAGGGCAAATTTGAAGTACCAAAGCCAAAAGAAACTTCAAGAATGGGGACCATAACATGTGGCAATTGTGGTCTCCAAGGGCATAGGTACACAAACTGTCTTAAACAGTTGAAGCCTGAGCTAGCTTTGAGGAAGAATAAGCATGTGGTAATAATTTTTCACCTTGAAATATACTAATATTTTATTTCTTGTACATTTCTTTCTAGCATTATTAACTGTTTCCTTTTCTTTGCAAGGCTACTCCAAGTACCTCACAGCCAAGAGCTGCTGGTCCTTCTCAGAATGAAAATGAAGGAGAAGTTGCACCTTGGAGAAGTGAAGAAGATGAAGAAGACAGCCAAGACCTGCATGTAGGAACTAATGTTGTGTCTTGTATGCTTGCTCCTACACCACCATCATCTGGAAGAAGAGGAGCTGGCAGAGGAGCTGGTGCTACTACTACTACAACACCACCATCTGAAAGAGGAAGGGGAGCTGGCAGATGAAGAGGAGCTGCTACTTCTACCACACCACCACCACCATCTGGAAGAGGAGCTGGCAGAGGCAGAGGAAGAGCTGGAAGAGGTGCTCCAATGCCATTCATTGCCCCCAGGCAATATGCTGACATTCCTACTGATGGCACACACACTGGATGGATGTCCTACTTCACTGCTAGCATGGGAGGAGGAGGAGCCATGTAATGTGAAATACTGTGGTGTTATTTTGGTTGAACTTGATGCTTGAGGTGGAGTACTGGTGTTATTTTAGTAATGTTGAACTTGATGCTTGTAATGTTGAACTTGAGGTGCTTATTGTAATGTAGAACTTGCTACTAGATATGTGGTTGAACTTTAGTTGATTATCGGAATGTTGAACTTTAGGTGGTTATCTGAACTACCAGTATTTGCAAAGCAGTACCACATTTGCAGTTACTTGTGACAAATCAGTACCAATAATGCTGCTAGCTGTTGCATGTCAGTACCAATATTGGGGCATCACATAACATGCAGTACCACATTTGGGGATTCGACATGTGGGATGATACCTCTTGTACTATTAAAGTGACAACACCAGATCTCGAGTGGGGAGCGAAACTAGGGTTCATCCACGGTAGGGCCATTTGGAGCGCAGCCAAGGAGAAATCTCAGAGGCGCTGACTGGGGCCGGCGGCGGAGATGTCATGGTCGTCCAGTGCCGGGTCCGCTCCCGGATTTCGTCGAGCTGCAGGAAGGAGGGGGGAGGAGTCGCGCTCATCGGTGCGCTACCGCGAGAACCCAATGGCATACGAGCCTCCAGTGATGTGCCACTGCTCAACTCCGAGGAAGGCGCCAAGATGGATCTCCTGGAGCAGGCAGAACCCTGGTAGGAGGTACTATAGCTGTGTGGATGCTATGGTGAGTGTTGTTTTTTGCCCTAATTTTCTTCCTCTTTCTTCTGTGCAATAGTATGTGCCAGCATGGTGAAATTTGCTTGTGTATCTTAATAGCACGGTGGCTGTGGATTTGTCTAATGGCATGATGATCCATTGCCCACATTCTGGAGTGAGCTCATTGGGGATCTGCGTGATGAAGTATGGAGGCTTAAAGGTGCAACTGTTGCTAGATCTGAAGATCAATTTCAATCGACTCCAAGTGAAGATGATGGCACAAGGGAGGCCATGTTTTGTCTCTGCAAACTCAACTCGAGAGAAGAATGCAGAGATTGCAGGATTAGGGCCAAATTTCACAATGTCTTGTTTCTTTTCACTATATTTGTGCTTGGCTTAGTTGCGGGCAAGATATTAAGTTAGTTAGTTGGTTCAGATTGCAGCCAAATTGTAATGGATCAAGTTGTAATGGATCGGTGAAGTTATCTTCGATGCAATGAGATTTAGTGAGTCTTGTTCCTCTTTTATTGCAATGTCTTTATGCGGTTTGCTGCAACATTGTCATAATGTACCATCATCAACATATCCATCTACATAATCAGCATATCCATACATAATAAGAAAATGATCCATACATAGCAATACATAACCATTGTTCACAATACATAGAGGAGTTCCACTTCAAATGCATAGTTCATCCTTTTCTCACAAAAGGATGAATAGCATAACTACTACATACATACACAACCATAGTTCACCATTAGTACAAGCATACAGTACACAACATTAGTTCCTACATGCTAGGTCATTACACAACCATAGTTCACCATTAGTACAAGCATACAGTACACAACATTAGTTCCTACATGCTAGGTCATTACACAACCATCATTCCCAAAAGGTCAGCAATGCCACTAATCTCATTTTCATCTTCTTCACTTCTCCAAGATGGCCTGAATCCCCCTGAACTTCTCCTTCAAATTTTCATTCTGAAACTCTAACTGCCACTTCTCTTCAATATGCTTTTCATTTCCCTTAAGCAGATCAGCAACCTGAAGCTTCAACTGTAGCTTCTCTTGGGTGAGCTTCTCCTGACACTTAGCTAGTTCTGCATTCTTCACTCCAAATTCATACTAGCTTGATAAGCACTTGCTTCTCTTTCATTTTGTTCAACTTCAAGTTCGAATGACTGTTGCTTGAGCTCTTGTCGGGTTGAGCAGCAGCTCATACTTTCGAGTAAGTTGTTGGGTCTCGCATCTTTCTTTGCCATCTCGTTGCCATCTTTGCCTTCATATCATCAATCAGTTCTTTTCTTACCTCCTGCCGATATGTAATGGCAGGATCGCAGATGTCTGAAATCCACCACCTTATCTTCCGGAAGTTCATCACTCATGCACATCTTGGACTAGCTTGTCATAGTTGGCCTCCGACTTGTTCTTCTCTTTTGTCAGATGGTGGATAGTGAAAGAACTTTCAAGATTGTCATTCACCCTAGCACTTTTGGCATCTTCAACCATTGCCCATAGCTTCAACAATGCATTCTGCATTGTTGGGGGCCACTGGTGATCAACCCATTCAACAAAGCCACAATTGCTACCTTCCTGCAAAAACAACAACAACAACAAAACAGTTCATACAGCAAGTAATTACACAAAATCACTGCAGTTGCCAAAAAGAATGTCTAAATTTAGCATCAGACCACTACATTTATCAAGATGAGCAGCCACTTGAGTAGCTGACTGACTAGGTTAGTTACTCTACTGTTCATATCAAGGAGTTTTCAACCATTTGTAAGCTACTGTACTACCACTATTAACAAAAATTACTATGCCATTGTACTCCAGCAAAATATACTCATGCTTGACCTAAATAAGCTACTCTAACCACTATGAACCAAAATGTTGACAACAAGCGAGTACTCCAGCAAGCAGAGTTCAATATGGCCTTGACCAAGTAAGAAAAAATCAGTATGCCTACAATCCTACAATCCATACCGCTGTGCACATGCTAAAAACCTCATGCACGTCTGCATTTCCTTCAAAGGCAACAAGCCTCTCAGATGCCATGCCGTGCTTCTCACATGGAGACAACACATCCAGCTCAAGCCCTTTGTAATCTGGATCTTCAATGCTGAAAGGACTGCGAAGCTCGCACAAAGACAATGGCCAAATCAAAACCTAGCGAAATCAACCAAATCAAGAAATCCCAAATCTGAAACCCTAACCCTAACCCTTTACTGACCTCGTTGAGACCGTCTGTGGAGGAAGACTGCATGTACGGGAGGCTAGAATGGTCGTCGCTGCTTTCGTCCTCCAAAACCATGGCGTCGGCGAGGCGGGCGGCGGCGCGATCGGGGCCGGGCGGCGGCGACGGAGGAAACGAGTGAGGAGGGGGAGGGGAGGGGAATGGTGCGACCGGACCAGGTTGCAGCGCACCGGCTCGTCCTAGTCAGCGCGCGGGCACGCGCCGATTGGCCAGCGTGGCTCCTGACGGGTGGGCCCGAGCTGTCGGATCGGGCGTCAATATGTATAAATACGCGTTTTAGCCTAATTTGCAAAAACTTACACCAATGTTGGTATTGACACGAAAAAATTAGCAATCGTGGTACCAATCTGCATGTGATGCCCGAATTGTGGTACTTCTGTGCAATTAAGTCTAAAAATAGACGAGGATAGAACTCACAAACGACGGAGTTTTCTGTGTAGAACACTAACACTGGTTGGCCGATACGCAGATTCGGAGGATTCTAGCTCATTTCCGAACAGGATCCACGATCCTGATGAACTCTGGCGGCGGCGGACTCGCACACGAGAGGACTAACCGGAGAAGATTGATTAGGGATGGAGTGGGAGTACATCAATGTCTGCTGACGAATTGAATTTGTGGGCCAGACACGCATTGTACGTGTACACAATAGTACTTATACGGTATGGAAAATGTACTGATACATAACGGAGCATAGAATCTACGTTGACTACGGTACAGAGATGTACAAATCTCAGAAACATCCAACGGCATCGACCTACCCGGTAGAAACCGGCACCGCTAGTTTTTCATTTCGCCCGATGCTAAGCCTCATCACCGGCACGACGAACGAAGCCTCCACTTGGCGCCGTCGGTCTTGATTTGTCATTTGAGTGAGGCGAGGCGCCTGATGAAGATGTCATAGGCGTCGTCCCTGTCGAGCATGCTGACCCGGACGTACCTCGGGTCCGCGCCGAACTGGCTCCCGCTCCTCGTCAGGATCTTGTGGCCGCGGAGGAACCCCGCGCAGTCCTCCACGTCCTCCATGTCGCACCGCAGCCACGCGAACGCTGCAGAAAGAGATCAAACAATGGCGCGAGGTGAGTGACTGAGAGCTGAGAGCACGCGAGACGTTACGTTAGGCCATGGCGTGAGCGTGCTACGTACCATGGTTATTGGCGGCCGTCTCGTTGGCGAAGTTGCAGCGGCCGGAGGTCTCCTCGGGCAAGCTGAAGATGCCGGCCGCGGCGGCGGCCTCGCGCAGCATCCTCCAGCGCTCCGCCATCTTGCGCCGCCCGAAGTCAAACAGCCGGTGACGCGAGGCCGAGGTGCCCCCGTTGTACCCGTCGGAGACCGCCCTGAGCACCTTGGCGGCGCGCAGCTGCGAGTCCTTGGACACGCTGACGGTGTTGAGCTCCACGAACTTGGTCATCCTCTGTGCCACCTCCCGGTCCTTCACCAATGCCCACCTGCAGAAGCATCGCTTTTCGTTTCAGGTTCGGCAGTTCAGACTTGAGAGTAACGTTCTTGTCTGAGGTGAAGTTGCGGCGAGCGACGGACACTTACCCGATCCTCGTGCCGGCGTGCCCGGTGCTCTTGGACATGGTGAAGAGCATGATGTCATGGTCGGCCCGTCGAGTGATTGGGGTGTACTGCGGCCAGTAGTAGGCAAGGTCATGGACCGCCTTCCCGGCGCCACCGGAGCCCAGCACGGCGTCGCGGATGGCGCCGTCGGGGTTGTTCGGGGAGCACACCAGCTCGATGTAGGCGTCGCCCACGAACGAGTTTGCGTCGCCGGCCCAGCGGAACAGCCCGGACCGGAGGAAGTCCGTCACAGCAGGATACCACTGCTTCCATGATCCATGATCAGACCAAGAGTGACTTTGTAAGTAAACAGTCTGAACTTGAGAGGATTTTGTTGTACTTACCGAGTAGTAGGGCGCCGTGGAGACGACGCTGGTGGGCTGGACGGCATCCGCTGGAGACAGGGCGTAGAGCGCCGCCATGAGGAGCTGCGTGGAGCCGGTGCCGACGAGGACGTGGTAGCCGTCCACGGCGGCGTTGCCGACTGTGCGGTGGAGGCGGCGCACCTGCTCGTCGAAATCAGGCTCCATGAACCAGCACACGTTGCTGACGTCTGAGAAGTAGCTCATCGTCTGCCACCCCGGGATTACGAGCTCCGCCGCGTCGCCGGTCTCCCTCCAGAAGGCCTCAAACATGGTCGGGTCCCCGCTGCAGCCGACAGAACGAATGCCAGTTAGAGGGAATGACGCGTTTGTAAAATGAGATGGCCTCCATGACACTGAACAAGGACATGCTCCGCGGGGAAGAACGCCCCTGTCGCCGGCTTTTCAAATTGCAGATATTTTAATGCAAGAATTTATACTACAGTTAAAAATTGAAGGAGCAGGGGCTTACTGGTCCAGATGAATAACAGAATCGGAAGTCACTGCCGGCTTCCCCCTCGATGGCGCGCTCGCCGCCGCGCCGCTGGTGCCCGGCTGCGGGGCGCAGGCGTGGTTCTGCTGATCAAGAGAGACGAAACCGGGATGGTGCGGGTGGCTGACGACGTACCGGTGGCGTAGGAGCGCGAGGAGTGCGGCGACATTCAATGCGAGGGAGGCAAAGATGGCGACTCGCCATAGTGCCATGCGCCCCGCCGGCCGCCTCCTGCCGGTGAGCTTGGTGGCTGAGAATACGCTGCTGCCGCCTCTTGGATTTGCTCCCCGGAGCGCCGGGCGGCCGCCGTTCGCGTGCTCCTCCCGGCTGGGCGCGCCACCGCCGAGGGGAGAAGCCACCACGTGCGCCGACGGCGGCATTAGGCTGCCGTCCCCTTGGAACTCCGCCGACGTGCGCCGTCGCGACGCCGCCATGACGCCCGGAGGACTAGAGGCTTTTCTTGTGTGAACCAGCTCAGCAAAAATAAAAAGAACAGAACACCCAGCTGGGAGGGTCGATGTGCAACTACCCTTCACCCAGCGAACACGGCAGAGCCGGTGGCTTCTGGTCTACAAATACTGCGTGCGAAGGGAAAGGTAGTACGCACGAGTGGGGGGTGTGGGGCGCCGAGCGTCGGCACTTTGTTGACTAAACGACAGTCTTTTTTTCTCGAGAGTACGTCAATATCGTGCCATATCTTTATAGAAGAAGAAGAAAGCATAATTACCAGACGTGTGGCTCGAATGCAAACAAACGCCCCACACAACAACCCAACACCAACACCATCCAACTAAAACCTAGGCTAACTCCTCACAAAGCGTTGTAGCCCACCAACACCGCCTGCCGCTTGCCTCCACTATCTCACTAAGCGTAGAGGAGACTAGCTCGAGCTGGTTTTTTTGTTGCTCCACCCTATTGAACACTCTAGCATTCCTTTGCTTCCACAAAGCCCAGAGGACCGCCGTGATCGTGGTGTCAAAGCCTCTCCTGTCCGGCCCCTGGAAACTCTTCCGTGCGCGAAGCCACCACTCTAAAGTAGTCTCTGTTGGGTTCGAAGGAGGCGTGTTGATCTGTAAAGTGTCCCATATGTTGTACCACACCTCCCGTGCGTACGGGCACTGTAAAAGGATGTGATCCACGTTGTCCTCGTCCTGCAAGCAAGTATAGCAAGCTACACTCGCATCCTGAAGGCCATGCCTCGCCCTCCTGTCCGACGTCCAAATCCTGTACTACATCGCCAGCCAGACAAAGAGCTTGCATTTGAAAGGCGCCCAACTCCTCCAAACACACTTTGCCAGGGGCGACTTGGGCCAGCCATTGCAAAGGCTCTGATAGATAGCTTTGGCAGAGTATTGTCCAGAGCTAGAACACGTCCAGGTGAATGTATCTTGCTCGACCTCATTCCTTTGCACCGTCGCCAACGCATGACTCAAGTGCATGCATTGCATTAGAGCCATGAAGGAGTTCTCAGGTTGGCAATCTCCCCTCCAGCTGTCATTGAGGAGCGCCTGCTGCACTGTTCTGTTATTGATCACCCTCCCATGTACCGTTTCAAGTAATGACGGTGCTATGTCCGCCACTGCAAATCCGTGAATCCACCGATCTCGCCAAAAAAGCACCTTGTCACCCACGCCAACTAAGATGTGAACCAGACTGCCGAACACTTCCCTAGCCATCCTGTCCTCAATCATCGGCAGTCCCTGCCACGGCCTGTCAGGCTCCGTACGCTTTAGCCATTCCCATCTTACCCTGAGCGCTAGCGATTGATGTTGCAAGTTCTTGATCCCAAGCCCACCACGATCCTTCGGCCGGCAAATCTTGTCCCACGCAACCAGGCATTGCCCTCCGCTCACCTTGTCCTTGCCAGCCCAAAAAAACGACCGTGTCCACTTATTTATCTCCTCAAGCACCCAGGCCGGTGCCTCCGCAATCATCAGATGATGTACAGGTCTGGCGGATACAATGGATTGCACCAGGATGAGCCGGCCAGGTCGTTGGATCAGCCCTCTTTGCCAAGCTGGGACGAAGTACCTCACTTTGTCTAACATGGGCTGCCACTCAGCGCGAGTCAAGCTCTTGACCGCCAGCTGTAAACCCAGGTACGTACACGGGAACTCTGCCAAATCACACTGCAGTAACGTTGCCACCCTCTGCCTGTCCTCCAAGTCTCCCCTTATCACGATCGCCGAAAATTTCCGGTAGTTCACCCGTAGCCCTAAAGCTTTCCCAAACGCATCCAAAGCTGCCTTCACAAAGCTCAAATCCATGACCAAGGGTTTAATGAACAGAGCCACGTCATCAGCATATATGGAGATTCTCTGCATGGCTGTGATGCCGTTGAAGGAGCTAAGCACACCAACCTCCATAGCTTTCTGCATTAGCTTCGTGAGAGCATCCATAGCGACGATGAAGAGTAGCGGGGAGATAGGATCACCCTGACGCAGCCCACACGCGTGGCCAAAACTCTTCCCGGTCACCCCATTTACTATCACCTTGGTTGATGCGGACTACAGTAGGATTGCCACCTAAGTCTTCCAGCGCGAGTCATACAAAGTCTCCTGGATAGACACTCCGGAGCAAAGTTAAAAACACGAAACAAGACCTAGCTAAAACATGAACCAACGCATTACATTGGCGATGAACGTGCACAAACGGAAATGAGGAGAGGCACAGAGTTGCCAGCTTGTGAGCAGATAGATCCTCCTACGCATGTGAGCAGGCAAGGGGATGCAGAAAATGCCCCTTCCCATACAAATTTGCTCAGGCTTCATTCTTTTTTAAACGCAGTTTCTTTGGCAGGGCCCGTCCTGAGATTTCAGGGGTCCGGGGCGAAACTATAACCTAGGGCCTCTAAATATAAACGTGAAAATAATACAATTTCAACTTTGTAATGCTTTTCTCAACATAAACTTTGTACAAGTTTGAAGATATTTGCTTTTACAACATACTATAGATAAATGGTGTTGCTACGTGTCGGCCGGCGGATCTTTTAAAGGATCCGCCGGCTTACGAACCATCGGATCAGGTGGAATTAGCGACCAAGCGTCTCTTTCTATCACTGCAATACAAGTCGTGTTCCACGAAATTTCTATAACACAGGCCATGTTACAGAAATTTTTGCAACATAGGTCAAGTTGCGGATTTTTCTTTTGCAACACTTGTCTTGTTACAGTTTTTTTTGCAACAGAGGTCTTGTTGCAATATACTCCCTCCGTTCTATAATATAGTGCGCCCATGCATTCCGATATCTAAGTTTGACCGTAAGTTTAACCAACGAGACCGATTGCGACGGGAGCAAAAATTATACCACTGAATTCGTAATGAATTCATAAATACGAATTCAGTGATAAATACGAATTCAGTGGTATAATTTTTGCTCCTGCCGTAGTTGGTCTCGTTGGCTAAATTTACGGTCAAGTTAAATCTCAGGAAGCGCGGGCGTAATACATCCCGAGTTTTTTTTACAACAGATGTCTCATTGCAATTTAATTTTTCTGCAACACAAGTCTTGTTACTTTTTTTCAACATAGAGCTTGCTGAAGAAACTATTGTAACAAACAATAAGCAGCGAGCAAAGGTGTTGAGAAAATGATGGAACGGCACGCGCAGGACACGCGTTGCACGGACGAGCCGGCAGATCGGACGCGAACATCTGCCGGTTGAAGCCAAGCGTTTTCCATAGACAAAATATACAGTAGGAATCGGAAGATTTTCTATACAAATTGTTTGGCACTACCCTGCATTTGATCCACCCCTCCATTCGTTTGCAACATTGGCATTGACTATTTTTTTCTTACTTTACAGCAGTCCTAATTAATCCAACAAAATTAACCACCAATTCTTGCCCAAGAGTTAGTTATATAGCATCTTGGGCTATATTTTTCACATATTGTTAAGGATTTACCTAAGAAATTGAAAGTAATTTCACATTGCAAGAATCCATCAAACAATTTACTCGACAGAGGGAGAAAGCAAAATTCTACAAAACTTTGCTTGTATTAAGAATTTTACATGGTAGTATTTTATACCTGTTGGCGGCAGATCGATGTAGTATTCGTTAACATACCCAGCTCCAGGATTGAAAGCGACGCTCGCTCAAGGGCGATCAATGATTTCACCCAGTCCGGCCGGAATAGGCCAAGTGCTCCAAGCTATCATCACCCCAGTGGTCGCTAGGATAGAGATCTGTTCTCGCCGTGGTAATCGAACAACATGACGAGGTCGCCATAGACAGGCGGCAGCATGGTGTAGTGTTCCGGCCTGCCAGAGGGTGCTTTGGAAGTTTGGAGTCGGCGTACGCCCACACCCACATATTTCGGGCGGCGACGACGCGATACCTGACCCGTTCACCAACAACCGACGGAAATCCGGGAGACGACGCCGCGCACATGAGTCAGGAGATTGTGGAATCATCAACCTCGCAATCACAGGCGGAGATCGTGCGCTAGGCCTCAACGGAGTTTTTTTTTTGAGCGGTACCTCAACGGAGATCGTGGAGTCAACAGTCACTTCGGGCCAGGCCTAGTCAGGATCCCCCCGCCGGGCCTGCAAAAAAAGTCAAAGAAAGTTGTCCGTTAATCAACAAAAAACCAGACGAAAACCGTTTGACTTAGCAACCCATACAAAAACACACACACGCCGTCGAGGAGAGAACCTGGTCAGTGGCGGAGCCATGAATTAAGGATAGGGGGGCCAAATGACTCGAACTTCTGATAACAGGGGCCAAACAATACTAATTCATGTATTTTTGTATAAACTACACACTGTTCATCAACTAATTAGCAGCAAATCAATGATCTTAGGGGGGACAGGGCCCCTGCGGGTCCCCCTGTCTCCGCCATTGAACCCGGTGCCATCGTCATCACCCTCCGTAAGGGCGACTGCGACTCCACCATCGACAACCACCAATGTGCTCTCATGTAAACAACGTCGAGGCCTACGCCGGCCAGTGCCAACAGTCAACCACACACGTCGGCGACCAGGCAGCTCCGACACTGTTGACGAGCATCGCAGGAGAAAAGCGTTGGGCCTGCGTCGAGCTAGCGCCTAAACCGACCACCCGTCTCGTGTCATCATCGCCGCAAGGGCCCTCCTCGGCAGTTCTAACTCCAGAAGGACAAAGTGAAGCCCGGCAACCCCTAAAAACACCAGATGAGATCGACTACCAAAACTCAGCTGTAACACTGCTATGTCCGAAGTCACCATCGTTGCCACACAAGAAGTCGCGAAAGACATCCACATTGCGAGACGGGCACCTGCCGACCGTAATGTCACGAGCGTCCAGCCCATGGAGCGCACAAACGAGATCCGATGCTCTTCAAGGCAACGCCCCAAAGAGGAAAGCGACGATGACGACGCAGTTGCCCGGCCCAGTCGGGCCTTAGGCTTTCACCCGAAGAGCACGATCCAAAGGTTGCAGAGGATACAGATCTCCACGGCGGTGCCTCCCGACAGGTGAGATGACGTCCCCGGACGCCGCTGCCGCCGTCCGGCAAGACCGGAGAAGCTTTCGCCCAGAGCATACCCACCACTGCCACCCCCACGCACTGCACCTCTGCTGGCTCACCCACCTCTCGCAGAGCCACCATGCCGGCAACATCGGAGAGCCACCAGCTTCACACCTCCCTGCCAAACGACGGGCCAGATCCAGCCGGCCTACCATATCCGGCGTCCTCCCGCAGCTGCACTGCCACAGAACCAACTGTCGGCCGCCGACAACAGCGAGTAGGGCGCCCCCTAGCGAGCTGGAGGAGCCCAGGCCGCCATCCCGCCGCGCCAAATCGGACAGATCCGGCGGCCATGAGGGCGGAGGCGCAATCGAAGCCTTCTCGAGCCACCTCCAAAGGATCACGCTGCCGAGGGAGGACGCCAGACCGCGCCAGGCGAGCCGCCAACTGCTGGGGTGGAGTAGGCCGCAGATCGGGAGGAGTAGCCTCCCCCACCACGAGAGCGCGCAGGCACGCGAGAGAGCTCCCCACCGCCGCCGTCCGTAAAGAGGGCTTAACCCGCCGGCATCCTCTGGCGGCAGCAAGAGGGGAAGAGACGCTAGGGAGGGACCGCAGGAACGTGGGCTAGGGTTCCGCCCATGCCACCGCAGGAGTGACGCAGGTGAGCGGATGTATTTTTCTGTCTTGCTCAAGCTTCACGTGCATTATGAACCGCAGGAACCAACTCGACACACCTAGACCAGCGTTCAGGCCAACGCCATTGCAGGACCTGAAATGGTCCGAACGCGTCTGTTTGGGGCTAAACGGATAGAAGTTGTGGCCCAATGTGCTATAGCAAATGAACAAACATCTATTTTTTGTTCGCTTTCGATCCCTTTCTGGTCCAAATTTGGGTCGCGTTTGCGTCAGAGCGGACAGCGCGTGGACGGGCGGGATGGGCGCCTCTGTCCTCTCCTGGCCCGCCCGTCAGGGACATAATGTCGGGAATCGTTGCATGGAAAACAAAAAAGAAATTACGCACACGCAATGATCTATCCATGGAGATGAATAGCAACGAACGGGAGAGTGTGTTTCGCCAACTATTGCTAACTCATCACGATAAAGTAAAGCAATTACATGGCGTTTGCATTTCATACAATAAAGAGACAACCATAAGGCTCCTGCCGGTTGCCTGATATCTTACAAAACATGATCATCTCATACAATAACGTATATCACATCATGTCTTAATCATATCACATTACAACATACCCTGCAAAACAAGTTAGACGTCCTCTACTTTATTGTTGCAAGTTTTACGTGGTCGCTACGGGTTTCTAACAAGAACCGTTCTTACCTACGACAAAAACCACAACGGTGATTTGTAAGGTTTGCTGTTTTAACCTTCTTCAAGGACCGGACGTAGTCAAATTCGATTCAACTAAAGTAGGAGAAACAGACACCCGCTAGCCACCTTTATGCAAAACTAGTTGCATGTCAGTCGGTGGAACCGGTCTCATGTGCGTGGACATGTAAGGTTGGTTGATACGTCCATTTTGCATCATGCTTTTATATCAATATTTATTACATTATGGGCTATTAGTACACATTATGTCACAACACTTATGCCTATTCTCTCTTATTTTACAAGGTTTACATGAAGAGAGAGAATGCCGGCAGCTGGAATTCTGGGCTGGAAAAGAAGCAAATATTAGAGACCTATTCTGCACAACTCCAAAAGTCCTGAAACTTCATGGAGGCACGTTTTGGAATATATAAAAAATAATGGCGAAAGAATTAACCAGAGGGGGCCGACACCCTGGCCACGAGGGTGGGGGGCGCGCCCTACCCCCCTGGGCGCGCCCCCTGTCTCGTGGGCCCCCTGGCAGGCCTCCGGTGCCCATCTTCTACTATATGAAGTCTTTCGTCCTAGAAAAAATAAGAAGGAAGCTTTTGGAACGAAGCACCGCCGTCACGAGGTGGAACCTGGTGAAACCAATATAGGGCTCCGGCGGAGCTGTTCTGCCGGGGAAACATCCCTCCGGGAGGGGGAAATCGTCACCATCGTCATCACCATCGATCCTCTCATCGGGAGGGGGTCAATCTCCATCAACATCTTCACCAGCACTATCTCTTCTCAAACCCTAGTTCATCTCTTGTATCCAATCTTTGTCCCAAAACCTCAGATTGGTACCTGTGGGTTTCTAGTAGTGTTGATTACTCCTTGTAGTTGATGCTAGTTGGTTTATTTGGTGGAAGGTCATATGTTCAGATCCTTTATGCATATTAATACCCCTCTGATTATGAACATGAATATGATTTGTGAGTAGTTACGTTTGTTCCTGAGGACATGGGAGAAGTCTTGCTATAAGTAGTCATGTGAATTTGGTATTCGTTCGATATTTTGATGAGATGTATGTTGTCTTTTCTCTAGTGGTGTTATGTGAACGTCGACTACATGACACTTCACCATTGTTTGGGCCTAGAGGAAGGCATTGGGAAGTAATAAGTAGATGATGGGTTGCTAGAGTGACAGAAGCTTAAACCCTAGTTTATGCGTTGCTTCGTAAGGGGTTGATTTGGATCCATATGTTTCATGCTATGGTTAGGTTTACCTTAATACTTCTTTTGTTGTTGCGGATGCTTGCAATCGGGGTTAATCATAAGTGGAATTCTTGTCCAAGAAAGGGCAGCACCAAAGCACCGGACCACCCACATATCAAATTATCAAAGTAATGAACGCGAATCATATGAGCATGATGAAAACTAGCTTGATGATAATTCCCATGTGTCCTCGGGAGCGATTTCCTTCATATAAGAGTTTGTCCAGGCTTGTCCTTTGCTAAAAAAAGGATTGGGCCACCTTGCTGCACCTTATTTACTTTTATTACTTGTTACCCATTACAAATTACCTTATCACAAAACTATCTGTTACCGATAATTTCAGTGCTTGCAGAGAATACCTTATTGAAAACCGCTTGTCATTTCTTTTCTGGCGCCGTTGGGTTCGACACTCTTACTTATCAAAAGGACTACGATAGATCCCCTATACTTGTGGGTCATCAAGACTCTTTTCTGGCGCCGTTGCCGGGGAGTGAAGCGCCTTTGGTAGGTGGAATTTGGTAAGGAAAAATTTATATAGTGTGTTGAAACTTACTGCCACTTGTTACTATGGAAAGTAATCCTTTGAGGGGCTTGTTCAGGGTATCTTCACCCTGACCATCAGAGCAAAGAGTTTCTCCTCAACCTACTGAACCTACTGAAAATGTTTACTTTGAAATCCCTTCGGGTATGATAGAGAAACTGATAGCTAATCCTTTTACAGGAGATGGAACATTGCATCCCGATTTGCACCTAATCTATGTGGATGAAGTTTGTGGATTATTTAAGCTTGCAGGTATGCCCGAGGATGTTATCAAGAAGAAGATCTTCCCTTTATCTTTGAAGGGAAAGGCATTGACATGGTTCAGGCTATGTGATGATATGGGATCATGGAACTACAACCGATTGAAATTGGAATTTCATCAGAAGTTTTATCCTGCATCTTGCTCATCGTGATCATAATTATATATATAATTTTTGGCCTCGCGAAGGAGAAAGCATCGCTCAAGCTTGGGGGAGGCTTAAGTCAATGTTATATTCATGCCCCAATCATGAGCTCTCAAGAGAAATTATTATTCAAAAAAATTATGCTCGGCTTTCTCTCAATAATCGCTCCATGCTCGATACTTCTTGTACCGGTTCTTTTATGATAAAGACCATTGAATTCAAATGATATATATTGGAAAGAATGAAACGCAACTCTGAAGATTGGGACCTCGACAAAGGTAAGGAGTCAGGTATAACACCTAAGTTTGATTGTGTTAAATCTTTTATGGACGCCGAGTTTTTCCGTGAATTTAGCACTAAATATGGACTTGACTCTGAGATAGTAGCTTCTTTCTATGAATCCTTTGCTACTCATGTTGATCTCCCTAAGGAGAAGTGGTTTAAGTATCATCCTCCCATTGAACTAAAAGTAGTTGAACCTATTAAAGTTGAAGAAAAGACTATCACTTATAATGTTGATCCTATTGTTCCTACCGCTTATATTGAGAAACCACCTTTCCATGTTAGAATAAAGGATCATGCTAAAGCTTCAACTGTGGTTCGTAAGAGTAATACTAGAACACCTACACCCCTTGAGAAAATTAAAGTTGAACCTAGTATTGCTATGGTTAAAGATCTCTTGGCCGATAATATTGATGGGCATGTTATTCACTTCTGTAATGAAGCTGCTAGAATTGCTAGACCCGATACTAAGGGTAAACATAGACCTGTTGTTGGCATGCCTGTTGTTTCTGTTAAAATAGGAGATCATTGCTATCATGGATTATGTGATATGGGTGCCAGTGCAAGTGCAATATCTCATTCCTTATACAAAGAAATTATGCATGATATTGCACCGCTGAGATAGAAGAGATTGATGTTACAATTAAGCTTGCCAATAGAGATACTATTTCACTAGTTGGGATTGTTAGAGATGTTGAAGTCTTGTGTGGGAAAGTTAATTATCCTACTGATTTTCTTGTTCTTGGCTCCCCACAAGATGACTTTTGTCCCATTATATTTGGTAGGCCCTTCTTGAATACTGTTAATGCTAAGATAGATTGCGAAAAGGATATTGTTACTGTTGGTTTAGGGGATATGTCTCATGAGTTTAATTTTGCTAAATTTGGTAGACAACCCCATGCTAAAGAATTGACGAGTAAAGATGAAATTATTGGTCTTGCTTCTATTGCCGTACCTCCTAGTGATCCTTTAGAACAATATTTGCTAGACCATGAAAATGATATGTTTATGAATGAAAAATGGAAATAGATGAAGTATTCTTTAAACAGGAACCTATTCTGAAACACAATTTGCCTGTTGAAATCTTAGGGGATCCTCCTCCACCCAAGGGTGATCCCGTGTTTGAGCTTAAACCGTTGCCTGATAATCTTAAATATGCTTATCTTGATGAAAATAAGATATACCCTGTTATTATTAGTGCTAACCTTTCAGAGCATGAAGAAGAAAGATTATTGAAAACTCTGAAGAAGCACCGTGCTGCTATTGGCTATACTCTTGATGATCTTAAGGGCATTAGTCCCACTCTATGTCAACATAAAATAAATTTGGAAGAAGATGCCAAACCAGTCCGTGATCATCAACGAAGGCTTAATCCTAAATTGAAAGAAGTGGTAAGAAAGGAAATACTAAAGCTTCTGGAGGTGGGTATAATTTATCCCGTTGTTGATAGTCAGTGGGTAAGTCCAATCCATTATGTCCCTAAGAAGGGAGGTATTACTGTTGTTCCTAATGATAAAGATGAATTGATCCCGCAAAGAATTGTTACAGGTTATAGGATGGTAATTGATTTCCGCAAATTAAATAAGGCTACTAAGAAAGATCATTACCCCTTACCTTTTATTGATCAAATGCTAGAAAGATTATGCAAACATACACATTATTGCTTTCTAGATGGTTATTCTAGTTTCTCTCAAATACCTGTGTCAGCTAAAGATCAATCAAAGACTACTTTTAGATGCCCTTTTGGTACTTTTGCTTATAGATGTATGCCTTTTGGTTTATGTAATGCACCTGCTACCTTTCAAAGATGCATGATGGCTATATTCTCTGACTTTTGTGAAAAGATTTGTGAGGTTTTCATGGACGACTTTTCCGTCTATGGATCTTCTTTTAATGATTGCTTGAGAAATCTTGATCGAGTTTTGCAGAGATGTGAAGAAACTAATCTTGTCTTGAATTGGGAAAAGTGCCACTTTATGGTTAATGAAGGTATTGTCTTGGGGCATAAAGTTTCTGAAAGAGGCATTGAAGTTGATAAAGCCAAGGTTGATGCTATTGAAACGATGCCATGTCCCAAGGACATCAAAGGTATAAGAAGTTTCCTTGGTCACGCCGGATTTTATAGGAGGTTCATTAAGGACTTCTCAAAAATCTCTCGGCCTCTGACTAATTTATTACAAAAAGATATACCATTTGTCTTTGATGATGATTGTGTAGAAGCATTTGAAATACTTAAGAAAGCATTGATCTCTACACCTATTGTTCAGTCACCTGATTGGAATTTACCCTTTGAAATTATGTGTGATGCTAGTGATTATGCTGTAGGTGCTGTTCTAGGGCAAAGAGTTGATAATAAATTAAATGTTATCCATTATGCTAGTAAAACTTTAGACAATGCTCAAAGAAATTATGCTACTACTGAAAAGGAATTCTTAGTAGTTGTATTTGCTTGTGATAAGTTCAGACCCTATATTGTTGATTCTAAAGTAACTATTGACACTGATCATGCTGCTATTAAATATTTTATGGAAAAGAAAGATGCTAAACCTTGACTTATTAGATGGGTTCTCTTGCTACAAGAATTTGATTTGCATATTGTTGATAGAAAAGGAGCGGAGAACCCCGTTGCAGACAACTTGTCTAGGCTAGAAAATGTTCTTGATGACCCACTACCTATTAATGATTGCTTTCCTGATGAACAATTAAATGTCATAAATACTTCTCGTAGTACTCCTTGGTATGCTGATTATGCTAATTACATCGTTGCTAAATTTATACCACCTAGTTTCACATACCAGCAAAAGAAAAAGTTCTTCTATGACTTGAGACATTACTTTTGGGATGACCCACATCTTTATAAAGAAGGAGTAGATGGTGTTATTAGACGTTGTGTACCTGAGCATGAACATGAATAGATCCTACACAAGTGTCACTCCGAAGCTTATGGAGGACACCACGCGGGAGATAGAACTGCACATAAGGTATTGCAATCCGGTTTTTATTGGCCTACTCTCTTCAAGGATGCCCGTAAGTTTGTCTTGTCTTGTGATGAATGTCAAAGAATTGGTAATATTAGTAGACGTCAAGAAATGCCTATGAATTATTCACTTGTTATTGAACTATTTGATGTTTGGGGCTTTGATTATATGGGACCGTTTCCTGCCTCTAATGGTTATACACATATCTTAGTTGCTGTTGATTACGTTACTAAGTGGGTAGAAGCTATTCCAACTAGTAGTGCTGATCATAAAACTTCTATTAAAATGCTTAAGGAAGTTATTTTTCCGAGGTTTGGAGTCCCTAGATATTTAATGACTGATGGTGGTTCACATTTTATTCATGGTGCTTTCCGTAAAATGCTTGCTAAGTATGATGTTAATCATAGAATTGCATCTTCTTATCACCCTCAGTCTAGCGGTCAAGTAGAATTGAGTAATAGAGAACTCAAATTAATTTTGCAAAAGACTGTTAATAGATCTAGAAAGAATTGGTCCAAGAAACTTGATGATGCATTATGGGCCTATAGAATTGCATATAGAAATCCTATGGGTATGTCTCCGTATAAAATGGTTTATGGAAAAGCATGTCACTTACCTCTCGAACTAGAACATAAGGCTTATTGGGCTATTAAAGATCTCAACTATGATTTCAAACTTGCTGGTGAAAAGAGGTTATTTGATATTAGCTCACTTGATGAATGGAGAACCCAAGCTTATGAAAATGCCAAGTTGTTTAAAGAAAAAGTTAAAAGATGGCATGACAAAAGGATACAAAAGCGTGAGTTTAACTAGGTGATTATGTATTGCTATACAACTCTCGTTTAAGATTTTTTGCAGGAAAACTTCTCTCTAAATGGGAAGGCCCTTACGTTATCGAGGAGGTCTATCGTTCCGGTGCCATAAAAATCAATAACTTCGAAGGCACGAATCCGAAGGTGGTGAACGGTCAAAGAATTAAACATTATATCTCAGGTAATCCTATAAATGTTGAAACCAATATTATTGAAACCGTAACCCCGGAGGAATACATAAGGGACACTTTCCAGAACGTTTCAGACTCCAAAAAGGAATAGGTATGTGGTACGGTAAGTAAACCGACTCCAAAACATTTTTTAAGGCAATATTCCTCTGTTTTGGAATATTGAAAAAATAGAAAAATAAGTAGCAGTCCGGGAAGGACACGAGGGCCCCACGAGGGTGGAGGGCGCGCCCTACCCCCCCTGGGTGCGCCCCCTACCTCGTGGGCACCTCATGTGCCTTCCGGACTCCGTTTTCTTGCACGATACATATTTTGGTCGGTAAAAATTCATTATATATTCTCCCGAAGGTTTTGAACCCTGTATCACGCAATTATCCTTTGTTCTTGTTTCGAGCTGTTTCTCCGACAGATCTAGATTATCAATGATGTCCCCAAGTTCCTCCAAGGACAAGTTCTTCGAGAAGGTCATCAACCCTTACCTCGCGGAGGTGCTGCGACACCCTCAAATCATTGAGTTGTGTGATGGGTTGCTGCACATCCGCGATGAAGAGGGACCAAAGGGGACCGGAAGCGTGGAGACGAGGCTCGAAGCAGTGGAGCAACAAGTTTTCAAGTGTCAGGGGATGGTGGAACGTGGACTCAACTCCAACCATATGATGATCGCGGAGTTCACTAGCAACCACAAGTTGGATTCTGACAACATCGGGGAGGCCATCTTCAAGCTTCATGAGAAGATCGAGCACCTTCAAGCCCCTATGACCTGCAAAACCAAAACTGTGAGTATGAATATAGATTCAAAAGGATGAGTTTGGCTGCAGATTTGAGGATCCCGGAGACTCGATCATCCTTCTGCGATGGTGAGCCTATGCCTTGGAAGATGGACGACAAGCCCGCATCATCGACAGCACCTCCACCTTCTTCACCAGCAAAGGAGACATAATCATATGGGTATGGGCACTCCCCTTGGCAACTGCCAAGCTTGGGGGAGGTGCCCCGGTATCGTATCACAATCACATCTCCTATCTTTACCGTTTTTCTTAGTTCGATCCTTTTAGTAGTATCTTGATCTAGTAGAATAAAGTTTATGGCATGATCTAGTTTTGAGTTTTGCTTTATGATCTCTCTTTGTAATCGAGTCCGTGAGCTATATATAATAAAGATTAGTGTTGAGTCAAGGGCTTGATTATTTTGCCATGATCTTGAGTGAATAAAAGAAAGAGAAAAGAATAAAAAGAAACAAAGAGTTCATATTGATCTTATTGAGAGTAATGACTTCACATAGAAAGAGTATGATGATTAAAATTTGTTGGGAGTTGGCAGACATAGCTTTGGTCATCGTTGCAATTAATAGGAAGTAATAAGGAAAGAGAGGTCTCACATATAAATATACTATTATTGACATCTTTTATGATTGGGAGCACTCATTAAAATATGACATGCTAAAGAGTTGATGTTGGACAAGGAAGACAATGTAATGGGTTATGTTTTCTTATGTCTGAGATAAAGTATGTTGTCATGGATCATCCAACATGTTGAGCTTGCCTTTCCCCCTCATGCTAGCCAAATTCTCAGCACCAAGTAGAGATACTACTTGTGCTTCCAAATACCCTTAAACCAGTTTCGCCATGAGAGTCCACCATATCTACCTATGGATTGAGTAAGATCTTTCAAGTAAGTTGTCATCAGTGCAAAGCAATAAAAATTGCTCTAAATATGTATGATTGATTGGTGTGGGAGAAATAAGCTTTATACGATCTTGTGATGTGGAAGTAATAAAAGCGACGGACTGCATAATAAAGGTTCATATCACAAGTGGCAATATAAAGTGACGTTCTTGCGCATTAAGATTTTGTGCATCCAACCATAAAAGCGCATGGCAACCTCTGCTTCCCTCTGCGAAGGGCCTATCTTTTATTATTATCTTCTACCTTATGCAAGAGTCATGGTGATCTTCACCTTTCCTTTTTCATTTTATCCTTTGGCAAGCACAAGTATGTTGGAAAGATCCGATAGATATATCTAATTGGATGTAGGGAGCATGAGTTATTATTGTTGACATTACCCTTGAGGTAAAAGGTTGGGAGGCAAAACTATAAGCCCCTATCTTTCTCTGTGTCCGATTAAAACTCCGTAACCACATGTATCGCGTGAGCGTTAGCAATTATGAAAGACTAAATGATAGTTGAGTATGTGGACTTGCTTTTGAGATTTGACATAGACTCTTTCTGATGTTATGATAAATTGCAATTGCTTCAATGACTGAGATTATAGTTTGTTGGTTCTCAATAAAGTTTATGATTCATACTTTTGCATTGTGAGTAGATTATTACTTGAGCATAAGAAATCATATGACAATATCTATATATGTTGTTGTTATGAAAATAATCATGATGCCTTCATGTCCGTATTTTATTTTTATCGACACCTCTACCTCTAAACATGGGGACATATTTATCGTTATCGGCTTCCGCTTGAGGACAAGCGAGGTCTAAGCTTGGGGGAGTTGATACGCCATTTTGCATCATGCTTTTTTATTGATATTTATCGCATTATGGGCTGTTATTACACGTTATGTCACAATACTTATGCCTATTCTCTCTTATTTTACAAGGTTTACATAAGGAGGAGAATGCGGCAATTTGGAATTTTAATGGAAAAGGAGCAAATATTAAAGACCTATTCTGCACAACTCCAAAAGTCCTGAAACTCCACGAAAGTCATTTTTGGAAATAATGAAAAATATCCAGCGGAAGAAGATCACCAGAGGGGGGCCCACCTCTCCACGAGGGTGGGGGGCGCGCCCTACCCCCCAGGGCGTGCCCCCTACCTCGTGGGCCCCCTGTTGGCCCTCCGATGCCCATCTTCTGCTATATGAGGTCTTTCGTCGAGGAAAATTTGATAAGCAACCTTTCGGGACGAAACTCCGCCGCCACGAGGCGGAACCTTGGCGGAACCAATCTAGGGCTCCGACAGAGCTGTTCTACCGGGGACACTTCCCTCCGGGAGGGGGAAATCATCGCCATCGTCATCACCAACGCTCCTCTCATAGGGAGAGGGCAATCTCCATCAACATCTTCACAAGCACCATCTCATCTCAAAACCCTAGTTCATTCTTGTATCCAATTCTTGTCTCCAAGTCCGGGATTAGTACTAGTAGGTTGCTAGTAGTGTTGATTACTCTTTGTAGTTGATGCTAGTTGGTTTATTTGGTGGAAGATCATATGTTCAGATCCTTTATGCTTATTAATACCCCTCTGATTATGAACATGAATATGCTTTGTGAGTAGTTACGTTTGTTCACGAGGACATGGGAGAAGTCTTGCTATTAGTAGTCATGTGAATTTGGTATTAGATTCGATATTTTGATGAGATGTATGTTGTCTAGCCTCTAGTGGTGTTATGTGAACGTCGACTACATAACACTTCACCATTATTTGGGCCTAGAGGAAGGCATTGGGAAGTAATAAGTAGATGATGGGTTGCTAGAGTGATGAAGCTTAAACCCTAGTTTATGTGTTGCTTCGTAAAGGGCTGATTTGGATCCATATGTTTCATGCTATGGTTAGGTTTACCTTAATACTTTTGTTGTAGTTGCGGATGCTTGCAATAGAGGTTAATCATAAGTGGGATGCTTGTTCAAGTAAGAACAGCACCCAAGCACCGGTCCACCCACATATCAAATTATAAAGTACCGAACGCGAATCATATGAACATGATGAAAACTAGCTTGACGATATTCCCATGTGTCCTCGGGAGCGCTTTTCCTTATATAAGAGTTTGTCCAGGCTTGTCCTTTGCTATAAAAAGGATTGGGCCACCTTGCTGCACTTTATTTACTTTTGTTACATGTTGCTCGTAACAAATTATCTTATCACAAAACTATCTATTACCACTTATTTCAGTACTTGCAGTTAATACCTTGCTGAAAATCGCTTATCATTTCCTTCTGCTCCTCGTTGGGTTCGACACTCTTACCTATCGAAAGGACTATGATAGATCCCCTATACTTGTGGGTCATCATATATCCAATTGGATGTAAGTTATCATAAACTATTATTGTTGACATTACCCTTGAGGTAAAAGGTTGGGAGGCAACACTATAAGCCCCTATCTTTCTCTTGAGGTGAAAGACTAAATGATAGTTGAGTATGTGGACTTGCTGAAAAGCTCTTATATTGACTCTTTCCTATGTTATGATAAATTGCAATTGCCTCAATGACCGAGACCATAGTTTGTTAGTTTTCAATGAAGTTTCTGATTCATACTTGACATTGTGAATAGATTGTTACTTTGGCATAAGAAATCATATGACAATATATGTTGCAGTTATAAGAATGATCATGATGCCCTCATGTCCGTATTTTATTTTATCGACACCTCTATCTCTAAACATGTGGACATATTTTTCGTTATCGGTTTCCGCTTGAGGACAAGCGAGGTCTAAGCTTGGGGGAGTTGATACGTCCATTTATATCGATATTTATTACATTATGGGCTGTTATTACACATTATGTCACAATACTTATGCCTATGCTCTCTTATTTTACAAGGTTTACATGAAGAGGGAGAATGCCGGCAATTGGAATTCTGGGCTGGAAAAGGAGCAAATATTAGAGACCTATTCTGCACAACTCCAAAAGTCCTGAAACTTCATGGAGGCGCGTTTTGGAATATATAAAAAATACTGGCGAAAGAATTAACCAGAGGGGACCCACACCTTGGCCACGAGGGTGGGGGCGCGCCCTACCCCCCATGGGCGCGCCCCCTGTCTCGTGGGCCCCCTGGCAGGCCTCCGGTGCCCATCTTCTGCTATATTAAGTCTTTCGTCCTAGAAAAAATAAGAAGCTTTCGGGACGAAGCACCGCCGCCACGAGGCGGAACCTGGCGAAACCAATCTAGGGCTCCGGCGGAGCTGTTCTGCGGGGAAACATCCCTCCGGGAGGGGGAAATCATCACCATCGTCATATGATCGATCCTCTCATCGGGAGGGGGTCTGTGACGCCCCCGATTTAATCGTACACTAATCATGCACACAAATGTGTACGATCAAGATCAGGGACTCACGGGAAGATATCAGAACACAACTGTAAAACATAAATAAGTCATACAAGCATCATAATACAAGCCAGGGGCCTCGAGGGCTCGAATACAAGTGCTCGATCATAGACGAGTCATCGGAAGCAACAATATCTGAGTACAGACATAAGTTAAACAAGTTTGCCTTAAGAAGGCTAGCACTAACTGGGATACAGATCGAAAGAGGCGCAAGCCTCCTGCCTGGGATCCTCCTAACTACTCCTGACCGTCGTCAGCGGGCTGCACGTAGTAGTAGGCACCTCCGGTGTAGTAGTCTTCGTCGACGGTGGCGTCTGGTTCCTGGGCTCCGACATCTGGTTGCGACAACCAGGTAGAAAGGAAAGGGGAAAAAAGGGGGGAGAAAGCGACCGTGAGTACTCATCCAAAGTACTCGCAAGCAAGGAGCTACACTACATATGCATGGGTATATGTGTAAAGGGCCATATCAGTGGACTGAACTGCAGAATGCCAGAATAAGAGGGGCATAACTAATCATGTCGAAGACTACGCTTCTGGAAGCCTCCTTCTTGCAGCATATAGAAGAGAGTAGACTGAAGTCCTCCAAGTAGCATCGCATAGCATAATCCTACCCGACGATCCCCTCCTCGTCGCCCTGTTAGAGAGCGATCACCGGGTTGTATCTGGCACTTGGAAGGGTGTGTTTTATTAAGTATCCGGTTCTAGTTGTCATAAGGTCAAGGTACAACTCCAAGTCGTCCTGTTACCGAAGATCACGGCTATTCGAATAGATTAACTTCCCTGCAGGGGTGCACCACATAGCCCAACACGCTTGATCCCATTTGGCCGGACACACTTTTCTGGGTCATGCCCGGCCGCGGAAGATCAACATGTCGCAGCCCCACCTAGGCCAACAGAGAGGTCAGCACGCCGATCTAAACCTAAGGGCACGAAGTGTGGGCCCATCGCCCTAGCACACCTTGACGTTGCGAGGGCGGCCAAAGCGAACTAGCCCCTTAATACAAGAGCAGGCTTATGTTCCAATCCGGCGCGCGCCGCTCAGTCGCTGACGTCACGAAGGCTTCGGCTGATACCACGACGCCGAGTGCCCATAACTGTTCCCGTGTAGTTGGTTAGTGCGTATAGGCCAGTAGCCAGACTCAGATCAAATACCAAGATCTCGTTAAGCGTGTTAAGTATCCGCGAACGCCGAACAGGGCCAGGCCTCCTATCTCCTAGGTGGTCTCAACCCGCCCTGTCGCTCCGCCACATAGTAACAGTCGGCGGCCTTCGGGAACCCAGGCCCACCTCTACCGGGATGGATCCACCTGTCCTTTCAGCGCCCTCATCAGAATCACTTGCGGGTACTCAACGAGCTGACCCGACTTTAGTCACCACATGTGTCATGTATAAAGTATATAGTATATACCTGTGATCACCTCCCAAGTGATCACAGCCCGATAGTATAGCACAGCAGACAAACAAGAATGTAGGGCCACTGATGGAATACTAGCATCCTATACTAAGCATGTAGGATTGCAGGTAAAGGTAACAACAGTAGTAGCAAGGACAGGCTATGCATCAGGATAGGAATAACGGAAAGCAGTAACATGCTACACTACTCTAATGCAAGCAGTAGAGAGTAGAATAGGCGATATCTGGTGATCAAGGGGGGGGGGGGCTTGCCTGATTGCTCTGGCAAGGAGGGGTCGTCAACACCGTACTCGTACTGGGTAACAGCAGCGTCGGTCTCGGTGTCTAGCGAGAGAAGAGGGGGAAGAAACAATAAATACAATGCAAACAAATGCATGACGATGCATGACATGACAAGGCGCGGTGCTAGGTGTGCCCTAACACGGTAGGAGGTGGTACCGGCGAAGGGGGAAAACATCCGGGAAAGCATTCCTGGTGTTTCGCGTTTCGGACAGATGAACCGGAGGGGGAAAGTTGCGTGTTTGCTATGCTAGTGATGTGTGGCGGACGAACGGGCTGTGTATCCGGATTCGTCTCGTCGTTCTGAGCAACTTTCATGTAGAAAGTAATTTCATCCGAGTTACTGTTTATTTCATATTAATTTTAAAAGATTTAATCATTTTTAGAATTTATTTAATTACTTAATTCTAACGTTAGCATGACGTCAGCAGTCAACAGGGCGTTGACTGGGTCAAACTAACGTGTGGGTCCCGTCTGTCATTGACACAGTTAACTAAACATGATTAGTCAACTTAATTAAAGTGATTAGGTTAATTAATTAGGCTTAATTGGATTAACTAACATGATTAATTAAGTTAATTAATTATCTTAATTAATTAATTACTTTTTTTTATAAAACGTTCTGGGGCTGGTGGGCCCTGTTTGTCATTGGCCCTAGGGCCTTAGCGGGCGGGCTAACGGGCACAGGGGCGGGCGGCACCGCCCGAGCGGCCGCTCTAGGCCGGCAAGGTCAGTGGCCAGGGCAGCCATGGTGGTGGCGGCGGGCGGGGTGCAGAGGAGGCGGGGATGGTGTAACACCCCAATAATTTAACCAGGTTTTAGTTATTAAAATTTTGCCAAGAGTTTAAAATTTTTGCCTGCAAGAATATCCCTGTTGATTTCAAAACTTTTCCTTCAATATTAAGGAATTTATCCCAAGTGGATCCCTCCAAAATATATTGGACTTCTATGCCCTCTCATTAAAACAATTTCCAAATCAGTAGGTTTATTTATCAAATTATTTCACCCTGAGCTTTATTCAATAAAGTGACTTGTTTTAAGTTTTGGAGCTCTTTTTGTACTACAACCATTTGATAAATTTAACTAAAAATTCGACCAAAATTTGGAGATGTCATGTGATGTCTTGCCTGATTGCTTAAAACAATCGGGGGCCGTCGGGAACCCAGGCCCACCTCTACCGGGATGGAGCCACCTGTCTTTTCAGCCCCCTCATCAGAATCACTTGCGGGTACTCAACGAGCTGACCCGACTTTAGTCACGACATGTGTCATGTATAAAGTATATAGTTTATACCTGTGATCACCTCCCAAGTGATCACAGCCCGATAGTATAGCACATCAGACGGACAAGAATGTAGGGCCACTGATGGAATACTAGCATCCTATACTAAGCATGTAGGATTGCGGTAAAGGTAACAACTTGAGAGTAGCAAGGACAGGCTATGCATCGGGATAGGAATAACGGAAAGCAAGTAACATGCTACACTACTCTAATGCAAGCGATGAGAGAGTAGAATAGGCGATATCTGGTGATCAAGGGGGGGGCTTGCCTGATTGCTCTGGCAAGAAGGAGGGGTCGTCAACACCGTAGTCGTACTGGGTAGCAGCGGCATCGGTCTCGGTGTCTAGCAAGAGAAGAGGGGGAAGAAACAATAAATACAATGCAAACAAATGCATGACGATGCATGCCATGACAAGGCGCGCTGCTAGGTGTGCCCTAACGCGGTAGGAGGTGGTACCAGCGAAGGGGGAAAGCATTCCCGGTGTTTCGCGTTTCGAACAGATGAACCAGAGGGGGGAAAGTTGCGTGTTTGCTATGCTAGTGATGTGTGGCGGACGAACGGGCTGCGTATCCGAATTCGTCTCGTCGTTCTGAGCAACTTTCATCTAGAAAGTAATTTCATCCGAGTTACGGTTTATTTTATATTAATTTTAAAAGATTTAATCATTTTTAGAATTTATTTAGTTACTTAATTCTTACATTATCCAGAATAGTGTATGCTGATGTCAGCATGACATCAGCAGTCAACAGGGCGTTGACTAGGTCAAACTGACGTGTGGGTCCTGTCTGTCATTGACACAGTTAACTAAACAGGATTAGTCAACTTAATTAAAGTGATTAGGTTAATTAATTAGGCTTAATTGAATTAACTAACATGATTAATTAAGTTAATTAATTATCTTAATTAATTAATTATATTATTTTAATTAATTCCTTTTTTTATAAAACGTTCTAGGGCTGGTGGGCCCCGTTTGTCATTGGCACTGGGGCCTTAGCGGGCGGGCTAACGGGCGCAGGGGCGGGTGGCACCGCCGAGCGGCTTGTGAGGGCGGCAAGGTCGATGTGAGGCAGCCATGGTGGTGGCGGCGGGCAGGGTGCATAGGAGGCGGGGATGGCGGAGCGGCGACGGAGAGGTGGCCCAGAGCGGCGCGAGATGGGGAGGCGCCCGGCGGTGGCATTGTGACCGGCAGCGACAGGGCTGGCGAGGCGGACGCGAGGGTGCAGGGGCGGCGATGCTCGAGGATCCAGGTGCGGGCTCATGGCGGGCACGTGTCCGAGTCTGTGAGGCACCGCCTTGTGAGCAAGGGAGTGAGTGGCGGCTGCGGGTGTGCGCAAGACAGTGCGTGAGCACGAGCATGGGCGCGAGGGGGGAAGAGGGGAGTTGGGGCTCACTACGAGGAGTAGGGACGTGGCAGCGGTGCTTTGGGAGGACGACGGCGACGACGTGCGTAGGGGGGAGGCAGACCGGCGTGGAAGACAAGGCGACGGCGATTCGGGGAAGACGGTGAGGGGCTCCGGCGGCGCGGTCCTCGTGCGGCGGGGGCGAGGTAGCTCCGGGCGGGGTCCCGCGTCAGCGTGGTCATGGACGGCGACGGGCGCCGGGGGGGCGACAGGAGGGGCTGGCTCGCGAGGGAGGGTGGCGACGCCGAGGCGGCGATGGGGCGATGGGATCGGGGTTGCCCGATCCAGATCGAGAAGGAGAGAGGAGGAGTGGGACGAGGGAGGGAGTGGGTGCGAGTGGGGGATCGGGGAGCAGTGGGGTTAGGGTTTGGTCGGTGGACCATGGGGTTAAGTGGGGTGGCGGGTGGGCTGGTGGGTTGGCCCATGGGGTTGATGCTCTCTTGGGCGAAGCCCCGGGGGGTTCTTTTCCTTCTTCTTTTTTTGTTAGTTTTCTTTTCTGTTTTTGTCTTTGTTTCCTATTGTTTTATTTTTTGTAAAATATATACTTGGCATCTAATTTAGTAATTCAATTTAGGCCATTGTCACAAAAGTCTAGTCCTCAAATAATTTAGTTTGACATTTTATTAATTACAAAAGGTATTTAAATAATTATTTATGCTGCTGTTTTATTCATCGATAGTATTTAAACATTTTATAAAAGTGGGGTTTCTTCACATAATCACCTTTGCATTATGTATACGACTTCGAACATTTTAGTTTTAAAGTTTGAAAACTTTTGTTGTTTGTCTTTATTTTAAATTTGAATTTGAATCGTTTTTGAACCATCACGAGATTAACTAAAGTGACAGCGGTGACATGGCATCATTTGGAGAGGGTTACTGTAGCTTAATTATCCGGGCGTCACAATTCTCCTCCACTACAAGAAATCTTGTCCCGATATTTAAGAGGGGAGTAAGGGGGAAAGTTCTAATTACGAAATTCTAACGGATCTTCTCGGTCTTGGTTGCTCTTCTCGAAGAGGTCGATCCATACCGTTGATGTTTCCATTCCTATGCATCAATGCATCATGATGAAGTTGTCGTCCTTCCTTCAGGATCTTCACCGTACTTACAAAAGGATAAGAAGGGAACTCCGGGAGAACGGACCCTTGCAAGGTTGACTATCTAGTAGATAACATTGGGGAAGGTGGCGGAAAGTAACTCTCGAATTGAACCCTTAGAAAATATCGAGAGCAAATTAAGAAGGTATCATGAGAAGTTTCTAGCGGGCGGGCAATCGTTCGGTGCCTAAACAGGGCGTGAAAGGGGGTTCGTAGCAACGGGGATAAGTATTGTGTATGATACCAGAATTGATGATCTCTCGGAAGGTGGCTCGTGAATTACATACGAGGCCACGCGTGAGGAATAGCTTTGGAAATCGGGGGTGAACAGGAGATTCAGGTTTCGATCCTGGGACCTGTGGGTTATGGGCCCACCATGTGGGTTAAAAGTAGGAAGGGCGGTGACATCTTGCACGATCATGATAGCAAGGCATGTCAGAGGATAGCCTGCCAATTATGATGGCAACAACATTGGTACCAAGGGCGAGGGACGAAGAGAACCATTTTCCTGCTCGTTGAACGAGGCGGACCAATAGGCAAAGTTCTTGTCCATCGGTGGCTACCAGAATGTCATCACCAATAATAACAGGGTCTTACTGACAAGGTTGTACACCGAGGTGTTTACATAAGCAGGAGAATATTACTGCTTAGATCATATAGATCACAAGAAAGGTTAAACCAAACAATGGAAAGGAAAATATGATTATCAGATTAAACAGAACAATGGAAAGGAAAATGTGTTAAAACACATATTTCAGGGGTATTTCCTTCCCAAGGACAAACAGAGTATGATATCCGTGACATGATATAATGTAGAAAACTCTTTTGGTAGGGGAGAGAAATTTCATGACATTACCCATACAATGGTGTTTGGATAATTGAGCAGGAAACATTTAGCATTGGGCTTCAAATGTTATTTTTTGTTGAAAATCGGAGTACCATGGACATGCTTCGAGATAGCACTGACATGGTTTACAAGAAAAGGTCAGACTTTGGATACTCAGAGGATTCATCAGGAATAACTTATAGAATAAGTCTTACAATTCCCTCATGGAAGAATGGTTAACCTTGCCAAAAAGGAACAACTATAACAATAGGTCCTCCGGCCAGGTGTGCTAGGCATGACATCACCTTACCGGGTCATATAAAGACCAATGTTATAACTCTTGGAAATGTCCCAACCATCATATCTGACCGAGGTTCAGATCCGATTGGTGTCAAGATACCTCTGACTTAGGATGCCAGAGAAGAAAAGGTGCAACACAAATTGACGAGATGACAATGTAATATTCTCGGGAAATGAACTATGGAAGCGATTCTGAAACAAGAGTTCATCATTAAACCAAGGAAAAGGGGCGAGGGGGTAGCTGATGGAGTCAACGACAATCCTCGAGATTTTCAAAAAGGTGGATTTCCACAGTTATGTGAACAAGGAGATAACATTTGTTGGATCAAATGATATAATGATGTATGCTCAAGGAAAACATACATAATTAAACAATGGCTGAAAAGTGCACCCGAAACATGGGCTTAGGTAGTACGATCAATGTTAGAATGATGATTCGATAACCAATGGTCTAAGAATGAAACATCGACCATTAGCTTCAAATCAATAGGGTTGCTAGAAGTTTTTAAGTCGCACATCATAGTTCAATTGTCGGTTCTCCTGTTAGAAACAACACGGGGACCAAGGAATGAACGGATAAGGCAAGAGGGATCACATGTATCAAGAATTCTTAAGAGGTTGTGAAATTCTCACGGCATTCTTGACATAAAAGATGGTAATACTCCAAGGTAAAGAAGAACAAATGCTGGATAGCAAGGATCTCAAGGTATAACACAAAACACGAACAAGTTTGTGTTGAACGGAAGGCAATAAAGTGGTCGATGATAAAAAAAATCATCGAGGGCAAGAATGGTATTTCTCATCATGAATTCAATTGATATCCTGGAAGAGCTCAGAATGCTGATGATGATCATGACGCATTTGTCGAGAGATTTCAAGAAGATGTAATCGATCGGCGAAGACATCACATCAAGGGAATGGTGAAGTAAAAGGTTACTATAACCATAGATAAGATGCCATTTAAGAATTCAGAGTTGTCTCTCAAGACAAACAATATGATGTGGAATGTTCGATGTAAGCTTAGAGCACTGTCGGGATTGTGTCCCGGGGATGAAGGACATAGGTAGAATGGTCAAGCAGTCAGCCTGACGATGATGATGTAGTCAATCCGTTGGGAATGACATGATCAAGTGCAAAATCGTAAGCAATGAAGATTACTAAAAGTTGTCGAATCGCAGTGCGGACTCTGTCCACTATTCGGTGTTCTCGGTTGACGACAACCCAGAACTCGTGGAGTGACTATGAAAAGGAAAGGTATTACTCCATTACGAATTCATAAGAGGTAGCGCAATGGCATGATATCCTCGAGATACCAGGTGGATAATACTCGAAGGCATATCAAAATTAAAGGTTGAAGTGGGGTGTATTGATCTATAGAAGACAAGCGCTTTAACTTGTCTGAGAAATGGAATCAAAGTAAGAAATTATGGTCGGAACCCCAATCATAAATGATCAAACCACCGATACAAGATGAACTCATAACAAGGGGGTAATTATTTTCACGAGCAGCTTCCATGATAAGTTCTACATCGTGTCCATGGGCATGAACGCAAAGTTCAAGGTCGACTCCCACTTCTCCAATGCATAACCTTTCATTCACTCCTCAAAATAAAAATGATTACAGTGTCAAAACCCACCTGGTGAATTACCAGAGTATGACCCGTGAAACTTTCGGGTTCACACAGATTATGGAAAGCATAGGTTCAACCCATCGGGGCATCTTAGAGCATATACCATGAACTTTAGGATCAATTAACACGTGCTCGAAGAAGAGCATGGTTGACAAGGCATTGGATATAACTTGCCAAAGGCAGAAGACATAATTTACCAAAGGCATTATGTATCAGGGGAGAAACTCTCAAGGTTATTGGAAATGAAGGACACGGTCAGATAATAACCAAGCAAATGGTCTAGCGGACCACAAGGAACCTGATGTGAGTATCGGTACTCAATCAGAAGGGATAAGAATGCAAGGTATCAGATTATAGAAACCATTGACTAATTCAAAGCTCAAACGCAAATGATTATGATTTCCAAATCAGGGGATCAGAAGCAACGCTCTGATCAAGGATGGATAAGTTGAGTAGGCTTAGGGGTACAATCGATGGCAATTTGATTGGTCGAGATCCAGCTCATGTTTAAAATGACGTCTGAGCCGAAAGGATGAATTCTAGGATCTGATTAAGGATTGCAATATTCGCAACATACTGAATCAACAGACCCAAGATGATAAAGGCAAAGAACGTCAATGGATATTGCTAGGCATTTGGAATTAACCATAATGCAGGCAGCCAAAAATTTCAAGAGCCATAGGCTGCAGAGGATTCTCAAAAGATCGGATAGTATTTCGAAGAATTTTGTGAAACACCTGAACAACTGGGGATGAACGGATACTCGATAAGTGCGAGAATTATCCGTAGGGGGTATTCATTAGGCAAGAACCGCAGGGCAGTAAGCTCAAAGGATTCTCGGAACAACGGAGAGCAGTTCGGGGCATCTTGTAATAACAAGATCAATGGGATTGAATGTAGGCAAGTGTGTTCAGTTATCCATATAGATAATAGTGGTAGGGAATTTGCAAAAGCGGTCGGCACAAGCGTCTCGGGAAAACAACGAATAGCATCTTCGGAACCTTCCGGTGCAGCAGGCGATCAATGTAATAAGGGGCTCTCCGGGAGGAAGTAGTTACGAGAACCTAGAGTCAGATTTAGTAAAATCATTTAACCCGAATAGAAGAGAGATCGGAGTCCCAGAGTATAGATCGAGGAATAAAAGATCCTAATACCACCCAATGGCGACGTGGGCCTGTAAGCCACACAACCATGTTAGTAAATGTTTTTCAATGACTAGACTCGACTTCAGCCAAGCAGTTTGGAAGGGGGATTCCTACAGGCAATCGGCTCTGTACCAACTTATGACGCCCCCGATTTAATCATACACTAATCATGCACGCAAACGTGTACGATTAAGATCAGGGACTCACGGGAAGATATCACAACACAACTCTAAAACATAAATAAGTCATACAAGCATCATAATACAAGCCAGGGGCCTCGAGGGCTCGAATACAAGTGCTCGATCATAGACGAGTCAGCGGAAGCAACAATATCTAAGTACAGACATAAGTTAAACAAGTTTGCCTTAAGAAGGCTAGCACAAACTGGGATACAGATCGAAAGAGGCGCATGCCTCCTGCCTGGGATCCTCCTAACTACTCCTGACCGTCGTCAGCGGGCTGCACGTAGTTGTAGGCACCTCCGGTGTAGTATTCATTGTCGACGGTGGCGTCTGGTTCCTGGGCTCCGACATCTAGTTGCGACAACCAGGTAGAAAGGAAAGGGGAAAAGGGGGGGGGGGGAGAAAGCAACCGTGAGTAGTCATCCAAAGTACTCGCAAGCAAGGAGCTACACTACATATGCATGGGTATATGTGCAAAGGGCCATATCAGTGGACTGAACTGCAGAATGCCAGAATAAGAGGGGGATAACTAATCACGTCAAGACTACGCTCGTCACCTCCGTCTTGCAGCATATAGAAGAGAGTAGACTGAAGTCCTCCAAGTAGCATCGCATAGCATAATCCTACCCGGCGATCCCCTCCTCGCCGCCCTGTTAGAGAGCGATCACCGGGTTGTATCTGGCACTTGGAAGGGTGTGTTTTATTAAGTATCCGGTTCTAGTTGTCATAAGGTCAAGGTACAACTCCAAGTCGTCATGTTACCGAAGATCATGGCTATTCGAATAGCTTAACTTCCCTGCAGGGGTGCACCACATAGCCCAACACGCTTGATCCCATTTGGCCGGACACACCTTTCTGGGTCATGCCCGGCCGCGGAAGATCAACACGTCGCAACCTCACCTAGGCCAACAGAGAGGTCAGCACGCCGGTCTAAACCTAAGCGTACAAGGGTCTGGGCCCATCGCCCTTAGCACACCTGCACGTTGCGAGGGCAGCCGAAAGCAGAACTAGCGCCCTTAATACAAGAGTAGGCTTATGTTCCAATCCGGCGCGCGCCGCTCAGTCGCTGATGTCACGAAGGCTTCGGCTGATACCGCGACGCCAAGTGCCCATAACTGTTCCCGCGTAGTTGGTTAGTGCGTATAGGCCAGTAGCCAGACTCAGATCAAATACCAAGATCTCGTTAAGCGTGTTAAGTATCCGCGAACGCCGAACAGGGCCAGGCCTCCTATCTCCTAGGTGGTCTCAACCTGCCCTGTCGCTCCGCCACATAGTAACAATCGGGGGCCGTCGGGAACCCAGGCCCACCTCTACCGGGATGGAGCCACCTGTCTTTTCAGCCCCCTCATCAGAATCACTTGCGGGTACTCAACGAGCTGACCCGACTTTAGTCACCACATGTGTCATGTATAAAGTATATAGTATATACCTGTGATCACCTCCCAAGTGATCACAGCCCGATAGTATAGCACATCAGACGAACAAGAATGTAGGGCCACTGATGGAATACTAGCATCCTATACTAAGCATGTAGGATTGCAGGTAAAGGTAACAACAGTAGTAGCAAGGACAGGCTATGCATCAGGATAGGAATAACGGAAAGCAGTAACATGCTACACTACTCTAATGCAAGCAGTAGAGAGTAGAATAGGCGATATCTGGTGATCAAGGGGGGGGCTTGCCGATTGCTCGGCAAGGAGGGGACGTCAACAACGTACTCGTACTGGGTAACAGCGGCGTCGGTCTCGGTGTCTAGCGAGAGAAGAGGGGGAAGAAACAATAAATACAATTTAAACAAATGCATGACGATGCATGACATGACAAGGCGCGGTGCTAGGTGTGCCCTAACGCGGTAGGAGGTGGTACCGGCGAAGGGGGAAAACATCCGGGAAAGCATTCCTGGTGTTTTGCGTTTTGATGATGAACCGGAGGGGAAAGTTGCGTGTTTGCTATGCTAGTGATGTGTGGCGGACGAACGGGCTGCGTATCCGGATTCGTCTCGTCGTTCTGAGCAACTTTCATGTAGAAAGTAATTTCATCCGAGTTAATGTTTATTTCATATTAATTTTAAAAGATTTAATCATTTTTAGAATTTATTTAATTACTTAATTCTAACGTCGGCATGACGTCGCAGATCAATGTATGCGTTGATCGGGTCAAACTAACGTGTGTGTCCGTCATCATTGACACGATTAACTAAGCAGATTAGTCAACTTAATTAAAGTGATTAGGTTAATTAATTAGGCTTAATTGGATTAACTAACATGATTAATTAAGTTAATTAATTATCTTAATTAATTAATTCCTTTTTTTTATAAAACGTTCTGGGGCTGGTGGGCCCTGTTTGTCATTGGCCCTAGGGCCTTAGCGGGCGGGCTAACGGGCACAGGGGCGGGCGGCACCGCCCGAGCGGCCGCTCTAGGCCGGCAAGGTCAGTGGCCAGGGCAGCCATGGTGGTGGCGGCGGGCGGGGTGCAGAGGAGGCGGGGATGGTGTAACACCCCAAAAATTTAACCAGGTTTTAGTTATTAAAATTTTGCCAAGAGTTTAAAATTTTTGCCTGCAAGAATATCCCTGTTGATTTCAAAACTTTTCCTTCAATATTAAGGAATTTATCCCAAGTGGATCCCTCCAAAATATATTGGACTTCTATGCCCTCTCACTAAAACAATTTCCGAATCAGTAGGTTTATTTATCAAATTATTTCACCCTGAGCTTTATTCAATAAAGTGACTTGTTTTAAGTTTTGGAGCTCTTTTTGTACTACAACCATTTGATAAATTTAACTAAAAATCCGACCAAAATTTGGAGATGTCATGTGATGTCTCTAAATCACTTTTTTGCAATAATATAGTTCATTCATTGCATATTTTGAGTGCTACACATGTTTTTCTTCTCTGGTCCTGTGGGCAATTTTACAATACAACCCTTTTAAATATTTGTTTCTAGCTTCCACCAAAATTATGGGATGTCAGTAGCAGCATATGATTCCATTTTATGCAATAATCCAAGGATGTTCTTTGAAAATTTTGAGTAAATCAACCTAATCTTCATTCTGGTCCATCAAGATGGTTTGTACATCATCCCTATTATTGCTTGCTCTTTGGCCCTTGATTCCTTCTCCTACTTGTAGTCCTCCATGCTAAACCCCTAAGTCCAGGAGCATGCAACCATTGGCATATTTTTGGTTCATGAAATAATGCCACTCACATCCTGTCCAGATTTGAAGTTACGCAAAACTTGCACTAGCAAGTTTGTGCTTTCCACCAACTAACCTCACCACCCTCTTGTGCACCCACAAAGACCCCTCTGGAAGTTTTGGTCACTCCAAGAAATGCCTAAGTGCATCGGCATTTTGTCAAACACCCAATGGGCATGGACAGTTTTGGCATGATTGTAAGTTTGTGTTGTGAACTTTCCCATCTGTCCAAACCAAGTTGTCCAAGAGCTGCTAGTGGCCTCTAACCAGACACTGTGGATTTGCATTTGATCTCTAGCAGTTTTGGCCACCCCGGCATTTCGTCGAAAGCAGAGCCGTGCACGCCGAGGCGAAAGCAGAGCACGCGTTTTGCGCGTGCCCGCGCCCGAGCAAGCGCTACCTGGATAAACCTCCCGAGCTCATCTCGATCCTTTCCCCTCGCGCGTCGCGCTAAGAGCCCCGACCGCCTGGCTCGCTTCTGATGGCGCCGCGAAGAAGCTCCTTGGCGGCACGCTTGCGGCGCATCCATGGACGGCGCCGCCCAAACCTCCTCCGCTCGCCAGCTGCCCCCTTAAGCATCTCCAGTTCGGCCGCAGCTTCGTCCTCTAGCGCGCATCGCTAACACGTCGCCATTACTACAGAATGACGGTTCGCCGCCATCCTTATCGCCGGCCGCCTCGGAACCGACCTCCACCGCGTATATAAGGGCCCCGGAGACCAATCGAGTGCTCGGGCAACCTCTCCTGATCCCCCTAGAGCTGCCACGGCCAGCAGTCGAGGAGGGGAAGGCCTTCTTCCCCGAGTCCGGCCGGTTCGGTCGCCGCCTCGCTCGGCCGATTCCGTCGCCACCGGTGCCCTCCTCTCCATTCTCTCCACCAAGAACTCCCCTCCTCTCGTGAGTACAACCCGCGCTCAATTTTGGTCGGAGACCACCGTAGCCCCAAACCCACTACCCACCCGAACGCCCGGCTCCGCCGCTGGCTCGTCGCCGCAACTCCGCCCACGTCGGCGACCATGGCGGGTACCACAGACTCGTCTTGACCCCCGAGCACACCCATATCCTCAGATCGCCAAGAGACGCCCGTTCGCGGCGAAACCTCGCCGAGCTCCTCCGATTCGGTCGAGGGGGCGGCGGCGCGTGGCTGGTCAAACCTGACCAGTGGGCCAGGCGGGCCCACCGTCAGTGACCCAGCGCTTGTCCGCGCAGGATTAATTGGAAGCGCACTTCCGAAGTACGCTTTCGACGTGTACGTTTTTATTTGAAACGTTTTTTCTTTTCTATTTTATTTTATATAACAGATTTTGACCAAACTTTGACCTGTTGTATCTTTTTAAATATAACTCCAAATGAATTAATTCTTTTTCCTACCTCTCTCAAATATTGTCTAGTTTATTTTAAGATTTATTTGAAAAAATTTCAGAACAACTTTTTGTGCTGTTTTTATTTTTGTGTTAATTCATTTATATTTCCAAAATAGGATTTTTGAAGAGAGGAGAAGTATTTCAAGAGTTTTAAATGCACCCTGCCTTCCCATGACCTGAAGGCAAGCATTCTGAACCCTGGCATAAATATTTTTATGTGTTTGATGACACGTTCATAACATCACCTCACTTTGGAGAAACTTGTTATTTCATGTGATATGATCATATGCATGGGTGCATGTTAGTGATTTCCATGCTGTTGGAAATGAACACACTTGTGATGATAATCATCCTCATGTGCCTTGCATGCATACCGACAGGAACCCGGGAAAAACCTCTGCCTTGGGGTAGGCATGAGTTTGACGCCGGTCTCCGTCGGGACGGTCATGTCCGATATGGCATAGTGAGGTATGGTGAGCGGTGATCGTGTTGGTTGAGATATATTTGTTATACATGTCATGCAGGGATATACTTAAACCTCCTGAGTCGACGGTAGATCGAGTCTTGTTCCAGTAACCCCCATACTTGCTTCGTACTACCACTCGTCTCTACAACAAGTAGAGTACGGTTCAGTAAGTTGTCAACCTCTTTCTAGCACACACCGTACAGAGAGGCCAGGGTGGAAGATACCTGTTGTAGCTGGTAGGCAGACCACCTGGTCCGGGGGCATGGGTGTTTCCGGTTGAGACCGAGAGGGGAGGCCACCCCTTAGAGCACGCAATATAAATTTGATCCCATGCTACGCGAGGTTGTAGCCTCCCCACTTAGAGTTTGCTTGACAAGTGTCGTGGGTGATTCCAGACACGTGTGAGATAAGCTGGTGTGTGCAAGTTAGGTGTGTTTTCAACAAAAGGACCGTAGACGGAATTAGTCCCAATGGACTAATGAAATCCGTTACTCGTGGGTAAAGAGTACACCCTCTGCAGAGATTAAACCTATTCGAATAGCCGTGTCCTTGGTTAAGGATTACGATGCAGGATGGGTCAAGTGTTGGTCTTAGTGTCGGTCTTGAATGGCTGTCAAACCGAACTGGAATTACCACTTGTGACTTGCGATAATTATGATTATTATTATTGTTGACTAACCCATGAATATTATTGTTATCATCAGTATCTACGGGATGGTTCTACCTCCGGGATATTCACTATGATTATTTCTTTTAAAGCCCTTTATGTGGTGTCGCTCGACGCCTCGATCGTGGCATTTCTTTTAAAGCCCTTTATGTGGTGTCCTTTGAGGCGCTTGGCTGTGGCATTTCTTTTAAAGCCCTTTATGTGGTGTCGCTCGGGCCCGACCGTGGCATTTCTTTTAAAGCCCTTTATGTGGTGTCGCTCGGCCCGACCGTGGCATTTCTTTTAAAGCCCTTTATGTGGCGTCGCTCGACGCCCGACCGTGGCATTTCTTTTAAAGCCCTTTATTTGGTGTCGCTCAGACGCCTCGATCGTGGCATTTCTTTTAAAGCCCTTTATGTGGTGTCGCTCGAGGCCTCGACCGTGGCATTTCTTTTAAAGCCCTTTATGTGGTGTCGCTCGACGCCTCGATCGTGGCATTTCTTTTAAAGCCCTTTATGTGGTGTCGCTCGGGCCTCGACCGTGGCATTTCTTTTAAAGCCCTTTATGTGGTGTCGCTCGGACACCGATCGTGTAACATTTCTTTTAAAGCCCTTTATGTGGTGTCGCTCGGGCGCCCGACTATAGCATTTCTTTTAAAGCCCTTTTGTGGTGTCGCTCGGGCCTTGACTTTGGCATGCTTGTTATTTATTTCATTATACCTTTTATACTTCTTTGATATTGCATATAAATATATAACATGCTTACGTATCGAGTTATATTTATATTCTTGTGGTAGCGTCATGAGTATAAAATATTTTAGCACATCATTGCCATATTATCCTGTGTTCTTAATGTTTGCAGTACATTCAAAGTACTCTCACGGCTTGTCCCTGGCTATTGTCTTGGCCAGATTTCTTTGTGGAGAGGAGCGACCGTGATGACAGCCCGGAACCTAAGCAACGGTGATAGCAGCCTCGCGAAGATAGGAGTTAACCTGGTCATCTGTTCCCGTGGGAAATGGAATCCCATAGACACTGATGATTTTCAACCCGCTTCCGCCATCAACCACTAGAAATCATTTGTTATACTCACAGACCAGAATGGTCTTGTACTACATATTTTGTATTTGCTCGGAATTTCTGTATCAAGTTGGTGCCTCATCAGCTAACAGTTATCCTGGGGCTGATGAGCACAAGGGCCATTTTCTGGGAATTAGTACCCGGAGAATCGGTCGCCACAGACTTGGTATAAGAGCTAGGCTAACCTTTGGCTAATCCTATCCCAGCCAGGTCCTTAAACTTAGGCAAACCAACCCACCAGACCCTAACCAAACCCCAGCCAAGCTTCCCGTACAAGATAGCCACACAGTGACCCCAGCACATTTGGCAGTCGGTGCCCAACTTATCCGCATAGCCTGTCAATCACGCGCCAGTGACCGGTGCCCATAATGTCTCATTCGCAAGAGTGCGAAGGAAGACTCCGTTCCCTTTTCTATAAAAGGGCACGCTAGCCTCAAACCAGCACGGCACAGCCTCTACCACAAACCGAGCCATAATGCCTGGTCCCATAGTGCACAATGAGACCACAGCAACCAATCTTGGAGGCTTTGTGACTATACTCGCAAACCTCACCCGTCGTGCCTACGCGTTAGAAGAACCCCTAGAATATGTTGTGTACCAAGGACCCATGGGCGGTGAAAGCCGTCAATTTTGGGCCACTGTGCACATCTACGTGAGGTGCATCGCGGAAGCGCCTCTGAGTTCACGGAAGAACAACTTCCTTTGAGCCACAAGCCATCCAGCTAGCTGCTCGAGAAGCTATGGTTCAACTCCGGCATTTGTCGCCCAGAGTTAACTATCGCTCGTTCTACTACTACCCCAGGCGTGAAGGGTATGGTAGACCACCCCAAGTTGCCAACGGAAATCACGAGATGGATCCCGCATTGCTGCACCTAGTGCGCTATGTAAGTGCACTAGAGGCCTTGTTCGATCAAATCAATATTGATCTGATCACAACTCGAGGAGAGCTGGCTCGTCGAGCCCCGGTAAGCAGAGAAACCGAGGCCGACACCGACAACCCAGTCGTACTATTCGGACACCCGATTGATACCTTGAGGTCAGCCCCAGCCATCATCCAAGATACTGTGATGACCCCAGAAGTGCTTCGTCGCCTTTTGGGAACACACTCCAATGGGATTGTGGCCAACAATCCCCGCGATGGTCATCATAGCTACCCCGACCCTGCAGTTCCCCCACCATCTCCGGCTAATCCCGACGGCAAGACCCGTGGAGAAGCCTCGACATCCACCAGACACGCCCGTTTAGACGTAAACGAGGTAGACTAAGTCGCCCGAGTAGTACCGAGTCTCGCTGTACTCCCGCTTTGTAATCATGTGACCTTGCGGATTAACGCAGCCTGTCGTTGTGCCTCTGTTTTAATAGTAGCCTTGCGTAATTTGTCAGCACATAGTTGCGTATTTTCCGGGCACAGCTACCAAAACCAACCCCGACAACAACCATAGTAACACGTCTCTTTATGAGATATGTGTATCTCTGACACTGACCCGACCTTTGGAGCTAAGCTGGTAAATTTTCACTACGGTATTATGACCCAGCTCCTTTGCTATATAAAGACCACCTTGTGATCTTACCAAGCACCCCACACCTTGTGCACCACCCTCACAACCTTTTCCTGTCACGCCGAGCCCTAGTATTCATCTGAGAACCCCAGATGCAACCCCAGGTAGCTTTGTCAAAATATTGTGGGACTTTACCTGCAGTACCATGGGTTCTACCCAGCCACCCCAGTACGAGCTGTTCAAATCGAGAATCACTTTTTCCACCTCGAAATATTGGGCAGCAGTACACATCCCTCCCGTAGACCCCAACCAAGATCCAACGGAAGTTTCCTTCGTGGGGAAATCTATGCCAACCCCACGCCTGGCCATAGAAGCTGCTGCGAAGGAAGCAATTGCTCGCCCGGTCCGCGATACCCTATGCCCATGACGTGGATATTATTACTTTCCGAGCCGTGCAACGCCCGGGGGAGTAACATCTTTCCCCGGTGGGCGGATTGAGAGAGACCCAGTGCTAGCCAACCTTATCCAGTACATCATCGCTCAAGAGCATCTGGACCAGCGAGTAATGGATTATCTCCAGAGTCTCACTGATCTGAACCCCTAGATTGCCATCGGCAGACCACTGAGGCCCGATCCGGAGAGACTCCTACATCGACTGATCAATCCACTTCCTCCGATAGAAGAGGAGTGTATTCCATTGCCAGAGACATTTTATCAGGACCCCGTCCAGTTACCGTTTTCATTTTAGACGTTACAGCTGTGTATGTTATTGCAGCATTTATTGTTACATTGTAACTTATGCGTGGTACCTCGAATGTGTGCGACGAGTCGTGTATTTAGTTTCTACTAGTATGAGTAGTTTTCTTCGTGATTAACTTGTGTAACCGCGAAAAAAATCCTAGAATGAGATTTCTTCTCCCTGAGTTGCTGCATCGTTTATCCCCTCACTACATAGTTTATTTTCATTCGCGCAGCACCAAGGCAGCAGACTCACAACTGCTCGAACGCGTATGGAGTATTTGTTTTCCCCAACGGCTCTTAGCGAATCTCGAGGACGAGATTTTTCTTAAGGGGGGTAGTAACTGTAACACCCCAAAAATTTAACCAGGTTTTAGTTATTAAAATGTTGCCAAGAGTTTAAAAATTTTGCCTGCAAGAATATCCCTGTTGATTTCAAAACTTTTCCTTTAATATTAAGGAATTTATCCCAAGTGGATCCCTCCAAAATATATTGGACTTCTATGCCCTCTCATTAAAACAATTTCCAAATCAGTAGGTTTATTTATTAAATTATTTCACCCTGAGCTTTATTCAATAAAGTGACTTGTTTTAAGTTTTGGAGCTCTTTTTGTACTACAACCATTTGATAAATTTAGCTAAAAATCCAACCAAAATTTGGAGATTTCATGTGATGTCTCTAAATCACTTTTGTGCAATAATATAGTTCATTCATTGCATATTTTGAGTGCTACACATGTTTTTCTTCTCTGGTCCAGTGGGCAATTTTACACTACAACCCTTTTAAATATTTGTTTCTAGCTTCCACCAAAATTATGGGATGTCAGTAGCAGCATATGATTCCATTATATGCAATAATCCAAGGATGTTCTTTGAAAATTTTGAGTAAATCAACCTAATCTTCATTCTGGTCCATCAAGATGGTTTGTACAGCATCCCTATTATTGCTTGCTCTTTGGCCCTTGATCCCTTCTCCTACTTGTAGTCCTCCATGCTAAACCCCTAAGTCCAGGAGCATGCAACCATTGGCATATTTTGGTTCATGAAATAATGCCACTCACATCCTGTCCAGATTTGAAGTTCTGCAAAACTTGCACTAGCAAGTTTGTGCTTTCCACCAACTAACCTCACCACCCTCTTGTGCACCCACAGAGACCCCACTCTGGAAGTTTTGGTCACTCCAAGAAATGCCTAAGTGCATCTGGTATTTTGTCAAACACCCTGTGGGCATGGACAGTTTTGGCATGATTGTAAGTTTGTGTTGTGAACTTTCCCATCTGTCCAAACCAAGTTGTCCAGTAGCCTGCTAGTGGCCTCTAACCCAGACCTGTGGATTTGCATTTGATCTCTAGCAGTTTTGGCCACCTTGGCATTTCGTCGAGCAGACGCCGTGCATGCCCGGAGCGCGAGCAGAGCACGCGTTTTGCACGTGCCCGCGCCCGAGCAAGTGCGCCCCTGGATAAACCTCCCCGAGCTCATCCTGATCCTTTCCCCCTCGCCGCGTCGCGCCAAGAGCCCCGACCGCCCCTGGCTCGCTACAGTGGCGCCGCAGCAAGCTCCTTGGCGGCACGCTTGCGGCCGCATCCATGGACGGCGCCGCCCGAACCTCCTCCGCTCGCCAGCTGCCCCCTTAAGCATCTCCAGCTCGGCCGCAGCTTCGTCCTCTAGCGCGCGTCGCCGCCACGTCGCCATTGCTACAGAATGACGGTTCGCCGCCATCCTTATCGCCGGCCGCCTTGGAGCCGACCTCCACCGCGTATATAAGGGCCCCGGAGACCAATCGAGTGCTCGGGCAACCTCTTCTGATCCCCCTAGAGCTGCCACGGCCAGCAGTCGAGGAGGGGAAGGCCTTCTTCCCCGAGTCCGGCCGGTTCGGTCGCCGCCTCGCTCCGGCCGATTCCGTCGCCACCAGTGCCCCTCCCTCTCCATTCTCTCCACCAAGAACTCCCCCTCCCTCTCGTGAGTACAACCCCGCGCTCAATTTTGGTCGGAGACCACCGTAGCCCCAAACCCACTACCCACCTGAACGCCGGCTCCGCCGCGAAGCTCGTCGCCGGCAACTCCGTCCACGTCGGCGACCGCGAAGCTCGTCGCCGGCAACTCCGTCCACGTCGGCGACCATGGCGGGTACCCACAGACTCGTCTCGACCCCCTGAGCACACCCATATCTTCAGATCGCCAAGAGACGCCCCCGTTCGCCGGCAAAACCTCGCCGGAGCTCCGCCTCCGTTCGGTCGAGGGGAGCAAGCAGCGTGGCTGGTCAAACTGACGATGGGCACAAAGCGGGCCCACCGTCAGTGACCCAGCGCCTGTCCGCGCAGGATTAAGTGGAAGCGCACTTCCGAAGTACGCTTTCGACGTGTATGTTTTTATTTGAAACGTTTTTCTTTTACTGTTTTATTTTATATAATGATTTTGACCAAACTTTGACCTCTTGTATCTTTTTAAATATAACTCCAAATGAATTAATTCTTTTCCTACCTCTCTCAAATATTGTCTAGTTTATTTTAAGATTTATTTGAAAAAATTCAGAACAACATTTTGTGCTGTTTTATTTTGTGTTAATTCATTTATATTTCCAAAATAGGATTTTTGAAGAGAGGAGAAGTATTTCAAGAGTTTGAAATGCACCCTGCCTTCCCATGACCTGAAGGCAAGCATTCTGAACCCCGGCATAAATATTTTTGTGTGTTTGATGACACGTTCATAACATCACCTCACTTTGGAGAAACTTGTTATTTCATTTGATATGATCATATGCATGGGTGCATGTTAGTGATTTCCATGCTGTTGGAAATGAACACACACTTGTGATGATAATCATCCTCATGTGCCTTGCATGCATACCGACAGGAACCCGGGAAAAACCTCTGCCTTGGGTAGGCAGTTTGACGCCGGTCTCCGTCGGGGCGGTCATGTCCGGTATGGCATAGTGAGGTATGGTGAGCGGGTGATCGTGTTGGTTGAGATATATTTGTTATACATGTCATGCAGGGAAATACTTGAACCTCCTGAGTCGACCGTAGATCGAGTCTTGTTCCAGTAACCCCCATACTTGCTTCGTACTACCACTCGTCTCTACAACAAGTAGAGTACGGTTCAGTAAGTTGTCAACCTCTTTCTAGCACACACCATACAGAGAGGCCAGGGTGGAAGATACCGGTTGTAGCTGGTAGGCAGACCACCTGGTCCGGGGGCATGGGTGTTTCCGGTTGAGACCGAGAGGGGAGGCCACCCCTTAGAGCGGGCAATATAAATTTGATCCCATGCTACGCGAGGTTGTAGCCTCCCCACTTAGAGTTTGCTTGACAGGTGTCGTGGGTGATGCCAGACACGTGTGAGATAAGCTGGTGTGTGCAAGTTAGGTGTGTTTTCAACAAAAAGACCGTAGACGGAATTAGTCCTGATGGACTAATGAAATCCGTTACTCATGGGTAAAGAGTACACCCTCTGCAGAGATTAAACCTATTCAAATAGCCTTGTCCTTGGTTAAGGATTACAGTCTGGGATGGGTCAAGTGTTGGTCTTAGTGTCGGTCTTCGGAGGCGAAACTGTCAAACCAGAACTGGAATTACCACTTGTGACTTGCGATAATTATGATTATTATTATTGTTAACTAACCCATGAACATTATTGTTATCATCGAGTATCTCTGGGATGGTTCTACCTCCGGGATATTCACTATGATCATTTCTTTTAAAGCCCTTTATGTGGTGTCGCTCAGACGCCCGACTGTGGCATTTCTTTTAAAGCCCTTTATGTGGTGTCGCTCGGCCTCGACCGTGGCATTTCTTTTAAAGCCCTTTATGTGGTGTCGCTCAGACCCCGATCGTGGCATTTCTTTTAAAGCCCTTTATGTGGTGTCGCTCAGACGCTTGACCGTGGCATTTCTTTTAAAGCCCTTTATGTGGTGTCGCTCGGACGCCTCGACCGTGGCATTTCTTTTAAAGCCCTTTATGTGGTGTCGCTCGACGCCCGACCGTGGCATTTCTTTTAAAGCCCTTTATGTGGTGTCGCTCAGACGCCCGATCGTGGCATTTCTTTTAAAGCCCTTTATGTGGTGTCGCTCAAACGCCGATTGTGGCATTTCTTTTAAAGCCCTTTATGTGGTGTCGCTCGGGCCCGATTGTGGCATTTCTTTTAAAGCCCTTTATGTGGTGTCGCTCGGGGCCGACCGTGGCATTTCTTTTAAAGCCCTTTATGTGGTGTCGCTCGGATGCTGTTGTGGCATTTCTTTTAAAGCCCTTTATGTGGTGTCGCTCGGGCCGACCGTGGCATTTCTTTTAAAGCCCTTTATGTGGTGTCGCTCGACGCCTTGACCGTGGCATTTCTTTTAAAGCCCTTTATGTGGTGTCGCTCGGGACGCTCGACCGTGGCATTTCTTTTAAAGCCCTTTATGTGGTGTCGCTCAAATTCTCATTGTGGCATTTCTTTTAAAGCCCTTTATGTGGTGTCGCTCGGGCCTTCGATCGTGGCATTTCTTTTAAAGCCCTTTATGTGGTGTCGCTCAACGCCTCGATTGTGGCATTTCTTTTAAAGCCCTTTTGTGGTGTCGCCACACGCCCGACCGTGGCATTTCTTTTAAAGCCTTTTTGTGGTGTCGCTCAGACGCCCGACTGTGGCATGCTTGTTATTTATTTCATTTTACCTTTTTATACTGCTTTGATATTGCATATTCATATATAACATGCTTACACGTATCAGAGTTATATTTATATTGTTGTGACTGACTTCATGAGTATAAAATATTTTTAGCACATCATTGCCATATTCACCCTGTGTTCTTAATGTTTGCTAGTACATTCAAAGTACTCACTGGCTTGTCCCTGTCTATTGTCTTGGCCAGATTTCTTGCCCGGAGAGGAGCGACCGTGATGACAGCCCCGGAACCTAAGAAACGGTGATAGCAGCCTCGCGAAGATAGGAGTTAACCTGGTCAGCTGTTCCCGTGGGAAATGGAATCCCATAGACACTGATGATTTTCAACCCGCTTCCGCCATCAACCACTAGAAACCATTTGTTGTACTCATGCACTGAATGGTCTTGTACTACATATTTTGTATTTGCTTGGAATTTCAGATCAAGTTGGTGCCTCATCATTCTTGATTATCCTGGGGCTGATGAGCACAAGGGCCATTTTCTGGGAATTAGTACCCGGAGAATCGGTCGCCACAGATGGCCGGAGCGGCGCACTGAGAGGTGGCCCCGAGAGCGGCGCGAGATGTGGGCGAGGCGCCCGGGCGGTGGCCACTGTGACCGGCGACGGGCAGGGTTGGCGGGGTGGGACGCGAGGGTGCTGGGGCGGTGGACCTTCGAGATCCAGGGCGGGGCTCACAGGGCCGGGCACGTGCTGTGGTGCACGGGCACTCGCCAGCTGAGCAAGGGAGTGAGCGTGGCGGCTGCGGGTGCGCGCGCACAGGTGCGTGAGCATGAGCACGGGCGCGAGGGGGGAAGAGGGGAGTCGGGGCTCACTGCGAGGAGTAGGGACGTGGCAGCGGTGCTTGGGGAGGACGACGGCGACGACGTGCGTAGGCGGGAGGCAGACCGGCGTGGACGACGAGGCGACGACGATTCGGGGAAGACGGTGAGGGGCTCCGGCTGCGCGGTCCTCGTACGGCGTGGGCGAGGTAGCTCCGGGCGGGGTACCGCGTCAGCGTGGTCGTGGACGAGCGACGGGGCGCCGGTGGGGCGACAGGAGGGGCCCGGCTCCGCGAGGGAGGTGACGGCGACGACGAGGCGGCGATGGGGCGATGGGATCGGGGGGTTGCCCCGATCCAGATCGGGGAAGGGCGAGAGGGAGGAGTGGGACGAGGGGGAGGGAGTGGGTGCGAGTGGGGGGATCGGGGGGAGCAGTTGGGGTTAGGGTTTCGGTCAGTGGACCGCGGGGGTTAAGTGGGGTGGCCGGCTGGGCCTGGTGGGTTGGCCCAGTGGGGTTGATGGCCTGCTGGGCCGAAGCCCCGGGGGGTTCTTTTCCTTCTTCCTTTTTTGTTAATTTTCTTTTCTGTTTTTGTCTTTGTTTCCTATTGTTTTATTTTATTGTAAAATATATACTTGGCATCTAATTTAGTAATTCAATTTAGGCCATTGTCACAAAAAGTGTAGTCCTCAAATAATTTAGTTTGACATTTTATTAATTACAAAAGGTATTTAAATAATTATTTATGCTGCTGTTTTATTCATCTGATAGTATTTAAACATTTTATAAAAGTGGGGTTTCTTCACCATAATCACCTTTGCATTATTTAGCATGACTCGAACATTTTAGTTTTAAAGTTTGAAAACTTTTGTTGTTTGTCTTTATTTTAAATTTGAATTTGAATCGTTTTTGAACCATCGCGAGATTAACTAAAGTGACAGCGGTGACATGGCATCATTAGGAGAGGGTTACTGTAGCTTAATTATCCGGGCGTCACAGGGTCAATCTTCATCAACATCTTCACCAGCACCATCTCGTCTCAAACCCTAGTTCATCTCTTGTATCCAATCTTTGTCCCAAAACCTCAGATTGGTACCTGTGGGTTGCTAGTAGTCTTGATTACTCCTTGTAGTTGATGCTAGTTGGTTTATTTGGTGGAAAATCATATGTTCAGATCCTTTATGCATATTAATACCCCTCTGATTATGAAAATGAATATGATTTGTGAGTAGTTACGTTTGTTCCTGAGGACATGGGAGAAGTCTTGCTATAAATAGTCATGTGAATTTGGTATTCGTTCGATATTTTTATGAGATGTATGTTGTCTTTCCTCTAGTGGTGTTATGTGAACGTCGACTACATGACACTTCACCATTGTTTGGGCCTAGAGGAAGGCATTGGGAAGTAATAAGTAGATGATGGGTTGCTAGAGTGACAGAAGCTTAAACCCTAGTTTATGCGTTGCTTCGTAAGGGGCTGATTTGGATCCATATGTTTCATGCTATGGTTAGGTTTACCTTAATACTTCTTTTGTAGTTGCGGATGCTTGCAATAGGGGTTAATCATAAGTGGAACGCTCGTCCAAGAAAGGGCAGCACCCAAGCACCGGTCCACCCACATATCAAATTGTCAAAGTAACGAACGTGAATCATATGAGCGTGATGAAAACTAGCTTGACGATAATTCCCATGTGTCCTCGGGAGCGCTTTCCTTCATATAAGAGTTTGTCCAGGCTTGTTATTTGCTACAAAAGGGATTGGGCCACCTTGCTGCACCTTATTTACTTTTATTACTTGTTACCCGTTACAAATTACCTTATCACAAAACTATCTGTTACCGATAATTTCAGTGCTTGCAGAGAATACCTTACTGAAAACCGCTTGTCATTTCCTTCTGCTCCTCGTTGGGTTCGACACTCTTACTTATCGAAAGGACTACGATAGATCCCCTATACTTTTGGGTCATCATTGGTCTGGGCCGCTTCATCCCACAATACCGCCGAATCAAAATAAGATCTTGGTGGTAAGCAGTATGGCTATCACCTCCCACAACTATTTGTGTTCTACTCGTGCATATCATCTACGCATAGACCTGGCTCATGATGCCACTATTGGGAATCCTTGCATGGAAAACAAAAAAATTTACGCACACGCAATGATCTATCCATGGAGATGCATAGCAACGAGGGGGAGAGTGTGTCTAGTACCCTCATAGGCCGTAAGCGTAAGCGTTTTAACAACGCGGTTGATGTAGTCGAACTTCTTCGCGCTCCAACCGACCAAGTACTGAACGTACGACACCTCCGCGTTCTGCACATGTTCAACTCGGTGACGTCCTCCGCCTTCTTGATCCAGCAAGATGGCGAGGTAGTAGATGAGTTTCGCCAGCACGACGGCATGGTGACGGTGATGGTGAAGTGATCTCCGCTGGGCTTCACCTAAGCACTACGAAAATATGACCAGGTGTGTAAGCGGGGGGCGCCGCACACGGCTAGGCAATTGTCTGGTGTTTGCTACTCCCCCCCGCCACATATATGTAGGTGGGAGGGAGGGAGGAGCAGCCATAGCAGGCGCCCAAGTAGGACAAATCCTATTTGGAGTCCCTCCCAAGCCGGGTGCCCCCTTGTCATATATAACCGGGGGGAAGGAAAGAGGGGGGAGAGGGGAGGAAGTGGGAATCCTAATCCACAATTTCCTTTCCCTTCTCCCCTTTCCTTCCCCTCCTTAGTCCGGCCCATATGGAAGGCGCACCAGCCCCTTGTGGTTGGTGTGTTTCCCCTCTTGGCCCATAAGGCCCATATATTTTGCAGGGGTTGTCCGGAACCCCTTCCGGCGACCCGATAAGTACCCGATACCCTGGAAACACTTTCGCTGTCCGGATACTATCGTCCTATATATATCAATCTTTACCTCTCAACCATTTCGAGACTCCTCATCATGTCCGTGATTTCATCTGGGACTCCGAACAACATTCGGTCACCAAATCACATAACTCATTTAGTACTAAATCATCATTGAACGTTAAGTGTGCGGACCCTACGGGTTCGAGAACTATGTAGACATGACCGAGAAACCTCTCCAGTCAATAACCTAGCGGAACCTGGATGCCCATATTGGCTCCTACATATTCTACAAAGATCTTTATCGATCGAACCGTTATGACAACATACATAATTCCCTTTGTCCATCGGTATGTTACTTGCCCGAGTTTCGATCGTTAGTATCTTCATACCTAGTTCAATCTCCTTACCGGCAAGTCTCTTTACTCATTATGTAATACATCACCTCGTGACTAACTCCTTGGTCGTTTGCTTGCAAACTTATGATGTGTATTACCGAGAGGGCCCAGAGATACCTCTCCATTACTCGGAGTGACAAATCCTAATCTTGATCTATGCCAACTCAACAAACACCTTCGGAGATACCTGCAGAGCATCTTTATGATCACCCAGTTACGTTGTGATGTTTGATAGCACAAAAGGCATTCCTCCGGTATCCGGGAGTTGCATAATCTCATAGTCGAAGGAATATGTATTTGAGATGAAGAAAGCAATAGCAATAAAACTGAATGATCATTATGCTAAGCTAACAGATGGGTCTTGTACATCACATCATTCTCCTAATTATGTGATCTCATTATCAAATGACAACACATGTCCATGGTTAGGAAACCTTAACCATCTTTGATCAACGAGCTAGTCTAGTAGAGGCATACTAGGGACACGGTATCTGTTTATGTATTCACACATGTATTTAAGTTTCCGATCAATACAATTCTAGCATGAATAATAAATTTGTATCATGAATAAGGAAATATAAAATAACAACTTTATTATTGCCTCTAGGGCATATTTCCTTCAGTCTCCCACTTTCACTAGAGTCAATAATCTGGTTCACATCGTCATGTGATTAACACCCATAGTTCACATCGCCATGTGACTAACACCCATAGAGTTTACTAGAGTCAATAATCTAGTTCACATCGCCATGTGATTAATACCCAAAGAGTACGAAGGTGTGATCATGTTTTCCTTGTGAGAGAAGTTTAGTCAACGGGTCTGCCACATTCAGATCCGTATATATCTTGCAAATTTCTATGTCTACAATGCTCTACATGGTGCTACTCTAGCTAATTTCTCCCACTTTCAATACGTATCCAGATTGAGACTCAGAGTCATCTTAATCGGTGTCAAAGCTTGCATCAACGTAACCCTTTACGACGAACTCTTTATCACCTCCAAGACCGAGAATTATTTCCTTAGTCCTCTTAGGTTACTAAGGATAATTTTGACCGATGTCCAGTGATCTACTCCTGCATCACTATTGTACCCCCTTCCCAATCTCATGACAAGGTACACAATAGGTCTAGTACACAGCATTGCATACTTTATAGGATATATGGCTAAGGCATAGGGAATGATATTCATTCTCTCTCTATCTTCTACCGTTGTCGAGTTTTGAGCCTTACTCAACTTCATACCTTACAATACAGGCAAGAACTCCTTCTTTGACTGATCCATTTTGAATTTCCTTCAAAAACTTGTCAAGGTATGTACTCATTTGAAAGTCTTATCAAGCGTCTTGATCTATCTCTATAGATCTTGATGCCTAATATGTAACCAGCTTCACCGAGGTCTTTCATTGAAAATTTCCTATTCGAGTATCCTTTTATGCTCTCCAGAAATTCTATATCATTTCCAATCAGCAATATGTCATCCACATATAATATCAGAAATGCTACAGAGCTCCCACTCACTTTCTTGTAAATGCAGGCTTCCCCGTAAGTCTGTATAAAACCATATGCTTTGATCACCTCATCAAAGTGTATATTCCAACTCTGAGATTCTTGCACAGGTCCATAGATGGATCGATGGAGCTTGCACACTTTGGTAGCACCTTTAGGATCAACAAAACCTTCTGGTTGCATCATATACAACTCTTCTTTAATAAATCCATTAAGGAATGCAGTTTTCATGTCCATTTGCCAGATTTCATAATCATAAAATGCGGCAGTTGCTAACATGATTCGGACGGACTTAAGCATCGCTACGGTTGAGAAATTCTCATCATAGTCAACCCCTTGAACTTTTCTAAAAACTTTTGCGACAAGTCGAGCTTTGTAGACAGTAACATTACCATCAGTGTCAGCCATCTTCTTAAGATCCATTTGTTCTCTATGGCTTCCCAATCATCGAGCAAGTCCACCAAATTCCACACTTTGTTCTCATACATGTATACTATCTCAGATTTCATGGCCTCAAGCCATCTGTCGGAATCTGGGCTCATCATAGCTTCTTCATAGTTTGTAGGTTCAGCATGGTCTAATAACATGACTTCCAGAACAGGATTACCGTACCACTCTGGTGCGGATCATACTCTGGTTAACCTACGAGGTTCAGTAGCAACTTGATCTGAAGTTTCATGATCATTATCATTTGCTTCCTCTCTAGTTGGTGTAGGCATCACGGGAACGGATTTCTCTGATGTGCTACTTTCTAGTTCAAGAGGAGGTACAATTACCTCATCAAATTCTACTTTCCTCCCACTCACTTCTTTCGAGAGAAACTCCTTCTCTAGAAAGGACCCATTCTTGGCAACAAAGATCTTTCCTTCGGATCTTTGGTAGAAGGTGTACCCAATAGTTTCCTTAGGGTATCCTATGAAGACGCACTTCTCCGATTTAGGTCGAGCTTATCAGGATGAAGCCTTTTGACATAAGCGTCGCATCCCCAAACTTTTAAGAAACGACAGCTTATGTTTCTTGCCAAACCATAGTTCATACGGTGTCGTCTCAACGGATTTAGACGGTGCCCTATTTAACATGAATGTGGTTGTCTCTAATGCATATCCCCAAAACGATAGTGGTAAATCAGTAAGAGACATCATAGAACGCACCATATCCAATAAAGTACGGTTACAACATTCGGACACACCATTATGCTGTGGTGTTCCAGGTGGCGTGAGTTGTGAAACAATTCCACATTGTTTATGAAGGACAAACTCGTAACTCAAATATTCGCCTCCACGATCAAATCATAAAAACTTTATTTTCTTTTCATGATGATTATCTACTTCACTCTGAAATTCTTTGAACTTTTCAAATGTTTCAGACTTGTGTTTCATCAAGTAGATATACCCATTCCTACTTAAATCATCTTTGAAGGTGAGAGAATAACAATAACCATCGCGTGCTTCAACACTCATCGGACCGCATACATCGGTACGTATTATTTTCAATAAGTCATTAGCTCGCTCCATTGTTCCGGAGAACGGAGCTTTAGTCATCTTGCCCATGAGGCATGGTTCGCAAGTATCAAATGATTCATAATCAATTGATTCCAAAATTCCATCTGCATGGAATTTCTTCATGCGCTTTAAACGGCAGTGCCACAATTATGTTGCACTATCATTATCAACTTTGCATCTTTTGGCATCAATATTATCAATATGTGTATCACTATGATCGAGATTCAATAAACTATTCACATTGGGTGTATGACCATAGAAGGTTTTATTCATGTAAACAAAACAACAATTATTCTCTGACTTAAATGAATAAACGTATTACCATAAACATGATCTAATCATATTCATGCTCAATGCAAACAACAAATAACACTTATTTAGGTTCAACACTAATCCCGAAGGTAGAGGGAGTGTGCGATGATGATCATATCAACTTTGGAATCATTTCCAACACACATCGTCACCTCGCTTTTAACTAGTCTCTGCAACTCCAATTTTGAGTTACTAATCTTAGCAACTGAACTGGTATCAAATACCTAAGGGTTACTAAGAACACTAGCAAAATACACATCAATAACATGTATATCAAATATACCCTTGTTCACTTTGCCATCCTTCTTATCCCTGAAGTATTTGGGGCAGTTCCACTTCTAGTGACCATTTCCTTCGCAGTAGAAGCACTCATTTTCAGGCTTGGGTCCAACTTTGGGCTTCTTCACGGGAGTGGCAACTTGCTTACCATTATTCTTGAAGTTCCCTTTCTTTCCCTCGCCCTTTTTCTTGAAACTAGTGGTCTTGTTAACCATCAACACTTGATGCTCTTTCTTGATTTCTACCTTCACCAATTTCAACATTGCGAAGAGCTTGTGAATCATTTTTGTCATCCCTTGCATATTATAGTTCATCACGAAGTTCTACTAGCTTGGTGATAGTGAATAGAGAACTCTGTCAATCACTATCTTATCTGGAAGATTAACTCGCACTTGATTCAAGCGATTGTAGTACCCAGACATTCTGAGTACATGCTCACTAGCTGAGCTATTCTCCTCCATCTTGTAGGCAAAGTACTTGTCAGAGGTCTCATACCTCTCGACACGAGCATTAATCTGAAATACCAATTTTCAGCTCTTGGAACACTCATATGCTCCGTGGCGTTCAAAACATTTTTGAAGTCCTGGTTCTAAGCCGTAAAGCATGGTGCACTAAACTATCAAGTAGTCATCATATCGAGCTTGCAAAACGTTCATAACATCAGCATCTGCTCATGCAATAGGTTTGTCACCTAGCGGTGCATCAAGGACATAATTATTCTATGCAGCAATGAGGATAATCCTCAGATCATGGACCCAGTCCGCGTCATTGCTACTATCCTCTTTCAACTTAGTTTTCTCTAGGAACATATCAAAAATATATAGGAGCTATATCGCGAGCTATTGATCTACAACATAGATATGCAAAACTATCAAGACTAAGTTCATGATAAATTAAGTTTAGTTAATCAAATTACTAATGAACTCCCACTTAAATCAACATCTCTCAAGTTGTCTAAGTGATACATGATCCATATCAACTAACCCATGTCCGATCATCACGTGAGATGGGGTAGTCATCAATGGTGAACATCTCTATGTGCTTAGTAGGCGGTAGCATTATAAGAGGACCCCTTCACTAAATTTCAAGGTAAAACTGTTCTCCCTGAGTATGCACCGTTGCTACAGTTCATCGTTTTGAGACACCACGTGATGATCGGGTGTGATAGACTCTACGTTCACATACAGCGGGTGTAAGCCAGATTTACACACACGGAATACTTGGGTTAAACTTGATGAGCCTAGCATGTACAAACATGACCTCGGAACACTGGAGACCGAAAGGTCGAGCATGAGTCATATAGTATATATGATCAAGCAAAATAAGATCCATAAAACATAAACATAATGTGCAATAAAAATAGGTGATATGATATGGCCATCATCATCTCGTGCTTTTGATCTCTATCTCCAAAGCATCGTCATGATCTCCATCATCACCGGCTTGAGACCTTGATCTCCATCGTTGCGTCGTGGTCCTCTTGCCAACTATTGCTTCTACAACTATTGCTAACTCATAGCGATAAAGTAAAGCAATTACATGGTGTTTGCATTTCACACAATAAAGAGACAACCATAAGGCTCCTGCCGGTTGCCTGATATCTTACAAAACATGATCATCTCATACAATAACGTATATCGCATCATGTCTTGATCATATCACATCACAACATACCCTGCAAAAACAAGTTAGACGTCCTCTACTTTGTTGTTGCAAGTTTTACGTGGCTGCTACGGGTTTCAAACAAGAACCGTTCTTACCTACGGCAAAATCCACAACGGTGATTTGTCAAGTTTGTTGTTTTAACCTTCTTCAAGGACCGGTCGTAGTCAAATTTGATTCAACTAAAGTAGGAGAAACAGACACCCGCTAGCCACCTTTATGAGAAACTAGTTGCATGTCAGTCGGTGGAACCGGTCTCATGTGCGTGGACATGTAAGGTTGGTCCGGGCCGCTTCATCCCACAATACCGCCGAATCAAAATAAGACGTTGGTGGTAAGCAGTATGACTATCACCTCCCACAATTCTTTTTGTTCTACTCATACATATCATCTACGCATAGACCTGGCTCATGATGCCACTGTTGGGAATCGTTGCATGGAAAACAAAAAAATTATACGCACACGCAATGATCTATCAATGGAGATGCATAGAAATGAGAGAGAGAGTGTGTGTCTATGTACCCTCATAGACCGTAAGCGGAAGCGTTTCAACGACGCGGTTGATGTAGTCGAACTTCTTCGCGCTCCAACAATTCAAGTACCGAACATACGGCACCTCCGCGTTCTGCACATGTTCAGCTCGGTGACGTCCTCCGCCTTCTTGATCCAGCAAGACAGCGAGGTATTAGATGAGTTCCGCCGGCACGACGTCGTGGTGATGGTGATGGTGAAGTGATCTCCGCAGGGCTTCGCCTAAGCACTATGAAAATATGGCCGGGGTGTAAACGGTGGAGGGGGGAGGAAAGATGGGGGGAGAGGGAAGGAAGTGGGAATCCTAATTCACAATTTCTTTTCCCTTCTCCCCTTTCCTTCCCCTCCTTAGGCCGGCCCATATGGGGGGCGCACCAGCCCCTTGTGGCTGGTGTGTTTCCCCTCTTGGCCCATAAGGCCCATATCTTTTGTCGGGGGTGCCCGAAACCCCTTCCAGCGACCCGATTGTAAGTGCATCTAGTGCCCCTTAGTGATTTTGGTGTATTGAAGACTTATAGGTTAAGGGACTAATGTGTTTGTGAGTGTACACAGGTCTATACGTATATGAGGAGTTTGATATTTACAGAGAAAGTCGACCCCTAAAAATGTATGTCTTCAACTGAAGACTTTGGCCTTCTGAAGTCTTTGAAAGTGAAGAAATTGGTGTGACCGTGAAGACTTGATATTCATGCGAGGAACATGAAGCGTGAAGATTTTTGTTTTCGTAGTTTAATTTTCTCTTTCTTGAGTCATAGGAAACACCGTACTGTCAAAGCGGGTCGAGGAAATACTAAGGAAAAGTTTCCAAGTGATGCTCATCTCAAAATCCTACACCTACCAATCCCTTCGAGTGAAGCCATTGGAAATATCATACAGTTCAGTCAATTTCTTGAAGGATGTAGACGAAGTTCTTATGGTCTCTGAGGAATTTGTTCTGACTGAGGAGTTAGGAATTCGCCAGTGCGGATTGCCTACACGTGAGGAACATGATAGCTCTGAGGAATTTGAACCTCAAATTTCCGACCGTTGTTGTGCTATGCGCCATCTATCCCAAAATATCTTCCACCTAACGGTCATATCATTGAAGGGCATTTATGTCTTATCATGTCGAGCAACTCCCTAGGCTATAAATAGCCGCCCCCTACAACCACTAGCTGGTTGGCTGCTCCGAGAGAAACTGACACTTGTCATTGGGAGCATCCCATCCTCTGAGGACTTTGAGTGAAAATCATCAAGTGAGGAAAACCCAAACCCAAACACCTACAACCCCAAAGTGATTGAGCATCACTGAAGAGATTGTTCCTGTGTGGATCCAACGCTTGTTACCTTTGAAGACTGTGCACCTTCCACACGGTTAGGCGTCATGGTCTAGAGCATCCAAGAGGAAATTGTGGATCGCCGAGTGACCGAGTTTGTGAAGGTTTGGAAGTCACCTGAAGACTTACCACGAGTGACGAATTTGTAAAAATCGCTTATTCAACCCCCTCTAGTCGACTTAACACACTTTCAGTTGGTATCAGAGCAAGGTATACCCTTATTCTATGTGATTTTGGTTTAACCGCCTGGAGTTTTAGTTATGTCGACCGCAGGAATGAAGACTGTGTCATGCCCCATCTTTGACGGTCATGATTATCCCAAGTGTAAGGCCATAATGAAGAAGCGACTCATGGCGATGAACAGCGAGCTGTGGACCGTCACTGAGATTGGTCTTACCAATCTGTGCTAGATGGCAGAGGCTGATGACATTCACAAGTACACTCTTCTAAACCTCATGGTGAAGGACATCAGCTGCTCCTGTCTGTCTCAAAATCAGTTCAGGAACATTATGCATCTCAGCCATGCGAAGCTTATCTGGGACCGACTCTCTGAGGTCTATGAAGGTCATCGAACTCATCATGATCCCTGTTTGAGGATTTCATGGAATCGTGCAAGGCTATGACTTTCGATTCAGAATCATCATCCACTGCACCATGCCTTATGGCAAAAGGTGCCAAGGTATCTGAATGCTACCTATCTGAGTCTAGTGATGATGAATCTGGTGATGAATTTGGACCCAGCTATACCAAACTTACTTCCCTTGCCACTAAACAACAAAGAGCTTTGGAAGAAGTTCAAAATACGCTTGATGAGAGCGATGATATGTTGGGTGAAGAAATGGATCGCACCAAAACTTTGATTGAAAATCTTCAGAGACTTCAGTGCAAGTTTGATAATCTTCAGAGTCATCATAACACTCTCTTATCTGATTATGAGAAGCTTTCTTATGAATTTCTTCAAAGAAAGCAAGATCTTGAGAAGCTAAGGGTGAGGTATGAAGATCTTCAGATGGAGCGTGATTCATTACTTGCTCAACAAATCAGTGCTGCTCAGGAAGAATTCATTCCTCCATGTTTGAAGTTCATTGAGCGTGAATCTGCTAATTCTTCACCTGAAAGTTCAAATGCTTCTATTGCTGCAAATTCTTCAGCTGTCTCTGCTATTACTAATTCCTCATCTGAGGATATTGCTAGTATCGCTGACAATGCAGGCTGAAGGAATTGTATATGACAGGCATGTACAAAAGCCTCGAAGGGCATCAGGCACTTTGTGATGTGCTTAAAAAGAAGATCCTCAACAGGAACCCTAGGGAAGAGGGTATTTCCTTTGAGAGGAAACTCAATGCTGATGGAACATCCTGGAAGCCTGAGCAGTATCCCAAAACCTCATGGGTTGCTGCAAAGGGACCTCCTGTAGATCCATCCACTTTATCTGGATTTACATGTGAATCTCCTCATTCTTTTGATGAGTCATTTGACTCCAACTATAAGATGTTCAAAAACCAGAATGGTGAAGTATTTTGCTAGATATGTTGGCACTAACTGCAGGAATGGCCCCCCTATGAAGAAAATCTGGGTTCCCAAAAGGTGCCTTGAAAGTCTTCAGGTGAATGTCATCATAACACCACATGTGAAGAATAGGAACCCCAGATCAAATTCTTCATATGGACCAAAGTCTTTATATGGATCCAAGTCCTCATATGGACCAAATTCCTCATGTGGATCAAAGTTCTCATATGAACATCATTGTGCTAACACTTATGTTTTGCAGGAAAGATCTAAGGGCTATGAATATGTGCATTATTCTTCAAATCATTATGTTCACAAATCCTCGAAGAATTTCTCTGCTTATTCATATGCTTACCCTAACCCCTCTTATGTGAAACAAAGTGGATTGGCATCTATGCCACCTTTCTCTTATGGAGCTCGTAGAATGATAAACTCTTTGCCACCCCTCCAGATGTGGGTGGTGAAGAAAAAGAACTAATCGCTTATGCAGGATCAGGTCTCCACACGAACCTAAAAGTCTGAAGAATTTGCTGGAGACCTGAATATGCTTGAAAGGACGCAAGCTAATCATGAAGAAATGAATTTTTATTTCTCACGTCCTCATACTATTTTACCTATTCTCTTGCTTGATGAAATTGATCTGATGAATTTGATGTCATATTCTTCACTAATGAAGTATATGAATCTGTAAGCTGCACTAATTCATCTGCAGGATGATCAACCCAAAGCCACTGAGTGGGTCCTCGATAGTGGATGTACAAATCACATCACTGGTGACGAGAACTTATTGATGGACGCCCCCTTGTCTCCATCGCATCTGAAGCATATCACCTACACTGACAAAGGCAAAAGCAAGGTATTGGGTCTAGGTAAGGTTGCGATCTCAAAGGATCGACACATGGACAAAGTCATGCTTGTCGAGTCATTAGGATTCAACCTCATGTCAGTCTCAATGCTATGTGATCTTGATATGGTAGTTATCTTTGGCAAGTATCGATGTGTTTGTTGGGGAACGTAGTAATTTCAAAAAAATTCCTACGCACACGCAAGATCATGGTGATGGCATAACAACGAGAGGGGAGAGTGTATGTCCGTGCCCTCGTGAGACCGTAAGCGAGCGTTATAACAACGCGGTTGATGTAGTCATCGTCTTCACGATCCGACCGATCCAAGTACCGAACGACGGCACCTCCGAGTTCAGCACACGTTCAGCTCGATGGCGATCCCCGGCTCCGATCCAGCAAAGCGTCGGGGATGAGTTCGTCAACCTGACGGCGTGCAGGCGATGATGATGCTCCACGGCGCGGGGCTTCGCCTAAGCTCATGACGATATGACCAAAGTGGAATATGGTGGAGGGGCACCGACACGGCTAAGGAGCGATCCGTAGATCAACTTGTGTGTCATGGGGTGCCCCCTGCCCCGTATATAAAGGAGTGGAGGAGGGAGGGCGGCCTCTCTATGGCGCGCCTAGGGGAGTCCTACTCCCACCGGAGTAGGATTCCCCCTTCCTAGTCAACTAGGAACCCTTCCATGTAGTAGGAGTAGGAGAGAAGGAAAGGGAAGGAAAAGGAGAAGGAAGGAAGAGGCGCCCCTTCCCTAGTCAATTCGGACCAGACCAAGGGAAGGGGTGCGGCCACCCTTGAGGCCCTTTTCCTTCTTTCCCGTATGGCCCAATAAGGCCCAATACTTCTCCCGGCGAATTCCCGTAACTCTCCGGTACTCCGAAAAATACCCGAATCACTCGGAACCTTTCCGAAGTCCGAATATAGTCGTCCAATATATCGATCTTTACGTCTCGACCATTTCGAGACTCCTCGTCATGTCCCTGATCTTATCCGGGACTCCGAACTCCTTCGGTAAATCAAAACTCATAAACTCATAATATAAGCATCATCGAAACCTTAAGCGTGCGGACCCTACGGGTTCGAGAACTATGTAGACATGACCTAGAACTATTCTCGGTCAATAACCAATAGCGGAACCTGGATGCCCATATTGGCTCCTACATATTCTCTGAAGATCTTTATCGGTCAAACCGCATAACAACATCGTTGTTCCTTTGTCATCGGTATGTTACTTGCCCGAGATTCGATCGTCGGTATCAATACCTAGTTCAATCTCGTTACCGCAAGTCTCTTTACTCGTTCCGTAATGCATCATCCCGCAACTAACTAATTAGTTGCAATGCTTGCAAGGCTTATAGTGATGTGCATTACCGAGTGGGCCCAGAGATACCTCTCCGACAATCGGAGTGACAAAACCTAATCTCGAAATACGCCAACCCAACATGTACCTTTGGAGACACCTGTAGTACTCCTTTATAATCACCTAGTTACGTTGTGATGTTTGGTAGCACCCAAAGTGTTCCTCCGGTAAACGGGAGTTGCATAATCTCATAGTTACAGGAACATATATAAGTCATGAAGAAAGCAATAGCAACATACTAAACGATCAAGTGCTAAGCTAACGGAATGGGTCGAGTCAATCACATCATTCTTCTAATGATGTGATCCCGTTAATCAAATGACAACTCATGTCTATGGCTAGGAAACTTAACCATCTTTGATTCACGAGCTAGTCAAGTAGAGGCATACTAGTGACACTATGTTTGTCTATGTATTCACACATGTATTATGTTTCCGGTTAATACAATTCTAGCATGAATAATAAACATTTATCATGAAATAAGGAAATAAATAATAACTTTATTATTGCCTCTAGGGCATATTTCCTTCAGTGTTGTGATCATGGAAGCTGACCATTCCAAAGTCTTAGCAGGCTTTAGGAGAGGAGATATGTATATTGTTGATTTCTCTACAGGACCACAACATGCTATATGTCTACTTGCAAAAGCTTCATAAGGCTGGCTATGGCATCGACGACTCGGTCATGCTAGCATGAGGAATTTGCACATGCTCGCGAAGAAGAAGCATGTCATTGGCATTGAGAACGTCAAACTCCTCAAGGATCACCTGTGCGGAGCCTGTGAAGTTGGAAAGATGACCAAGTCCAAGCATCCCGCAAAGACTATATCATGACTACCACTCGTCCATTTGAATTGCTTCACATGGATCTCTTTGGTCCTAATCATTATTCTGCATTCACTAATGAAGCATCTCTATATGGCTTTGTTATTGTTGATGATTACTCTCGATACACATGGGTGCATATCATCACTTACAAACGTGAAGTGCAGGAAGTCTTCAAACGATTTTCCTCAAGGGCTTCAACCAACTTTGGTGTGAAGATCAAGCACATCAGAAGTGACAATGGAACTGAGTTCAAGAAAACTGGTCTTGATGACTATCTTGATGAACTTGGTATTACTCATGAGTTATCTACTCCTTATATTCCTCAGCAGAATGGCGTCGAGGACCGCAAGAAACAGACTCTTGTTGAGATGGCTCGCACTATGCTTGACGAATACAAGACGCCTCGTCACTTCTGGATTGAGGCAATTGACACTGCGTGCCACATCATCAACAGGGTATATCTTCACAAATTCTTCAAAAAGACCGCATATGAACTCCTCACTGACAAGAAACCCAATGTGAGTTATTTCAAAGTCTTCGGTGCTAAATGTTGGATTAGAGATCCTCATCACAATTCTAAATTTGCATCGAAAGTACATGAAGGTTTTATGCTTGGTTACGGAAAGGACTCGCACACCTACAGATTTTTCAACAACTTTCACCACAAGGTTGTTGAAACTGTAGATGTGCGGTTCGATGAAACTAATGGCTTGCAAACAGAGCACCTACCTCCTGTGCTAGATGAAAAATCACATGAGGAAACCATCAAGTTCAAGGCTACTGAGGATGTCATTCCTACTAAAGATTCTGCTGAAGAAGTCATTCCAGATCGTGAAGAACATCATGCTGGTGCACCTGAAGAAAATGGCTCTGAAGAAAATTCTAAGCAAACTCCTCGTTGTCAACCAGCTCATCCTCGTGTTGCAAATGAAGTGCAGATCAAGAAAATCATCAGCGACATCAACGCACCAGGTCCTCTCACACGCTCAAAAGCTTCACATTTGTCTAACTTTTTTCGGCAGTTTGCTTTCGTCTCTATCACAGAGCCCACTAAGGTAGATGAAGCATTTCTGGAGTCTGAGTGGATTCAAGCTATGCAAGAGGAATTGCATCAATTCGAGCTCAACAATGTCTGGGAACTTGTCAAGCGACCAGACCCTCGCAAGCACAATATCATCGGCACAAAATGGATTTACCGCAACAAGCAAGATGAAAATGGCCTTGTGGTGAGAAATAAGGCACGGCTTGTAGCTCAAGGCTACACACATGTTGAAGGAATTGATTTCGATGAAACTTTTGCACCTGTTGCTAGACTTAAGACTATTCGCATATTACTTGCTTATGCTAACCATCATAATATCATCTTATATCAAATGGATGTGAAAAGTGCATTCCTCAATGGTAAGCTTGAGGACGAAGTATATGTTCCTCAACCACCAGGTTTTGAAGATCCAAAGCATCCTGACAAAGTCTTCAGACTCAATAAGGGCCTCTATGGCCTCAAGCAGGCCCTTCGGGCGTGGTATGATACTTTGAAGGAATTCCTCATGAAGAAAGGCTTCAAACCCGGTTCACTTGACCCAACTCTTTTCACCAAAACCTATGATGATGAATTATTCGTGTGCCAAACATATGTTGATGATATCATTTTTGGCTGTACTGACCAACGTTACAGTGATGAATTTTCCTATATGATGAGTGAAGAATATCAAATGTCTATGATGGGAGAATTGAAATTCTTCTTAGGTCTCCAGATACGTCAACAACGAAACGGCATCTTCATATCTCAGCAGAAATACCTCAAGGATGTATTGAGGAAATTCGGCATGCAAGATTGCAAAGGAGTCAAAATCCCTGTGCCCACAAATGGCCATCTATGCACTGATGAAAATGGTATTGACTTCGATCAAAAGGTATACCGCTCGATGATTGGCTCTTTATTGTATTTATGTGCATCTAGGCCAGATATTATGCTTAGTGTTTGCATGTGTGCCTGATTTCAAGCTACACCAAAGGAATCACACCATAAGGCCGTGAAGCATATTCTTCGATATCTAGCTCACACTCCAACACTTGGATTATGGTACCCAAGGGCTCGGCTCTTGATCTCATTGGATATTCAGACTCTGACTATGCTGGCGATCGTGTGGACTGCAAGTCAACATAAGGCACATGTCATTTCCTTGGACGATCCTTGGTATGTTGGTCCTCAAAGAAACAGAATTGCGTATCACTCTCTACTGCTGAAGCTGAGTACATTGCTGCTGGTTCGTGTTGTGCTCAATTGCTATGGATGAAGCAAACCCTCAAGGACTACGGCATCAATGTGAAGAATGTGCCTCTCTACTGTGACGATGAGAGTGCCATCAAGATTTCTCATAACCTAGTTCAGCACTCGAAGACGAAGCACATTCAGATTCATCATCATTTTTTTCGTGATCATGTGTTGAAGGGCGACATCTCTATCAAGCACGTGAAGACTGAAGAACAGCTAGCCGACATCTTCACAAAGCCCTTGGATGAGAAGATATTTAGCAAGTTGCGGTGTGAGCTAAATATCTTAGAATCTTCGAATGTCCTTTGAAAAGGACACGCGTCCTAACACTTATGCAAAAATTGATGACTTAGATGTGCAACACACGAAGTAACGTTTTTCTTCAATCAATGAAGACTAGCCCTCTAAGTGTGAAGAAATTAACGAAGAATTTGATTCTCAGAGCCCTACGACAATTGTATGCGGCGTCTGAAATCAGCATTCTTATACGGTGGGTTACGCCATCAACAAAAGTTGAAAATCTTCAATTTGAGTTTTTCTTCAGTGTTGAAATTCCTCGGTTGCTCAATTTCTTCAACTTTGCAATGTCTTCACTCTTTCCGTCGTTTTTCTTCATTGACTATATATATATATATATATATATATATATATATATATATATATATATATATATATATATATATATATATATATATATATATATATATTGTTGGGTAACATTGCAGAAAATAAAATTTTTCCTACGGTTTCACCAAGATCCATCTATGAGTTCATCTAAGCAACGAGTCATGGGAGAGAGATTGCATCTACATACCACTTTGTAGATCGCGAGCGGAAGCGTTCAAAAGAACGGGGTTGAAGTAGTCGTTCTCGTCGTGATCCTATCACCGGAGATCCTAGCGCCGAGCAGACGGCACCTCCGCGTTCAACACACGACGGAGCGGATGGCGTCTCCTCCTTCTTGATCCAGCAAGGGGAAGGAGAGGTTGAGGAAGATGGCTCCAGCAGCAACGACGCGGCGTGATGATGGTGGAGAGGCGATACTCGGCAGGCCGCCAAGCACTCAGCGGAGGAGGAGAGGTGTTGGGGAGGGAGGGCTGCGCCTTGAAGTGTGTTGCAGCCTCCCTCGCCCTCTATTTATAGGGGAAGGGAGAAGGCCCTCTAGATGGGATCTAGAGGGGGCGGCCAAGGGGGGGCTTGCCCCCAAGCAAGGCGCCCCCTGGGGTTCCCCAACCCTAGGCGCATGGGCCCTAGGGGGGAGTGGCGCCCCAGCCCACTTTGGGCTGGATCCCTTCCTCATACAGCCCATAAGGCCCTCCGGGAGAGGTGGCCCCTCCCGGTGGACCCCCGGAACCCCTCCGGTGGCCCCGGTACAATACCGATATGCCCCCGAACCTTTCCGGTGACCGTATGATGACTTCCCATATATAAATCTTTACCTCCGGACTATTCCGGAACTCCTCGTGACGTCCGGGATCTCATCCGGGACTCCGAACAACATTCGGTAATCACATACAAGTCTTCCTAATAACCCTAGCGTCACCGAACCTTAAGTGTGTAGACCCTACGGGTTCGGGAGACATGTAGACATGACCGAGGCGGCTCTCCGGTCAATAACCAACAGCGGGATCTGGATACCCATGTTGGCTCCCACATACTCCTCGATGATCTCATCGGATGAACCATGATGTCGAGGATTCAAGCAACCCCGTATACTATTCCCTTTGTCAGACGGTATGTTACTTGCCCGAGACTCGATCGTCGGTATCCCAATACCTCGTTCAGTCTCGTTACCGACAAGTCACTTTACTCGTCAGTAATGCATGATCCGTGACCGGACACTTGGTCACTTTGAGCTCATTATGATGATGCACTACCGAGTGGGCCCGGTGATACCTCTCCGTTATACGGAGTGACAAATCCAGTCTCGATCCGTGTCAACCCAAGCAGACACTTTCGGAGATACCTGTAGTGTACCTTTATAGTCACCCGATTCGTTGTGACGTTTGGTACACCCAAAGCACTCCTACGGTATCCGGGAGTTACACGATCTCATGGTCTAAGGAAGAGATACTTGACATTGGAAAAGCTCTAGCAAAAGCGAACTACGATCTTGTGCTATGCTTAGGATTGGGTCTTGTCCATCACATCATTCTCCTAATGATGTGATCCCGTTATCAACGACATCCAATGTCCATAGTCAGGAAACCATGACTATCTATTGATCAACGAGCTAGTCAACTAGAGGCTCACTAGGGACATATTTTGGTCTATGTATTCACACGTGTATTACGATTTCCGAATAATACAATTATAGCATGAATAAAAGACAATTATCATGAACAAGGAAATATAATAATAATCCTTTTATTATTGCCTCTAGGGCATATTTCCAACAGTCTCCCACTTGCACTAGAGTCAATAATCTAGTTACATTGTGATGAACCTAACACCCATAGAGTTCTGGTGTTGATCATGTTTTGCTCGCGGAAGAGGTTTAGTCAACGGATCTGCGACTTTCAGATCCGTATGCACTTTGCAAATTTCTATGTCTCCATCTTGAACATTTTCACGGATGGAGTTGAGCGGCGCTTGATGTGCCTGGTCTTCTTGTGAAACCTGGGCTCCTTGGCAAGTGCAATAGCTCCGGTGTTGTCGAGAAGAGTTTGATCGGCCCCGACGCATTGGGTATGACTCCTAGGTCGGTGATGAACTCCTTCACCCAAATTGCTTCATGCGCTGCCTCCGAGGCTGCCATGTACTCCGCTTCACATGTAGATCCCGCCACGACGCCTCGCTTGCAGCTGCACCAGCTTCTTGCTCCACCATTCAACATATACACGTATCCGGTTTGTGACTTAGAGTCATCCAGATCTGTGTCGAAGCTAAGCGTCGGCGTAACCCTTCTGACGAGCTCTTCGTCACCTCCATAAACGAAACATGTCCTTTGTCCTTTTCGGTGCTTCAGGATATTGTTGACCGTTGTCCGATGTTCCTTGCGGGATTACTTTGGTACCTTCCTACCAAACTTACGGCAAGGTTTACATCAGGTCGGTACACAGCATGGCATACATAATAGATCCTATGGCGAGGCATAGGGATGACGCTCATCTCTTCTTTATCTTTTGCCGTGGTTGGGCATTGAGCCGAGCTCAATCTCACACCTTGCAATACAGGCAAGAACCCCTTCTTGGACTGATCCATTTTGAACTTCTTCAAAATCTTATCAAGGTATGTGCTTTGTGAAAGACCTATGAGGCGTCTCGATCTATCTCTATAGATCTTGATGCCTAATATATAAGCAGCTTCTCCAAGGTCCTTCATTGAAAAACTTTTATTCAAGTAGGCCTTAATGCTGTCCAAGAGTTCTATATCATTTCCCATCAAAAGTATGTCATCTACATATAATATGAGAAATGCTCTGAGCTCCCACTCACTTTCTTGTAAACGCAGGCTTCTCCATAAGTCTGCATAAACAAACGCTTTGATCATCTCATCAAAGCGAATGTTCCAACTCGAGATGCTTGCACCAGCCCATAAATGGATCGCTGGAGCTTGCATACTTTGTTAGCATTCTTAGGATCGACAAAACCTTCCGGCTGCATCATATACAGCTCTTCCTTAAGATAACCGTTAAGGAGCGTTGTTTTGGCGTCCATCTGCCATATCTCATAATCATAGTATGCGGCAATTGCTAACATGATTCGGACGGACTTAAGCTTCGCTACGGAGAGAAAGTCTCATCGTAGTCAATCCCTTGAACTTGCCGATAACCCTTAGCGACAAGTCGAGCTTTATAGATGGTGACATTACCATCCGCGTCCGTCTTCTTCTTAAAGATCCATTTGTTTTCTATCGCTCGCCGATCCTCGGGCAAGTCTGTCAAAGTCCATACTTTGTTTTCATACATGGATCCTATCTCGGATTGCATGGCTTCAAGCCATTTGTTGGAACCCGGGCCCGCCATCGCTTCTTCATAGTTCGAAGGTTCACCGTTGTCTAACAACATGATTTCCGGGACAGGGTTGCCATACCACTCGGTGTGGAGCGTGTCCTTGTGGACCTCTGAGTTCAGTAGCAACTTGATCCAAGTACCTTGATCATCATCATTAATTTCCTCTCCGATGCGTGTAGGCACCACGGGAACATTTTCCTGAGCTGCACTACTTTCCGATTCAAGAGGTAATACTTCATCGAGTTCTACTTTCCTCCCACTTACTCCTTTCGAGAGAAACTCTTTTTCCAGAAAGGATCCGTTCTTGGCAACAAAGATCTTGCCTTCGGATCTAAGGTAGAAGGTATACCCAATGGTTTCCTTAGGATATCCTATGAAGATGCATTTTTCCGACTTGGGTTCGAGCTTTTCAGGTTGAAGTTTCTTGACATAAGCATCGCATCCCCAAACTTTTAGAAACGACAGCTTAGGTTTCTTCCCAAACCATAATTCATACGGTGTCGTCTCAACGGATTTAGACGGTGCCCTATTTAAAGTGAATGTAGCTGTCTCTAGAGCGTATCCCCAAAATGATAGCGGTAAATCGGTAAGAGACATCATAGATCGCACCATATCCAATAGAGTGCGATTACGACGTTCGGACACACCGTTACGCTGAGGTGTTCCAAGCGGCGTGAGTTGTGAAATGATTCCACATTTCCTTAAGTGTGTACCAAATTCATGACTTAAATATTCTCCTCCACGATCTGATCGTAAGAACTTTATTTTTCGGTCACGTTGATTCTCTACCTCATTCTGAAATTCCTTGAACTTTTCAAAGGTCTCAGACTTGTGTTTCATCAAGTAGACATACCCATATCTACTTAAGTCATCGTGAGAGTGAGAACATAACGATATCCTCCATGAGCCTCAACGCTCATTGGACCGCTTTACATCGGTATGTATGATTTCCAATAAGTTGGTTGCTCGCTCCATTGTTCCGGAGAACGGAGTCTTGGTCATTTGCCCATAAGGCATGGTTCGCATGTGTCAAATGATTCATAATCGAGAGACTCTAAAGTCCATCGAATGGAGCTTCTTCATGCGCTTGACACCAATGTGACCAAGGCGGCGAGTGCCACAAGTATGTGGGACTATCGTTATCAACTTTACATCTTTTGGTATTCACACTATGAATATGTGTAATATTACGTTCGAGATTCATTAAGAATAAACCATTGACCATCGAGCATGACCATAAAACATATCTCTCATATAAATAGAACAACCATTATTCTCGGATTTAAATGAGTAGCCATCTCGCATTAAACGAGATCCCGATACAATGTTCATGCTCAAACTTGGCACTAAATAACAATTATTGAGGTTTAAAACTAATCCGTGAGGTAAATGTAGAGGTAGCGTGCGACGGCGATCACATCGACCTTGGAACCATTCCCGACGCAAGATCGTCACCTCGTCCTTCGCCAGATCTCCGTTTATTCCGCAGCTCCTGCTGTGAGTTACAAATATGAGCAGCGGCACGGTATCAAATACCAGGAGTTACTACGAGTATTGGTAAGGTACACATCAATTACATGTATATCAAATATACCTTTAGTGTTCCGGCCTTCTTGTCCGCTAAGTATTTGGGGCAGTTCCGCTTCCATTGGCCCTTCCTTTGCAATAAAAGCACTCTGTCTCGGGCTTGGGTCCATTCTTTGACTTCTTCCGGCAACTTGCTTGCGGGCGGCAACATCTTTGCCGTCCTTCTTGAAGTTCTTCTTACCCTTGCCCTTTTGAACTTAGTGGTTTTATTGACCATCAACACTTGATGTTCTTTCTTGATTTCAACCTCTGCTGACTTCAGCATTGAGAATACTTCGGAATGGTCTTCACCATCCCCTGCATATTGTAGTTCATCACAAAGCTCTTGTAGCTTGGTGGGAGCGACTCAAGGATTCTGTCAATGACCGCCTCGTCAGGAGGTTTATGTCCAGGTGGGACGGCGGTTGTGCAACCTAGACATTTGAGTATGTGCTCACTTGTGTAACTGTTTTCCTCCATCTTACAACTATAGAACTTGTCGGAGACTTCATATCTCTCGACCGGGCATGAGCTTGAAAACCATTTTCAGCTCCTCGAACATCTCATATGCTCCGTGTTGCTCAAAACGCTTTTGGAGCCCCGGTTCTAAGCTGTAAAGCATGCCGCCTTGAACGAGGGAGTAATCATCAAGACGAGACCGCCAAGCATTCATAATGTCTTGGTTCTTCAGGATGGGTGCATCACCTAGCGGTGCTTCTAGGACATATTGTTTCTTGGCTGCTATGAGGATGATCCTCGGGTTCCGGACCCAGTCCGAATAGTTGCTGCCATCATCTTTCAGCTTGGTTTTCTAGGAACAGCGTTGAAGTTCATGTTGACATGAGCGTTGGCCATTTGATCTACAAGACATATTTTGCAAAGTTTTAGACTAAGTTCATGATAATTAAGTTCATCTAATCAAATTATTTAATGAACTCCCACTCAGATTGACATCCCTCTAGTCATCTAAGTGTTACACGATCCGAGTCGACTAGGCCGTGTCCGATCATCACGTGAGACGGACTAGTCATCGTCGGTGAACATCTCCATGTTGATCGTATCTTCCATACGACTCGTGTTTGACCTTTCGGTCTCTTGTGTTCCGAGGCCATGTCTGTACATGCTAGGCTCGTCAAGTTAACCCTAAGTGTTCTGCATGTGTAAATCTGTCTTACACCCGTTGTATGTGAACGTAAGGATCTATCACACCCGATCATCACATGGTGCTTCGAAACGACGAACTTTAGCAACGGTGCACAGTTAGGGGGAACACTTTCTTGAAATTTATCATGAGGGATCATCTTATTTACTACCGTCGTTCTAAGTAAACAAGATGCATAAACATAATAAACATCACATGCAATTATATATAGTAGTGACATGATATGGCCAATATCATATAGCTCCTTCGATCTCCATCTTCGGGGCTCCATGATCATCTTCGTCACCGGCATGACACCATGATCTCCACCATCATGATCTCCATCATCGTGTCTTCATGAAGTTGTCACGCCAACGACTACTTCTACTTCTATGGCTAACGCGTTTAGCAATAAAGTAAAGTAATTTTACATGGCGTTCTTCAATGACACGCAGGTCATACAAAATAAAGACAACTCCTATGGCTCCTGACGGTTGTCATACTCATCGACACGCAAGTCGTGATTCCTATTACAAGAACATGATCTCATACATCACAATATATCATTTATCATTCATCACAACTTCTGGCCATATCACATCACATCACAATTGCTGCAAAAACAAGTTAGACGTCCTCTAATTGTTGTTGCATCTTTTACGTGGATGCAATTGGGTTCTAGCAAGAACGTTTTCTTACCTACGAATAACCACAACGTGATTTTGTCAACTTCTATTTACCCTTCATAAGGACCCTTTCCATCGAATCCGCTCCAACTAAAGTGGGAGAGACAGACACCCGCCAGCCACCTTATGCAACTAGTGCATGTCAGTCGGTGGAACCGGTCTCACGTAAGCGTACGTGTAAGGTTGGTCCGGGCCGCTTCATCCCACAATACCGCTGAAGCAAGATAAGACTAGTAGCGGCAAGCAAGTTGACAAGATCTATGCCCACAACAAAATTGTGTTCTACTCGTGCAATAGAGAACTACGCATAGACCTAGCTCATGATGCCACTGTTGGGTAACGTTGCAGAAAATAAAAAATTTCCTACTGTTTCACCAAGATCCATCTATGAGTTCATCTAAGCAACGAGTCATGGGAGAGATATTGCATCTACATACCACTTTGTAGATCGCGAGCGGAAGCGTTCAAAAGAACGGGGTTGAAGTAGTCGTTCTCGTCGTGATCCTATCACCGGAGATCCTAGCGCCGAACGGACGGCACCTCCGCGTTCAACACACGTACGGAGCGGATGACGTCTCCTCCTTCTTGATCCAGCAAGGGGGAAGGAGAGGTTGAGGAAGATGGCTCCAGCAGCAGCACGACGGCGTGATGATGGTGGAGAGGCAAGACTCGGCTGTGGCTTCACCAAGCACTCAGCGGAGGAGGAGAGGTGTTGGGAGGGAGGGCTGCGCCTTGAAGTTTGTTGCAGCCCTCCTCGCCCTTCTATTTATAGGGAAGGGAGAGGGGGCCCCTCTAGATGGGATCTAGAGGGGGCGGCCAAGGGAGGGGCTTGCCCCCAAGCAAGGCGCCCCCTCGGGGTTTCCCCAACCCTAGGCGCATGGGCCCTAGGGGAGTGGCGCCCAGCCCACTTTGGGCTGGATCCTTCCTCATACAGCCCATAAGGCCCTCCGGAGAGGTGGCCCCTCGGGTGGACCCGGAACCCTCCGGTGGCCCCGGTACAATACCGATATGCCCTCAACCTTTCCGGTGACCGTATGATGACTTCCCATATATAAATCTTTACCTCCGGACTATTCCGGAACTCCTCGTGATGTCCGGGATCTCATCCGGGACTCCGAACAACATTCGGTAATCACATACAAGTCTTCCTAATAACCCTAGCGTCACCGAACCTTAAGTGTGTAGACCCTACGAGTTCAGGAGACATGTAGACATGACCGAGACGGCTCTCCGGTCAATAACCAACATCGGGATCTGGATACCCATGTTGGCTCCCACATACTCATCGATGATCTCATCGGATGAACCACGATGTCGAGGATTCAAGCAACCCCATATACTATTCCCTTTGTCAAACGGGTATGTTACTTGCCCGAGACTCGATCGTTGGTATCCCAATACCTCGTTCAGTCTCGTTACCGGCAAGTCACTTTACTCGTACCGTAATGCATGATCCCGTGACCAGACACTTGGTCACTTTGAGCTCATTATGATGATGCACTACCGAGTGGGCCCAGTGATACCTCTCCGTTATACGGAGTGACAAATCCCAGTCTCGATCCGTGTCAACCCAACAGACACTTTCGGAGATACCTGTAGTGTACCTTTATAGTCACCCAGTTACGTTGTGACGTTTGGTACACCCAAAGCACTCCTACGGTATCCAAGAGTTACACGATCTCATGGTCTAAGGAAGAGATACTTGACATTGGAAAAGCTCTAGCAAAACGAACTACACGATCTTGTGCTATGCTTAGGATTGGGTCTTGTCCATCACATCATTCTCCTAATGATGTGATCCCGTTATCAACGACATCCAATGTCCATAGTCAGGAAACCATGACTATCTATTGATCAACGAGCTAGTCAACTAGAGGCTCACTAGGGACATATTTTGGTCTATGTATTCACACGTGTATTACGATTTCCGGATAATACAATTATAGCATGAATAAAAGACAATTATCATGAACAAAGAAATATAATAATAATCCTTTTATTATTGCCTCTAGGGCATATTTCCAATATATATATATATATATATATATATATATATATATATATATATATATATATATATATATATATATATATATATATATATATATATATATATATATATATATAGGCTTGCTAAAGTGAGCGAGAGCGTAGAATAAGGAGCGTACGCTCCGGCCTACCACTCGTGCTCGTAATTAACTTGGTCCAACTGCTGGTCGCATGCGTCCCGCGCGGGAGTCGGCAGATTGAGCGTAATTACTGAGCAAAATATAGTAACTGCATTACTATGTGCCCACACGTATAAAGAAGAAAAACATGGTAACATATCTAACTCCAATGGTAATTGCATTACTATGTGCCCACACAGAAGGAAGAAACACATGGTAATGTATCTAACTCCATGGATTGCATTACTATGCGCCGACATGCATAAGGAAAACACATGGTAATGCATCCAACTCCAATGGTAATTGCATTACTATGTGCCCACACACAGAAGGAAGAAACACATGGTAATGCATATACATGGTAATTGATTTACTATATGCTGACATGCATAAGAAAGAAAAACATGGTAATGCATCTAACTTAATTTCTATGTTTTACCGTGATTTTACGAGGAACATAAGTAATTCTACGGGACGGAGAGTTGCATGTGGTACCTAGTAATGAATTTAATTCTTTTACTTTAGTAGCCAGCGACTTTACCACCATTAGCTACACGGATCGCTTGCCATCAAGCGATTAGGGACCGGCGCGCACGATAATAATTTTTTGCGCTCACGCGTGCTTTAGCGCAGCCGTATACACACACACACACACACATCTGGGCTATTCTGTTACCCTTTTTGAACTGACGGTTTCAGGTGGTTGTACTGATGTTTTCGAAGCGGTTGAACTGATGCTTTAAGTTGTGTTTAAAAGATCGTATTCTTTAATTCAAAAACTTTTTTTAATTTTTTTGTCGGAACGGGCGTATAATATATCGTTGGAAAGCTTTTGACAACCATATTTCAAGTATATTGAACGTTTTTGCAAAATCATTATGGTTTAAGAGCAGTTTTGAAAAAACCGTTTTTTTTAAACCGAAAACGTGAATCGTATTTTGGACTCAATTTTTAAACGGTTTGTCGAAATTGAGCAAATAAGATGGCGTTGGAAAGCTGATGAAAATCCGAATCTTCCATATATGTATTGTTTTTTCTAATTCTATATGATTTAAAAGTAATTTGAAAAACGGTGAAATTTTGGGCGAAACGTATTTTCACGATTTTTTGCAAACAGTTTGTCGGATTGACGCAAATGATACGGTGTTGAAAAGCTATGGAAAATGCGCAAATTTTCTGTGTAGAAATGTTTTTCTAATTCCTTACGGTTTAAAAACGAATTCAAATACGGTCAAATTTGATTTTGAACGCGATTTTTTTTAAAAGCTTGTCGAAATATGGCAAAATAATATACCGTTGGATAGCTATCGAAAATGCGAAACTTAGTCATGTTGAATGTTTTTTCTATTTCGCAACCATTTAAAAGTAATTTTGAATACGGCATGACGGATCCTGCTGTTTTCTCATCTGAAAAACAGAGTAGTCGTACTGATATATGTGTATGTTTGTACTGAGCTATTTTTTTAGAGTAATTTTGAATGGTTCCGAAAAAGGGTGCTTGTACTGATACTTGCATGGGTTTGTACTAAGCGTGTTTTCAGTAACTAGACTTTGCTCTGTTTGTTCATAAGTTTTCAATAGTTTATTGTATCGTCGCGCCGTGTACTTGCATGGTTTATGTCATCAAACTGAATGATATTTTTTCAAAAATAAAATGTTCTTTTAATAAACTTTTTTTAAACGATCTTCTAGACTTCTCTTATTTTATGACTTGTACTTTTCTCATTTGAATTGCATGGGGTTTCTTTTTGCTTGAACTTTTACAAGTTGAATTTCCGTCAATTTTTTTATTCCAAACGAACCACCATTTTTAACTTGTACTGGTCAATATTTTTAATTCAACCATTTTTCCTTTGTAGAACGGACGAAGTACTTGAACGAATGTATGTATGGTTTTGTACTGAGCGTGTTTTCACATACTGAGCGTGTTTTGTGTTCAACAGTCGAACTTTCATCATCGAACCAACATAGTTTATATAGCTGAACTAAAATAAACTTTTCCACAATAAACGTGATGTGCTTTTTCTTTGTTTTTCTTTGAGCATATATTCCTCAGGTTCATAGACGAACTTTCTCAAATTGACATCTATTTATGATCTAAACATATATACTAGTAGTAATCAAACATTCCATACAATTTTTGTCTGTTCATGGACATCAACCAAAATAGGAAGGAGAGAGCACTCGAACTGATAATTGTTTTTTATTCATACTGATCAATGTTTTTAATTCAAACCATTTTTCCTTTCTTGTAGAAACATCAAACTATCATATACACTTTCTTTTAAAAAGTAGCAATCACATTATCATACACAGAACTTGCAGCTGCTGCTATGTTTATGGATTGCATGTTTTCATTGTCCTCATTGCCTTCATCGTGTACTTCATCCTTAGCCTGCTTGGTATCCTTCATGCTAGTGATCAGCGTCGTCATCCTGGGCTTGCTTTGTAGGCATTATTCCCCAAGGTGCCACATCCTTACTCACTGTGATGATGTGTTTGTACTGCCCAAACAAATATGTGAGAGCACAAAACAAAAAAAATTCAAACACTATTTGGTGCTAACAGGAATAGAAACAAACACTAAAGAGCATGGCACAACCAAATTATCTCTCTCATATTAATTCATTGTCCATGGATCCATGTGTTGTAGCATGTGAACCCCAAAGCTAGCAATAGTAGTAGCTTCTCCGAGTAGCGACAACTCGAACTTGTGCAACAAACACCTATAAGTTCAGAACTTATGCAACAAACACCTACTTTTCTATTACATGCAGACAATTGATTAGCAGCAGTAAGTTGGAGCTGGGATGGATAGGAGATTGCATTACCAGCAGAGCTTCTCGGAGGTTTTCCTTGTTGGCAGCATCGCGAATGGGAGGAGAGCATTTGAAACAAGTGTTCCCATCTCGAACTTCCTGCAGAAGATGCTATTACAAGCAGAACGGTTGTAGTAAATTGAACTACAGCACCAGAGAAAAGCAACAACGTTTCGCACCAAAATATTTAGTTTCTTTCAGTCACACATTGTTTTATGTTATCCTCATTCTATCAGTTCTTATTTACTTAATATTTAACCACCATCTTATTTCCCTTCTCATTGTTCTTTTGCTAATTAGAACACTACTGCAGGAGAACCCACTCATATGTGACAGTGCATAGGATGCGAAGGTGCAGCTGGCTTTAGATTCGACAATCCTCTATCAATACAAGGAAAAACAGCAGCAGCAAATCCCTCTCAGTAATCTCTTTCTCACTCACCTTACCCTATAGCAGCAGCAACCAGGGCACACGAACCACCGGCAGCTAGCAAGCAACAACGACATTGCGGGCGGGGCGGCGCAGTGTATCAATTTCATGAATTGAAATAAATAATGAACTACTAGAGCCATTTTCTGTAATGGCCTGATGCAATTACAGAATCATCAAAGCAAACTAGTTGCAAACAATCATCTCCGAACTTGTGACTTGACCTTTTAAATTACAAGATTGAAGTATATATGAGCTACCTAGGCCAAGTAGAAATTTTTGACTTGAACTTTTACCATTCGAATTCCCATTTGGGGTTTCTTTTTTGTTTGATCTTTTTCACGAACTTATCTGAGACATCATGGTGAACTTATAACCTTTTCAATCGATGACCCTTTACAGCCACCAATTTTTTCTTTTGCACTTACACCCTCTCGATTCAGAACTGATAAAATTATTTTTTAATAAGTTAACTGTGTTTTCACTAATGATATAACTTAATAGCATTTCTTTTGAATAAGTTAACAATAAACATGATCATAAGAACCTCATTTTCTCATGAACCCATTTTCTGTCAGATGTGTGCATGTTCACACGTATTAGGAATTTGAGGCTACATTTGCACTAGTATAATCCAAAGTACACTAGTTCTGGTCACTAATTAACAACGAACCATTGTCCAACACTTCTTTTTTGACTCACATTAAGTACTAATGATAGTGACTAGCACTGCATTGTGTTATCCCCGTAATTTCAAAGATAATTTTCTTATTTGGTTAACAAAAACTCAAGACATTGTTCTTCAGTATATTGTTCTTCTCTGATTACTTTAGTTCATGTGTTTGAACTGAAGGAGGCTGCTGAATCAAACCACTGATTTAGTAGCATTTACATAGACGAAGCTATTTTGGGGTGACGAACGGCAGCAGCATGTGGGCTGGGTTGTCGCGCACCGGGAAGGATGAGGAAAACGGCAACCCAACCACTATAGTGGAAATAGGAGCTGACGGTCGTGGACTGCTGCTCGACATGAACTCGACCGTCGGGATGCCACGGGGCTGGACTAGGGACGGTGCTGGACATATTGGAGAAGTGTCCAAAGAGCTTAGAGCAGCAGTGTACATCGGCAAAGGACTGCTCGTGCACAAGGAGATGTACTGCTCTCCTGGGATGGAGGGGCGAAGTGTGTGCCTCCCGAGCCGCGGCGTTGAACTGCTTCGGGTTGTGTCGTTGAACGATCCGGTGTGGTGGCGGTGAACGGTATGGGCAGTACGGCGATGGAGCCCCACCGGGGGTGGCAGGAGGCTCGACGCAATCGTCCTAGTAGTTGCGACGGTGAATTTCTTGGGACGGCCAGGTTGGATCGAAATAAAAAATTATTTGCTGAACTTGGACCGCAGTCAGCGGTCAATTTGGACTGAAAAGGATGTTGTGGTTGTGCCTGGGAGGAATAAAAGGGGTTTGCCTAGGCAGAAAGCCGAGCATGGTCTGGGGAAGAAGCCGTTTGATCCCGTTTATCCTAAAACTACAGATTATAGGATAGGACTATTATGCATCTGCCCACGATCCCATTTACTAGAAACTGGACCTGCTACTTCCCACCATTCCATTTTTTATCATGTCATGATCAAAATGGGTTTGATCCCAATGTTCGACCGAATACTACAGCGGTTTGTGATCTAAAAGTTAGCAACTATGGATCAAAAGTTATAATAAAGGTGTTTAACATTTGCCATTGCTTGAATTATTCGAGCACCTTCGAGCGATCGACAATAAGAGAAGTTGTGAAAATGCTTATTGACATTGATTATACTTCCGTATTTGAAGGGCAAAGTACAAGAATAATAAGTAAAAGCAGGTTACCTTTTCTTTGTAAGATGCCACCATCAACAAAATGAGGACCTTTACCCACGTAATAGCAACAGCTCTCAAGTAGCCGATTACTGAACCTTAGAATGTGTTACTAGTGTGTTGGAAGCAAGTAAGTTGCAGGCTGTCATTAATCTGGAGGTGTAGTAGCCTCTCGTAGCCTCATAAGTCATGTATCCGCAGCAGTTTCAGAGAAATTTCAGTATATAGCGTGCAGTTCTCGTAAAATGTTAGATCATGATTTACTGTACTACACTGTAAGATCTGCATTGCAAGATAATGATGTACCGCACTTAGATAACGATGTATGCACTGTTAGATAACGATAAAACATAGCATCCTAGTCCAACCATGACTACTTTGAATGGGCTAGATTTTATCAACAAGGAGCATGTACCGGTTTACACATTAATTCTGTATACATTTGCTGAAGTTACCTTAGACTTGCATCTAGTTTTGGCACACCCAATAATAGTTGTACTATGATGGTCAACTAATTGTACTGAGATAGTGAACTTATTAATTGCAAAAAAAAGTCTAAATCATGGCTGAAATTTATTCTAAATCATAAGATTGATGGGATTATAAGGTAACTTCAGCAAATTTATACGGAATTTTAAATTTCAGAGCACATACCTTATGTTCTTATTGGTTGCCGGGCATGACGCTCCTACTCCTGTGGAATGACGGCACCGGCAAAGTCGAGCTGAAGGAGCAGGGATCACGAGCGGCGGCTGGGTGCGCCGAGATTTTGCCGCTGTAAGGGGATCCCAGCTACTACCAAGTCATTCCCGAGGAGCTAATAGAGGCGGCGCAGTTGGTCACAGGCCATGTGTAAGTTCTATCAGGTGTGCCGGGATTTGGCCGCTGTAGAGAAACAAGAAGTCAGAAAAAACAGGAGTTATATAGGTTACAGATTTTTGCCTTCTATAATGACGTGCTTCCTGGGCAGTCCAAAAGCAGCAGCAGCACAAGTTCAGTAGTCGCTCAACACGCCCACCCACTCCATGGGAATTTACACAGACTAGTTTGGAATTTATAAAAACTTTTAAAACATGAACTATGTGGTCCAAAACTTAGTGTTTGAACTAAACTGCATGTTTTTAATTAAGTTGCATGATAGCTCAAAATCGAAATCTAATCATTCATAAATTGCACCAAATATATCACATTTTTGCAAAGATGAAATGTATCTAGTGTTGCTAGCAAGTTGATTAATAGAACGACTCTATGTATCTCTTAGTACTGTCTATGATGCTATGGTAAGTGATAACAATATACAATGTACAATACACACATGTACTACACAAGACTCTACGTCTGTACTGCCCAGAACAACAAATTAACCAAAAGAAAACTAATTTATGAAGGAAACAATTCTTGAACTTTGGTTAGAGCTTTGTTCATTGAGATTTTTGAACTCTTGCAGTAGTTATACCTGAACTTGCGCTACACACTTCTTATTCAGTTGAGAGCGTCTGATATTTTTGCAACACCAATAACATTCTAACCCTTTTAGCAAGTTGTAACAGAGCCAAAAGGCGTGTATGAGAACTTCTTCCGACAATCTAAATCTATAAATAGTAAAATGTATACACTTCTTTTAACCAAGAAAGTAATAACTTGTTTCTATGCTAACTGGAGACAAGAAGGTTCAGTTTTTGAAAGTAAGTACTACAGCCAAGAGGGACCTAGTACACTCAAGAAGAATTTTATCGCAAGGAAAAATGACACAAAGATTCTGCAAAAATAAATCATACAAAATAACCCAAATAATCAAGAACTTCCTGTATGTTAATTTTTGAACTCCCTTGAACAGAACTACTCGCTTTTTTCTGTTGACTAAGCCACTTACATACAAACAGAAATAAATTTGTAGACCAAAGGACTTAGCAAATTGAACCATTAATTTTCCAACCAGAGAACTGCAGGAGTTAGCAAAAGTGAACTATTTCCTCAATGATTTTCCAACCAAAAATCATATTTTCAAACGAAACCAAACTTTTTCAATGAACTTTTTCCAATACACTCTTTGAATGTGTGGCGGCGTGCACCAGTGCTGGCAAAAGCTCGTACGTGAAGGAGCATGGCAGGACGAGCTCGAACGGATAAGGGAGGAATAGTTGGACTGATGTGAGCCCCATACCTGGATGAGGACCGGAGGAAGTAATCCATGTGGGCGGCGGGGGCTGTCTGTAGAACTGAGCTTTTTTTCATGCAGTCCGTCCAACCTCCCTCGTGCTACAGTACAGAGAGAAACAAATTAGTGAGAGAATAGAGCAATAGAGAGAAAAGAGATGTATGTACTGCTGCTGTTATTTTTGTTGAACCGCAACTGAATGCCATAATGAAAAGAAACCGGGTGCTGGATGCAGAGGACCGTGGGCGTGGGGGGACTATCGTGTGGTGCGGAGCTGCTCGCCGGAGGGAGCGTCGGGCGCGCTAGTAGAGTTGCGGGAGGGAGAGGGCAGGTGAGGGGGGCGGCGCTAGAGCTAGCCCAGCGGCGGAGGTGTTCACCATGGCCGCGGGAGGTGGTGACCTCCATGACCTCAACGTTGCGCCGCAGGGATCCGCGGACAAGATGAATTGAAATGCACTCAACTAGTCCCCAAAATTGAAAAAAATGTTAAAGAGGCGGAAGAAAACGAGAGGAAAGCTTCTGACCGCTGCTTTTGAACGACCCCTCGTTGAACGGCCTTGGTTGGCGGTGCTGAACGGACTGAGGGGGTGGCGGCTGTGAACGGCCTGGCCCTCCCTTGGATTCCACCACGAGGCACTAGGGGAATATGGGGAAGGGCGCAGTCGATGGCGCTGTGCCACAGCAAGGAATGAAATTTGGGGCCGCAACGACGCCTAGGGAGGGAGCGGTCTGCGGCGCTTGTTGGGAAAGGGAGTCGGTGCGGATCCAGGGTGCTGCTGCGATGAACGACATGCGGTGGTGGTGTAGAACGGCCTGCAGTGATGGCGTCGAACGGCCATGGCGGCAGTGGGGGAGAAGGGCCTCGCCGGTGAGTAGGCTGGTGGCACGGTGGCGCTTGGCCAGGCGGAGTATGGGGCGGGCGTCGGTTAGGAGGCGAGGGGCGGTGCGTGACCGGGAGGTGGGGGTGGTGCGTGGCCGGGAGGTGGGGGCGGTGCGGCGCCGGAAGGTGGGGGCGGCGCGTCCAACTCTGCTGCAATCATAAGGTCCACTAGAAAGCTTCAGAAAAATGTAGTCATCCAAGAGTTCTAGTACAGAGCATGTATAACACTGAATTTGTTTCTTCGAACTTACCAGTTTTCAGTGTCAGAACTTATCTTCTGCATTTTTGCCTGTCCTAATGAGCGCTTGCAGATGTCAGCTTGGAAAACATACCCTCCTTTTAGCATTCCCTTCATTATTTATGGAATAACGCCAAGGGTGATTGCATGCCAAGTCACATCATAACAGCCATAGAGCTATCGAGTGATAGGATGAATAAGTACAGAGATCAACTTTTGTAGTTATAACCGAACTAGTGAGCGTAAAATAAATCCTTGCTCATGATGTATTTCTCAAACTCTGCCGATGCTCATTTTGGATCATTTTTCCTGAACTCCCAGATTCCAGAACTAGAGTGTACTGGTTTTTTTATGAACTTTTTTGTTATATCTTATTCAGAACTTAAAACCAATATATACAATACACACATGTACTACACAAGAATGTACATATGTATTGTCCAGAACAACGAATTAACCAAGAGAAAACTAATTTATGAAGGAAGCAGTTCTTGAACTTTGGTTTGAGCTGTATTTGTTTAGATTTTTGAACTCCTGCAGTGGTTATACTGCAGTTGTGGGACACACTTCCCATTCAGTTGAGAGTGTTTGATATTTTTGCAGAATATGCTACATGACAAGGGTAAGGGGGAAGGCCAACTTCGTCGTTGCATCGTTGAACGACCTTGGGTGTCGGCAGTGAACGTACTGTGGTGCCGGCGATGAACGGCCTGAGCGTTACGGTGGCGCGAGGGTGTCCAAGGACATAACAGGGAGTGTAGGACGGTGGCAGGGTTGTGCGAGGTGGGGAGGCGGCAGTGCGGGATGGAGGGATGTCGCCGAAGTTGAGGACTGGGAATTGTTCAACAATACTATTGATCTAATTTGCATGTGCACAGTACCATCAACGTTGAACTTGTTGAGTTCTGGTTTTTGAACCTTCCCAGTAGTAATACATGTTCTGAGCAGTACATGCTTCTGTTGTTGAGCAGATGACCTAGAGAAACAAAAACACTCTTGGGTGCACACACAAAATCATGATAAAAATAGTGGCAGCAAGAAGTAGTACTATAATGGAATGTTAGTCAGGATTGAAGTTCAGATAACTACGACAGACACATCATACAATATTTTTGGACTTACATAATCCTGAAACAGGAACTTCAGTTTTTTTAAATGTGCAATTCCGAATGCACTAGCGATGTAATTGATTTTTTTAGACCATAGTAATTGAACTTCAAGCACATTTCTCTATAAAACATTTTTTAACCAAAGTGAACTCTTTAATTTGGGGTGAACCTCCCCTATATATGTACATGTACTTTTTTTGCACCTCAACCATTGACATGCAAAAATGATTTTATTTACAGAAGTGTTGTATATAAGCTTCACAAATCATATGAATCTTTTCTGCCAAATGGATCATACAAGATATTAACCAAAAATGACGCACATTAAGAAATGGCAAGTAGCTAAGTTAGTAATTGAACATAAAGGGCTGACCTTGTGAACAATGTGTTTATGTTCATAGAACAAAACAATCTTTAGTGTGATTTTCTTTGTACGGATAATCACAGAAGCAACATAGTTGGACTGAAGCTCTAAATTTTGTAGAACTTACGAAAAAATGTGCAGGTGGGGTTATGCTGTTGCTAGTTACTAAAATGAATGGCAGAGGATGAACAAGGGACACACACCATACCGCGATGGCAGAGGAAGCTGCTGACCGTAGCATCTCCTTTTCCTTCTCAGTATAAGGTCTTTGAACCTTGTAGAAGGGCGGCATTGTACTGCACAGGAGGCGGGGAGGGTTGAGCATCAAGTGGTAATTAAGGAAGGCTACCAAACAAACTGAAGTAGCATTTTTTACATGACGGGTAGTGGTAGGTATTGGTTCATTGCTTTTGCCATCCAGTATGGTGTCAACAAGGATGCGGTAGCTCTCGTCCTTGATGGGCGCCCAGTTATCGTCGAAGAGATTGAGAAGGTGCTTCAGCACTGGCCAAACATGCTAATTGGAGAAGCTAAGAGGCTTCATGGCCTCTAGCTCCTTTCTAGTAGCATTAGCATTATTGGAAACCATGGCCTTTGATGAAATGGTTCAGGGATCACTCTCAGTCAGCCCCATTGCTACTTGTGTTGTAGAGAACATGAATATAAAGCAGATGGTGACTCATCTATTTTTTTATGATATATAGAAACTTACAGAATTTTGAAACTTGCATCGATTTATATTTAGGTGATATATCTAAACTTCACAGAATTTTGAAGAAACTCGCTGCAAATCATTACTTATTTAGGTGATATATCTGAAGTTACAGAATTTTGAAACTCGCACTGACGATATTTCTGCACATGTACCAACTATTCTGTGATTTTAGCAATGCCACTAAATTTACTTGTCCTTGACCTGTAAAATGAACTCAAAATGCATATGAAGGTGCACTGAAAAGGATGTATTTTTGTCCTCGAGACATATCAACAAACCTAAAAGCATACTCACAGCCCTATATAGGGATGTTACTAGTTTTGTTTGGTTCTTAAGAGACATAAACAAACGCCTAGCAAGCACAAAGGTACTAATTTTAGTTTTCTGTTTTGATCTTGTTTTTTATCATAGAAAATTTGTGTCATAAAGATGCAAAATCAAGACAAAAATGGTTGCGTCATGTAGCAATCAGCAAGTAGCATCTGCACATGCAAGTCATTTTGAGTGTGAAAGATCAGAGAACAAGAGTCAAAGATGAAACAAAAACTTCTATTTCTAGTTCATAAAACCATCAGCTATCAGTTCAAGAGTCGAAATGGACAGAGTTCATCGAGTCTCAGCTATCAGTTCACGCAAGATACAGAGATGGAGGGAAGTTTTTTTAGAATTGAACTGAATTGAAAAAACAAACTGAACTGAGTGTGGCGATTTACCGGAGGTGGGGGCGGCCGGGTGCGTGCTCAGCACAGCGTGCCTCGTGCGGGAGTAAGCAAGAGGACGAGGCAACCGCGGTGTGCTTGGCACGGCGCGTGGCGCTAGGAGGTGGCAGGAGGAGAGAGAAGGCCGGGCACACTGCGGTAGGGACGGCTGGTCGCGGCGATTGGTGGCGCTGGGATGGCTCTGACGGCGGCAATCGGATGCGAGGGCATGCAGCATGCGTGGAAACAGGAGGCGGCCAGCTGCTGGCGTGGAAGCAGGGGGGGCAATGGTAGAGTTTGGGCGGGAGGCACGCCTGGGGGAGCGGGAGGAGGGCGAGCTGACGGCATGGTCGAAGGTGGGAAGCGCCATGCGGTGGAAGCAGGGGGGCGCTGGGAGCGAGGGAGGAGGTGGGGCAGGCAGTGCTGGATCCGGGAGGAGGTGGGCGGGCGGCGCCGGAGCTGGGGAGGTGGGGCGGGCGGCGGGAGCCGGGCAGGTGGAGGCGGGCGGCGCCGGAGCCGGGCAGGTGGGGCGGGCGGCGACGGGAGCCGGGGGCAGGTGGGGGGTGGACGGCGCCGGGAGCCGGGGAGGATGTGGTGGGCGGGTGGCGCCGACCATGAGAAAGTGAGATGGGGGTTGGTCGGGAGGGAGGGTGTGGGATATTTACTTATTGCTATATATATGAGTTTAAGTCCTCTACAACATTCACTTATTGCTATTTCTTCAAGTTGCCTTTTTCTGCTAAGTGAATGTGATCGGACCCTTCCCCCTCTATGCTATACTCAACCCAATATGTTCACAGATTCTTCATGTGCGTTCTATTTTGAGACCCGTTCAAAGTCTTCACTGTGTCCTTGTCAGCTGAAGAATTTGCGAACGACACGTTAAAATATTCTAATCTGAATTTTCGGTTTTTGCCGCTCAAATCGTTCCACCTCCCACGATAGGGTTTATCTACTCACCCATGATCTCACATGATCTCCACCGCTCTGTACATGGGTGACACATGTCACTACGATGAGAAGAGTCAGGGGCACGTTCGTCCATTTTCCTCGGGCGAGCGGTTTTTCACCTCGGCTATATATACTCCTTCCCTTCTCAGACTGCATTTACCTTGCTTGACATCACTCCCCTCGCTCGAGCTTCCTGACCTAGCGCCGCCGCTACTTCCATCGTCGCCGATGAGGAAGATCTTCACTGCCTTGACCTCGTCGCCGTCGTACTCGCGCCGGCCGTGGATTTCTTCACTCCGCCACCGCCGTAGCTGTCTTCCTCTGCCGAGTTAGGGCGTGGAAGATCTGGACTGACGAACTTCAAATTTACTATTCCCAGTTCATCATGTTCTTCATCAAGGGTAATTAAAAGTTACTTTTACTGCCCTTGTTGATTCTGTTGATTTCTACAAAATCTTCAAAAGGTGTTTATTCTTCAACTTCCACACTTTAAACACCTCACACGAGCATCCGTTCTTGATCCATTTCTCTTAAGCAACATTTTTCTTCAAGATTCTTCAATTGTGTGGTTTTTCAATCTATACAACTCTGGAACCTAAGTCAAAAACGTTTAGTGAAATTCCTCAAGACACCACTGGTCAAATTCCTCAAACTTGTTCTTTTTGCAAAAACTTCTGAGAACGCATATGACCTCTCCAAATTCTTCGCACCTATACTCTGTTCACAGGTACTCATGTCCACTATTGAATCACTAGGTTCTCATCAACTTAACTCATTTGCAGCGTTCCTCGAAGAAAAAATGCACACCTCTTCAGAGAACTCAATTGTTCAAAATCCCCAGCTGAAGAATATGGCAGATGGCAAGAAACCTCAGAAGGGAGGCAAGAGACTGGAAGTCAACACAGCATTTGAGATCCCTGAGGACATTTATGAAGAATATTGTACTCCTGATGAGGCCAAACATGGCAAGGAGAATACGATTCAGCGCAAGGGGTGAATACAAAGGATAGAGAGGAGATGGGCACGTGAATGGAGGGAGTATAGGTATGTAACTCCAAAGTACATGAAGAAATTCGCTCTTCACCCCTCCTTGCCCAAGACCTCCATTGGCACCGGGCCAAGAAGCTGATCCCACCAGCCTCAAGCACGGTGAGGACTATCCTGATGAATGGGCAAAACGGCAAGCCAAGCTAGCCAAAATGGCTAAAGAAGCAGTGAGGAAATTCAATGAAGACTCTGATGTTGCTGCTGCTGAGGCCTCTGCTAGCAAGCCTAAGAAGGCCATGGTCAAGAAGCCAGCTCGCAAGCCCAGTTCTTCACCAATGCCCTCACGGCCAAGCTCATCTATGCCCTCACGGACAATTCCTCACGCTGCTCCAGTTCCTCAAGTTGCAAAGTCCTCGACTCCTCCGGCAAAGTCCTCAGCACTTGTGCATATCGCCTCATGTCAAAGGACCAAAGGCATCTCAATTGCCTCAGGAGCCTCTGCAAGTTCTTCAGCTCCTCCACAATCCTCAATAGGCCCCACTCTGCTGAAGACTAAGGCTACTGCTGGACGAGGCTTAAGACCAAGTCCTCACAAGAAGCAGGTTGCCTTTCATGTGTTGTCCAGTGATGACAAAGCTGATGATGAAGAACTCGCTGAAATCATTAGAGATAGACAGCAAAGGGCTGCTAGAGCCAAAGGAAGTGAAGTGCCTCTTATTCTGGATCCCAAGCTGATCCTTGAGTACATTGATCTCTGGCACAAGGACCCCAACACTCCTATGCCCGACTTCAAGCTCACTCCTGGCCAAAGTCACATGCTGACCGCCTTCATTGGCGAAGAAAAGTGGAAATATGAGAAGGCCAGACAGCTGAAGAAAGCTCAATACAAGAAGGAACGCTTTCTGAAGAAGAACATTGTCAAAATGACAGCTGATGAACTTGTGGCTGCACAAGCTGAGATCAAGGGACTATGATGAATTCCAAGCCTACCGTGCAGATTGGCTTGGAGCCAAAGTTAGATTTGTTAAGATGGCTGAAAAATTCACTTCAAATGTTACTGCTTCATCGCAACATGAATCTCCTCAGGCTAAAGCATGTGCTTAGCCCACTGAAGAACATGCCAGCACCGCTGATGAAAATCAGGCTGCTTATGAAACTGCAAATACCAGGGCTGATGAAGCTATTCCAGCCGTTGATGAAATTGCTAGGGCAACCACTAGTGTTGCGCCTGAAGAGCAAGCCAGGGCAACTGCATCAGTTGCGCCTGAGGAAAATGAACCAATTTCCTCTGCTCCTCCTGCACCAACGCTTAGTCCAGTTCTTCCTTCTGCATCAGAAGCGAAGAAAACCAAAGCTGTAGAGCGAGCAGCTGTGAAGAAAAGGAAAGCATCTGCTTCCTTAGAGTCTTTAGCACCAAAGAAGACAAAGACTTTAACAAGCTCATTTGTGAATCCAATTGATGCTATTCCTGTTTCGAGCATGCCATCAAAGGAACTCGTTCCCTTTGGTGAGGATTATGAGATCCCAAGCGGATCAGATGAAGAAGATCCTTCTGCTGCTTCGTCAGAGCAGTTAGACGAAGAAACTGAGGTGGACAACATCATGTCCACTCCTATGGTATCATCGCCCATGCCTCAGTTCACAGCTGAAGAGGCAGGCATTGAAGAATTGGATGAAGAAGAAGACATGGACATTGGGAGCACCACTCCTATTCTGAACGATGACTATTGGGAAAGTCATCACCCCAACTCTCCAATGTTAACCCCACTGCAACAGATTCCTCAGTCCCTAGTTCAGACTGAAGAAGTTCAAATGGGCTCTGATGAACATCAAGCTTCACTGCTCACCATTCCTGAAGAAATTCTAGACACTAGTGTTGATGCTCATACTGCTGAAGAAGTGGAGACCCAGGCTGCCACTAAAAATGTTGAATCTAAAATTCCTTAGCCTGCGGGTCCTGAGATTGTGATTCTTGAGGCTGTGAAGACATTGACTGATACTCCTCAGCCCAAGCCGAAGAATCCCTTCTCAAAGAAACAGAAGTTCAAAGCTGATGACTTCTTTAATGAGCATATATTCTTCACTGATTACAACCCTTATGACTCCGCTCGTCTTCGAAGGAAGCGTTTCTGGATAGCAAGTCAGATGAATTTCTATTCTTCTCTGCTCTTCAACAAAGACAAGATCTTCGACAATGAGCATATTCCTCATGTTGACATGGAATCCTGCCTTGCTTCACCAGTGTTCTTCATGACGCTGGGTTTCTCAACCTCTGCACCGACATCGTTGACTGGACTAAGGAGCTAATTCTTCAGTTCTACGCTACGCTGCACATCACAGGCAATGTTGATGATGTGAACTCATGGGGTCCTGGACTGGATGACAGAGAACATGCACTATAAAGCACTGGCCTATGAACTACTTCATGTCATCCCTCTCAGTCCTCCCATTGAAGGTGCAAGGCTGATGTATGAAGAACCTAATCTATCGGATCAATTCATGCAAGTTTTGATGAAGCCACTGAAGCCTGCCAAGCCCCACGAGCCAAATTCCTCGTGAAGGAATTGTTCTATGTGCCAAGAACCATCTACAGGATTCTGACCAAGACCCTCAGTCCTATCAAAGGCCACGATTCTAATGAGGAAGAAGTCGTTGGCATCATGAAGAATCTGCTATTCAACATCATACATGGTGTGCCAATCAACTACCATGATTTCTTCATGACGACTATGGCAAATGTTGCGCTGTCACCTTTTGAGTTGAAGCCTTATGCTCCTTGGATTATGAGATTCCTCAGATCAAGGTCTTCAATCAACTACAAGGCTGATGTGCTAAATCGTCATAGCTACTTGTCCCCAATTGAAGTCTTTAAACGACCAGTTTCCTCATCTGATGAGAAGGGCAAAGGTGCTATCATTGACGAAGGCACTCGTCCATTGGATGGACAGTTTCGCAAAGCTACATCCTACTCCACCAATGATGACTCTGACACTCATGACTCTACCGCTAATGCCTCAAAGCAAAATCCTCAAGCCTCAGTTCCAAGGGTGTTGACTGATCGTGAGCTTCTCCTCAGACTTCACCAAAAGGTCGATCGCAACCACAAATGGGTCAAACGTCAGTTTGGTTCAATTCTTCAGAACATGACCATCACTCAAAATTCAGTGAAGAAGAACCATTATTACCTCCATGAAGTCTTTGATCGCACCTGGGTTGTTGTCTCATCTCTACGGTGAAGAAGATCTAAAACAGATGGGCTTCAAGCAGGACTTTGACTGGTCTCAGCCACCTTCGAAGAAATTCAAGAAGGTCAAAGTTCCTCACTTGGTGGCCAGCTCTTATTCTTCATCGCGCGAGACTGATGAAAATGAAGACTTGGACAACACTGCGGCAGGCCCTACTTCAACAACCAACCCCAACAACACTGATGCTCCTCCATCGACTTCGTGATTATATTCTTCAGGGGCGTTAGTCCTTATTTTTCGTCCCTTTTGGTCATTCGATGACAAAGGGGGAGAAATTTGAGTTAGTCTTCAAGCGGGTCTATATATGGGCATTTTTTGCTAAGTTACAACTCTCGTTCTTTTGAAAACTTTGTTGGATCGAGTTGTAATATTAACTTTGATGGTGGTCTGATACTTTCGCTATGTTCTTCTGCATGCTATTTCCTCATATATGTTAATGCACGCATGCTAAATTACATCAGTCACCATATTTCATCATGCATTTCAAATTCTACATATCATATGTTAAATGCGTGTATGAATTACAAGATATAGGGGGAGGTCTCCATGATTCTACTCTTCAATGTGCATTGCTTTTCAAAAGCAAATTCCTCACATATCACTACTGCAGGATGCTGCTAACGCGACACTACGATCAGAGACCCTTTGAAGAAACTGTGTGCGATGCAATAATCGCAAACGGTGGTGTAAAAGAACCGTCAAAAAAGGTGCAAAACATTTGCGATGGCGGAGCCATCAAACACGGTTCAGATTTTAGTTGCGTGTGCGATCCAGGGCATACGGTTCGGTCCAATGAACTGTTTGCGATGAGGCGGAACAAAAGAAATGGGCAGCCTGATGTAGGCGTGTGCGATATAGAGCATACAGTTCACTGAGATGAACTGTTTGTGATTAGGCAACACAAAATAAATGGTCAGCCAGATCAAGGTGTCTGTGATTGAGGGCATACACTTCAGAAGGATTAACTGTTTGTAGGCAACAGAACAGAAACGGGTCAGCCAGATCAAAGTGTCTGCGATTGATGGCATACACTTCACACGGATGAACTGTTTGCGATTAGCCACAACAAACTAAAACAGTTAGATAGATCAACGTGTGTGCGCTAGGCGGGCACACGCATTCTAATTAAAATAAGCATGTGCGATGGTAATAACGAGCGTGCACGGTTGTTGGAACAAGACGTGTGCTGACATTGCCTATTGCAGTGCACCCTATGGTGCAAACGCCATGTACGCGGCCGAGAAGGCGTACGTGCCCATTTTATGCCTTCCGGGAATAGTGCCGCACTTATAACCGTCAGTAAATTTTGAGCATGCGTCCCGTCACAATTTTTTTAGAAGAACAGGGAGGCCGCGTCCCGTCACATTCCAAATTGCAAACCTGTTCACACCGATCAAAACCTAAACGGTTTCCCACTTAGGAGTGTATTACTACGCGGTTATAAATACTACTACTCCAAGATGACTGCACATTCCTCCTCAACTCCTCATCCACAAAAAGTCGAAAACAAAAAAGTCATTTATCATCGTTCCCTTGCGTCCGCCATAGCCAGCGTGAGTTCTGGGTCGAGAGATTGCCACCAGGGAGAGGCGAGCCTGGAAGCGGAAGCACGAGAGATGTCCCGCCTCGCCGCGAAAGCAGCCAACATGTCCCGCCGCATGGCCGTAGCAGCAGAGAGGTCCCGCCGCGCCGCCGAGGCAGCACGGAGGTCCCGCCGCGCCGTCGATGCAGCAGACTGGTCCGACCGCGCCGCGGAACCAGAAGAGATATCCCGCCACGCCGCGAATGCAGCAGAGATGTCCTCCCGCGCTGCAGCGGCCTGGGAAAATGTCTCGTCGGCAGGCGAGAACTCTTACAGGCGCATGCGTACCCTCGTCCTTAGGCAGATGGATCAGATCTCCAGGTGGGCGAGGTTGCAGGATGACCTGAAAGCCTCGTTTGAACAGTCTACCGACGTCATTCGACAACTAAATGAGAGCAATGCAAAGCTCCGGGCCGAGCGCGACCTGCTGAGGGCGAAGATCGTCAGAAGTGCGGAGCAGCTGGAGCAGACCACTGCCTTGTTGAAGAGGACCGGCATCATCGTCGAGAAACTTACGGACGAGAATGCCATGCTGCGCATCGAGCGCAGAAGGCTGGTGGAGGAATCCGTGGATGCTCTGAAGCAGCATCTGGAGGACAAGAAAGAGCTTGTCGTCGCTTGCCGCGAAGACTAGTTCCCGCGGCCTGCAGCAACGCATCAAGAAAGTAGAGATCAACGAGCCAGATCGTTGTCTCCCTTCTTCTTTTGCCCTTGTGTATTTCGGGCATTGCCGCATGTGGCTTTTTTTAGTTATGTTTCTAAATATGTAAGGCAATTATTATCCACTGTCATCATCCTTATATTCATCATGCTTGCTATAAGTCGCAGTCGATGTTATATAGGTCCGTCAGATCTTACATCAAGATCCATGCAAAACTTTCTTTTTAGATTTTCATTTTTCTCTCTTAAATCTTAGTCTAGTGAGACATATAGCCACGCCATAGAACAGGTGCTCGGGCGCCATTAATGGAGACGTTGGGAGGGAGGTGCACGGCGGGTAGCGGTCAAAGGGCTCTCCTCCTGATGAGCACGCGCAGGGGTCTGATCGCATGCCTCCCGTACTCAAATAGCTACCCCGCATGGCACCTCCTAGCCAATAAAAAGGGGACGCGTGGCTGCACGTAATTGGTAAGTAGAACGCCCACGGTTTCAGTAATACTTGTGTCTCTGATTTGTAACATAATAGCAGTTGTTCCAAAATGACTTTGTTGATTGTCAATGTGTGCGCCTTCGCAAATCGGACAGAAAAATTACCACAGTATGTTGGTGCCGTGTCATGACACCATGCCAAGTTTCATGATTTTCAGGCGTGTTTTGGAATTACAAGAATTAAAAAACCAAGTTTCTTAATGTTTCCGGCCGAGCCACGACGCCCAGATGTTTGAATTTCACTCCCATCTCTTGCATGGGACCTAGAAATTCACCCAAGGACACACATGTGATTTTTCAAACAACTGTGGTGCACTGGAGCATGTGCTTGTAGTTCAAATTTGAATTATGCACATTAAATGCACATAAAACTCAATTAATGTATAAAAAAGTCCAAACAAACCCGAAATAATTCCAAAATTTAGCATGGTACTTCTATTTGGTCTAATCTGCCTATGTAAAAAAATAAAGCGGGAGAAGGCAGTGTACTATGTTGTTTCGCACACGGAGGTGACACGTTCCCTCTCGGAACCACGAGCCTTCTTGAGGGAAGCTCCGGTTTGCAAGAAGGTTACACCAAAGCTTGTCCCAGTTCGGCCAAAAAAATTACCGCAACATGTTGGTGCCATGTCATGACACCATGCCAAGTTTCATGATTTTCAAGCGTGTTTTGGATTTATAGGAATTAAAAAACCAAATTTTCTCAATCTTTCCGGTCGAGCCATGACGCCCAGATGTTTGAATTTCACTCCCATCTCTTGCATGGGACCGAGAAATTCACCCAAGGACACACATGTGATTTTTCAAACAACTTTGGTGCACTGGAGCCTGTGCTTGTAGTTCGAATTTGAATTATGCACATTAAATGCGCAGAAACTCAATTAATGTATAAAAATGCCAAATGAACCCGGAATAATTCCAAAATTTAGCACGGTACTTCTATTTGGTCTAATCTGCCTGTGCAAAAAAGTTAAGGCGGGAGAAGGCAGTGTACGTATGTCATTTCGCACAAGGAGGTGAAACGTTCCCTCTCGGAACCACGGGCCTTCTTGAGGGAAGCTCCGGTTTGCAAAAAGGTTACACCAAAGCTTGTCCCAATTTGGCCAAAAAAATTACCGCAGCATGTTGGTGCCATATCATGACACCATGCAAAGTTTCATGATTTTCACGCGTGTTTTGGATTTACAGAAATTAAAAAACCAAGTTTCTCAATATTTCAGGCCGAGCCACGACACCCAGATGTTTGAATTTCACTCCCATCTCTTGCATGGGACCTAGAAATTCACCCGAGGACACACATGTGATATTTCAAACAACTTTGGTGCACTGGAGCATGTGCTTGTAGTTAAAATTTGAATTATGCACATTAAATGCGCAGAAACTCAATTAATGTATAAAAAAGGCCAAACGAACCCGGAATAATTCCAAAATTTAGCACGGTACTTCTACTTGGTCTAATCTGCCTATGCAAAAAATAAGGCGGGAGAAGGCAGTGTACGTATGTCGTTTCGCACACGGAGGTGACACGTTCCCTCTCGGAACCACGAGCCTTCTTGAGGGAAGCTCCGGTTTGCAAGAAGCTTACACCAAAGCTTTTCCTAATTCGGCCAAAAAAATTACCGCAGCATGTTGGTGCCATGTCATGACACCATGCCAATTTTCATGATTTTCAGGCGTGTTTTGGATTTACAGGAATTAAAAAACCAAAATTTTCAATCCTTCCGGCCGAGCCACGACGCCCAGATGTTTGAATTTCACTCTCATCTCTTGCATGGGACCTAGAAATTCACCCAAGGACACACATGTGATTTCTCAAACAACTTTGGTGCACTGGAGCCTGTGCTTGTAGTTCAAATTTGAATTGTGCACATTAAATGTGCAGAAACTCAATTAATGTAAAAAAAAGGCCAAACGAACCCAGAATAATTCGAAAATTTAGCACGGTACTGATACGTCTCCAACGTATCTATAATTTTTGATTGTTCCATGCTATTATATTACCCCTTTTGGATGTTTATGGGCTTTATTTTACACATTTATATAATTTTTGGGACTAACCTACTAACCGGAGGCCCAGCCCATATTGCTGATTTTTGCCTATTTTAGTATTTCGAAGAAAAGGAATATCAAACGGAGTCCAAACGGAATGAAACCTTCGGGAGCGTGATTTTTGGAACGAACGTGATCCGGAGAACTTGGAGTGCAAGTCAAGAAGCTTCCGAGGAAGCCACGAGATAGGAGGTCGTGCCCCCCTGTAGGGCGCGCCCCCTGTCTCGTGGGCCCCTCGGGCGGCCACCGACGTACTTCTTCCTCCTATATATACCTACGTACCCCGAAAACATCCAGGGGCACCACGAAACACAATTTCCACCGCCGTAACCTTCTGTATCCGCGAGATCCCATCTTGGAGCCTTTGCCGGCACTCTGCCGGAGGGGGAATCAAGCACGGAGGGCCTCTACATCAACATCCTTGCCCCTCCGATGAGTTGTGAGTAGTTTACCACAGACCTACGGGTCCATAGTTATTAGCTAGATGGCTTCTTCTCTCTTTCTGGATCTCAATACAATGTTCTCCCCCTCTGTTGTGGAGATCTATTCGATGTAAACTCTTTTTGCGGTGTGTTTGTCGAGATCCGATGAATTGTGGGTTTATGATCAAGTTTATTTATGTATAATATTTGAATCTTCTCTGAATTCTTTTATGTATGATTGAGTTATCTTTGCAAGTCTCTTCGAATTATCAGTTTGGTTTGGCATACTAGATTGATCTTTCTTGCCATGGGAGAAGTGCTTAGCTTTGGGTTCAATCTTATGTGTCCTTACCAGTGATGAAAGGGTTGCAAGGCACGATTGTATTGTTTCCATCAAGGATAACAAGATGGGGTTTATATCATATTGCATGAGTTTATCCTCTACATCATGTCATCTTGCTTAATGTGTTACTCTGTTCTTATGAACTTAATACTCTAGATGCATGCTTTGGATAGCGGTCGATGTGTGGAGTAATAGTAGTAGATGCAAGGGTGAGTCGGTCTACTTGTTATGAATGTGATGCCTATATACATGATCATGCCTAGATAATCTCATAACTATGCGCTTTTCTATCAATTGCTCGACAGTAATTTGTTCACCCACCGTAATACTTATGCTATCTTGAGAGAAGCCACTAGTGAAACATATGGCCCCCGGGTCTATCTCTTATCATATTTGCTTTCAATCTACTTTTATTTGCATATTTACTTTTTGCATATATATTATAAAATACCAAAAATATAATCTTATCATACTATCTTTATTAGATCTCACTTTCATGAAGTGGCCGTGAAGGGATTGACAACCCCTTTATTGCGTTGGTTGCGAGTTCTCGCTTGTTTGTGTAGGTGCGTGGGACTTTTGAGGAGCCTCCTACTGGATTGATACCTTGGTTCTCAAAACTGAGGGAAATACTTACGCTACACTTACTGCATCACCCTCTCCTCTTCGAGGAAAACCAACGCAAGCTCAAGACGTAGCAGGTACTTCTATTTGGTCTAATCTGCCTGTGTAAAAAAATTAAGGCGGGAGAAGGCAGTGTACGTATGTCGTTTCGCACACGGAGGTGACACGTTCCCACTCGGAACCACGAGCCTTCTTGAGTGAAGCTCCGGTTTGCAAGAAGTTTACACCAAAGCATGTCCCAATTTGGCCAAAAATTACCGCAGCATGTTGGTGCCATGTCATGACACCATGCCAAGTTTCATGATTTTCAAACGTGTTTTGGATTTACAGGAATTAAAAAACCATGTTTCTCAATCTTTCCAGCCGAGCCACGACGCCCAGATGTTTGAATTTCACTCCCATCTCTTGCATGGGACCTAGAAATTCACCCAAGGACACACATGTGATATTTCAAACAACTTTGGTGCACTGGAGCATGTGCTTGTAGTTCAAATTTGAATTATGCACATTAAATGCGCAGAAACTCAATTAAAGTATAAAAATGCCAAACGAACCCGAAATAATTCCAAAATTTAGCATGGTACTTCTATTTGGTTTAATCTGCCTATGCAAAAAAATAAGGCGGGAGAAGGCAGTGTACGTATGTCGTTTTTCACACGGAGGTGAGACCTTCCCTCTCGGAACCACGAGCCTTCTTGAGGGAAGCTCCGGTTTGCAAGAAGGTTACACCAAAGCTTGTCCCAATTTGGCCAAAAAATTACCGCAGCATGTTGGTGCCATGTCATGACACCATGCCAAGTTTCATGATTTTCAGACGTGTTTTGGATTTACAGGAATTAAAAAACCAAGTTTCTCAATCTTTCCGGCCGAGCCACGACACCTAGATGTTTGAATTTCACTCCCATCTCTTGCATGGGACGAAATTCACCCAAGGACACACATGTGATTTTTCAAACAACTTTGGTGCACTGGAGCATCTGCTTGTAGTTCAAATTTGAATTATGCACATTAAATGCCCAGAAACTCAATTAATGTATAAAAAAGGCCAAACAAACACGGAATAATTCCAAAATTTAGCACGATACTTCTATTTGGTCTAATCTGCGTGTGTACAAAAATTAAGGCGGGAGAAGGCAGTGTACGTATGTTGTTTCGCACACGGAGGTGACACGTTCCCTCTCGGAACCACGAGCCTTCTTGAGGGAAGCTTCGGTTTGCAAGAAGCTTACACCAAAGCTTGTCCCAATTCGGCCAAAAAAATTACCGCAGCATGTTGGTGCCATGTCATGACACCATGCCAAGTTTCATGATTTTCAGGCGTGTTTTGGATTTACAAGAATTAAAAAACCAAATTTCTCAATCTTTCCAGCCGAGCCACGACGCCCAGATGTTTGAATTTCACTCCCATCTCTTGCATGGGACCTAGAAATTCACCCAAGGACACACATGTGATTTTTCAAACAACTTTGATGCACTGGAGCGTGTGCTTGTAGTTCAAATTTGAATTATGCACATTAAATGCCCAAAAACTCAATTAATGCATAAAAATGCCAAAAGAACCCGCAATAATTCCATATTTAAACACGACACTCATGTACTAGTTGCATGTTCACTGTACGTAAATGTTCTAGCAATTCAAACACCATCCTTTCCCTCCGTAACACCATTTTGTCTTTCAAAACATAATGAAAAAATCAGATATACCACAAACAATTTACTAGAAAGAATCATGTGGGATGCAATATAAAATATCTTGGTGCATTGTCTTTTCTGGCTTACGCAGGAAGCTTCGTCGTCTACAGTCCACCGCCCCCGCTTGAACCACATTTGCGCGCCAGTTTCTCGCGGCACCGAGCGAAAAATTTTGGCCACCGCGAAAATATCTATCTCCCCGCTCCCTCGATCCTACCAAAAGCCACATTTCCACTGTTCCTCCTTACTTTCCAAGTTCAAACCTTCATTGCTGCTTACTGGCAGCTCAGCCTCCTCGCTGGCGACCCTTCTTCTTGCAGCGCCGCCTCCTCGCCAGCTACCCTTCTTCTTGCAGTGTCGCCTCCTCGTCGGTGACCCTTCTTCTTGGAGCACCACCTCCTCGCCGGCGACCCTTCTTCTTGCTGCGCGGCCTCCTCGCCGCTGACCCTTCGTCTTGTTGCGTGGCCTCGTCGATATGGTCAGGTAATCCACACCCCACCCACACCATCCTCCTCATTTCCCATCCCACATGCCCCGACCGACGGAGCGACACATTCCACCGAAATCACTGCCCCCTCCTCCAATTAAACGCCGCCCACAGCCATTTTACACGCAGTATAACGTGGAGCTGAGTAGCATGCGGCCACACGCGTGAACGAGGTCGCTATAGCTGCCATGCGTGTCGACCGCCAGATCTTGAAGGAGCACCTCATCTCCGAGGCCACCGTTGACACCTCCACGCGGTTGTCTACTTTAAGATATAGTTCATGATGTTTTCTCGAGGCCACCACCAGTGCCTTCTAGTGATTTGTCCTCTGTAATGTTAATACACAATCTGATGTTCAGTTAACAGTTTGGTCCTTTGAAATGTAATGTTCAGTTAACATTTTGGTCCAACAATTGTTACATTCCGTAGTACTGTTCTCAAACATTCTTTGTTTTGCTAACTGTCTTATCTTCTAGTACATGTTTCTATTCTGCAATGTCATGCTCAGCTAACTATTTTGGTTCATTTGGCCTGCTGTCCATTTAACTGTTTGGTTCAGTTCTGCAATTTGATTTTCATTTGCTCTGGGTACAATTTTGTATTGTTATGCATGTGAGGCCAATCGAATTTGACTGTACTCAATACATATTCTACTGATAGTATGACAACTCTCAGTTAACCTGATCAAGATCTTCCTTATGTGTGTTGCAGGGAAACAATGGGAGACACTGCGGTTTATCATCGAGGTTTGTTCAAGCAGGGTCCTTTGGCTAATAGCACATTATTGTGCAGTTGCAGGAATCATTCTAATATTTAGGTTTCTTACAATTTGGTCTTGCACATGTAGGTCTTGCTGTCAGAGGCTTAGACCCACTGTTCGACTCATTTTGCATATGGGGAAATGAGATGTCCATGAATATCAGTCAAGTCAAGAAACTCAGAAAGATTGTTAGGATGATGAAACTTGCGACGGATAACAGCAAGATCTTTGTTTGCACAATGAAGAAGACATCAGTCAACTATAGGATGGTGCCAACTCTTTTACCTTGTTTTTACCCCTTGCGTCATTTCAAAATTTACAACAGCGATTTATGCATAGCTTTGTTTTCAATACTTTTCAAAGGAGTTCACCGATGATTACCTCTCAAACCACCTGCATGGTCAAGAGGCGAGGAAGGTATTCAATCAACACCCACGGTACAATATTGAAGTCTTGCTGAAGAGGATGAAGGTTGGGCGAGCAATTATCCATAGCCACTGGCCTAAAGTTGCAAGGAAATTCAACATCACTGAAGGATCAATAGTTGCCTTTCGCTTCTGCAGTTTCCCAGATGAGATTCATCTGTCTATTTACCGTGGATGATGCTACTTTCCAAAGGTTTTTGATGCTGCATGTGAAACTTGGTGCTGTTGTGTAATGGCGTAACTGAGTGCCGAAGCTATCTGATGTAATTCGATTATGAAATCCTGGTTGCTTTTATACGGATATGAAATATCTGGCGTGTTTTATAAGAAATATCAGTTTGATTAGTACATGGATTATCAATAATAGGCTAATTACCCTGCTTATTGGGGTTTTCTATTGCAGACGGTTACTCCGACAGCACCGTGGGCGATGAACTCAAACAACCCGCACGGTTTCTAGAAAGTAGGCATGTTCGGTCAACTAACAATCACACACGGCTTCTGGCAGTGAACTGTTTGTGTTAGGCCACCTTGCACAAACATTTCCACACAAAGAACTGTGTGTGATATACATACCTACGAAAATGTTTTTCTAGGTTTCACCGCGTGGGATGTACATACCTACGGAAATGATTTTCTGGGATTCACCGTGTGGGATGCACATACCTACGGAAATGATTTTCTTCGATTCACCATGTGGGATGTACATACCAACGGAAATGATTTTCTCGGATTACCGTGTGGGATGTACATACCTACAGAAATGATTGGGTTTTGATGCCTCGCCCGATCACACACGGCCCCAGCCTGGGTCCCAAGAGGGCCTATACCCGACGATTTCTAGGTCGTGTGGGAAGGACACCCTATCGCACACATTCACTTGGCGACGATTCCAAATGTCGTCGCGGAAAGGGGTTAAAAACCGTTTGTTTAGCACGTCGATGTACCAGTGTATGCACATCTTCACGGGGAGTTCTTCTATATCTTGCAATCAAATTCCTCAATATCAGTATTTACACTTCATTTATTTATCCCCGTTTGAAAACTTAACCTATATTGTCATCAATCACCAAAAAGGGGGAGATTGTAAATGCATCTAGCGCCCCTTAGTGATTTTGGTGTATTGAAGACTTATAGGTTAAGGGACTAATGTGTTTGTGAGTGTACACAGGTCTATAAGTCTATGAGGAGTTTGATATTTACAGAGAAAGTCGACCCCTAAAAATGTATGTCTTCAACTGAAGACTTTGGCCTTCTGAAGACTTTGAAATTGAAGAAATTGGTGTGACCGTGAAGACTTGATATTCATGTGAGGAACATGAAGCGTGAAGACTTTTGTTTTTGTAGTTTAATTTTCTCTTTCTTGAGTCATAGGAAACACCGTACTGTTAAATGGAGTCGAGGAAATACTAAGGAAAATTTTCCAAGTGATGCTCATCTCAAAATCCTACACCTACCAATCCCTTCGAGTGAAGCCATTGGAAATCTCATACAGTTTAGTCAATTTCTTCAGTGACAGAGGCGAAGTTCTTCTGGTCTCTGAGGAATTTTTTCTGACTGAGGAGTTAGGAATTCACCAGTGTGGATTGCCTACAAGTGAGGAACATGATAGCTCTGAGGAATTTGAACCTCAAATTTCCGACCGTTGTTGTGCTATGCGCCAGTTGTCCCAAAATATCTTCCACCTAAGGTCATATCATTGAAGGGCATTTATGTCTTATCATGTCGGGCTGCTCCCTGGGCTATAAATAGCCGCCCCTACAACCACTAGTTGGTTGGCTGCTCTGAGAGAAACTGACACTTGTCATTGAGAGCATCCCATCCTCCGAGGACTTTGAGCGAAAATGATCAAGTGAGGAAAATCCAAACCCAAACACCTACAAACCCAAAGTGATTGAGCATCACTGAAGAGATTATTCCTGTGTGGATCTGACGCTTGTTACCTTTGAAGACTGTGCATCTTCCAGACGGTTAGGCGTCATGGTCTAGAGCATCTAAGAGGAAATTGTGGATCGCCAAGTGACCGAGTTTGTGAAGGTTTGGAAGTCACCTGAAGACTTACCACGAGTGATTGGGCGAGGTCTGTGTGACCTTAGCTCAAGGAGAATAATGTGAGGACTGTGTGTCCTCGGGTTTAAATACCTAGCCGCTCCAACCAGACGTACAACTGTCACAACAGTTGGAACTGGTCTACCAAATCACTGTCTTCACCGAGCCAACTGGTTCTATTTCCTCAACCCTTTCATTTCCTCATTACTATGTTGTGTACTTGATCGCTACTGTTTGAAGACTTTGACTGAAGACTTTCTCAATTTCCTCAGTTCAATTTTTTCAATCACTTTGTCTTTAGCCTGCTTATCCTGTGTTTACGCTTTTTGTACTCTGTGCTTGTTTTCATTTCATCATGATGATTGTGTTTCTGTTCTGTTATGCTTGCATTTGAGTACTTATTCCGCTGCTTGTAGTTTGTGACTTAGGAATTTCCTCACCCTGAAATTCCTCAATGACGAATTTGTAAAAATCACCTATTCACACCCCCCCCCCCCCTCTAGTCGACTTAACGCACTTTCACCAATAAGTACCCGATACCCCCGAAACACTTCCGGTGTCCGAATACCATCGTCCTATATATCAATATTTACCTCTCGACCATTTCGAGACTCCCCGTCATGTCCGTGATCTCATCCAGGACTCCAAACAACACTCAGTCACCAAATCACATAACTCATTTAATACTAAGTCGTCATCGAGCGTTAAGCGTGCAGACCCTACGGGTTCGAGAACTGTGTAGACATGACCAAGACACCTCTCCGGTCAATAACTAATAGTGGAACCTGGATGCCCATATTGGCTCCTACATATTCTACGAAGATCTTTATCAGCCAAACCGTTATGACAACATACGTAATTCCCTTTGTCCATCGGTATGTTACTTGCCCGAGATTCGATCGTCGGTATCTTCATACCTAGTTCAATCTCGTTATCGGAAAGTCTCTTTACTCGTTCCGTAATACATCACCTCGTGACTAACTCCTTAGTCATTTGCTTGCAAGCTTATAATGTGTATTACCGAGAGGGCCCACAGATACCTCTCTGATACTCGGAGTGACAAATCCTAATCTTGATATATGCCAACTCAACAAACACCTTTGGAGATACCTTATTATCATCCAGTTACGTTGTGACATTTGATAGCACACAAGGCATTCCTCCGGTATCTGGGACTTGCATAATCTCATAGTAGAAGGAATATGTATTTGACATGAAGAAAGCAATAGTAATAAAACTGAACGATCGTTATGCTAAGCTAACGGACGGGTCTTGTCCATCACATCATTCTCCTAATGATGTGATCCCGTTATCAAATAATAACACATGTCCATGGTTAGGAAACCTTAACCATCTTTGATCAACGAGCTAGTCTAGTAGAGACATACTAGGGACACGGTATTTGTTTATGTATTCACACATGTATTTAAGTTTCCGATCAATACAATTCTAGCATGAATAATAAACTTTTATCATGAATAAGGAAATATAAAATAACAACTTTATTATTGCCTCTAGGGCATATTTCCTTCACACAAGCCCCCTTTTCTCCTTCCCTGCTCCTCCCCTCGCCCCCCTGCCATCCTCGTCGCCGCCCATTTTTCCGGTCGCGTCCTCACTTTCCAGCTCGGGCGCCCAAACCACGACCACCCCTTGCCATAACCACCCCACGCCCGCGTTTCAAAGGAGCTTTTACCCGTGTTTGTGGCTCTTTGTCTCCGCATACGGTACCAGGGAAGCTATGACCGCCGGGGACGCCCATCAACCCCAACACCTTCTGGCAGGCGCTGCATAGCCGCCAGCCGCCGGCTGGCAACACCAACCTTGTCTGTTGCCTATGGGGGAGCCCGAGGTGCTCTTCCCGTCCTCGTCTCCACCACGCCCGCAAGGTGTCGACACTTTGCTCACAATGTATCATGGATAGTGGGGACGAGTATCTTTTCCACAACTTTTCTTGTTCATCGGATGATTCGTCCTTGGATGACGAAGAGCTTGTGGTGGCTGCATTGGTCGTCAAGGACCACATTGCTAGACTATTGGGAAACGTAGTAATTTCAAAAAAATTCCTACGCACACGCAAGATCATGGTGATTGCATAGCAACGAGAGGGGAGAGTATTGTCCACGTACCCTCGTAGACCGTAAGCGGAAGCGTTATGACAACGCGGTTGATGTAGTCGTACGTCTTCATGATCCGACCGATCCAAGTACCGAACGTACGGCACCTCCGAGTTCAGCACACGTTCAGCTCGATGGCGATCCCGGACTCGATCCAGCAAAGTGTCGGGATGAGTTCCGTCAAGACGACGGCGTGGTGACGATGATGATGCTCTATCGGCGCAGGCTTCGCCTAAACTCCGCGACGATATGACCGAGGTGGAATATGGTGGAGGGGGCACGCGACACGGCTAAGGAACGATCCGTAGATCAACTTGTGTGTTATGGGGTGCCCCCTGCCCCGTGATATAAAGGAGGGAGGGGAGGTGCGGCCGCCCCAAAGGGGTGCGCTGGAGGAGTCCTACTCCCACCGGGAGTAGGACTCCCCCTCTGCCTTGTTGGAGAAGGAAGGGGAGGGAAAGAGGAGAGGGCGCCGCCCCCTTCCTTGTCCTATTCGGACTAGGGGGGGGCGCGGCCTGCCCCGGCGGCCCTCCTCTTCTCCCTCATGGCCCACTAAGGCCCATTATCCCCCGGGAGGGTTCCGGTAACCCCCCGGTGTTCCAGTAAAATCCCGATTTCACCCGGAACCATTCCGATATACAAATATAGGCTTCCAATATACCAATCTTTATGTCTCGACCATTTTGAGACTCCTCGTTATGTCCGTGATTACATCCGGGACTCCGAACAAACTTCGGTACATCAAAACTTATAAACTCATAATAAAATTGTCATCGTAACGTTAAGCGTGCGGACCCTACGGGTTCGAGAACTATGTAGACATGACCTAGAACTATTCTCGGTCAATAACCAATAGCAGAACCTGGATGCCCATATTGGTTCCTACATATTCTACGAAGATCTTTATCGGTCAAACCGCATAACGATATACGTTGTTCCCTTTGTCATCGGTATGTTACTTGTCCGAGATTCGATCGTCGGTATCCAATACCTAGTTCAATCTCGTTACCGGCAAGTCTCTTTACTCGTTCCATAATACAACATCTCACAACTAACTTATTTGTTGCAATGCTTGCAAGGCTTATGTGATGTGCATTACCGAGAGGGCCCAGAGATATCTCTCCGACAATCGGAGTGACAAAACCTAATCTCGAAATACACCAACCCAACATGTACTTTTGGAGACACCTGTAGTACTCCTTTATAATCTCCGATTCGTTGTGACGTTTGGTAGCACCAAAGTGTTCCTCCGTAAACGGAGTTGCATAATCTCATAGTTACGAGGAACATGTATAGGTCATGAAGAAAGCAATAGCAATATACTAAGCGATCAAGTGCTAGGCTAACGGAATGGGTCATGTCAATCACATCATTCTCCTAATGATGTGATCCCATTAATCAAATAACAACACATGTCTATGGTTAGGAAACATAACCATCTTTGATTAATGAGCTAGTCAAGTAGAGGCATACAAGTGACTATATGTTTGTCTATGTATTCACACATGTATCATGTTTCCGGTTAATACAATTCTAGCATGAATAATAAACATTTATCATGATATGAGGAAATAAATAATAACTTTATTATTGCCTCTAGGGCATATTTCCTTGAGTCTCCCACTTGCACTAGAGTCAATAATCTAGATTACACAAGAATGATTCTAACACCCATGGAGTCTTGGTGCTGATCATGTTTTGCTTGTGGAAGAGGCTTAGTCAACGGTGCGCAATATTCAGATCCGTATGTATCTTGCAAATCTCTATGTCTCCCACGGACTTGGTCCCGGATGGAATTGAAGCGTCTCTTGATGTGCTTGGTCCTCTTGTTAAATCTGGATTCCTTTGCCAAGGCAATTGCACCAAGATTGTCACAGAAGATCTTCATTGGTCCCGATGCACTAGGTATGACACCTAGATCGGAAATGAACTCTTTCATCCAGACTCCTTCATTTGTCTGCTTCGAAGCAGCTATGTACTCCGCTTTCACATGTAGATCCCGCCACGACGCTTTGTTTAGAACTGCACCAACTAACAGCTCCACCGCTTAATAAAAATACGATCCGGTTTGCGATTTAGAATCGTCCGGATCAGTGTCAAAGCTTGCATCGACGTAACCATTTACGATTAGCTCTTTGTCACCTCCATATCGAGAAACATATCCTTAGTCCTTTTAGGTATTTCAGGATGTTCTTGACCGCTGTCCGATGATCCATTCTGGATTACTTTGGTACCTTCCTGCCAAGCTTATTGCTAAGCATCGTCGGTCGGTACACAGCATTGCATACATGATAGAGCCTATGGCTGAAGCATAGGAACATCTTTCATTTTCTCTCTATCTTCTGCTGTGGTCGGGCATTGAGTCGACTCAATTTCACACCTTGTAATACATGTAAAAATCCTTTCTTTGCTCGATCCATTTTGAACTTTTTCAAAACTTTATCAAGGTAAGTGCTTTGTGAAAGTCCAATCAAGCGCCTTGATCTATCTCTATAGATCTTGATGCCCAATATGTAAGCAGCTTCACCGAGGTCTTTCATTGAAAAACTTTTATTCAAGTATCCTTTATGCTATCCAGAAATTCTATATCATTTTCAATCAATAATATGTCGTCCACATATAATATCGAAATGCTACTGAGCTCCCACTCACTTTCTTGTAAATACAAAGCTTCTCCAAAAGTGCAGATAAAACCATATGCTTTGATCACACTATCAAAGCGTTTATTCCAACTCCGAGAGGCTTGCACTGACCATAAATTGATCATTGGAGCTTGCACACTTTGTTAGCACCTTTTGGATCAACAAAACCTTCTGGTTGCATCATATACAACTCTTCTTCTAGAAATCCATTCAAGAATGCAGTTTTGACATCCATTTGCCAAATTTCATAATCATAAAATGCAGCAATTGCTAACATGATTCGGACAGACTTAAGCATCGCTACGGGTGAGAAAGTCTCATCGTAGTCAACCCCTTGAACTTGTCGAAAACCTTTCGCAACAAGTCGAGCTTTATAGACGATTACATTACCATCAGCGTCGGTCTTCTTCCTAAAGATCCATTTATTCTCAATGGCTTGCCGATCATCGGGCAAGTCAACCAAAGTCCATACTTTGTTCTCATACATGGATCCCATCTCAGATTTCATGGCTTCCAGCCATTTTGCGGAATCTGGGCTCACCATCGCTTCTTCATAGTTTGTAGGTTCGCCATGGTCAAGTAACATGACTTCCATAATAGGATTACCGTACCACTCAGTGCGGATCTTACTCTGGTTGACCTCACGAGTTCAAGAGAAACTTGATCTGAAGTTTCATGATCAATATCATTAGCTTCCTCACTAATTGATGTAGTTGTCACAGGAACCGGTTCTTGTGATGAACTATTTTCCAATAAGGGAGCAGATACAGTTATCTCATCAAGTTAGAACTTCCTCCCACTCACTTCTTTCGAGAAACTCTTTTTCTAGAAAGGATCCGAATTTAGCAACGAAAATCTTTCCCTCAGATATGTGATAGAAGGTGTACCCAATAGTCTCTTTTGGGTATCCTATGAAGACACATTTCTCCGATTTAGGTTCGAGCTTATCTGGTTGAAGTTTCTTAATATAAGCATCGCAGCCCCAAACTTTAAGATACGACAACTTTGGTTTCTTGCCAAACCATAGTTCATAAGGCGTCGTTTCAACGGATTTTGATGGTGCCCTATTCAACGTGAATGCGGCCGTCTCTAAAGCATAACCCCAAAACGATAGCGGTAAATCAGTAAGAGACATCATAGATCGCACCATATCTAGTAAAGTACGATTCGACGTTCGGACACACCATTTCGTTGTGGTGTTCGGGTGGCGTGAGTTGCTGAAACTATTCGCATTGTTTCAAATGTAAACCAAACTCAGAACTCAAATATTCTCCTCCACGATCAGATCGTAGAAATTTTATTTTCTTGTTACGATGATTTTCCACTTCACTCTGAAATTCTTTGAACTTTTCAAATGTTTTAGATTTGTGTTTCATTAAGTAGATATACCCATATCTGCTCAAATCATCTGTGAAGGTGAGAAAATAACGATACCGCCGCGTGCCTCAACATTCATTGGACCACAAACATCGGTATGTATGATTTCCAACAAATCAGTTGCTCGCTCCATAGTTAGGAGAACGGCGTTTTAGTCATCTTGCCCATGAGGCACGGTTCGCAAGTACCAAGTGATTCATAATCAAGTGATTCCAAAAGCCCATCAAGATGGAGTTTCTTCATGCGTTTTACATCGATATGACCCAAACGGCGGTGCCACAAATAATTTGCACTATCATTATCAACTCTGTATCTTTTGGTTTCAACACTATGAATATGTGTATTACTACTATCGAGATTCAATAAAATAGACCACTCTTCAAGGGTGCATGACCATAAAAGATATTATTCATATAAATAGAACAACCATTATTCTCGACTTAAATGAATAACCGTCTCGCATCAAACAAGATCCAGATATAATGTTCATGCTTAACGTTGGCACCAAATAACAATTATTTAGGTCTAAAACTAATCCCGATGGTAGATGTAGAGGTAGCGTGTCGACCGCGATCACATCGACTTTGGAACCATTTCCCACGCAAGATCGTCACCTCGTCCTTAGCCAATCTTCGCTAATCCGTAGTTCCTGTTTCGAGTTGCAAATATTAGCAGTAACCAGTATCAAATACCGGTACTACTGCGAGTATTAGTAAGGTACACATCAATAACATGTATATCACATATACCTTTGTTTACTTTGCCATCCTTCTTATCCGCCAAATACTTGGGGCAGTTCCGCTTCCAAAGGTCGATCGCTTGCGGAGAAGCACTCGCCTCGTGCTTAGGTCCAGACTTGGGTTTCTTCTCTTGAGCAGCAACTTGTTTGTTGTTCTTCTTGAAGTTCCCTTCTTCTTCCCTTTGCCCTTTTCTTGAAACTGGTGGTCTTGTTAACCATCAACACTTGATGTTCCTTTTGATTTCTACCTCCGCTGCTTTTAGCATTGCGAAGAGCTCGAATAGACTTGTCCATCCCTTTCATATTATAGTTCATCACGAAGCTCTTGTAGCTTGGTGGCGTGATTGAAGAATTTCATCAATGACACTATCATCGTGAAGATTAACTCCAGCTTGAATCAAGTGATTATTATACCCAGACATTTTGAGTATGTGTTCACCGACGTAACTATTCTCCTCCATCTTGCAGCAATAGAACTTATTGGAGACTTCATATCTCTCAATCCGGACATTTGCTTGAAATATTAACTTCAACTCCTGGAACATCTCATATGCTCCATGACGCTCAAAACGTCGTTGAAGGCCCGGTTCTAAGCCGTAAAGCATGGCACCTCGAACTATCGAGTAGTCATCGCTTTGCTCGCCAGACGTTCTTAACGTCGTCGGTTGCATCAAGAAGCAGTTCTGGCACCCAGCGGTGCTTCCGGGGCGTAATTTTTCGTGCAGCAATGAGGATAATCCTCAGTTACAGACCCAGTCCGTGTAATTGCTACCATCATCTTTCAACTTTGCTTTCTCAAGGAACGCATTAAAATTCAACGGAACAACAAAGACGAGCCATCTATCTACAGTAAACATAGACAAGCAAAAATACTATCAGGTACTAAGTTCATGATAAATTTAAGTTTAATTAATCATATTATTTAAGAACTCCCACTTAGACTGACATCTCTCTAGTCATCTCAATGATTACCTGATCCAAATCAACTAAACCATGTCCGATCATCACGTGAGATGGAGTAGTTTCAATGGTGAACATCACTATGTTGATCATATCTACTATATGATTCACGTTCGACCTTTCGGTCTCCGTGTTTCGAGGCCATATCTGTATATGCTAGGCTCGCCAAGTTTAACCTGAGTATTCCGCGTGTGCAACTGTTTTGCACCTGTTGTATTTGAACGTAGAGCCTATCACACCCGATCATCACGTGGTGTCTCAGCACGAAGAACTTTCGCAACGGTGCATACTCCGGGAGAACACTTCTTGATATTTTTAGTGAGAGATCATCTTAAAATGCTACCGTCAATCAAAGCAAGATAAGATGCATAAAGGATAAACATCACATGCAATCAATATAAGTGATATGATATGGCCATCATCATCTTGTGCTTGTGATCTCCATCTCCGAAGCACCGTCGTGATCACCATCGTCACCGGCGCGACACCTTGATCTCCATCGTAGCATCGTTGTCGTCTCGCCAACTATTGCTTCTACGACTATCACTACCGCTTAGTGATAAAGTAAAGCAATTACAGGGCGTTTGCATTTCATACAATAAAGCAACAACCATATGGCTCCTACCAGTTGCCGACAACTTCGGTTACAAAACATGATCATCTCATACAATAAAATATAGCATCACGCCTTGACCATATCACATCACAACATGCCTTGCAAAAACAAGTTAGACGTCCTCTACTTTGTTGTTGCAAATTTTACGTGGCTGCTACGGGCTGAGCAAGAACTGTTCTTACCTACGCATTAAAACCACAACGATAGTTCGTCAAGTTAGTGTTGTTTTAACCTTCGCAAGGACCGGGCGTAGCCACACTCGGTTCAACTAAAGTGAGAGAGCAGACACCCGCCGGTCACCTTTAAGCACGAGTGCTGCATAACGGTGAAACCAGTCTCGCATAAGCGTCGACGCGTAATGTCGGTCCGGGCCGCTTCATCTCACAATACCGCCGAACCAAAGTATGACATGCTGGTAAGCAGTATGACTTGTATCGCCCACAACTTGCTTGTGTTCTACTCGTGCATATGACATCTACGCATAAAACCAGGCTCGGATGCCACTGTTGGGAAACGTTGTAATTTCAAAAAAAATCCTACGCACACGCAAGATCATGGTGATGGCATAGCAACGAGAGGGGAGAGTATTGTCCACGTACCCTCGTAGACCGTAAGCGGAAGCGTTATGACAACGCGGTTGATGTAGTCGTACGTCTTCACGATCCGACCGATCCAAGTAACGAACGACGGCACCTCCGAGTTCAGCACACGCTCAGCTCGATGACGATCCCGGACTCGATCCAGCAAAGTGTCGGGATGAGTTCCGTCAAGACGACGGCGTGCAGCGATGATGATGCTCTATCGCGCAGGCTTCGCCTAAACTCCATGACGATATGACCGAGGTGGAATATGGTGGAGGGGGCACCGCACACGGCTAAGGAACGATCCGTAGATCAACTTGTGTGTTATGGGGTGCCCCTGCCCGTGATATAAAGGAGGGAGGGGAGGTGCGGCCGGCCCCAAGGGGTGCGCCGAGGAGTCCTACTCCCACCGGGAGTAGGACTCCCCTCTGCCTTGTTGGAGAAGGAAAGGGGAGGGAAAGAGGAAAGGGGCGCCGCCTTCCTTGTCTTATTCGGACTAGGGGGAGGGCGCCTGCCTGCCTGGCCGGCCCTCCTCTTCTCCCTCATGGCCCACTAAGGCCCATTATCCCCGGAGGGTTCCGTAACCCCGGTGTTCCGGTAAATCCCGATTTCACCGGAACCATTCGATATCCAAATATAGGCTTCCAATATATCAATCTTTATGTCTCGACCATTTCGAGACTCCTCGTTATGTCCGTGATTACATCCGGACTCAACAAACTTCGTACATCAAAACTTATAAACTCATAATAAAACCGTCATCGTAACGTTAAGCGTGCGGACCCTACGGGTTCGAGAACTATGTAGACATGACCTAGAACTATTCTCGGTCAATAACCAATAGCGGAACCTGGATGCCCATATTGGTTCCTACATATTCTACGAAGATCTTTATCGGTCAAACCGCATAACGATATCGTTGTTCCCTTTGTCATCGGTATGTTACTTGTCCGAGATTCGATCGTCGGTATCCAATACCTAGTTCAATCTCGTTACGCAAGTCTCTTTACTCGTTCCGTAATACAACATCTCACAACTAACTTATTAGTTGCAATGCTTGCAAGGCTTATGTGATGTGCATTACCGAGAGGGCCCAGAGATACCTCTCCAGCAATCGGAGTGACAAAACCTAATCTCAAATACGCCAACCCAACATGTACTTTTGGAGACACCTGTAGTATTCCTTTATAATCACCCGATTCGTTGTGACGTTTGGTAGAACCAAAGTGTTCCTCCGTAAACGGAGTTGCATAATCTCATAGTTACAGGAACATGTATAGGTCATGAAGAAAGCAATAGCAATATACTAAACGATCAAGTGCTAGGCTAACGGAATGGGTCATGTCAATCACATCATTCTCCTAATGATGTGATCCCATTAATCAAATAACAACACATGTCTATGGTTAGGAAACATAACCATCTTTGATTAATGAGCTAGTCAAGTAGAGGCATACTAGTGACTATATGTTTGTCTATGTATTCACACATGTATCATGTTTTCGGTTAATACAATTCTAGCATGAATAATAAACATTTATCATGATATGAGGAAATAAATAATAACTTATTATTGCCTCTAGGGCATATTTCCTTCATAGACAACGGTCTCGGTTCAGGGGATCAATCTCGGGTCATGCTCCGGCCTTGAACCACAATAGGGAGAGCGGCCACGCGCTGCCCCGATTACTTTGAGAATACCGCGCTCTTCAAACCATATCAAGTCTGCCGCCGCTTCCATATGGCGAGACATGTGTTCAATCATATTCGGGAGGGAGTGGTAGCATATGACCCATACTTTAAGTGCAAAGAGAATGCCCTTGGCAAGCTTGGCTTCTTCTCTTACCAGAAATACACTGCAGCTATTCGCATGCTTACATATGAAATTCCAGGCGATCTTGTGGATGAGTATGTGCGTACGAGTGAGTCGACATGTCTCATGTCAATGTACAGTTTCTGCAAGGCCATGGTGGCAGTGTTTGGCCCTGTGTACCTGAGAGGGCCAACTGCCACTGATACAGAAAGGTTGTTGGCAATCAATGCTGATAAGGGCTTTCCGGGCATGCTTTGGCAACATAGATTGTATGCACTAGAAGTGGAAGGACTGTTCATTTGCTTGGCAGGGGTAGTATAAGGGGCATGTGAAAGGTGCCACTGTCATACTAGAAGCGGTGGCTTCGGAAGATCTTTGGATATGTCATTCTTTCTTCAGCATGGCTGGTTCTCACAATGATATCAACGTGCTTCAGCGTTCTCCAGTGTTCGCAAGGCTTTCAGAAGGCCACTCCCCAAAGGTCAACTTTGAGATCAACGGCCTCCATTCCAACAAGAGATACTACCTAGCTGATGATATCTATTCTCAGTGGTCAACTCTTGTGAAGACAATAGCCAATCCGCAAGGAGAGGAGAGACAACGATTTGCCCAAATGCAAGAGAGTGCTCGAAAGGATGTGGAGCATGCTTTTGTTGTGCTTCAATCTTGATGGGGCATCATTCGAAACCACGCACTGACATGGAGCACTGAGAAGCTTTGAGAGGTGATGACTGCTTGTGTGATCATGCACAACATGATTGTAAAGGATGAGCGTGATGACAAAATCTACGATCAAGGGTTTGATTTTCAGGGCGAAAATATTGAGCCTGAGCACCAAAAACGGGCAACGTTTGAACAATTCATCCAATTCCATCGTGAAATGCGTGATCGGCATACTCATATGCAGCTCCAAGATGACTTGCTTGAGCACACGTGGAATCATATTGGTAACCAGTAGATGTATCGGTTCATTTTCTTTCCATCTATTCAAGACAATTTCGATTGGGTTGTAAAACTAATTGATTCTTTTTTTTAGACGTGAAACTACTTATTTGTAATACTATTTGCAATGTTTGATTTAAGTGGTTGTGAGACTATTTCTACAATGTGCATAGTTAAAATGTGCATATAGGGGGACCAGCTGACCATGGCGGACGAGATGCACCCGCACGTTGAGCGCATTGCCAGCGCATCCAAGAAAACGGCCGGACACTGCCTCATTGCCCTACCCAAACAAACAAAACAAACATCCGTTTGGGGTCATGTGTTGGAGTTGGCCTCATGCTCCTGACGCATACCAATCTTCCGTCGTCGCAGATTCAGATCATTCGTACTGAGTTAGTATGACATATGGCACAGGTGCACAACCAGTATCACTACTTTGGCTGCTGTCATCGCCAGCAAACAGAATCATAGATCCACAGCCAACTCGTGTATCATTATTTATTGCAACAGATGGAGGGAGAGAACAAAGACTTGCTATCGGAGAACACAAAAATCAACGGAGCAAACTAGGACTAGGATCATTCACCTACTGGGAAAAGACAGGTCCTTTTCAGGGAGCATTCGTTCCGGAGACAATGCGTGTCAAAGGGGGGAACCAAGAAACCGCTGCAAGCAAATCTTACTTTGCTTGAGGATGCGAGGCGATGAAGTCAACTGCTGATTTGATGGAATCGATCTTCTCTGCCTCATTGTCGGGGATCTCAAAGCTGAATTCTTCCTCAAAGGCCATGACGATCTCGACGGTGTCCAGGCTGTCCAGCCCAAGATCCTTCTGGAAATGCGCATTAGGGGTCACCTGCATGATTTAGCGGCATTAGAGCGGATCAAGGGCAGTTTAAAGCATCTGCATAGCACTCCTATCAATTAATTAATCTTCAGATAACAGATAACAGACATTAAAGGTGAGAAACAACATTACACATGCGATTCAAGTTAAGTGTACAGAGGACCAATGCAAATATAGATGGACAATAAAAGTGCCACAGCGACTATAAGACAATTAAACAGAAAATGGTTTGCAGATACTGAACAGAAAGTGCTGCGTGTAGGCAATCGACCGCACAAATTGCTGTCTTAAATTCTCACTAAGAAACAAAATTCAGTGCTTATTTGTTTCACAGCCCTACAAAAGATCCTTGTAGGCATAGCACAGAGTCCAGTACAGGCCCATGGCCAACTTTGGCACAGTTTTGACCTACCCTTAGACCCAAAGCAATGGCTTGCAATGACCCTATACAGCGCACTCATGATTAGCTCAAGTATACTAAGCTTGATTAAAACTGCTCAACTTGTATATAAATTTTAGTTAGCATGCTTGACATCAACCTGACAAACTCAAATGAGTGCCAAAAACAAACAGAAAGGTACCAACACGTCATGCCATTTTAGCAACAGAGTATGAACTTAGCAGTAGCATTTGATTAATGCCATCCATCTGAGCCCGTCAGCATTGAAATTATTTTCCCCATACTGAGCTTTGTGCAATTCACACCACAAATTCATGCTAAAATACTTAACAAAATCAGCAAACTTAATTACCACAATAAATGGTAAAAATATCCACAAAGCACATAGGAGTAACAGATAGCTGACATAATATCTATGCAATAAGACAAGGACAACAAAATCAAACAATGTTACAAATATAACTGCCTGGCATACATACATTAAATTAATTCAGATAAGATATATACAAAAAAACGGTTCTAGGAAGAAAAACTGGTTCAAAATAACAAAGTTCGTCGATAATATATTGACCTAATTTCAAATAGGAAACTAAAGGTCTATTGCTTAACACATGGTAGAATAAATGAACATTTGCCCACTTGAAAGTCATATATACAAAACAAAATCAAAAAATATTACCAATACTAGCAAGATGCCCGTGCATTGCACGGAACATCAAGATGCATTTTTTTACAAAACACCTGTTGTGATTGACCCATGCAGGAGTAATCCCATGTGTAAAAACTAATGATATCTCGAGAAACAGGAGAGATAAGGTGAGGAGGAGTGGGGCGTGGTGGTGATTGCTGGTCGGACTGAGCGGAGGCATGGGGATGGACGACGCCGACAGTTGCCACCATGCTAGATTGTTCCAGAGACTTCCTGTTTTTTAATTGCTCAACAATGAGGTTATGGAGAGAGGTGAGGGTATCTTTTTGTAAAATTGCCATAGTTTGCTTTCTATCCGTCAGATATAGATCAAACGGTCTATATTGCAAGATGGCAGGCACACCATCATCACCAACTCGGTTTTTATAAGAGTAGAAATAACTACCCAGCACACATACATTAAACTAATTTCAGATAGACATATATACAAAACTAAAAGCCTATTACTTAACACATGGTAGAGTAAATGAACATTTGCCCCCTGACAGTCATATATACAAAACAAAATCAAACAATATTACCAATATAACTACCCGGCACGCATACATTAAACTAATTTCAGATAAGACATATAAAAAAAACGGTTCTAGGAAGAAAAACTGGTTCAAAATAACAAAAGTTCATCGATAATACATTGACCTAATTTCAAATAGGAAACTAAAGGTCTATTACTTAACACATGGGAAGTATATTAACAAGATGTCCACTACTTCAAAAATTAGGTAACAGAAACGGGGAAATAAAATTTAAATACGGAACTAGAAGAGACAACCGAAGAAAACAGAGTCAACATTGTACTAATAGTGAACTTTCGCACTAAAGGCATAGAATCACTGAGTTAATCTGCACATATCGACGCAGAACTATACCATTATAGTTTATAGAGGTGCTCAATGTCCACTGCGGACCAAATCAGTCAATAACCAAATATGTACCCAAATTCGGTTCTAGGAAGAAAAACTGGTTCAAAATAAAGAAATTCGTCGATAATATGTTGACCTAATTTCAAATAGGAAACTAAAGGTCTATTACTTAACACATGGTAGGGTAAATGAACATTTGTTCACTTGACACTCATGGTAAGTATATTAACAAGATGCCCACTACTTCAAAAATTAGGTACCAGAAACAGGGAAATAAAATTTAAATGCGGAACTTATATAAACAACTGAAGAAAATAGAGTCAACATTGTACTAATAGCGAATTTTTGCAATATAAAGGCAAAGAATCGCCTAGTTAATCTGCGCATGTCAATGCGGAATTAGACCACCATAGAGGTGCTCAATGTCCACTGCAGACCAAAACAGTCAATAATCAGATATGTACCCAAATCACTTTTCCTAAACTATCTTATCTAATCGTCAAGAAAATGGCAAAGATGCCAGAGTCTGCTCTACCCCTTTCCCTCCCAGCCTACCCAAAATGCGCGATTTGCCAAGCCTACAAGTTTTTAATCGCCTATAACTTCGTAATCGTCTGTAATTTACGCCCAGGTCTTCTTGGACGATCCAGTCCACCCGATAACATGAGGCAACAGACCAGCGACGGGAGCCAAAACCCTATATGCATGCCTACATGGTACGAGATCCGAATCCTTCCAACAAAAGTACGGGACGCGCAACCGCACGCGTGACACGCTTACCTTGGAGGGCTCGATCTTCTGGAAGTTCTTGATGACGGAGACGACGCGGTCGGCGACCTCGCCCTTGTCGAGGAACGAGCCCTTCTCCACCTCCGAGGTGGAAGACAGGAGCCTGGCGACGGGGACGCTTCCCGCTGCGACCGCGGGGCGCGCCACCGGCACGCGGAGGTGGTTCAGGAGGGCTCTCCTCGCCGCCGCCATCGCCATTCCCCTTTCGTCTCGGTTGGTGCAGTCGTGCGGCGAGTGGGGAGGAGAAGGGCAACGTGGGTGACCTGCGGCTGCGGTGGTCCGGGCTGATGCGCTAATCGTGACCGATCGATCCTACAAATCGGGGCCCATTCGGAAGCCTTACAAAGTCGCTCGTGGGCTGGATGTTAAGGACAGATCTAGCTCATAGCTGACGTAACCTGCCTATTTGCCTCGAAAAAAAAACTACGGCTTAGACTACTCACCGTGGGAGTAACATAATAAGTGGTAACAACACACTTATCTAGACAAAATAGATGATGTGACATATAATTAATGAAGAAAGATAGACATGTGGTAACATATCTAGTTACTGTAACATCACATATATCAAAAAAAGATAAGTCTACAACGTAATAAATGAAGTGATGCATAACACAACACATATGTTACTACACACTATGAAGATAGTAACATATGCATGTTACTACTCTAAGTTACTTCCTACTGTGACTAGTCTTATTAGCAAAGTGCCCATTATTCTAAAAAAATGTACATAACCTCAAAAAAAAAGTGCCGTGCTCACAGCTTGATCGCTCAAATGGAAGTTTAGGGTTTGGTTTGAGGAACGGCGGCCGCCTTTGGTTGCTATTTTGGCTTTGAGATATAAGGGGGCCTTGGATCATTAAAAAAAGGGTCTTGTTCAGCATTTTAGCGATGCATTTCGATTAGGGCCGTATTCTATGGTTATGATTCTACCAGATATGTCTTTTTAGTTTCGTCAAAAATCTATGATCGTATTACGCTTGACTCGCTGCAAAACATTTCGCTTTCTGCGCCACGGTCGTATGTGGTTTACACTCCTTGCCTTTCATCTGACTTTGCCATCAGGCAATTGTTTGTTTTCAACTGGATTGGATTCCAAACGGAAGATATGGCACCAAAAGTTGTAGAACTGGCCGTCTTTCATATTGAGCCATTGAAGGAGCGCATCAGATTATGTTTTGCTTCTCCCGGTCGATCGACTCTGCCCCGGACCTCTCACTTCGTTTCGTTCTTCCTCTGTACCCTCGCTTGAATGAAGACACCTGATCGTCCCGACTTTCCCATATGTCGGCCACCAGCCCTTTTCCTGTAGTACGGGTCTTGATTTCTTGACTGGCATGGCTTGAGCTTATGAGTCCTACACACTATGAACTGCCCTTTGTAGAACCAAATCGACCCCATTTTATTCCTTGGAAGATTCCCGCTAGAAAGTACTCGACGGCCTTGACATGTAAGGCGTAATTCTTGGGAGCCATTAAGACAAAGATGAGGAGTACGGTGTCAAAAATCCCCAACCCCAAAAAAATCAAGTTTTCTCGTGGCTCATGCCCAAAAACCGTGTGTGGACGATGGATTGGCTCGTCAAGAGTGGGTGGCTAAATATAACATGTGCAAGCTTTGCAACCGCGTCCCAAAGACGGCATCCCATATTCTTTTCCATTGATCCTTGCTCCTGCATGCCTTCAACACCGTTAAAACTTGGTGGTCTCATGTGGTAGATAGCAGTGGTGGCACGCAAAAGACAACTTTCAACTCTTCTCATGCTTATTTATTGTGAACTTTGGAAGGAGCGCGATGTGAGAATCTTCAACAACAAATCTTCGACGTCGACCATTGTCTGTTTGCGCATTCCTTTGAGTCTAAGAATTGGGTCTTGGCATGGGCCAAAAGCTTGGGTAGTATTATGCCAAGAGAGCGGGCTTTTGTTTTTGGCCTTCAGACTTGTGTGTCACTTTGTAAAAATCCCTCTTATTTAATGAATATGGGAAATTCTTTGTCTCTTTTTACAAAAATTAAAAGAATATATAATATCATTTTGATAGCCTCCGGATACGAGACAAAGTAAACGTAGAGACCCACGAGGAGAGCACAAGGAACACCACACTAAGCAGAGCGATGGTGCACTGAGAGAGAGCACGAGGACACGTCAACCCGAGAGGTACTTTTGTTGACCTTGGCAGAGTTATTTACGTAAAACCACCACACTTGGGGCTAGGGTAACTGAAGGAAATATGCCCTAGAGGCAATAATAAAGTTGTTATTTATATTTCCTTATATCATGATGAATGTTTATTATTCATGCTAGAATTGTATTAACCGGAAACTTAGTACACGTGTGAACACATAGACAAAACAGAGTGTCCCTAGTTGCCTCTACTTGACTAGCTCGTTAATCAAACATGGTTAAGTTGAAGGAAATATGCCCTAGAGGCAATAATAAAGTTATTATATATTTCCTTATTTCATGATAAATGTTTATTATTCATGCTAGAATTGTATTAACCGGAAACATGATACATGTGTGAATACATAGACAAACTGAGTGTCACTAGTATGCCTCTACTTGACTAGCTCATTAATCAAAGATGGTTATGTTTCCTAGTCATGGACAAAGAGTTGTCATTTGATTAACGAGATCACATCATTAGAAGAATGATGTGATTGACTTGTCCCATTCCGTTAGCTTAGCACTTAATCGTATAGATGTTGCTATTGCTTTCTTCATGACTTATACATGTTCCTATGACTATGAGATTATGCAACTCCCGTTTACCGGAGGAACACTTTGTGTGCTACCAAACGTCACAACGTAACTGGGTGATTATAAAGGAGCTCTACAGGTGTCTCCAAAGATACATGTTGGGTTGGCGTATTTCGAGATTAGGATTTGTCACTCCGATTGTCGGAGAGGTATCTCCGGGCCCTCTCGGTAATGCACATCACTTAAGCCTTGCAAGCATTGCAACTAATGAGTTAGTTGTGAGATGATGTATTACAGAACGAGTAAAGAGACTTGCCGGTAACGAGATTGAACTAGATATTGAGATACCGACGATCGAATCTCGGGCAAGTAACATACCGATGACAAAGGAAACAACGTATGTTGTTATGCGGTTTGACCGATAACGATCTTCGTAGAATATGTAGGAGCCAATATGAGCATCCAGGTTCCGCTATTGGTTATTGACCGGAAACGTGTTTCGGTCATGTCTACATCGTTCTCGAACCCGTAGGGTACGCACACTTAAGGTTTCGATGACTGTTTTATTACGAGTTTATGAGTTTTGATGTACCGAAGGAGTTCGAGTCCGGATGAGATCGGGGACATGACGAGGAGTCTCGAAATGGTCGAGACGTAAAGATCGATATATTCGACGACTATATTCGGACATCGGAAAAGTTCCGAGTGATTCGGGTATTTTTGAGTCTGGGAGAGTTACGGAATACGATGGGCCTTATTGGGCCATACGTGAAAGAAGGAAAAGGGCCTCAAGGGTGGCCGCACCCTCCCTTGGTCCGGTCCGATTGACTAGGGAAGGCGCCCCTTCCTTCCTTCTCCTTTTCCTTCCTCTTTCCTATTCCATATGGGAGGTGGAATCCTACTAGGACTAGGGAGTCCTAGTAGGACTCCACACTTGGCGCGCCTCCTAGGGCGGCCTCCTCCTCCTTGCTCCTTTATATACGAGGCGGGGGCACCCCATAACACACAAGTTGATCTTCGTGATCGTTCCTTAGCGTGTGCGGTGCCCCTCCACCATATTCCACCTCGGTCAGATCGTTGCGGTGCTCGTGCAAAGCCTGCGTCGGTTGAACATCATCATCGTCACCACACCATCGTGCTGACGGAACTCATCCCCGACACCCTGCTGGATCGGAGTCCGGGGATCGTCATTGAGCTGAACGTGTGCTGAACTCGGAGGTGCCGTACGTTCGGTACTTGGATTGGTCGGATCGTGAAGACGTACGACTACATCAACCGCATTGTTATAACGCTTCGCCGGTCTCACGAGGGTACGTGGACAACACTCTCCCCTCTCGTTGCTATGCATCACCATGATCTTGCGTGTGCGTAGGAATTTTTTTGAAATTACTACGTTCCCCAACAGTGGCATCCGAGCCTGGTTTTATGTGTTGATGTTATATGCACGAGTAGAACACAAGTGAGTTGTGGGCGATACAAGTCATCGCTTACCAAAGATGTCATACTTTGGTTCGGAGGTATTGTTGGATGAAGCGCCGGACCGACATTACGCCAGACGCTTACGCGAGACTGGTTCTACCGACGTGCTTTGCACACGGTGGCTAGCGGTGTCTGTTTCTCCAACTTTAGTTGAACCGAGTGTGGCTACACCCGGTCCTTGCGAAGGTTAAAACAGCACTAACTTGACGAACTATCGCTGTGGTTTTGATGCGAGGCAAGAACGGTTCTTGCTCAGCCCGTAGCAGCCACGTAAAATTTGCAACAACAAAGTAGAGGACGCCTAACTTGTTTTTGCAGGGCATGTTGTGATGTGATATGGTCAAGACGTGATGCTATATTTTATTGTATGAGATGATCATGTTTTGTAACCGGTTGTCGGCAATGGCAGGAGCCATATGGTTGTCGCTTATTGTATGAAATGCAACGCCTGTAATTGCTTTGCTTTATCACTAAGCGGTAGCGATAGTCGAGAAGCAATAGATGGCGAACGACAACGATGCTACGATGGAGATCAAGGTGTCGCGCCGGTGGCGATGGTGATGACGACGGTGCTTGAGATGGAGATCACAAGCACAAGATGATGATGACCATATCATATCGCTTATATTGATTGCATGTGATGTTTATCCTTTATGCATCTTATCTTGCTTTGATTGACGGTAGCATTTTAAGATGATCTCTCACTAAAATTATCAAGAAGTGTTCTCCCGAGTATGCACCGCTATGAAAGTTCTTCGTCTTTGAGACACCACGTGATGATCGGGTGTGATAGGCTCTACGTTCAAATACAACGGGTGCAAAACAGTTGCACACGCGAATACTCAAAGTTAAACTTGACGAGCCTAGCATATTAGAGATATGGCCTCGGAACACGGAGACCGAAAGGTCGAACGTGAATCATATAGTAGATATGATCAACATAATGATGTTCACCATTGAAACTACTCCATCTCACGTGATGATCGGACATGGTTTAGTTGATTTGGATCACGTGATCACTTAGATGACTAGAGAGATGTCTGTCTAAGTGGGAGTTCTTAAGTAATATGATTAATTGACTTAAATTTATCATGAACTTAGTCCTGGTAGTATTTTGCAAATTATGTTGTAGATCTATAGCTCGCGTTGTTGCTTTCATATGTTTATTTTGATATGTTCCTAGAGAAAAATTATGTTGAAAGATGTTAGTAGCAATGATGCGGATTAGATCCGTGATCTGAGGTTTATCCTCATTGCTGCACATAAGAATTATGTCCTTGATGCACCGCTAGGTGACAAACCTATTGCAGGAGCAGATGCAGACGTTATGAACGTTTGGCTAGCTCAAAAAGATGACTACTCGATAGTTTAGTGCACCATGCTTAAACGGCTTAGAATCGGGACTTCAATGACGTTTTGAACGTCATGGACCATATGAGATGTTCCAGGAATTGAAGTTAATATTTCAAGCAAATACCCGAGTTGAGAGATATGAAGTCTCCATCAAGTTCTATAGCTAAAAGATGGAGGAGAATTTCTCAACTAGTGAGCAAGTACTTAGATTGTCTGAGTACTACAACCACTTGAATCAAGTGGGAGTTAATCTTCCAAATAAGATTGTGATTGGCAGAGTTCTCTAGTCACCATCACCAAGTTACTGGAACTTCGTGATGAACTATAAAGCAAGGGATGACGAAAACGATTCCCAAGCTCTTCGTGATGCTGAAATCGACAAAGGTAGAAATCAAGAAAAGACCATCAAGTGTTGATGATTGACAAGACCACTAGTTTCAAGAATAGGGCAAAGGGAAAGAAAGGAAACTTCAAGCTGAATGGCAAACAAGTTGTCACTCCCGTGAAGAAGACCAAAGCTGGACCAAAGTATGAAACTGAGTGCTTACACTGCAAAGGAAATGGTCACTGGAAGAGGAAATGCCCTGAATATTTGGTGGATAAGAAGGATGGCAAAGTGAACAAGGGTATATTTGATATATAGGTTATTGATGTGTGCCTTACTAGTGTTTATAGTAGCCCCTGAGTATTTGATACTTGTTCAGTTGCTAAAAATTAGTGACTCGAAACAGGGGTTACAGAATAAACAGAGACTAGTTGAGGATGAAGTGACGATGTGTATTGGAAGTGGTTCCAAGATTGATATGATCATCATCGCACACTCCCTATACTTTCGGGATTAGTGTTAAACCTAAATAAATGTTATTTGGCTTATGCTGAGCATGAATATGATTTGATCATGTTTATTGCGATACGGTTATTCATTTAAAGTCAAAGAATAATTGTTGTTCTATTTACATGAATAAAACCTTCGATGGTCATACACCCAATGAAAATAGTTTGTTGGATCTCGATCGTAGTAATACACATATTCATAATATTGATGCCAAAAGATGCAAAGTTAATAATGATTGTGCAACATATTTTTGGCACCGCCGTTTGGGTCATATCAGTGTAAAGCGCATGAAGAAACTCCATAAAGATGGATCTTCGGAATCACTTGGTTATGAATCATTTGATGCTTGCAACCGTGCCTTTTGGGCAAGATGACTAAAACTCCGTTCTCCGGAACAATGGAACGAGCTACTGACTTGTTGGAAATAATACATACCGATGTATGCGATCCAATGAGTGTTGATGCTCGTTTGTATACCGATGCAAGTATCATTATTTTCTGACCTTCACAGATGATTTGAGCAGATATGCGTATATCTACTTGATGAAACATAAGTCTGAAATAGTTGAAAAGTTCAAAGAATTTCAGAGTGAAGTGGAAAATCATCGTAACAAGAAAATAAAGTTTCTGTGATCTGATCGTGGAGATGAATATTTGAGTTACTGAGTTTGGCCTTCATTAAAATAATGTGGAATAGTTTCACAAACTCATGCCACCGGAACACCACAACAGAACGGTGTGTCCGAACGTCAGAATCGCACTTTATTGGATATTGTGTGACCTATGATGTCTCTTATCGGTTTACCACTATCGCTTTGGGGTTATGCATTAGAGACAGCTTGCATTCACTTTAAATAGGGCGCCATCGAAACTGCTGAGACAACGGCTTATGAACTGTGGTTTGGCAAGAAACCAAAGTTGTCGCTTGTTAAAGTTTGGGGCTGCGATGCTTATGTGAAAAGTTTCAACCTGATAAGCTTGAACCTAAATCGGAGAAGTGCATCTTCATAGAATACCCAAAGGAAACTGTTGGGTACACCTTCTATCACTGATCCGAAAGCAAGATATTCATTGCTAAGATGGATCCTTTCTAGAGAAGGAGTTTCTCTCGGAAGAAGTGAGTGGGAGGAAAGTAAGAGCTTGATAAGGTAATTTGTACCTTCTCCCGAATTGGAAAGTAGTTCATCACGTAAATCAGTTCGATGATTCCTACACCAATTAGTGAGGAAGCTAATGATGATGATCATGAATCTTCGATCAAGTTACTACAAAACCTCGTAGGTCTTCCGAGTAAGATCCGCACAGAGTGGTACGGTAATCATGTTCGAAGCCATGTTACTAGCCATGATGAACGCATTTAACTATGAGGAAGCGATGATGAGCCCAGATTCGCGAAATGGCTTGAGGCCATGAAATCTGAGATAGGATCCATGTATGAGAACAAAGTATGGACTTTGATTGACTTGCTCGATGATCAGCAAGCCATGTTAAATAAATGGATCTTCAAGAGGAAGACGGACACCGATAGTAGTGTTACTATCTACAAAGCTCGACTTGTCACAAAAGGTTTTCGACAAGTTCAAGGTGTTGACTACAATGAGATTTTCTCAATCAGTAGCGATGCTTAAGCCTGTCCGAATCATGTTAGCAATCGCCACATTTTATGAAATCTGGCAAATGGATGTCAAAACTATATTCTTTAATGGATTTATTAAAGAAGAGTTGTATATGATGCAACCGTAAGGTTTTGTCAATCCTAAAGGAGCTAACAAAATGTGCAAGCTCCAATGATCCATCTATGGACTGGTGCAAGCATCTCGTAGTTGGAATATACGCTTTGATAAGTTGATCAAAGCATATAGTTTTATCTGACTTGCGGTGAAGCCTGTATTTACAATAAAGTGAGTGGGAGCACTACCGCCTTTCCGATAAATATATGTGAGTAACATATTGTTGATCGAAATGATGTAGAATTTTTCCGGAAAGCATAAAGGAGTATTTGAAAGGAGTTCTTTAAAAGAAAGATCTCAAGTAAAGCTACTTACATATTGAGCATCAAGATCTATTGAGATAGATCAAGACGCTTGATAAGTTTTTTCAATAAGTACATACCTTGTCAAGATTTTAAAGTAGTTCAAAATAGAACAGTCAAAGAAAAGTTCTTGCTCTGTGTTGCAAAGGTGTGAAATTGAGTAAGACTCAAATCCCGACCACGGCAGAAAATAGAAAAGAGAATGAAAGTCATTCCCTATGCCTCACCATAGGTTCTATAAAGTATGCTATACTATGTACCAGACCTATTGTATACCTTCTTCTGAATTTGGCAAGGGAGTACAATAGTGATCTAGGAGTAGATCACTGGACATTGGTCAAGAATATCCTTAGTGAGGACTAAGGAAATATTTCTCGATTATGGAAGTGATAAAAGAGCCCGTCGTAAAGAGTTACATAGGTGCAAGCTTTTACACCGATCCAGATGACTCTAAGTCTCAATCTGGATACATATTGAAAGTGGGAGCAATTAGCTAGAGTAGCTCCGTGCAGAGCATTGTAGACATAGAATATTTGCAAAATACATACGACTCTGAATGTGACAGACCCGTTGACTAAGCTTCTCTCATGAGCAAAACATGATCACACCTTAGTGCTCTTTGGGTGTTAATCACATAGCGATGTGAACTAGATTATTGACTCTAGTAAACCCTTTGGGTGTTGGCCATATGATGATGTGAACTATGGGTGTTAATCATATACAAATATGAATATTGGTGTTAAATCACATGGCGATGTGAACTAGATTATTGACTCTAGTGCAAGTGGGAGACTGAAGGAAATATGCCCTAGAGGCAATAATAAAGTTATTATATATTTCCTTATTTCATTATAAATGTTTATTATTCATGCTAGAATTGTATTAACCGGAAACATGATACATGTGTAAATACATAGACAAACTGAGTGTCACTAGTATGCCTCTACTTGACTAGCTCATTAATCAAAGATGGTTATGTTTCCTAGCCATGGACAAAGAGTTGTCATTTGATTAATCTAGATCACATCATTAGGAGAATGATGTGATTGACTTGACCCATTCGTTAGCTTAGCACTTGATCGTATAGTATGTTGCTATTGCTTTCTTCATGACTTATACATGTTCCTATGACTATGAGATTATGCAACTCCGTTTACGGAGGAACACTTTGTGTGCTACCAAAAGTCACAACGAATGGGTGATTATAAAGGAGCTCTACAGGTGTCTCCAAAGGTACATGTTGGGTTGGCGTATTTCGAGATTAGGATTTGTCACTCCGATTATCGGAGAGGTATCTCCGGCCCCTCTCGGTAATGCACATCACTTAAGCCTTGCAAGCATTGAAACTAATGAGTTAGTTGTGAGATGATGTATTACAGAACGAGTAAAGAGACTTGCCGGTAACGAGATTGAACTAGGTATTGAGATACCGACGATCGAATCTCGGGCAAGTAACATACCGATGACAAAGGGAACAATGTATGTTGTTATGCGGTTTGACAGATAAAGATCTTCGTAGAATATGTAGGAGCCAATATGAGCATCCAGGTTCCGCTATTGGTTATTGACCGGAAACGTGTTTCGGTCATGTCTACATAGTTCTCGAACCCGTAGGGTACGACGCTTAAGGTTTCGATGACAGTTTTATTATGAGTTTATGAGTTTTGATGTACCGAAGGAGTTCGAGTCCCGGATGAGATCGGGGACATGACGAGGAGTCTCGAAATGGTCGAGACGTAAAGATCGATATATTGGACGACTATATTCGACATCGGAAAGGTTCCGAGTGATTCGGTATTTTTGAGTACCGGAGAGTTACGGAATACGTATTGGGCCTTATTGGGCCATACGGGAAAGAAGGAAAAGGGTCTCAAGGGTGGCCGCACCTCCCCTTGTTCGGTCCGAATTGACTAGGGAAGGGGCGCCCCTCCTTCCTTCTCCTTTTCCTTCCTCTTTCCTATTCCATATGGGAGGTGGAATTCTACTAGGACTAGGGAGTCCTAGTAGGACTCCACACTTGGTGCGCCCCCTCCTAGGGCAGGCCTCCTCCTCCCTTGCTCCTTTATATACGGGGGCAGGGGGCACCCCATAACACACAAGTTGATCTTCGTGATCGTTCCTTAGCCGTGTGCGGTGCCCCCTCCACCATATTCCACCTCGGTCGTATCGTTGCGGTGCTTAGGCGAAGCCCTGCGTCGGTAGAACATCATCATCGTCACCACGCCGTCGTGCTGACGGAAGTCATCCCCGACACCCTGCTGGATCGGAGTCCAGGGATCGTCATTCAGCTGAACGTGTGCTGAACTCGGAGGTGCCGTACGTTCGGTACTTGGATCAGTCGGATCGTGAAGACGTACGACTACATCAACTGCGTTGTTATAACGCTTCCGCTTTTGGTCTACGAGGGTACGTGGACAACACTCTCCCCTCTCGTTGCTATGCATCACCATGATCTTGCGTGTGCGTAGGAAATTTTTTGAAATTACTACGTTCCCAACATAAGTTTCCTAACCATAGACATGTGTTGTCATTTGATGAACAGGATCACATCATTAGAGAATGATGTGATGGACAAGACCCATCCGTTAGCTTTGCATTATGATCGTTAAGTTTTATTGCTATTGCTTTCTTCATGACTTATACATATTCCTCTGACTATGAGATTATGCAACTCCCGAATACAGGAGGAACACCTTGTCGTGGGAACAATTCCGACAATAATAAGGGATATGGTAAAGGAGCATGATCTATCGAGATGCAAATGGGTGACACGGTGGTTTTAGCGAGTTCGGGCCTCTCACGGTGGAGATAACAACCCTACGTCTCGTGCTCCAGAGAGGCTTTGTGTTTATCTGAGTACGCATCCGGAGATTACAATGAGAGAGAGAGAGAGAGGAACAGATCCCCCTGCCAGAGCTAAGTCCTGAGACTAATGACGAGAGAGTAGAGGGAGAAGAATGAAAGAGGAAAAAGCCCCCGAGCCTAATGGTGGGGGTGGCTTATATAGAGTGCGCCACCCCCTCACCTCCTATGTTACAAAGTGGGGCATGAATGCCATAATGCCAGCTCACTACCAAGCCTTCACTATGAGAATGGTGTTTTGACTGCTTTGCTGCCTGCTGGTCTTCGCATACCCGAGTGAGTCGTGCGGTTGAGTGGTGAACTGTCATCCGAGTGGATGGTACGTTGCTTGTCCGAGTGGATAGTATGCTCCTTGTCCGAGTGGATAGTATGTCTGTATGAAATTTATCTGGACCCACATGCTGTGTGGACCCCATGCTTTATGATATTTTGACCCTTCGTGGGCCTACATGTTATGTGTATCCCCAACATTAGCCCCCGAATCGATTGCGATTTTGCAGAACGAGTTTGTGAAAGACACAATTTGGCCCGAGTGATTACGGAAATACTCGGTACCTACCATCGTGCTTTCAAACAACCAAGGTTTGAACAAAATCTCAATGGATTCCGGCACTGCGCTTCCTGACTGATATGGGGTAAGTGCCTGTGAGGAGCAACTTGGTGACATTCGTTCATCTCCCGGAAGAGGTTAACTCGTGATCAGAGTATGGGTGTACCATTAAATCTGGGCAACAAGATTGACGCATGGACTGCTGTCTCGGAGAGATGCCATTATTATCCCGGAGGAACGTCAATACGAGTCGGTTCGAGATCCAAACTTATGAGTTTCACGCTTTGAGTCCTAGAAGAAGGCTCAAAACAAGTCCATGGAGGAGCGTTAAACTCACCTTATAGCAATTTTTTTGGTAGCCGACGGGAGCCTTAGAACTTGTTTGTTTTTGTTCACCACTCGGACCTGTCAGGCCATACCGAGTGGAGATTACTCCAGTGGGGGCACGCTGAGTGCACCCACTGGGTGTAGTCCCCGAGACCGCCGTCGACTACGGGCAGTCGGTGGGGGTCTGAGAGAACTAAAAATATTCTTAGCCGGTCCTGATAGAACTTGTTCCTCTCTGACCCGGAGGCCGAGTAGTATTTGAGGATCTGGTACTGGTCTAGTGTGCCCTTCCTCGACTCGGAAGTCGAGTAGCACTTGAGTGATCTGGAGCTGGTCTTGCATCGAGCAAAATGTTTCTTTTCTGAGTTCTCTTCTAGTGGGGGCATGCTGAGTGCATCCACTGGGTGTAGTCCCCGAGCCTCTGTCGGACAAGATGAGTTGGGCAGAGGGTTTAAGCCTCCTAGTAAACCTCCATGCAGTCGGCATGGTAAATATCTTTTAGTCTGAAACTAAGTCAATTGGATGGATCTTCAGGCACTTAGCATGGTAAATAACCTCAGCCTGGAGCTGATTCAGGCAGACTGATCTTCATGCACTTGGCACGGTAAATAAATTCAACCTGGAAACTGGATCAATCAAGCTAATCTTCGTGCACTCGACAAGATGACTCCAGGTGATGATTTGGGTGATCATTCGAGTGGATGGTGCTACCCTTATAGATCTTCGGCGGACCGAGCATGTATGGTCAGAAAAATATTCCTGATGTGATCAACAGGTTGATCAAATGGGCATAACCCCTGAGGGTGGCATGGCCCAAGGCTGTGTGCAGCCCCCGAGTGATGCTTAAAAGAGGTAAGCTTGCTACAGAGTGCGATACGAGATTTGATCATATGAGTAACTTAGTCGTTCCTATGTTGGGGGTGTAGTGGTGAAGACATGTCCAACTAATGGTGACGCGCAGGGCGGACGAGCGGCGAGGATGTGTACAACCGAGTGACAACACGCGGGGCGGCGGAGTGGTGAAGACATGGACAACCGAGTGGGGACGCGCGGGGAGGCCGAGTGGTGAAGACGTGCACAACCGAGTGCCGACGCACGGGGCGGCCGAGTGGTGAAGACGTGCACAACCAAGTGGCGACACGCAGGGCGACCGAGTTGTGAAGACGTGCACAACCAAGTGGCGACGCGCCGGGCAGGCGAGTGGTGGAGACGTGCACAACCGAGTGGCGACGCGCGGGGCGGGCGAGTGGTGAAGATGTGGACAACCGAGTGGCGATGCACGGGGCGACGGAGTGGTGAAAACATGCACAACCGAGTGGCGACGCACGGGGCGGCCGAGTGATGGCGCGGGGCAGCTAAGGCCTAACGGCAAAAATGGTCCTCGGAGGAGTTAGTCGGATGCTTTTGAAGCTGATGCAGTGACGAGGTCGGTGTAACATGGTTGCGGTGCGAGAAGACCGGTGTGCCAACTGATTCTGAGTAGGAACAAAGATGGCACATAGAGCGTCTGAGTGATCATGCAACTTAACGAAGTGGCGGGTCCGAGTGCACTCGTTGAAGTGAAGGATCTGACTGGTGTCGAAGTACTCGACCACTCAGGAGGGTGTGATTCTGAATGAGCTGCAGCCCCCGAGTGCGGCGTAGCCCCCGAGTGTGGCGTAGCCCCCGAGCATACTATAGGCTTCGACTGCGGTCCTGTCGGAACACAATTAATATATTTTTGAATGGATAAATTGTAATTCATCGAGTCGGGCTCGGGTAAAGGTGAGGAGGAGCTTCCGAGTGATGCTCGAAAGAGGCAAACTCGCAAAGGAGTGAAGTGTGCAGTTTGATTACGAAAGTGACTTATCTGTCTCATGCCTGACGAGGTCTATATCATTGATACGATGAAGAGGATTCCATAGAGGGGTCGGCCGGATGTGTTTGAAGTCAACAGAGCGACAAGGTCGGTGTTGTGGTGCACTAAGACCGGTATGGTGACCGAGTCTGAGTAGCGATGAAGTTGGCGCATAGGTCCATCGAGTGGTCGCGTAACTTGTGTATGAAAAATAGCACAAGCCAACGTAATAATTTCTCGAGGAAATTTGATGTGTGCTGAAATAATTTGTGTGAATAACACCCATAGACACCCGCTGGGAGTGCAAGGGGCTTGCTGGTTAACTAGCCAGAGTCCGAAAGAGCGAAGGATCCGTTTGAACTTGTCGAAGTGAAGGATCCGACTGAACTCACTGGAATACTGGCTCAAATAAAACGGAAGTGTAGTGTTTCGACTGAGTTGCAGCCCTGATGGACTGACGTAAACTTGAAATGAAGAACGACACATGGTGTTCGTGAATGATGTATGCGAAATAATGGAAGTTGGACTCGGGGGTCACATAACCAGTACTAAGCAAGTATGTGAAAATAAGTAGCCGAGCGTAGAGGTACACTCGGTGGCGTGGACTCCGAGTGAACGTGAAGTGTGAATTACAGGATACTCAAGAACGCGGAAATAACAGAACATAGTGCATCTAGAATGACTTAGCTACGTGAAGGTGCACAAGTGGCCGAGTGGTGAAGATGTGTTCAACCGATGGCAATGCGCATGGCGGCCGATTGATGTAGATGTGTCCCACCAAGTGGCGACGCGCGGGGCGGCCGAGTGGTGATGAGGTGACCAACCAAGTGGTGACGCGCGGGGCGGCCGAGTGGTGATGACGTGACCAACCGAATGGCGACGCGCGGGGCGGCCGAGTGGTGATGAGGTGACCAACCAAGTGGCGACGCGCGGGGCGGCCGAGTGGTGATGAGGTGACCAACCGAGTGGCGACGCGCTGGGCGGCCGAGTGGTGATGAGGTGACCAACCGAGTGGCGACGCGTGGGGTGGCCGAGTGGTGATGAGGTGACCAACCAAGTGGCGACGCATGGGGCGGCGAGTGGTGATGAGGTGGCCAACTGTATGGCGACGCGCGAGGCGGCCGAGTGGTGATGAGGTGACCAACCAAATGGCGACGCGCGGGGCGGGCGAGTGGTGATGAGGTGACCAACCGAATGGCGACGCGCGGGTCGGCCGAGTGGTGATGAGGTGACCAACCAAGTGGCGATGCGTCGGGCGACCGTGTGGTGATGAGGTGACCAACCAAGTGGCGACGCATGATAACCCACAAGTATAGGGGATCACAATAGTTTTCGAGGGTAGAGTATTCAACCCAAATTTATTGATTCGACACAAGGGGAGCCAAAGAATATTCTCAAGTATTAGCAGCTGAGTTGTCAATTCAACCACACCTGAAAGACTTAATATCTACAGCAAAGTATTTAGTAGCAAAGTAGTATCGAAGTAACGATAACGGTGGCAAAAGTAACAATAGCAGTTTTTGTAGCAATCATATGGCAACAGAAAAGTAACTAAGCAAAGATCAATATGTGAAAAGCTCATATGCAATGGATCAATGACGGATAATTATGTCGGATGCGATTCCTCGTGCAACAGTTATAACATAGGGTGACAGAGAACTAGCTCCAGTTCATCAATATAATGTAGGCATGTGTTCCAAATATAGTCATACGTGCTTATGTGTAGGACCTTGAAGTATGTCTAGAGGGGGGGGTGATTAGACTACTTGACCAATTAAAAACTTAACCTTTTCCCAGTTTTAAATTTTGGCAGATTTTAGCTATCTTAGGACAAGTCAAGCAATCATCACGCAATTCAAGCAAGCATGCAAAGAGTATATAGGCAGCGGAAATTAAAGCATGCAACTTGCAAGAAAGTAAAGGGAAGGGTCTGGAGGATTCAAACGCAATTGGAGACATAGATGTTTTTGGCGTGGTTCCGATAGGTGGTGCTATCGTACATCCACGTTGATGGAGACTTCAACCCACGAAGGGTAACGGTTGCGCGAGTCCACGGAGGGCTCCACCCACGAAGGGTCCACGAAGAAGCAACCTTGTCTATCCCACCATGGCCGTCGCCCATGAAGGACTTGCCTCACAAGCGGTAGATCTTCACGAAGTAGGCGATCTCCTTGCCCTTACAAACTCCTTGGTTCAACTCCACAATCTTGTCGGAGGCTCCCAAGTGACACCTAGCCAATCTAGGAGACACCACTCTCCAAGAAGTAACAAATGGTGCGTTGATGATGAACTCCTTGCTCTTGTGCTTCAAATGATAGTCTCCCCAATACTCAACTCTCTCTCATAGGTTTTGGATCTGGTGGAAAGAAGATTTGAGTGGAAAGCAACTTGGGGAAGGCTAGAGATCAAGATTCATATGGTAGGAATGGAATATCTTGGACTCAACACATGAGTAGGTGGTTCTTTCTCAGAAATGGTAAGTTGGAAGTGTAGGTTTGTTCTGATGGCTCTCTCCACGAATGAAGAGGAGGTGGAGGGGTATATATAGCCTCCACACAAAATCTAACCGTTACACACAATTTACCAAACTCGGTGGGACCGATTCAACAAACTCGGTCAGACCGATTTAGCAAACCTAGTGACCGTTAGGATTTTCGGTGGGACTGACATGCAACTCGGTAAGACCGATATGGTTAGGGTTAGGGCATAACGTAATCTCGGTAAGACCGATTACACAAACTCGGTGAGACCGATTTTGGTAACAAGCTTTCCAGAGAGTTGGTCAGGTAAACTCGGTGGGACCGGTTTGCTCTTTTCGGTGAGACCGAAATGTTACAAAAGGGAAACAGAGAGTTTACTTTGCAATCTCGGTGTGACCGATCGCTCACTTCGGTTAGACCGAAAAGTTACGAAGGGAAATAGAGAGATTACAATCCCATCTCGGTGAGACCGAGATCCCTATCGGTAGAACCGATTTGCCTAGGGTTTGTGGCAGTGGCTATGACATTAGAACTCGGTGGCGCCGGATAGAAAGAATAGGTTTGACTGATTTTGACTTTTGGTTTAGGTCATTTGTGGATGTGAGAAAGTAGCTGAGGGTTTTGGAGCATATCACTAAGCACATGAAGCAAGAGGCTCATTAAGCAACACCTAATCCCTCCTTGATAGTATTGGCTTTTCCTATAGACTCAATGTGATCTTGGACCACTAAAATGTAAAATGAAGAGTCTTGAGCTTTTGAGCTTGAGCCAATCCTTGTCATTAGTATTTTGAGGGATCCACTTTCATCATCCATGCCATGCCATTCATTGAGCTTTCCTGAAATAATAGTCTTGGAATAGCATTAGCTCAATGAGCTATATGTTGTTATGAATTACCAAAACCACCTAGGATAGTTGCACTTTCAATCTCCCCTTTTGGTAATTGATGACAACATATAGATCAAAGCTTCGACAAATGATAATAAGATTGAAAACATCGTCGCTTTGAGAAGTATGTGATAAGCAAGAGCTCCCCCTAAATTTGTGCATAGTTTAAGATTTGCTTTGGACTGCAAATGCACAAGGAATTAGGCTCATGGGTTACTCTTCCATGTCACATACATCTTGGTGGAGCGCTCAAAATGATAAGGATTGAATACATGCACTCATCGCCAAGCAAAGTGAATGATCACATAGGATAGATAAGATAATATCATCAAACATGCATAAGTGTAGCTTATGATCAAACACATGATCATCAATGTCTCACAAAAACAGCATAGTATCTCAAGCATTCAAAAGCAAACAAAGTTTAAACCACCAAAGCAAGAGAGAACAAAAGCAACACTCTCTCTCTCTCTTGAAGCCTATGATCTATACATTTTTCTCCCCCTTTGGCAACAAGTTACCAAAAAGTTCATAGAAAATGCATAGTGCTAGATCGACTCTCAGGCTTGATCTTTAGGTGGTGGTGTCCGGATAACTCCAAGAACGAAGGCTTCAGTTGAAGTAGATGGAGCTGGAGTTGATGCTAGAGCTGGTTGCACTGGAGCTGTAGGAGCTGTAGCTGGTGCAAATGATGCGGCTCTGGTGTCTGTCACAGGCACTGTAGCTGACCTCTGAGCTCTAGGCACTCTGGCAAAAACATTAGTGGTAGTCTTGCCCTGCCTCTCCTGAATCTGAGGGGCATATCCACAACTCCTCTTCTGGTCTGCTGCAGTCCTCTTAATGGTTTCAACCATAAGGCTCATGACCTTGAATTTCTGTGGCACATCAAACAAATGCAACATGTTGATTGCATGCCCTCTAATCATGTTGTGGTCACCAGACTTAGGCAACATAGTGTGCCTTAGGATGCAGTTAATTGTTGGCAGCCTTGACAGAAGGAAGTGGACTGACCCAAACTTATGTGTCTCAATGGCTTTGTCTGGGATCTCCTTGTACATGTGTGCCATGGAATTGTGGTCCATCTTCTTCTTGGCATAGACATCCAAGTCATCTTCACTCTCCTTTGGGGTATTTATCAGTTTTGCCCACTCCTCAACAGTTGACTGGTACCTTGTACCTTTAGACATCCATACTATCCTCCCGTCTGGATAGAAGTGTGCTGTGGAGTAGAATTGCATAATGAGTTCATCATTCCAATTGGTGAGATTTTGCCCAACAAAATCTGCAACTCCACAGGCAACAAAACTGTCTTGCACTCCAGGATAGTGCTCTTCATTTTCTTTCATGTAGGTCCAGTCGACCCACCTCATATCACACACTATGGGCTTCTTATCCAACAAAATTGTCTCATAGAAGTCCTGTTGTTCCTTTGTATGGAATCTGTAATCAACAGCAGTCCTTCTCCTTGTGGCATATGGATCTGTCATCCTCCATAGCCTCAACCCTAAGTCTCTTATGATCTTCATGTCCTCAGCCACAGGATGGGCATCATTGTGGTCTGGTATCTTGGGCTTGAGCTTCCTTAGGACTTATCCTTCTTCCTCATCAGCAACCTCATGCACTGGGGCCTTGTTCTTCTCAGCAGCTGGAATACTCCTGGTATTCCTCTTTGGTGCAAGCTTGGCCTTGGGGGCAGCTTTGGGTGCTTCCTTGGGCTTAGATGTGGCAGCCCCTGATCTAATAGCATCACCCATAAGCTTTGGTGCCTTGGGTGCTAGTGCAGCAACCTCTTCTTCCTCTTCCATCATGGAAGGTTGCCCAACAACTCTGGCTATGGTCTTTTTGACCCTTTCCTTCCTTTTCTTTCCTTCAGCAGCAGTAGCAGGCTCTTTGGGATCAGGCTTTTCAGGTATTTGAGTAGATGCTCTGACCTTTGGCATAGGTATCCTCTTGGCAGGAACCTTCCTATTGAGTCCAGGCTTTGTGCTATGTGTTGAGCCATACTCCTTCTTGAGCACTGCCTTCTTGGAGGTTGCCTCATCCTCTTCTGCTCTATAATCCTCATCTTCAGAATCTGAGGTTCTCTTCTTCCTTTGTCTGGTGGCAGCTTTAGGCAGGTTGCTTGGGGTGCTCATGTTGTCTTCATCTGAAGTGCTGGAGAGACTAGTGCCCTCACTCATGTGCATCTACTCTTCTGACCTGTTCTGACTATCACTTTGGTCTGACATGCTGCAAACACTGACTGCTGACCCTGAGAAGAGTTATAGATGAGGTAGAGTGGATGAGTGTCACAAAATGCAGAGAGTTTTGCAAAAGAATGACTCAAAATTCAGTTTTAGTTTTCCACAGAAAGCATTTCGGATCAACCGATTTTCAAACTCGGTGATACCGAAGCAGTTTTGGAACCTAAACTGATGAACTCGGCTGGACCGAGTCACAGTTCGGTGACACCGAGACTGCTAGGGTTTCACAAAGTCCTAAAATCGGTCTCACCGATTAGCAATTCTCGGTCAGACCGAGAGTTACTAGTGCACTGGCATAAGCCAAATCGGTGGGACCGAGTTTTTCAACTCGGTGGGTCCGAGATGGTTTCGGCGGAAACCTAACCCTAAATTTTCAAATCTCATCTAATCTAAGGATTGCATTGACTGGATAGGAGTGTTTCAATCGTGGCAAGAATCAATAAGAACACAATGTGTTAGGAATCGGACGAGGATAGCACTGTGATCGAGTCCATACCCTAGCTTGGCGTTGAACTCGCTACAACGGCAAAGGCGGGGGTGAATTCTGTTGACGGCGGCGGAGACCGGCGACAGGAGGCGGCTGGCGACGAGGAGACGATCCGGAGACCCTGGAGGCAGAGCGAGCTATTGCACGGGCGAAGGGGTTCGGAGAAATTTCCAAATTTTTGCCCGTGACTATATATAGCCCGACCCTGTCGGTGTGACCGAGTGGAACAACTCGGTGGCACCGAGATGCATAACTGTGTACAGTTATTGCAACTCGGTGTGACCGAAAAGTTCAAATCGGTTGCACCGAGATTGAAAACCTAGATCGACTTAGTGATCTCGGTAGGACCAAAATGGAGGAATCGGTCAGACCGAGAATCACAAAGAAGTTTTGGAAGTTTAAGTCTATGACGAATCGGGGACTCCGAGTGCTCCTCACACAGAGTGGTTCGAATCTGACTTGATCAAATTTTGTGATGTAGCATGAATAGAGTTTGAGACGAGAAAAGCATAGATAGCTAGAGAAGGTTCTTAGGCATTCTTGTCCATCCACTTGGCAAAAAGAAAAGGAACCAAACAATCAAAACAAGTTGTAACGCCCCGGATTCGATGCGCCAGGTGTCCGTCAGTTATTCGCCGTCTTTGCCATGTCATGTGCTTGCGTGTTGCACTTTGCCATGTCATCGTATGCATTTCATACCATGTCATCATGTGCATCGCATTGGCATACGTGTTCGTCTCATGCATCCGAGTATTTTTCCCGTTGTCCGTTTTGCAATCCGGCACTCCTATGTCCCCCGGCGCCCCCTTTTGCCTCTTTTCATGTGCGGGTGTTGAACATTCTCGGAATGGACCGAGGTTTGCCAAGTGGCCTTGGTATAGCACCGATAGACCGCCTGTCAAGTTTCGTGCCATTTGGAGGTCGTTTGATACTCCAACGGTTAACCGGGTAACCGTAAAGCCCTCTTTTGTTGCAGCCCAACACCCCCCTCCGAACTGGCCCAAAATCCATCTAACTACCCTCCATGCTCTCGGTCGTTCGATCACGATCGTGTGAGCGAAAACCGCTCCTCATTTGGACTTTCTTAGCTCCCTCTACCTATAAATATGTCTTCTCCCCCGAAATTCTCGGTCTAACCCTAGATCTTTTCCCCTCCCCGCCACCGGACACGCTCGCCGCCGACGGAAATCGCGCCGCCGCCCTCGGCCAACGCGCCCGCCGCCGCAGAGCCCTGCGAGCCCATTGCGGGCCCGCCCGCCCATCCGCCGCCGCCCAGGCGCCCGAGGCGCCGCCGTCGTCTGCCTCCCGGCCCGCCGAAGCGCCACCGCCAGCGCCGCCCGCCAGCGCCTCCGTCGCTTCCCGCCGCCCGTCGCCGGTGGCAGCGCCGCCCGTCGCCGCCGCCGCGCCCGCCAGAGCCGCCTCGGCAAATCCCGCCGGCGCCCGCCGTCCTCGCCATGGCTGCGAAGCTCGGCCATGAGCTCGCCGCCCCGCACCACGTCTTCGGCCACCTCCTCTTCTGCTCCGGCGAGGACCCCGGCGATCCTCGCTAACCATGCCCGATCCAGATCTGGATCCAGGTTGACTTCCCCCCCCCCTCCGTTTTCTGCTAAGTCCCGAAATGTTTTAGCATAATGTTGCCATGTTCATTGCATCGTAACTCTCTGCATACTGCTCCGTTTTGTGCGTGTAATATATGAAATTGTTTGTCTCGACGAGTACTTCATTTCATTCCATTGCATCATGTTCATTTGAGTTCATCTTGATGCCTGAATCAGCGTTGTAAGAGTGCTATGTGATGTTAATCTGCTGAAACTGTTATAACTTGATGATTTGTCATTTTTGTTCCATTTGATGTGTACATCTTATAAGTATGAGCTCTACATGAGTTTTTATCTATGTCATGCCATCTTTACAGGGGTGCTATCCATGTATTTTTGTGAGTCTTGTACTGAGTGCATCAAGCTTGTTAAGTAGGGTACTTGCTGTTGCTGTTTTGCTAGGCTGATTCTGTTATATTATGATGCTATGTAAACCTGCTGCTACAAGTCATTCTATGCATAATCTGGAGATGTTCACTAAGTATGTTTTGTTACACATGTCATGTTCTATCCATTCATGCCTCTGGTTGCTTTTATAGACTGCTTTAACTTGTTGTAATCTTGCTCCCAATGTTGCTAAATAATGTTGCTGTCAGCCTGTTAACTTTAAGTTCAATGTTGCCATGATTGTTGCTAGTGATCCATGCACCCTATTAACTTGTTCTTGCCATGTTTAGCTTCATAAACATGTCTTCTTACTGTTGGTTGCCTTGCCATGCCATGTATTGCTCTGTGGTGAGTGGTTCAAGCCCACCAACATGCCTACTTATTGTTGTTCCTGCCATGTATGAATCTGTAATATAACTTGCTATATTTACATGGGTGCCATCATATTTTCTGTGCCTTTTTGGCTCATGGTCAGTAAAATACTTTTGTTCTATGCAATTAGTAGATTCATTCCATGCCTTTGTTTGCATTGATAAGTTCCTGTAACATGTTGTTTGATAACTCTAAACATTGCAACCTGATGTTATTTCTGCTAAGCCTGTAAACTGTTATTATTTGCAATCTTGCCATGTCTTTTTGAGCATATTCTAGTGAATTATGGAGATATCTCAGTGTTCATGTATTGTAATGCTTTACCTTTAGATCTTGTCCATGCCTTTTGTTATCATGTTTTGGCGCTGTAGCATGTTGTTTTGATGCTTGCTAGATGCCTACTTGCTGTTTTGGACAGATTGTTGTTATGTCTTGTATAGAGTGTATGTGTTGCACCGTTGCTCCGTTTTGGGTGTGCTCTATATGAAACTTGCTTAGAATTGCATGTAGTTTCATATTATCATGTTGCATCCTTGATTTGGGGTGTTTGCTTGATGTTTGTATGTATTTTGCACCAATGCCATGTTTAACTTGTTTTGCTCATATCTTCTAGGCCGTAGCTCCGAATCTAATGAACTTTATATGTAACTTGACTAGAATTACGTGTAGATCATCTTGGTGCATCTTAAATTGCTGTTTAACAACTTCAACTTAAGGTTTATTCAGATCTGGACCAATTTCGAAATTTGCATATGAGGACTTACCGGAATTGTTCTATGTTGTTTCCGGCCTCATTTAAACTTGCCTTGATGTGTTGTTCTTGTTTGCATCATCTCTTGCCATGAGTAGCCTCATCTAGCTTTGTCAAGCATCATGCTTGTTGTGCATCATGTCTTGTCTATGTGTGATGTGTTTACTATGTTGTGTGCTTCTCCTCGATAGTTCCCGTTTCGTTGCGATCGTGAGGATTCGTTCGTCTACGCTTGGTTCATCTTCGTGGCTTCAACTTATTCAGGGACTCGTTCTTCTTCCTAGCGGGATTTCAGGCAAGATGACCGCTACCCTGGATCTCACTACTATCATTGCTATGCTAGTTGCTTCGTTCTATCGCTATGCTGCGTTACCTACCACTTGCTGCTCAAGCCTCCCAAATTGCCATGAACCCCTAACCTTTGTCACCCTTCCTAGCAAACCGTTGATTGGCCATGTTACCGCTTTTGCTCAGCCCCTCTTATAGCGTTGCTAGTTGCAGGTGAAGATGAAGATTGCTCCATGTTGGATTATGTTTATGTTGGGATATCACAATATCTCTTATATTATTAATGCATCTATATACTTGGTAAAGGGTGGAAGGCTCGGCCTTATGCCTGGTGTTTTGTTCCACTCTTGCCGTCCTAGTTTCCGTCATATCGGTATTATGTTCCCGGATTTTGCGTCCCTAACGCGGTTGGGTGATTTATGGGACCCCTTGACAGTTCGCTTTGAATAAGACTCCTCCAAAGAAGGCCCAACATTGGTTTTACCATTTGCCTCACCTATGCCCTTTTTCCCTTGGGTTTAGGAGCCCGAGGGTCATCTTCATTTTAGCCCCGGGCCGTTCTCCTCGAGTGCTGGTCCAAACCGAGTGATGTCCGGCGCCCGGGCAATCAGGTCTATGCCAACCCGACGTCTGGCTCATCCGGTGTGCCACGAGAGCGAGATATGTGCAGCTCCTATCGGGATTTGTCGGACATCCGGGCGCTTTGCTGGTCTTGTTATATTCTCGCGAAATGTCTTGTAGCCGTGATTCCGAGACTGATCGGGTCTTCCGGGAGAAGGAATATCCTTCGTTGATCGAGAGCTTATCATGGGCTAAGTTGGGACACCCCTGCAGGGTTTGAACTTTCGAAAGCCGTGCCCGCGGTTATGTGGCAGATGGGAATTTGTTGATATCCGGTTGTAGTAAACTTGAAGCAAACTCTTCTAAAATACACCAACAGTGTGCGTAACCGTGAGTGTCTCTTTTCGGGGTTGATCGAGAGGAGAACACGGTTCTTGGGTTATGTTTGATGTAAGTAGGAGTCCAGGATCACTTCTTGATCATTACTAGTTGACGACCGCTTGCTTTGCTTCTCTTCTCGCTCTTATTTGCGTAAGTTAGCCACCATATATGCTTAGTCGCTGCTGCAACCTCACCACTTTACCCCTTCCTTTCCCTTTAAGCTTTGCTAGTCTTGATACCCATGGTAATGGGATTGCTTTGAGTCCTCGTGGCTCCTGATTACTACACCAACAGATTGCAGTACAGGTTATGCGATGATCATGACGCGAGAGCGATGTTTACTTGTTTTGGAGTTCTTCTTACGCTTCTTCAATCGGGGATAGGTTCGGTCGGCAGCCTGGGCTAAGGTGGTGGATGTCGTTTGAGTTTTTGTTTATGTTTCATCCGTAGTCGGATGTTGTTCTCATGTATGTTGTTGATGTATTCTTGTGGCATTTGTGCCTTATGTATGTATCCCCATCTATTATGTAATGTTGATGTAATGATATCCACCTTGCAAAAGCGTCTTCAAGATGCGCTTCTATCCTTGGTGGGACCTTCGAGTTCCTTTAGGATAGAGTCGCATCTTGGGCGTGACACAAGTGGATGTCCTTGAATGTGTAAAATATGCACCAACATGCTCACACAATAAGATGGCAAATGAAATATGTGGCAAAGCATGCACAACCAATTCTAGCATCTATCAAACAATTGGCGATGACTAGGTCATCTATATATGAGTATATTGACTTAGGAGTCAAATGATAAACATTTGATCATAGGTCATGCTCATCGTTTAAGCTCAAGTGGGGTTACCACTTTTACATAATGCATTGATGTGTTCACACCATTAGAGTTGCTTTGACTCAATTCTTAGAGTTAAGCTCCCCCTAGATGTAAGATCCCCTTATAGAGGGATGAACTAACCTTGGATTTTGTCGATGATGACTTCATGTAGGCGTTGAAGATGTGGATGCTCAATGTTGATGTAGATAATTCGGAGCAATCCTGTGGAGTGAGTTGCACTTTCAACTTGCCTACATGGGTTATGTTGGGGAACGTAGTAATTTCAAAAAATTTCCTATGCACACGCAAGATCATGGTGATGTATAGCAACGAGAGGGGAGTATATCCTCATACCGTTGAAGATCCCTAAGCGGAAGCGTTATGACAACGCGGTTGATGTAGTCGTACGTCTTCATGATCCGACCGATCCAAGTACCGAACGTACGGCACCTCCGAGTTCAGCACACGTTCAGCTCGATGACGATCCCCAGACTCCGATCCAGCAAAGTGTCGGGGATGAGTGCCGTCAGCACGACGGCGTGGTGACAATGATGATGTTCTATCGCGCAGGCTTCGCCTAAACTCCATGACGATATGACCGAGGTGGAATATGGTGGAGGGGGGCACCGCACACGGCTAAGGAACGATCACGAGGATCAACTTGTGTGTTCTAGGGTGCCCCCTTGCCCCCGTATATAAAGGAGGGAGGGGGGAGGTGCGGCCGGCCCCATAGGGGTGCGCCTGGAGGAGTCCTACTCCCACCGGGAGTAGGACTCCCCCCTCTTGCCTTGGTGGAGAAGGAAAGGGGGAAGGGGAAAGAGGAAAGGGTGGCGCGGCCCCCCCTTCCTTGTCCTATTCGGACTAGGGGGGAGGGGGCGCGCAGCCTGCCCTGGCCGGCCCTCCTCTTCTCCCTCATGGCCCACTAAGGCCCATTAACCCCCGGGAGGGTTCCGGTAACCCCCCGGTGTTCCGGTAAAATCCCGATTTCACCCGGAACCATTCCGATATCCAAATATAGCCTTCCAATATATCAATCTTTATGTCTCGATCATTTCGAGACTCCTCGTCATGTCCGTGATCACATCCGGGACTCCGAACAATCTTAGATACATCAAAACTTATAAACTCATAATAAAACTGTCATCGTAACGTTAAGCGTGCGGACCCTACGGGTTCGAGAACTATGTAGACATGACCTAGAACTATTCTTGGTCAATAACCAATAGCGGAACCTGGATGCTCATATTGGCTCCTACATATTCTACGAAGATCTTTATCGGTCAAACCGCATAACAACATACGTTGTTCCCATTGTCATCGGTATGTTACTTGCCCGAGATTCGATCGTCGGTATCCAATACCTAGTTCAATCTCGTTATTGGCAAGTCTCTTTACTCGTTACGTAATGCATCATTCCGTAACTAACTCATTAGCTACATTGCTTGCAAGGCTTATAGTGATGTGCATTACCGAGAGGGCCCAGAGATACCTCTCCGACAATCGGAGTGACAAAACCTAATCTCAAATACGCCAACCCAACATGTACCTTTGGAGACACTGTAGTACTCCTTTATAATCACCCATTACGTTGTGACGTTTGGTAGCACCAAAGTGTTCCTCCGTAAACGGAGTTGCATAATCTCATAGTTACAGGAACATGTATAAGTCATGAAGAAAGCAATAGCAATATACTAAACGATCAAGTGCTAGGCTAACGGAATGGGTCATGTCAATCACATCATTCTCCTAATGATGTGATCCCATTAATTAAATAACAACACATGTCTATGGTTAGGAAACATAACCATCTTTGATTAATGAGCTAGTCAAGTAGAGGCATACTAGTGACTATATGTTTGTCTATGTATTCACACATGTATCATGTTTCCGGTTAATACAATTCTAGCATGAATAATAAACATTTATCATGATATGAGGAAATAAATAATAACTTTATTATTGCCTCTAGGGCATATTTCCTTGATCTCCCACTTGCACTAGAGTCAATAATCTAGATTACATAGTAATGATTCTAACACCCATGGAGTCTTGGTGCTGATCATGTTTTGCTCGTGGAAGAGGCTTAGTCAATGGGTGCAACATTCAGATCCGTATGTATCTTGCAAATCTCTATGTCTCCCACCGGACTTGGTCCTGGATGGAATTGAAGCGTCTCTTGATGTGCTTGGTCCTCTTGTGAAATCTGGATTCCTTTGCCAAGGCAATTGCACCAAGATTGTCACGAAGATCTTCATTGGTCCCGATGCACTAGGTATGACACCTAGATCGAAATGAACTCTTTCATCCAGACACCTTCATTTCTTTGCTTCAAGCAGCTATGTACTCCGCTTCACATGTAGATCCCTCCACGACGCTTTGTTTAGAAATGCACCAACTTACAGCTCCACCGTTTAATAAAAATACATATCCGGTTTGCGATTTAGAATCGTCCAGATTAGTGTCAAAGCTTGCATCGACGTAACCATTTACGACTAGCTCTTTGTCACCTCCATATCGAGAAACATATCCTTAGTCCTTTTCGGTATTTCGGGATGTTCTTGACCGCTGTCGATGATCCACTCTGGATTACGTTGGTACCTTCCTGCCAAGCTTATTGCTAAGCATACGTCAGTCGGTACACAGCATTGCATACATGATAGAGCCTATGGCTGAAGCATAGGAACATCTTTCATTTTCTCTCTATCTTCTGCTTTGTGGTCGGGCATTGAGTCTGACTCAATTTCACACCTTGTAATACAGGTAAGAATCCTTTCTTTGCCTGATCCATTTTGAACTTTTTCAAAACTTTATCAAGGTATGTGCTTTGTGAAAGTCCAATCAAGCGTCTTGGTCTATCTCTATAGATCTTGATGCCCAATATGTAAGCAGCTTCACCGAGGTCTTTCATTGAAAAACTTTTATTCAAGTATCCTTTTATGCTATCCAGAAATTCTATATCATTTCCAATCAATAATATGTCATCTACATATAATATCAGAAATGCTATAGATCTCCCACTCACTTTCTTGTAAATACAGGCTTCTCCAAAAGTCTGTATAAAACCATATGCTTTGATCACACTATCAAAGCGTTTATTCCAACTCCGAGATGCTTGCACCAGTCCATAAATGGATCGCTGGAGCTTGCACACTTTGTTAGCACCTTTTGGATCAACAAAACCTTCTGATTGCATCATATACAACTCTTCGTCTAGAAATCCATTCAAGAATGCAGTTTTGACATCCATTTGCCAAATTTCATAATCATAAAATGCAGCAATTGCTAACATGATTCGGACAGACTTAAGCATCGCTACAGGTGAGAAAGTCTCATCGTAGTCAACCCCTTGAACTTGTAGAAAACCTTTCGCAACAAGTCGAACTTTATAGACAGTTACATTACCATCAACGTTAGTCTTAAAATTCCATTTATTCTCAATGGCTTGCCGATCATCAGGCAAGTCAACCAAAGTCCATACTTTGTTCTCATACATGGATCCCATCTCAGATTTCATGGCTTCTAGCCATTTTGCGGAATCTGGGCTCACCATCGCTTCTTCATAGTTCGTAGGTTCGCCATGGTCAAGTAACATGACTTCCAGAATAGGATTATCGTACCACTCTGGTGCGGATCTTACTCTGTTGACCTACGAAGTTCAGTAGAAACTTGATCTGAAGTTTCATGATCAATATCATTAGCTTCCTCACTAATTGGTGTAGTTGTCACAGGAACCGGTTCTTGTGATGAACTACTTTCCAATAAGGGAGCAGATATAGTTATCTCATCAAGTTCTACTTTCCTCCCACTCACTTCTTTCGAGAGAAACTCTTTCTCTAGAAAGGATCCGAATTTAGCAATGAAAATCTTGCCTTCAGATATGTGATAGAAGGTGTACCCAACAGTCTCCTTTGGGTTTCCTATGAAGACACATTTCTCCGATTTGGGTTCGAGCTTATCTGGTTGAAGTTTCTTCACATAAGCATCACAGCCCCAAACTTTAAGAAACGACAACTTTGGTTTCCTGCCAAACCACAGTTCATGAGGTGTCGTCTTAACGGATTTTGATGGTGCCCTATTTAACGTGAATGCGGTCCTCTCTAAAGCATAACCTCAAAACGATAGCGGTAAATCAGTAAGAGACATCATAGATCGCACCATATCTAGTAAAGTACAATTACGACGTTCGGACACACCATTTCGTTGTGGTGTTCCGGGTGGCGTGAGTTGTGAAACTATTCCACATTGTTTCAAATGTAAACCAAACTCGTAACTCAAATATTCTCCTCCATGATCAGATCGTAGAATTTTTTTTTTATCCATGATTTTCCACTTCACTCTGAAATTCTTTGAACTTTTCAAATGTTTCAGATTTGTGTTTCATTAAGTAGATATACCCATATCTGCTCAAATCATCTGTGAAGGTGAGAAAATAACGATACCGCCATGAGCCTCAACATTCATTGGACCACAAACATCGGTATGTATGATTTCCAACAAATCAGTTGCACGCTCCATAGTTCCGAGAACGGCGTTTTAGTCATCTTGCCCATGAGGCACGGTTCGCAAGTACCAAGTGATTCATAATCAAGTGATTCCAAAAGCCCATCAGTATGGAGTTTCTTCATGCGCTTTACACCGATATGACCTAAATGGCAAGTGCCACAAATAAGTTGCACTATCATTATCAACTCTGCATCTTTTGGTTTCAACACTATGAATATGTGTATTACTACTATCGAGATTCAATAAAATAGACCACTCTTCAAGGGTGCATGACCATAAAAGATATTATTCATATAAATAGAACAACCATTATTCTCCGACTGAAATGAATAACCGTCTCGCATCAAACAAGATCCAGATATAATGTTCATGCTTAACGCGGCACCAAATAACAATTATTTAGGTCTAAAACTAATCCCGATGGTAGATGTAGAGGTAGCGTGCCGACCGCGATCACATCGAATTTGGAACCATTTCCACGCGCATCGTCACCTCGTCCTTAGCCAATCTTCGCAATCCGTAGTTCTGCTTTGAGTTGCAAATATTAGCAATGTAACCAGTATCAAATACCAGTACTATCTGCGAGCATTAGTAAGGTACACATCAATAACATGTATATCACATATACCATTGTTCACTTTGCCATCCTTCTTATCCGCCAAATACTTGGGGCAGTTCCGCTCCAAAGGTCCGATCGCTTGCAGAGAAGCACTCGATCTCGAGGCTTAGGTCCAGACTTGGGTTTCTTCTCTTGAGCAGCAACTTGTTTGCTGTTCTTCTTGAAGTTCCTTCTTCTTCCCTTTGCCTTTTTCTTGAAACTGGTAGTCTTGTTGACCATCAACACTTGATGCTCCTTTTGATTTCTACCTCCGCTGCTTTTAGCATTGCGAAGAGCTCGGGAATAGTCTTGTCCATCCCTTGCATATTATAGTTCATCACGAAGCTCTTGTAGCTTGGTGGCGTGATTGAAGAATTACATCAATGACACTATCATCGGAAGATTAACTCCAGTTGAATCAAGTGATTATTATACCCAGACATTTTGAGTATGTGTTCACCGACGTAACTATTCTCCTCCATCTTGCAGCTATAGAACTTATTGGAGACTTCATATCTCTCAATCCGGGCATTTGCTTGAAATATTAACTTCAACTCATGGAACATCTCATATGCTCCATGACGTTCAAAACGTCGTTGAAGACCGGTTCTAAGCCGTAAAGCATGGCACACTGAACTATCAAGTAGTCATCAGCTTTGCTCGCCAGACGTTCTTAACGTCGTCGGTTAGCATCGGCAGCAACTGGCACCCAGCGGTGCTTCCGGGGCGTAATTCTTACGTGCAGCAATGAGGATAATCCTCGAGTTACGGACCCAGTCCGTGTAATTGCTACCATCATCTTTCAACTTTGCTTTCTCAAGGAACGCACTAAAATTCAACGGAACAACAGCACGAGCCACCTATCTACAGCAAACATAGACAAGCAAAATACTATCAGGTACTAAGTTCATGATAAATTTAAGTTCAATTAATCATATTACTTAAGACTCCCACTTAGATACACATCCCTCTAATCTTCTAAGTGATTACGTGATCCATATTAACTACACCATGTCCGATCGTCACGTGAGATGGAGTAGTTTCAACGGTGAACATCAATATGTTGATCATATCTACTATATGATTCACGCTCAACCTTTCGGTCTCCGTGTTCCGAGGCCATATATGTTATATGCTAGGCTCGTCAAGTTTAACCTGAGTATTCCGCGTGTGCAACTGTTTTGCACCCATTGTATTTGAACGAGAGCCTATCACACCCGATCATCACGTGGTGTCTCAAAGACGAAGAACTTTCATAACGGTGCATACTCGGGAGAACACTTCTTGATAATTTTAGTGAGAGATCATCTTAAAATGCTACCATCAATCAAAGCAAGATAAGATGCATAAAGGATAAACATCACATGCAATCAATATAAGTGATATGATATGGCCATCATCATCTTGTGCTTGTGATCTCCATCTCCAAGCACCGTCGTGATCACCATCGTCACCGCGCGACACCTTGTTCTCCATCGTAGCATCATTGTCGTTCGCCATCTATTGCTTCTCGACTATCGCTACCGCTTAGTGATAAAGTAAAGCAATTACAGGCGCTTGCATTTCATACAATAAAGCGACAACCATATGGCTCCTGCCGATTGCCGATAACCGGTTAGAAAACATGATCATCTCATACAATAAAATATAGCATCACGTCTTGACCATATCACATCACAACATGCCCTGCAAAAACAAGTTAGACGTCCTCTACTTTGTTGTTGCAAATTTTACGTGGCTGCTACGGGCTGAGCAAGAACCGTTCTTACCTACGCATCAAAACCACAACGATAGTTTGTCAAGTTGGTGCTGTTTTAACCTTCGCAAGGACCGGGCGTAGCCACACTCGATTCAGCTAAAGTGAGAGAGACAGACACCTGCCAGTCACCTTTAAGCACGAGTGCTCGTAATGGTGAAACCAGTCTCGCGTAAGCATATGCGTAATGTCGGTCCGGGCCGCTTCATCTCACAATACCACTGAGCCAAAGTATGACATGCTGGTAAGCAGTATGAATTGTATCGCCCACAACTCACTTGTGTTCTACTCGTGCAAATAACATCAATGCATAAAACCTGGCTCGGATGCCACTGTTGGGGATCGTAGTAATTTCAAAAAAATTCCTACGCACACGCAAGATCATGGTGATGTATAGCAACGAGAGGGGAGTATATCTTCATACCCTTGAAGATCGCTAAGCGGAAGCGTTATGACAATGCGGTTGATGTAGTCGTACGTCTTCATGATCCGACCGATCCAAGTACCGAACGTACGGCACCTCCGAGTTCAGCACACGTTCAGCTCAATGACGATCCCCGGACTTCGATCCAGCAAAGTGTCGGGGATGAGTTCCGTCAAGACGACTGACGGCGTGGTAGCGATGATGATGTTCTATCGGCGCAGGGCTTCGCCTAAACTCCGCGACGATATGACCGAGGTGGAATATGGTGGAGGGGGGCACCGCACACGGCTAAGGAACGATCACGAGGATCAACTTGTGTGTTCTAGGGTGCCCCCTTGCCCCCGTATATAAAGGAGGGAGGGGAGTGCGGCCGGCCCCTAGGGGTGCGCTGGAGGAGTCCTACTCCCACGGGAGTAGGACTCCCCTCTGCCTTGGTGGAGAAGGAAAGGGGAAGGGGAAAGAGGAAAGAGGCCGCCCCTTCCTTGTCCTATTCGGACTAGGGGGGGGGCACGCGCCTGCCCTGGCCGCCCTCCTCTTCTTCCTCATGGCCCACTAAGGCCCATTAACCCCGGGAGGGTTCCAGTAACCCCGGTGTTCCTAAAATCCGATTTCACCCGGAACCATTCCGATATCCAAATATAGGCTTCCAATATATCAATCTTTATGTCTCGACCATTTCGAGACTCCTCGTCATGTCCGTGATCACATCCGGGACTCCGAACAATTTTTGGTACATCAAACCTTATAAACTCATAATAAAACTGCCATCGTAACGTTAAGCGTGCGGACCCTACGGGTTCGAGAACTATGTAGACATGACCTAGAACTATTCTTGGTCAATAACCAATAGCGGAACCTGGATGCTCATATTGGCTCCTACATATTCTACGAAGATCTTTATCGGTCAAACCGCATAACAACATACGTTGTTCCCTATGTCATCGGTATGTTACTTGCCCGAGATTCGATCGTCGGTATCCAATACCTAGTTCAATCTCGTTACTGGCAAGTCTCTTTACTCGTTACGTAATGCATCATTTCGTAACTAACTCATTAGATACATTGCTTGCAAGGCTTATAGTGATGTGCATTACCGAGAGGGCCCAGAGATACCTCTCCGACAATCGGAGTGACAAAACCTAATCTCGAAATACGCCAACCCAACATGTACCTTTGGAGACACCTGTAGTACTCCTTTATAATCACCCGATTACGTTGTGACGTTTGGTAGCACCAAAGTGTTCCTCCGTAAACGGATTTGCATAATCTCATAGTTACAGGAACATGTATAAGTCATGAAGAAAGCAATAGCAATATACTAAACGATCAAGTGCTAGGCTAACGGAATGGGTCATGCCAATCACATCATTCTCCTAATGATGTGATCCCATTAATCAAATAACAACACATGTCTATGGTTAGGAAACATAACCATCTTTGATTAATGAGCTAGTCAAGTAGAGGCATACTAGTGACTATATGTTTGTCTATGTATTCACACATGTATCATGTTTCCGGTTAATACAATTCTAGCATGAATAATAAACATTTATCATGATATGAGGAAATAAATAATAACTTTATTATTGCCTCTAGGGCATATTTCCTTCAGGTTAGTCCCACAAGGAACAAACAAGAATATCCATAGACATAGAGTGATGCACACACAAGATGATGTCCATGAAATCATTAGGTTACCTTGTCCCTTGCCTTACCAACATGAGGGTTTGTGACTCCTTGAACTAGTGCAAGATGTGGAAGTTGATTGCACTTGTTCTTGCTAAAATGATATGAGTGAAGAATATTGGCGGAGTCACCCTCAAGACCTCTCTAGTTCTTCTTCTTCGGGATCCACATCATCTTGATGGGAATCCTTGGAGTTGTAGTTGTACTTGATGAAGTAGAACTTGACGTAGTCTTGGGAATCCACTTGTCCGAGACCTTAGGCGCTTCTTCAAATGCATCAATCTCTTCTTGAAGCTTCTCCTTGCCTTTGTTCTTGTGGTCTTGTGGTGGAAGATCATCTTGTGCTTGTGTTCCCTTGAAGGAAGTAGGATCATACTTCACTTGTTGAGGAACAAACTTCGTCTTGGGGTATTGATCTTCTTCCCACTCAACTCCATTGGCATTGAACTTTCGTTCAAAACCAACACCTTGATTCTTCCGGTGCCTTCCTTGCTTGCGTACAATTTCCTCGAATTGCTTACTCCGGCAAGGCTCTTGTAAACACCTTTCTCTATAATTCCTTCAATAAGCTATTTTCTTGCTCAAGTGTAACTTGGCTAAGAGAATCATTAGTGGAATCAAGAGAACTACTAGAAGCAACAATATTGGATTTGACATTATTATTGTTACTACTAGAGGAAGGATCTTTCTTGTACTTGTTACTATACTTGACTTGAGGCATGTAAGTAGATAAGAGTAAACGCTTGGCAATGTAAGAAGAACTTTTCTTACGGAGATCATCATTGATTGCTTTTAAGAACTCATTCTCTTGCTCAAGATTGAGCTTTTCAAAGCGTAACTTCTCATGAGCCCTTAAAAGTTCTCGATGATCTTCGAAGATAGTTTCATGAGCCAACTTAAGAGTGTTTAGTCCTTTAGTTAGAAGCTCAATCTTCTCCTTATCATTGTCATTCGTTTTATCTTGATTAGCATGATTAATTGACGTTTCATCATAGTATTCATCACTAGAGTTGTCAACAAGTAAATCATCATCCACAAGCAAGTCATCTTCATCACTATTGAAGTCAACATACTCAGGATGTGTTACCTTTGGACCTTTGGCCATGAAGCATCTTCCAATTCCTTCATTTGGTGACTCAAATATGTCGTAGGAGTTGGTTGACACAAGTGCTAGACTGGCAACACCTTCATCTTGAGTATATTCGGAGTCGGAGTGATAGCTTCTCTCAGAGTGATTGTCGGAGTCGGAGCCGGATACCCATTCACCAACATGAGCTTGATGTCTTCGTTTTGTGTAGCTCCTTGATGACTTGTCCTTCCTTTCCGAATCCTTGCTTCTCCGTGAGGGTCTTCGTTATAACGATCATCTCTACTCCTCCTCTCTCTTGGTGGTGATTCTTCTCTTTTGCTTCTTCTTTTTGGAGAATCTTCTCTTCTTTTGTAGGGTGTCGTACACTCATTGGAATAGTGTCCGAGTCTCCCACAATTGTAGCAATTTCGCTCTCGACTAAAAGATCTTTTGTCATTGTAAGACCTTGACTTGGAGCTTCTTTCTTTGCTTCTACTCTTGTAGAATTTGTTGAAGTTCTTCACCATTAAGCTCAATTCTTCATTGAAGGTGTGTTTCTCACTTGATGATGTGGGGGCTTCACTTGAGGCTTTGTAAGCACCACTTGACTTGTTGTGAAGTTCCTCCTTACCCTTAAGTGACATCTCATGAGCAACAATTCTTCCAATGACTTCCGTTGGCTTGAGATCTTTGTAGTTTGGCATCATTTGGATCAATGTGCACACGGTATCATACTTTCCATCCAATGCTCTTAGGATCTTCTTGATGATGAATCATCGGTCATCTCTTCACTCCCTAAGCCGGCAATCTCATTTGTGATAAGTGCAAGCCTAGAGTACATTTCAGCGACACCTTCACCATCCTTCATTTTGAACTTGTCAAGCTGACTTTGGAGCACATCCAACTTGGATTCCTTGACGGATTCGGTACCTTCATGCATATCAATCAAAGTATCCCAAATTTCCTTTGCATTCTCAAGGCGGCTGATTTTGTTGAATTCTTGAGGCACAATCCGTTGAAGATGATATCACAAGCTTGAGCGTTGTATTGCAGCATCTTCAATTCTTCTGCATTAGCTTCACGGTTCGCTTCTCTCCCATCAAAGAATTCACCTTGCAAGCCAATACAAATAATTGCCCAAACAGGGCGGGTTATGTTCGAGAATATGCATTTTCATCTTATGCTTCCAACTAGCAAAATTAGTACCATCAAAGTAAGGACCTCTCGGTGATAATTTCCTCGCTAGACGCCATACTCTCCTAGGTTGTGAAACCAAGGCTATGACCACCAAAAGCTATGGAAATCAAAGCAAATGGAGACCAAGCTCTGATACCACTTGTAGGACCTTGAAGTATGTCTAGAGGGGGTGATTAGACTACTTGACCAATTAAAAACTTAACCTTTTCCCAGTTTTAAAGTTTGGCAGATTTTAGCTATCTTAGGACAAGTCAAGCAATCATCACGCAATTCAAGCAAGCATGCAAAGAGTATATAGGCAGCGGAAATTAAAGCATGCAATTGGAGACATAGATGTTTTTGGCGTGGTTCCGATAGGTGGTGCTATCGTACATCCACGTTGATGGAGACTTCAACCCATGAAGGGTAACGGTTGCGCGAGTCCACGGAGGGCTCCACCCACGAAGGGTCCACGAAGAAGCAACCTTGTCTATCCCACCATGGCCGTCGCCCACGAAGGACTTGCCTCACTAGCGGTAGATCTTCATGAAGTAGGCGATCTCCTTGCCCTTACAAACTCCTTGGTTCAACTCCACAATCTTGTCGGAGGCTCCCAAGTGACACCTAGCCAATCTAGGAGACACCACTCTCCAAGAAGTAACAAATGGTGCGTTGATGATGAACTCCTTGCTCTTGTGCTTCAAATGATAGTCTCCCCAATACTCAACTCTCTCTCATAGGTTTTGGATCTGGTGGAAAGAAGATTTGAGTGGAAAGCAACTTGGGGAAGGCTAGAGATCAAGATTCATATGGTAGGAATGGAATATCTTGGCCTCAACACATGAGTAGGTGGTTCTTTCTCAGAAATGGTAAGTTGGAAGTGTAGGTTTGTTCTGATGGCTCTCTCCACGAATGAAGAGGAGGTGGAGGGGTATATATAGCCTCCACACAAAATCTAACCGTTACACACAATTTACCAAACTCGGTGGGACCGATTCAACAGACTCGGTCAGACCGATTTAGCAAACCTAGTGACCGTTAGGATTTTCTGTGGGACTGACATGCAACTCGGTAAGACCGATATGGTTAGGGTAAGGGCATAACGTAATCTCAGTAAGACCGATTACACAAACTCGGTGAGACCGATTTTGGTAACAAGCTTTCCAGAGAGTTGGTCAGGTAAACTCGGTGGGACCGATTTGCTCTTTTCGGTGAGACCAAAATGTTACAAAAGGGAAACAGAGAGTTTACATTGCAATCTCGGTGGGACCGATCGCTCACTTCGGTTAGACCGAAACGTTACGAAGGGAAACAGAGAGATTACAATCCCATCTTGGTGAGACCGAGATCCCTATCGGTAGAACCGATTTTCCTAGGGTTCGTGGCAGTGGCTATGACATTAGAACTCGGTGGCGCCGGATAGAAAGAATCGGTGTGACCGATTTTGACTTTTGGTTTAGGTCATTTGTGGATGTGAGAAAGTAGCTGAGGGTTTTGGAGCATATCACTAAGAACATGAAGCAAGAGGCTCATTAAGCAACACCTCATCCCTCCTTGATAGTATTGGCTTTTCCTATAGACTCAATGTGATCTTGGACCACTAAAATGTAAAATGAAGAATCTTGAGCTTTTGAGCTTGAGCCAATCCTTGTCATTAGTGTTTTGAGGGATCCACTTTCATCATCCATGCCATGCCATTCATTGAGCTTTCCTGAAATATTAGTCTTGGAATAGCATTAGCTCAATGAGCTATATGTTGTTATGAATTACCAAAACCACCTAGGGATAGTTGCACTTTCATTATGGAAAAGAACTTGCATGCCATCTTTTGTCCTACCCTCCCGTGGCAACGGGGTCCTATTGGAAACTAAGGGATATTAAGGCCTCCTTTTAATAGAGTACCGGACCAAAGCATTAACACTTAGTGAATACATGAACTCCTCAAACTATGGTCATCACTGGGAGTGGTCCCGATTATTGTCACTTCAGGGTTGCCGGATCATAACACATATTAGGTGACTATTGACTTGGAAGATAGGATCAAGAACTCACATATATTCATGAAAACATAATAGGTTCAGATCTGAAATCATGGCACTCGGGCCCTAGTGACAAGCATTAAGCATATCGAAGTCATAGCAACATCAATCTTAGAACATAATGGATACTAGGGATCAAACCCTAACAAAACTAACTCGATTACATGGTAAATCTCATCCAACCCATCACCGTCCAGCAAGCCTACGATGGAATTACTCACGCACGGCGGTGAGCATCATTAAATTGGTGACGGAGGAAGGTTGATGATGACAATGGCGACGGATTCCCCTCTCCGGAGCCCCGAACAGACTCTAGATCAGCCCTCCTGAGAGAGATTAGGGCTTGGCGGCGGCTCCGTATCGTAAAACACGATGAATCCTTCTCTCTGATTTTTCTCCCCGAACGTGAATATATGGAGTTGGGGTTGAGGTCGGTGGAGTCTCAGTGGGCCCACGAGGCAGGGGGTGCACCCCAGGGGGTGGGCGCACCCTGCACCCTCGTGGACAGGGTGTGGGACCCTTGATGCTGATTCTTTCACCAGTATTTTTTATTATTTCCAAAACGTGTCTCCGTGGATTTTCAGGTCATTCCGAGAACTTTTATTTCTGCACAAAAATAACACCATGGCAATTCTGCTAAAAATAGCGTCAGTCCAGGTTAGTTCCATTCAAATCATGCAAGTTAGAGTCCAAAACAAGGGCAAAAGTGTTTGGAAAAGTAGATACATTGGAGACGTATCAACTCCCCCAAGCTTAAACCTTTGCTTGTCCTCAAGCAATTATGTTGACAAACTGAGTGATAAAGAAAAACTTTTACAAACTTTGTTTGATTTTGTTGTTGCAAATATGTAAAGCCAACATTCAAGTTTTCAGCAAAGATTATGAACTAACCATATTCACAATAACATTTAGGTCTCATGTTTACTCATATCAATGACATAATCAACTAGCGAGAAATAATAATAAATCTCGGATGACAACACTTTCTCAAAACAATCATAATATGATATAACAAGATGGTATCTCGCTAGCCCTTTCTGAGACCGCAAAACATAAATGCAGAGCACCTCTAAAGATCAAGTACTGACTAGACATTGTAATTCATGGTAAAAGAGATCCAGTCACAGTCATACTTAATGTAAATTAATAGTAATGCATGCAAATGACAGCGGTGCTCTCCAACTAGTGCTTTTTAATAAGAGGATGATGACTCAACATAAAAGTAAATAGATAGGCCCTTCGCAGAGGGAAGCAGGGATTTGCAGAGGTGCCAGAGCTCGAGTTTTGAAATAGAGATAAATAATATTTTGAGTGGCATACTTTCATTGTCAACATAACAACCAAGAGATCTCGATATCTTCCATGCTATACACATGATAGGCGGTTCCTAAACAGAATGGTAAAGTTTATACTCCCCCACCACCAACAAGCATCAATCCATGGCTTGCCCGAAACAATGGGTGCCTCCAACTAACAACAGTCCTGGGGAGTTTTGTTTGCATTTATTTTGAATTGAACATGGGATTGGGCATATCGGTTACCAGCCATTTTCTCGTGAGTGATGAGCGGAGTCCACTCATCGTGAGAATAACCCACATGGAAGATATAGACATCTCTAGTTGATACATGAGCTATTCGAGCATACAAAACATAATTTCATTTGAAGGTTTAGAGTTTGGCACATACAAATTTACTTGGAATGGCAGGTAAATACCGCATATAGGAAGGTATGGTGGACTCATATGGAATAACATTGAGGTTTATGGAAGTGGATGCACAAGCATAATTCCCGCTTAGTACAAGTGAAGGCTAGAAAGAGACTGGGAAGCGACCAACTAGAGAGCGACAACAGTCATGAACATGCATTAAAATTAATCAACACTGAGTGCAAGCATGAGTAGGATATAATTCACCATGAACATAAAAATCGTGGAGGCTATGTTGATTTTGTTTCAACTACATGCGTGAACATGTGCCAAGTCAAGCCACTCGAATCGTTCAAAGGAGGATACCACCCTATCATACCACATCACAACTAGTTTAATAGCATGTTGGCACGCAAGGTAAACCATTATAAACTCGTAGCTAATTAAGCATGGCATGAGCAACTATAATCTCTAATTGTCATTGCAAACATGTTTCATTCATAATAGGCTGAATCAGGAACGATGAACTAATCATATTTACAAAAACATGATAGGTCGAGTTCATACCAGCTTCTCTCATCTCAATCAGTCCATCATATATCATCATATATCGTAATAATAATAGTGCACGTGCATTGGACTAAGCTAGAATCTGCAAGCATTTAATACAAAGGAGAAGACAAGGTAATATGGGCTCTTGGTTAAATCAACAATAATGCATATGAGAGCCACTCAACATTTTCATCATGGTCTTCTCCTGTTGACCCCCAAAGAAAAGAAAAGAAATAAAACTATTTACACGGGAAAGCTCCCAACAAACAAAAGAAGAACGAAAAATATTTTTGGGTTTTCTTTTAACTACTACTACTACAGGCATGGAAAGTAAACTAGCTAAAAGCTACAACTATTTTTTTGGTTTTTCTTAAGGTTTTTCAAACACACAAGAAAAAGACTTAGAAAAGAAAATAAACTAGCATGGATAGTACAATGAAAAAGTATGAGCACCGACAACTGGCATGAGTGTGTGATCATGAATGTAATGTCGGTGAGAAATACGTACTCCCCCAAGCTTAGGCTTTTGGCCTAAGTTGGTCTAGGCCCACGGATCGAAGCTACTCTCTCCGGTGTACGGAGGAGTGTCCTCTGGGTGCCACTGGTTGGCGATCTCCTCCGGATCCCACTGATAAACAGACTGTCGATAGGGGTCAAGTGGTGGCTCAGGCTCAGGCTCTGGAACTAGCGTCAGCCTCCAGTATGCATAAATGTCCTCGGGCAAGATGAGGTACGTGCCAGAAAGTATGTTAAACAAACAGGGCGCATGCAAGGTAATAATCTCATAGTGAGTTTTATCAAATATCAAATTATACTTAAGCATCTTCTTCTTATTTTTAACCATTAATTCATGTGGTACCATACTCTTGTAATCTAGAAAAACAGGGGGTAGCAACTTTTCCTCTTTATGATAATGCCTAATAGGTACCTCAAAGTGTGTAGCAAGGCGTGAAGCAAAGATGCCTCCGAAGATGGGGCCCTTTGTACGCTTCAGACTTAATCGTTTAGCAACAATAGCGCCTAAGCTGAAAGTTGTATCACGAAACAAAGCATGGTGCAAAATGACAAGATCAGGAGCACTAAGATTTCCACTGTTCCCGCAACCAATTAAGCATCTACTAGCAAATATCGCAAAGTAACGTAGAACAGGAAAATGTATACTAGTAATTCTTGCATCGAAAACTTTCCTCGTTTTCCCTACAACAATTTTATCAATAAATTCCTCCACATCAGTATGGTGTGGTTCCTCGATGCTGCCTACAAAGGGTATCTTGCAGACCCGACAAAAATCATGGAGTGACATCTCCTTAACCTCATGATATAAATGAAAATCCACTGAAGGTGGTGATTTCTTAGCATGAAAATAAAAATTTTGCATGAAAATATTGTTTGGGAACGTAGTAATAATTCAAAATTTTCCTACGTGTCACCAAGACCAATCTAGGAGATGCTAGCAACGAGAGAGAGGGAGTGCATCTTCATACCCTTGAAGATCGCTAAGCGGAAGCGTTACAAGAACGCGGTTGATGGAGTCGTATTCGCGGCGGTTCAAATCACGGAAGATCCGATCCAAGCGTCGAACGAACGGCGCCTCCGCGTTCAACACACGTACAACCCGATTATGTCTCATCCTTCTTGATCCAGAAAGGGGAGAGGAGAAGTTGAGGGAGAGCTCCGGCAGCACGACAGCGTGGTGGTGGAGCTTGCGGTTCTCCGGAAAGGCTTCGCCAAGCACTACGGAGGAGGAGGTGTTGGAGGAGGAGAGGGTTGCGCCAGGGGAAGGGGGTGCGGCTGCCCTCTCTCTCCCTCACTATATATAGGGGGAAGGGGGGTGGAGGAGGTTCCCTAGGGTTCCCTAGGGGAGGGGTGGCGGCCACAGGGGAAACCCTAGATGGGTTTGGGCGCCCCCACCCCTAGGAAACTTGCCCCCCAAGCCGGGACGGGCGGCTGCCCTAGGGGAGGCGCCCCCACCTCTCCAGGTTATGTGAGAGGGGTTGGGAGGGGCGCACAACCCCTTAGTGGGCTGGTGTGCCCCCTCCCCTTGGCCCGTAAGGCCCCCCCAACGCTTGCGGGGGCCACCGAAACACCTTTCGGTCATGCTGGTCGTCACCCCGTACTCCCAGAACAATTCCGGACTCCAATTCCCTTCGTCCAATATATCGATCTTCACCTCCGGACCATTCTGGAGTTCCTCGTCACGTTCGGGATCTCATCCAGGACTCCGAACAACCTCCGGTAACCACATACTATTTCCCATAACAACTCTAACGTCACCGAACCTTAAGTGTGTAGACCCTACGGGTTCAGGAACCATGTAGACATGACTGAGACAACCTCCGGCCAATAACCAATAGCAGGATCTGGATACCCATATTGGCTCCCACATGTTCCTCGATGATCTCATCGGATGAACCACGATGTCGAGGATTCAATCAATCCCGTATACAATTCCATTTGTCCATCGGTATGTTACTTGCCCGAGATTCGATCGTTGGTATTCCCATACCTCGTTCAATCTCGTTACCGGCAAGTCTCTTTACTCATTCCGTAACACATGATCCCGTGACTAACTCCTTAGTCACATTGAGCTCATTATGATGATGCATTACCGAGTGGGCCCAGAGATACCTCTCCGTGATACGGAGTGACAAATCCCAGTCTCGATTCGTGCCAACCCAACAGACACTTTCGGAGATACCTATAGTGCACCTTTATAGCCACCCAGTTACGTTGTGATGTTTGATACACCCAAAGCACTCCTACGGTATCTGGGAGTTGCACAATCTCATGTTCTAAGGAAATGATACTTGACATTAGAAAAGCTCTAGCAAACAAACTACACGATCTTGTGCTATGCTTAGGATTGGGTCTTGTCCATCACATCATTCTCCTAATGATGTGATCCCATTATCAACGACATCCAATGTCCATGGTCAGGAAACCATGACCACCTATTGATCAACGAGCTAGTCAACTAGAGGCTTACTAGGGACATATTACTATCTATGTATTCACACATGTATTACGGTTTCCGGTTAATACAATTATAGCATGAACAATAGACAATTGTCATGAACAAGGAAATATAATAATAACCATTTTATTATTGCCTCTAGGGCATATTTCCAACAGTCTCCCACTTGCACTAGAGTCAATAATCTAGTTCACATTGCCATGTGATTAACACTCATAGTTCACATCGCCATGTGACTAACACCCAAAGAGTTTACTAGAGTCAATAAACTAGTTCACATCACCATGTGATTAACACTCAATGAGTTCTAGGGTTTGATCATGTTATGCTTACGAGAGAGGTTTTAGTCAACGGGTCTGCAACATTCAGATCCGTGTGTTCTTCGCAAATCTTTATTTCATATTGTAGATGTTGCTACTATGCTCCACTTGGAGCTATTCCAAATGGTTGCTCCACTATACGTATCCGGTTTGCTACTTTGAGTCATCCAGATAGGTGTTAAAGCTTGCATCGACGTAACCCTTTACGCCGAACTCTTCATCACCTCCATAATTGAGAAATATTTCCTTATTCCCAAGGACAATTTTGACCGCTGTCCAATGATCCACTCCTGGATCACTCTTATACCCCCTTGCCAGACACGTGGCAAGGCACATCGCGGTACACAGCATGGCATATCGTATAGAGCCTATGGCTAAGGCATAGGGGAGGACTTTCGTCCTTTCTCTTTCTTCTGTCGTGGTCGAGCTTTGAGTCTCACTCAAATTCACACCTTACAACTCAGGCAAGAACTCCTTCTTTGACTGATCCATCTTGAACTCCTTCAAGATCATGTCAAGGTATGTGCTGTGTGAAAGTCTTATCAGACGTCTTGATCTATCTCTATAGATCTTGATACCCAACATGTAAGCAGTTTTACACAGGTCTTCCTTTGAAAAACTCCATTCAAACAACCCTTTATGCTTTCCAAAAATTCTACATCATTTCTGATCAACAATATGTATTCATCCACATATATTTATCAAAATGTTGTAGTGCTCCCACTCACTTTCTTGCAAATACAAGTTTCTTGCAAACTTTGTATAAACCCAAATGCTTTGATCACCTCATCAAAGCGTATGTTCCAACTCTGAGATGCTTGATCCAGTTCATAGAAGGACCGCTGGAGTTTGCATACCTTTTAGCATCCTTAGGATCGACAAAACCTTCTGGTTGTATCACATACAACCTTTCCTCATGGAAACCGTCAAGGAAACTTTGTTTTGACATTCATCTGCCAGATTTCGTAAATGAAAATGCAGCAACTGCTAACATAATTCTAACAGAGTTTAGCATCGCTATGATTGAGAGAGTCTCATCATAGTCAACCCCTTGAACTTGTCGGAAACTTCTTTGAGACAAGTCGAGCTTCACAAATGGTGATATTACCATCAACGTTTGTCTTCTTCTTAAAGGTCCATTTATTCTCAATGGCTTGCTGTCGGTGTCAAAACCGGCGGATCTCGGGCAGGGGGTCCCGAACTGTGCGTCTAAGGCGGATGGTAACAGGAGGCGGGGGACACGATGTTTACCCACGTTTGGGCCCTCTCGATGGAGGTAGTACCCTACTTCCTGCTTGATTGATCTTGATGATATGAGTATTACAAGAGTTGATCTACCACGAGATCGTAAAGGCTAAACCCTAGAAGCTAGCCTATGGTATGATTGTTGTTGTCCTACGGACTAAACCCTCCGGTTTATATAGACACCGGAGGGGGCTAGGGTTACATAGAGTCGGTTACAATGGGAGGAGATCTACATATCCGTATCGCCAAGCTTGCCTTCCATGCCAAGGAGAGTCCCATCCGGACACGAGACGAAGTCTTCAATCTTGTATCTTCATAGTCCAACAGTCCGGCCAAAGGATATAGTCTGGCTGTCCAGATACCCACTAATCCAGGAATCCCTTAGTAGCCCCCGAACCAGGGTTCAATGACGATGAGTCCGGCGCGTAGATTGTTTTCGGCATTGCAAGGCGGGCTTCTCCAAATCCTGACTACCTGTGAGTAGTGTCCGGCTTCTCATAAATGTTGCGCATCTTGGCTTCCACGTCCAATAATGGCTATCTTCCACGTGTCGAGCAAATGCGAGGAGCCATGGCGTTTTTGCATTTACCACCCTAGCTATGTGAATAAACTGTCTATTTAAAGAGACGAGGACTCTCAGATCCAAATCACACCCTCCTCCTTCAGTGAGCATTCATCGGAGCGCGCCCGAAAAAATCAATCCCATCATGGCCGGCCAGCGCAGCTCCTCCTCTCGCTCCCGTAGCCCTAAGCCCGGATATTGGAAGAAGTGTTCCGTCCCGCACAGTCAATTAGTGGAGCTACGAGACCGTGGATTCTCCCCCCCAGTATATGGTCCCGTTCGAGCGGGCTCGCCACCTATAATGGCGGGGAGCAAGCGGAGAGCTTTCCCAACCCCTCCAAGGGGGCGGGTATGCCTCGTCCCTTATTTATTAAGGGGACTCAGATTTCCAATCCATCCGTTCCTCCGAGGGCTCCTGGAGTTTTACGGCCTCTGGCTGCATAATTTCACCCCTGCTTCCATATTACACATCGCTGGTTATGTAGCTTTTTGCGAGCTGTTTCTGGGCTGCAAAGCTCATTTCGCGCTATGGAAGAGGCTATTCTACCTTGTGCCCCGTACACAGAGGGGCTCAATATATCAAGTGGGCGGAGACAAAATATGGCGCATCGCCGGGACCGGATACCTATCCGGTACCCCGAAGAAGACGTCCGAAGACTGGCCTTCAGGGTGGTTTTATATGGAGGACGTTCCCCTTCCGGATCCTATTCGGACCGGTCTTCCCGATTTCGACAATGCCCCTTTGAAGAAACACCGAAGCTGGCGCCCACAGAGCCCTCAGGAGGAAGATGACAGACACGTCCTTTACCTGATGGGCCGAATAAAGGTGCTAGCTCAATCAGGGCTGACAACAACCGAGGTTATGTCGATATGCATTATGCGGGGGGTGCAGCCGCTTCAATATCGAGGCCACCCCATGTGGCATTTCAACGGGGAAGATGATGCCACTTGCCGTGGTCGTAAGGGGCCAGACTCAGTTGCTACCCTAGCAAGAATTCTGTCCGATTTGTATAAGGGAGAGGAAGAGGAGTTCCTCCGCATCAAGCCACGGGATGGATTCTCCTTGTACAACCCTCCAAGCTGGGTGAGCTGCCACTTCTTACTCCCGTCCTTCCCAAATTTTTATAATAAGTATTTACCTTGCTATTTCATAGCAGGAACTGCGAAAGGCTGTAAGGCAGGTCAACAGCCCACCCCCACAACTGGAGGATCCCGGCCGGGCACTCGACCCCGGCCTAGAAGAGGATCCGGACATATTTGTGGAGCTGATCGACATGATATTCTATCAATTAAGCTGTGATGGTGCCATGGTGGCCATTATAGCTGACTATCCTGGGCTGCTCCCCGGCTCGCATGTAAGTGAAACCAAAGTCCCAACTTTTGAGAAGGATCCCTTTTTATGCACTTCACCTACCGTATCTGTACGATGTTTTACAGGGAAGGTCCTCGGGACGCCATGCCGAACCCGTGGCGAATCGCCAACAAGGGGCGCCGAAGCCAGGCAGGCTAAAAAGGAAGGCGGTCCGGAGGGAGACGCCACCGCAGAGGTATTATACAAAGCCTTGCTCCGTGGTTATCGTCTTCTAAAACATAATAACACCCATGTTTCCTAGAAGGAAAAACGCTCGCCGGACTATATCCGGAGAGGTCGCCGATCATGCCTCTACAAGTCGGGCTCCAGGGTCGGACACAGAGGCGAAAGCTAACACGGGGCACGCGTCGGATGCTCCTCCTACAGAGGATGCGGATAAAATATCCGCTACAAATTCCAAAGTGGAGAGCGCCATGAATCACAGGCGTCGCCGGGCCGTACTCCGTGATGCTTGTTTCTCCCAAGAGGCATTTGATGCCTTCAACTCAGGATATACGGGTAAGAAAATTTTGATGATTATATATATCAGTAGCCCCTGAGACTTGAAACAGTTGGCACAACTGATTTAAGGATCATAGTTTGTGCAGGTTCTTTCAGAGAAGAATACCCAATTGTCTCAAGAGCTGGAAGAGTGCAAGGCCCAGCTACGGGCCGCAGTTGCCACATTGAAGGAGTCCGAGAAGGCCCCCTCCAGTAACACTTGTTTCAAAGAATGATAGGTACCATATAGTATGCGGCATGCCTGCAAATCTAACAATAGATATTGTAGATGACGCCGGAGTGAATTCGGATGAGCAACATGTCATACGATGGCTAAAGGCTGGCGAGCACGTGCTTACGAAAGTTAGGCAAGAGAAAAACAATCTCCAAGACGCCAATACCCAGCTGGGCGAGGAACTGAAAGATGTTCGGGCCCAGCTGGCTGACTCCGTGAAGGAGAATAAGCGGCTTCGACGCGGCATTTTCAGTAAGTGCTTGAACGAACTTTTGAAGAAGTTCGGCGAAGAAGCCTGCTAACAGAGTTATGTCTGCAGGTATGCTGACGGGTCGTCCCGCGGAGGAGATGCCCGGGTCTGCGGGTGATCTTCTACCAAAAGCTCTCACAACTGCACGAACAAGTTCGGCAGGTGATGCAGGGTATTGCCCAGGCCTTGTGGCCATCCATCTCCCTGCCAGAAGGCATTGGAGAGCTTGCAGAGAAGCTCAAGGGAGTGCGGCGGCGCCTCCGATTATGGAAGATATCGGCCTGCCGTCAAGGTGCCAAGGAATCCTGGGCCATGGTGAAGACGCGGTATACCAAGGCTGACGCAAACCACATGGCCGAGGTCGGACCTGTGGGGCCCGATGGGAAGGAGATCCCCGTCAGTTTGGTGTATGGTCAAGTAGAATTAGCCGCAAAGTATTCCCAACAGGATTGTAGGCTAGACAGCCTGTTGGATGGGATAGAAGAAGAATTTAACCAGTCTAAGTGACTGTGTAATTTAAGTGACATGTATAATGTCTCTAGCCGGATTGTAATTCATTTGTCATGGCAGACCTTTTCGCTTCGACCTCGGGACCCGATAGTCCGGAGTGTATCCGAATACCTGCTCAGTTATGTAAAAACCGGGGTATGCATGAAAACCAGGTGTATGGGTCATAAGTGCTTGAACAGACAAGTACCCAACTAGTTATGTTATATTACATGGATAGTAAGAAACATCTTCCAGGGAGAATAGTTCCGTTAAGGGTTCCTTTCCCTGGGTACGCATGCCCTAATGTGCATGTCCGGATTGCGAGGAGAAACGCAGGCAAATAAAAAACATCTGGGGGCATGTATCGAAATAAATAAAAGTCATATTTTGTTCACCGACCAAATATTCCCTTAAGAACGCTAGCTTTCGGCTTCACCCAGTCTGAGGTACACATCCGGCTGACCCGGCAGTAACAATCGCAGAGGTGCTCCCCTTATGCCCTAGCCGAATTAACAGGAACGTAGGGCATAAATACAAGAGCCAGGCAACCCAGCTTGGCCAAAACTTAAGTCATACCGATGCATATAATGGCGAAAAAAGGTACATGCAGAAGAATAACACATGTGCGGGGCGTAAAGCCCAGAAAAATAGTTATATTAAGCTTCTGTATAAGAAGCCCCCAGGTATAATGAGCGAGGCTAGCGCGTTTATAGTGTGTAAGCAAGACACAAGTTTGGCCTTTGAAGGCCTTGCGAAGAAGGAAAAGGAAAAAAAAGAGAGAAAGCTGTTAATGAAAAACGGACAGGAGTAAGGAGACGAACTTAGAGTCCGACGCTAGGCGTAGAATCTTCGGAGTCTGGCTGCGTACCATGGGTTTGGCTCAAGTCGATTGTCCAACGCATCCCGCAGACGGTACGCTCCACCGGTCAGAACTTGGTCAATAATGAAGGGACCTTCCCATTTGGGCTTAAGCTTGTTCTTTTTCTTCTCCGGCAGGCGTAGAACTAGTTCGCCAACGTTATAAGTTTTGGCCCGTACTTCTCTTCTTTGGTATCTTCGAGCCTGTTGCTGATAGAATGCGGAACGGGCTTTTGCCACGTCGCACTCCTCCTCCAGGGCGTCCAAACTGTCCTGCCGATCAAGCTCGGCCTCTTTTTCTTCATACATGCGCTTTTCGAGGTGAGTCATGAATTATGTCACAGGCGAATCGCGCCTCTGCGCATACACCATGAAAAACAGTGTGTATCTGGTAGTTCGATTCGGCGTGGTTCGCAGCCCCCATAAGACGTAGTCGAGCTCCTCTACCCAGTGCGTGTTAGACTCCTTTAAGGACCGCACTAATCAGGGTTTAATGCCGCTCATAATAAGATCATTTGCTCGTTCGACCTGACCGTTAGTTTGGGGGTGATAGACAGAAGCATAATCGAGCTTGATGCCCATGTTGCTGCACCAAAGTTTTACCTTGTCGGCTGTAAAGTTCGTGCTGTTGTCAGTAATGATGCTGTGGGGGACGCCATAATGGTGTACAACCCCAGATATGAAGTCTATCACCAGTCCGGATTCGGCCGTTTTAACAGGTTTGGCTTGTATCCATTTGGTGAATTTATCCACCATGACCAGTAAGTATTTTTTCTTATGGGTTCCCCTTTAAGGGGTCCGACCATATCAAGCCCCCAGACAGCGAATGTTGGGGAACGTAGTAATTTCAAAAAATTTCCTACGCACACGCAAGACCATGGTGATGGCATAGCAACGAGAGGGGAGAGTGTCTGTCCACGTACCCTCGTGAGACCGAAAGCGAAGCGTTATAACAACGCGGTTGATGTAGTCGTGCGCCTTCACGATCCGACCGATCCAAGCACCGAACGACGGCACCTCCGAAGTTCTGCACACGTTCAGCTCGATGACGATCCCGGACTCCGATCCAGCAAAGTGTCGGGATGAGTTCCGTCAAGACGACGGCGTGGTGACGATGATGATGCTCCACCGACGCAGGGCTTCGCCTAAGCTCCATGACGATATGACTTCACTCGGCGCAGGCTTCGCTTAAGCCCATGACGATATGACGAAGTGGAATATGGTGGAGGGGGGCACCGACACGGCTAAGGAACGATCCGTAGATCAACTTGTGTGTCATGGGGTGCCCCCTTCCCCGTATATAAAGGAGCAAGGAGGAGGTGGCGGCCAAGGAGGAGGCGCGCAAGGGGGGAGTCCTACTCCCACCGGGAGTAGGACTCCTCCTTTCCTAGTAGGAGTAGGAGAGAAGGAGGGGAAGGGAGGAAGGGTGCGGCCCTCCCCTAGTCCATTCGGACTAGGCCTTGGGGCGCGGCCTGCCCTAGGCAGCCCTCTCTCTTTCCGCAGGGCCCAATAAGGCCCAATACTTCTCCCGGTGAATTCCCGTAACTCTCGGTACTCGAAAAATACCGAATCATTCGAACCTTTCCGAACTCCGAATATAGTCGTCCAATATATCGATCTTTACGTCTCGACCATTTCGAGACTCCTCGTCATGTCCCCGATCTCATCCGGGACTCGAACTCCTTCGGTACATCAAAACTCATAAACTCATAATATAACTGTCATCGAAACCTTAAGCGTGCGGACCCTACGGGTTCGAGAACTATGTAGACATGACCTAGAACTATTCTTGGTCAATAACCAATAGCGGAACCTGGATGCCCATATTGGTTCCTACATATTCTACGAAGATCTTTATCGGTCAAACCGCATAACGACATCGTTGTTCCTTTGTCATCGGTATGTTACTTACCCGAGATTTGATCGTCGGTATCCAATACCTAGTTCAATCTCGTTACCAGTAAGTCTCTTTACTCGTTCCGTAATGCATCATTCCGTAACTAACTCATTAGCTACATTGCTTGCAAGGCTTATAGTGATGTGCATTACCGAGAGGGCCCAGAGATACCTCTCCGACAATCGGAGTGACAAAACCTAATCTCGAAATACGCCAACCCAACATGTACCTTTGGAGACACCTGTAGTACTCCTTTATAATCACCCGATTACGTTGTGACGCTTGGTAGTACCAAAGTGTTCCTCCGTAAACGGAGTTGCATAATCTCATAGTTACAGGAACATGTATAAGTCATGAAGAAAGCATTAGCAATATAATAAACGATCAAGTGCTAAGCTAACGGAATGGGTCATGTCAATCACATCATTCTCCTAATGAGGTGATCCCATTAATCAAATGACAACACATGTCTATGGTTAGGAAACACAACCATCTTTGATTAATGAGCTAGTCTAGTAGAGGCATACTAGTGACTATCTGTTTGTCTATGTATTCACACATGTATTATGTTTCCGTTAATACAATTCTAGCATGAATAATAAACATTTATCATGGTATAAGGAAATAAATAATAACTTTATTATTGCCTCTAGGGCATATTTCCTTCAGTCTCCCACTTGCACTAGAGTCAATAATCTAGTTCACATCGCCATGTGATTTAACATCAATAGTTCACATCTATATGTGGTTAACACCCATAGTTCACATCGACATGTGACCAACACCCAAGGGTTTACTAGAGTCATAATCTAGTTCACATTGCTATGTGATTAACACCCAAAGAGTACTATGGTGTGATCATGTTTTGCTTGTGAGATAACTTTAGTCAACGGGTCTGTCACATTCAGAGCCGTAAGTATTTTGCAAATTTCTATGTCTACAATGCTCTGCACGGAGCTACTCTAGCTAATTGCTCCCACTTTCAATATGTATCCAGATTGAGACTCAGAGTCATCTAGATTAGTGTTTAAAACTTGCATCGACGTAACCGTTTACGATGAACCTTTTTTTCACTTCCATAATCGAGAAACATATCCTTATTCTACTAAGGATAATTTTGACCGCTGTCGATTGATCTACTCATAGATCACTATTTTACTCCCTTGCCAAGCTTAGTGGTAGGGTATGCAATAGATCTGGTACACAGCATGACATACTTTATAGAACCTATGGCTGATGCATAGGGAATGACTTTCATTCTCTTTCTATCTTCTGCCGTGGTCGGGTTTTGAGTCTTACTCAATCTCACACCTTGTAACACAAGCAAGAACTCTTTCTTTGACTGTTCCATTTTGAACTACTTCAAAATCTTGTCAAGGTATGTATTCATTGAAAAACTTATCAAGCGTCTTTGATCTATCTCTATAGATCTTGATGCTCAGTATGTAAGCAGCTTCACCGAGGTCCTTCTTTGAAAAACTCATTTCAAATACTCCTTTATGCTTTGCAGAATAATTCTACATTATTTCCGATCAACAATATGTCATTCACATATACTTATCGAAATCTTGTAGTGCTCCCACTCACTTTCTTGTAAATACAGCTTCTCCAAAAGTCTCAGATAAAACCATATGCTTTGATCACACTATCAAAGCGTTTATTCCAACTCCGAGATGCTTGCACCAGTCCATAGATGGATCATTGGAGCTTGCATTTTGTTAGCTCCTTTAGGATTGACAAAACCTTCTTGTTGCATCATATACAACTCTTCTTTAATAAATCCATTAAAGAATGTAGTTTTTACATCCATTTGCCAGATTTCATAAAATGTGGCAATTGCTAACATGATTCGGACAGACTTAAGCATCGCTACTGCTTGAGAAAATCTCATTGTAGTCAACACCTTGAACTTGTCGAAAACCTTTTGTGACAAGTCGGGCTTTGTAGATAGTAACACTACTACCAAAGGTCCGTGTTCCTCTTTAAGATCCATTTATTTAACATGGCTTGCTGATCATCGAGCAAGTCAATCAAAGTCCATACTTTGTTCTCATACATGGATCCTATCTCAGATTTCATGGTCTCAAGCCATTTCATGAATCTGGGCTCATCATCGCTTCCTCATAGTTCGTAGGTTTCATCATGTTCTAGTAACATGACTTCCGAACATGATTACCGCACCACTCAGTGCGGATCTTACTCGAAGATCTACGAGGTTTGGTAGCAACTTGATCTCAAGTTTCATGATCATCATCATTAACTTCCTTACTAATTGGTGTAGGAATCATGGAACTGATTTCGTGATGAACTACTTTCCAATAAGGGAGAAGGTACAATTACCTCATCAAGTTCTACTTTCCTCCCACTCACTTCTTTCGAGAGAAACTTCTTCTCTAGAAAGGATCCATCTTAGCAACAAATATCTTGCTTTCGGATCTGTGATAGAAGGTGTACCCAATAGTAACCTTTGGGTATTCTATGAAGACGCATTTTCGATTTGGGTTCGAGCTTATCGGTGAAAACTTTTCACATAAGCATCACAACTCCAAATTTTAAGAAACGACAGCTTAGGTTTCCTGCTAAACCATAGTTCATACGGTGTCATCTCAACGGATTTAGATGGTGCCCTATTAAATGTGAATGCAGCTGTCTCTAATGCATAACCCCAAAACGATAGTGGTAAATCGGTAAGATACATCATAGATCGCACCATATCAAAATAAAGTACGATTCTGACGTTCGGACACACCATAACGTTGTGGTGTTCCAGGTGGCGTGAGCTGTGAAACTATTCCACATTGTTTCAAATGAAGACCAAACTCGTAACTCAAATATTTATCTCCACGATCAGATCGCAGAAACTTTATTTTCTTGTTACGATGATTTTCCACTTCACTCTGAAATTCTTTGAACTTTCAATTATTTCAGACTTATGTTTCATCAAGTAGATATACCCATATCTGCTCAAATCATCTGTGAAGGTCGAGAAAATAACAATACTTGCCACGAGAATCAACATTCATTGGATCGCATACATCGGTATGTATTATTTCCAATAAGTCAGTAGCTTGTTCCATTGTTCCGAGAACGGAGTTTTAGTCATCTTGCCCAAAAGGCACGGTTACAAGCATCAAATGATTCATAATCAAGTGATTCCAAAAGTCCATCAGCATGGAGTTTCTTCATGCGCTTTACACCAATATGACCTAAGCGGCAAATTGCCACAAATAAGTTGCACTATCATTATTAACTTTGCATCTTTTGGCATCAATATTATGAATATGTGTATCACTATGATCGAGATCCAACAAACTATTTTATTGGGTGTATGACCATTGAAGGTTTTATTCATGTAAGCAGAACAACAATTATTCTCGACTTTAAATGAATAACCGTATTGCAATAAACATGATCAAATCATATTTATGCTCAACACCAAATAACACTTATTTAGGTTCCACACTAATCCCGAAAGTATAGGGAGTGTGCGATGATGATCATATCAATCTTGGAACTACTTCCAACACTCATCGTCACTTCCCTTCAACTAGTCTCTGTTTATTCGTAACTCCTGTTTGAGTTACTAATCTTAGCAACCGAACAGTATCAAATACTGAGGGGCTACTATAAACACTAGTAAGGCACACATCAATAACCTGTATATCAAATATAACCTTGTTCACTTTGCCATCCTTCTTATCCACCAAATATTCAGGGTAGTTCGCTTCGGTGACCAGTTCCATTGCAGCAAAAGTACTCGGTCTCGGGCTTAGGTCTAGACTTGGGCTTCTTCACTCGAGCAGCAACTTGCTTGCCGTTCCTTTTGAAGTTCCCCTTCTTCCCTTTGCCATTTTCCTTGAGACTAGTGGTCTTGTCAATCATCAACACTTGATGCTCTTTTCTTGATTTCTACCTTCGTCGATTTCAGCATCACGAAGAGCTTGGGAATTACTTTTGTCATCCCTTGCATATTATAGTTCATCACGAAGTTCTACTAACTTGGTGATGGTGACTAGAGAATTCTGTCAATCACTATCTTATCGGAAGATTAACTCCCACTTGATTCAAGCAATTGAAGTACCGGACAATCTGAGCACATGCTCACTAGTTGAGCGATTCTCCTCCATCTTTTAGCTATAGAACTTGTTGGAGACTTCATATCTCTCAACTCGGGTATTTGCTTGAAATATTAACTTCAATTCATGGAACATCTCATATGGTCCATGACGTTCAAAACGTCTTTGAAGTCCCGATTCTAAGCCGTTAAGCATGGTGCACTAAACTATCAAGTAGTCATCATATTGAGCTAGCCAAGCGTTCATAACGCCCGCATCCGCTCCTGCAATAGGTCTGTCACCTAGCGGTGCATTAAGGACATAATTCTTACGTGCAGCAATGAGGATAAACCTCAGATCACGGATCCAATCCGCATCATTGCTACTAACATTTTCAATACAATTTTCTCTAGGAACATATTAAAATAAACATATGAAAGCAACAACGCGAGCTATTGATCTACAACATAATTTGCAAAATACTACGGGACTAAGTTCATGATAAATTAAAGTTCAATTAATCATATTACTTAAGAACTCCCACTTAGATAGACATCTCTCTAGTCATCTAAGTGATTACGTGATCCAAATCAACTAAACCATGTCCGATCATCACGTGAGATGGAGTAGTTTCAATGGTGAACATCACTATGTTGATCATATCTACTATATGATTCACGTTCGACCTTTCGGTCTCCGTGTTCGAGGCCATATCTGTTATATGCTAGGCTCGTCAAGTTTAACCTGAGTATTCCTCGTGTGCAACTGTTTTGCACCCGTTGTATTTGAACGTAGAGCCTATCACACCGATCATCACGTGGTGTCTCAAAGACGAAGAACTTTCGCAGCGGTGCATACTCGGGAGAACACTTCTTGATAATTTTAGTGAGAGATCATCTTATAATGCTACCGTCAATCAAAGCAAGATAAGATGCATAAAGGATAAACATCACATGCAATCAATATAAGTGATATGATATGCTCATCATCATCTTGTGCTTGTGATCTCCATCGCCAAGCACCGTCATGATCACCATCGTCACCGCGCGACACCTTGATCTCCATCGTAGCATCGTTGTCGTCTCGCCAACTATTGCTTCTACGACTATCGCTCTTGCTTAGTGATAAAGTAAAGCAATTACATGGCTTTTGCATTTCATACAATAAAGCGACAACCATATGGCTCCTCGCGATTGCCGATAACTCGGTTACAAAACATGATCATCTCATACAATAAAATATAGCATCACGTCTTGACCACATCACATCACAACATGCCCTGCAAAAACAAGTTAGGCGTCCTCTACTTTGTTGTTGCAAGTTTTACGTGGCTGCTACGGGCTGAGCAAGAACCGTTCTTACCTACGCATCAAAACCACAACGATAGTTTGTCAAGTTGGTGCTGTTTTAACCTTCGCAAGGACCGGGCGTAGCCACACTCGGTTCAACTAAAGTGAGAGAGACAGACACCCGCCGGTCACCTTTAAGCAACGAGTGCTCATGGCGGTGAAACCAGTCTCGCGTAAGCGTCTGGCGTAATGTCGGTCCAGGCCGCTTCATCTCACAATACCGCCGAACCAAAGTATGACATGCTGGTAAGCAGTATGACTTATATCGCCCACAACTCACTTGTGTTCTACTCGTGCATATGACATCAACGCATAAAACCAGGCTCGGATGCCACTGTTGGGGAACGAGTAATTTCAAAAATTTCCTACGCACACGCAAGACCATGGTGATGGCATAGCAGCGAGAGGGAGAGTGTCGTCCACGTACCCTCGTGACCGAAAGCGAAGCGTTATAACAACGCGGTTGATGTAGTCGACGTCTTCACGATCCGACCGATCCAAGCACCGAGCGACGACACCTCCGAGTTCTGCACACGTTCAGCTCGATGGCGATCACGGACTCGATCCAGCAAAGTGTCGGGATGAGTTCCGTCAAGACGACGGCATGGTGGCGATGATGATGCTCCACCGACGCAGGGCTTCGCCTAAGCTCATGACGATATGACTTCACCGGCGCAGGGCTTCGCCTAAGCTCGCGACGATATGACGAAGTGGAATATGGTGGAGGGGCACCGCTGACACGGCTAAGGAACGATCCGTAGATCAACTTGTGTGTCATGGGGTGCCCCTGCCCTCAGTATATAAAGGAGCAAGGAGGAGGTGGCCGGCCAAGGAGGAGGCGCGCAAGGGGGAGTCCTACTCCCACCGGAGTAGGACTCCTCCTTTCCTAGTAGGAGTAGGAGAGAAGGAGGGGAAGGGAGGAAGGGTGCGGCCCCTCCCCTAGTCCAATTCGGACTAGGCCTTGGGCGCGCGCCTGCCCTAGGCAGCCCCTCTCTTTTTCTGCAGGGCCCAATAAGGCCCAATACTTCTCCCGGTGAATTCCGTAACTCTCCGGTACTCGAAAAATACCGAATCATTGGAACCTTTCGAACTCGAATATAGTCGTCCAATATATCGATCTTTACGTCTCGACCATTTCGAGACTCCTCGTCATGTCCCCGATCTCATCCGGGACTCGAACTCCTTCGGTACATCAAAACTCATAAACTCATAATATAACCGTCATCGAAACCTTAAGCATGCGGACCCTACGGGTTCGAGAACTATGTAGACATGACCTAGAACTATTCTTGGTCAATAACCAATAGCGGAACCTGGATGCCCATATTGGTTCCTACATATTCTCGAAGATCTTTATCGGTCAAACCGCATAACGACATACATTGTTCCCTTTGTCATCGGTATGTTACTTACCCGAGATTCGATCGTCGGTATCCAATACCTAGTTCAATCTCGTTACCGGTAAGTCTCTTTACTCGTTCCGTAATGCATCATTCCGTAACTAACTCATTAGCTACATTGCTTGCAAGGCTTATAGTGATGTGCATTACCGAGAGGGCCAGAGATACCTCTCGAGCAATCGGAGTGACAAAACCTAATCTCAAAATCGCCAACCCAACATGTACCTTTGGAGACACCTGTAGTACTCCTTTATAATCACCCAGTTACGTTGTGACGTTTGGTAGTACCCAAAGTGTTCCTCCGGTAAACGGGAGTTGCATAATCTCATAGTTACAGGAACATGTATAAGTCATGAAGAAAGCATTAGCAATATACTAAACGATCAAGTGCTAAGCTAACGGAATGGGTCATGTCAATCACATCATTCTCCTAATGAGGTGATCCCATTAATCAAATGACAACACATGTCTATGGTTAGGAAACACAACCATCTTTGATTAATGAGCTAGTCTAGTAGAGGCATACTAGTGACTATCTGTTTGTCTATGTATTCACACATGTATTATGTTTCCGGTTAATACAATTCTAGCATGAATAATAAACATTTATCATGGTATAAGGAAATAAATAATAACTTTATCATTGCCTCTAGGGCATATTTCCTTTAGCGAAGGGCCAGGTAATGGGGATTGTTTGGAGGGCGGTGGGTGGCATATGGCTTTGGTTTGCAAAAAGCTGGCAACCGACGCAACGTTGGACCAAGTCCTGTGCATCAGCCCGGGCCGTCGGCCAGTAGAATCCTGTACGGAAGGCCTTGCTTACAAGGGCCCGGGATGCGGGGTGGTGGCCGCCGAGTCCAGCATGGATTTCAGCCAGGAGTTTTCGCCCTTCCTCTTCGGAGATGCACATTTGAAGGACTCCGATAGTGCTTTTCTTATAAAGCTCTCCCTCGTGGACCTTGTAGGCTTTAGATCACCGCACTATGCAGCGTGCCTCATTTTGGTCCTCGGGAAGTTCCTGCCTGGTTAGGTAGGCTAGGAATGGTTCAGTCCACAGGGCGATGACGGCCATTATTAGGTGGGCTGAAGGTGTTATTTCGGTGGCAGAGCCTCTGATTATGTCAGAGTGTTCGGTTTCTGTTGTGGCCGGGTCCGGACTATTGTTACCGGTGTCCCCTTCCCATACCATAGATGGCTTGAACAACCTTTCCAAGAAGATGTTAGGTGGGACCGCGTCGCGCTTAGCGCCGATACGGGCGAGGATATCCGCCGCCTGATTGTTTTCCCGAGCCACATGGTGGAATTCGAGCCCCTCGAACCGAGCTGACATATTGAGAACGGCGTTGCGATAAGCCGCCATTTTCGGATACTTGGCATCGAAGTCTCCATTTATTTGGGATATTGCGAGGTTCGAGTCCCCGCGCACCTCCAGGCGTAGAATGCCCATGGAAACTGCCATCCGAAAACCATGTAACAGGGCCTCATATTCGGCGGTGTTGTTGGAGTCTGTGTACATTATTTGGAGTACGTATTGGACTGTATCTCCGGTGGGGGACGTTAGGACGACGCCAGCCCCCAGACCAGCCAGCATTTTAGAGTCGTCGAAGTACATAATCCAATTAGAGTACGCGCCGTACTCCTTAGGGAGTTCGGCTTCTGTCCATTCGGCGACGAAATCGGCCAATACTTGCGACTTAATGGCTCGCCGGGTGAGGGAGTCCCGGATTAGGGGGTGTCCGGATAGCCGAACTCTCACCGTTGGCCGGACTCCTGGACTATGAAGATACAAGATTGAAGACTTCGTCCCGTGTCCGGATGGGACTTTCCTTGGCGTGGAAGGCAAGCTTGGCGTCGGATATGTAGATCTCCTACCATTGTAACCGACTCTGTGTAACCCTAACCTATCCGGTGTCTATATAAACCGGAGGGTTTTAGTCCATAGGACGAACAACAATCATACCATAGGCTAGCTTCTAGGGTTTAGCCTCCTTGATCTCGTGGTAGATCTACTCTTGTACTACCCATATCATCAATATTAATCAAGCAAGAGTAGGGTATTACCTCCATCGAGAGGGCCCGAACCTGGGTAAAAACATCGAGTCCCTTGTCTCCTGTTACCATCCGCCTGGACGCACAGTTCGGGACCCTCTACCCAAGATCCGCCGGTTTTGACACCGACATTGGTGCTTTCATTGAGAGTTCCTCTGTGCCGTCGCCATCAGGTAGGATGCCTCATATCGTCTTTAAAGACGATACTATCGCCAAAGGAGCCTTGGCGCTGGCGAACTCTTGACTAGGTGGTTTCTTATGACCGCCGGTCCGCCATCGCGCCGACGATGACCTCTCGAGTCATCGAAACCAATATCCATGTTAGTTCGAACTTGCCGAACAGTTAGATCGATCGAGCTCTCCTCCGTGAGCGAGATCTTGGATCGCATCGCTGCCACAGGAGTCGCCACGGACTACGCCGGATCGGGCCTAAAACCGATCGAGAGAGATCAACTCTCCCGGGCTACCCATCATGTTGCTGTGATAGAGCAGCAATGCGGCGATTCTTCTTGTATCTTAAGGACTAGTTACGTCCGGATTCCCATCCCTCCATGCCGGATTCCCGCAGAGGGAAGGATGTCGATCAAGCCCTGAACTTAAAGTCAGGCGGCGGGTTGGACTCATTGGATAACACTCAAAAATTCAAACTTCCAAGTTCGGAAACTTCTCGGCCCTTGAGTCCTAAATTGGACGGGGTTCCGGATCTAGTTCCACCCGCCCACCAAAACATTAGCGACCTCTCTCGAATTCGGCAAGAGCCCGCTGAAACAGTACATCATTACTGGGCCAGATTCCTCCTGGTTATGAACAGGATAAAGGACTGCCGAGAGGAGGACGCAATCCCAATTTTCTGCAATAATTGCACGGACAAGGGAATCCTAAACGCCATAAGTCGTCGCGAAATTACACGCTTTCTGACTTGGTGACCATAGTACAAAAAGTCTTGTGCGATGGAGAGCGCCAGAAAACCGAAGTAAATTTTGGGATAATCCGCCCGAATACATCCCTAGTCGAAATAAAAGGGTGCATCATTATCAAGCACCGGGTTGAATACCAAAAACCAAAACCCCTAAAGGGTGCGGAACGTCTTGGAGGGTTGGCTAAGCGGACCTGCAAAATTCATAGCACGAGGGCGCCACTCCAACTCATAGCCTTGAGCATGTTGGATACTACGGCGGTGGCTAAAAGTGGCGAAGAGCTTCTAGCTTCAGAATCCCAGCCCAGCAACACCAGTATGGTGTTAACAGTCTTCGAGACTTTCGCATCAAATAACATGCGAAAACGAACACTCCGCAACCTTGCAACAGTCTACCAAGTAGCAACAATAAATGTATGGAGTGACACGGCTATTACCTTTAATGCCAGTGACGAACCTAAATTCTGAACTGCCCGGGCACCAGCCACATTGGTCCTCAGCCCGATTGTAGACGGCTTTCGCCTTACTAAGGTACTCATGGATGGCGGCAGCGGACTAAACCTCATCTATGAGGAAACCCTCCGAAAAATGGAAATAGACTGGAACCGCATTGAGCGAAGCAGCACAACCTTTCGAGGAATAATCCCTAGCCGGGAAGCATGCTGCACAGGAAAAATCACGCTGGACGTAGTGTTCGGCTCGCCGGACAATTACAGGTCCGAGGAGGTCACATTTCAAGTGGCCCCGTTCAACAGCGGATATCATGCTTTATTAGGACGAGAGGCATTCACAATTTTTCAAGCAATACCCCATTATGGGTACATGAAGCTTAAAATGCCGGTCCTAACGGAATCATCACTCTCGCTAGTGATCCGAACATAGCACTCGCGCGAAAACAAAACAGCCGCACTAGCCCTCGAGGCACTATCAAAGCCCTAGTGGCGAGGAACTCACCATGATCGCTCCACGGTGAACAGGACGATGTGATACTTGATAAAAGATCCAAGTCCACCTCTTTTAAACCTGCGGATGAAATAGTCAAATTCCAAGTCCACCCAACGGACCCTGCAAAGACGGCCTCCATTCGGGCACAATTAAACCCTGATGTAGATGCCGCACTACGAGAATTTCTATAAGAAAACTGGGACATCTTTGCCTGTCACCCTTCAGACATGCCAGGAATCCCGCGTCAGCTGGCCGAGCACAGCCTAAATATTCTAAAAGGATTCAAGCCAGTCAAACAGGCTCTTCGGCGCTTTTCCGAACCCAAGAGACATGCCATGGGAGAGGAGCTAGCCAAACTTTTGGAAGCCGGATTCATCAGAGATATAAAACATCCGGACTGGCTAGCAAACCTGGTGATGGTACCAAGAAGGATAAATCCTGGCGCCTATGTGTTGATTTCAAAGACCTTAATAAGGCTTGCCCAAAGGATCCCTTCCCTCCCTCAAATTGATCAAATCATTGGCCTTCTGCAAGACACGACTCATTGTGCTTCCTCGACGCTACTCTGGCTACCACCAAATAAAGATGGCGGAGCCAGACCAAGCTGCAACAACATTCATCACTCCATACGGCCCGTTCTGCTTCAACACAATGCCCTTTGGGCTCAAAAACACCGGCGCGACATATCAGCACATGATTCAGACAAGTCTGGCAAACCAGATCGGCAAAACGGTGGAAGCATATGTAGATGACGTGGTCGTCAAAACCAAGCACGTCGAAACTATAGTAGACGACTTGAGGCTCACATTCGACAATCTTCGAAAATATGACATCAAGCTCAATCCGGAAAAATGCGTCTTCGGCGTTCCAGCCGGAAAGCTCCTGGGCTTCATTGTGTCCGGTAGAGGAATTGAAGCAAACCCAGCCAAGATTCGAGCTCTGTCACAATTGGATATTCCAAAAGACCTCAAACAAATACAAAAATTGACGGGATGCGTAGCGGCTCTAAGCCGCTTTATCTCCCGTTTAGGAGAAAAGGCATTACCTCTTTACCGCCTCCTCCGCCGCACCGAACACTTCGAGTGGACGGATGCCGCCACGGCCGTACTCGAAGAAATAAAGGCCATTTTGGCAACAAATCCGGTCCTGGCCGCGCCCAACATGGGCGAACCAATGCTATTATATATCGCCGCAACACATCAAGTTGTCAGCGCGGTGCTCGTTGTCAAGCGAAAGCGGACGGACACGGTTCCCTGTTCAAAACCGGTTTATTATGTGTCCTTGTCCTAACTCCATGCAAGTCCCAGTACCCACACTATCAAAAGATAGCATACGTGGTGTTCATGGCATCCCGGAAGCTGCGACACTACTTTCAAGAGTGTTCGATAACGGTAGCCTCCGAAGTACCTCTTAATGACATTATAAACAACCGCGACGCGACGTGTCGGATTGTCAAATGGGCCATAGAGCTCCTCCCATTCGACATAACTTATAAGCCACGACGAGCTATTAAGTCGCAGGTTTTGGCCGACTTCGTGGCCAAATGGACTGAAGCCGAACTCCCTAAAGAGTACGGCGCATACACCAATTGGATCATGTACTTTGACGGCTCCAAAATGTTGGCTGGCCTGGGGGCTAGCGTTGTCCTGACGTCCCCAACCGGGGACACAGTCCAAAACGTCCTTCAGATAATGTATACGGACTCCAACAATGCAGCCGAATACGAGGCCCTTCTACACAGCCTCCGGATGGAAGTCTCCATGGGCATTCAACGCCTAGAGGTGCGAGGATTGAACCTCGCAATATCTCAAATAAGCGGGACTTTGATGCCAAAGATCCGAAAATGGCAGCATACCGCAATGCGGTCCTAAAATGTCGGCCGCGGTTGAAGGGCTCGAATTTCATCACATAGCCGGGATAACAACCAGCGGCGGATATATTGGCACGCATCGGTGCAAAACGCGATGCCGTCCCACCCAATATCTTTCTGGAACGGCTGTTCAAGCCATCCGTACTATGGGAAGGGAATCCGGCAATAACAATCTGGACCCAACCGCACCGCCTGACGCCGAACACTCTGACACAATCGGAGGCTCCGCCCCCGAGATAACACCCTCTGCTCACAAAATAATGGCGGTTATCGCCCCGTGGATGGAACCATTCCTAGCCTACCTAACTAGGCAGGAACTCCCCGAAGACCAAAATGAGGCTCGCTGCATAGTACGACGCTCTAAAGCCTATAAAGTCCATGAGGGAGAGCTTTATAAGAAAAGCACTACCGGAGTCCTTCAAAGGTGTATCTCCGAAGAGGAAGGTGAAACCTCTGGCTGAAATTCATGCCGGGGGTGGGCACCACGCCGCAGCCCGGCCCTTGTAGGCAAGGTCTTCCGACAGGATTTTATTGGCCGACGGCCCGGCAATCTGCAGGACTTAGTCCAACGATCGTCGGTTGCCAGACTTTTGCTAACCAAAGCCACATGCCACCCACGCCCTTAAAACTATACCCATCACCTGGCCGTTCGCGGTCTAGGGGCTTGACATGGTTGGACCCCTTAAGGGAGGAACCCACAAGCAAAAATACCTATTGGTCATGGTGGATAAATTCACCAAATGGATAGAGGCCAAACCTGTTAAAACAGCCGAATCTGGACCGGTGATAGAATTCATATCAGGGATAGTGCACCGTTACGGTGTCCCCCACAGTATCATCACTGATAATGGCACCAACTTCACGGCCGATGAGGTCAAATTATGGTGCAAAAACATGGGCATCAAGCTCGATTACGCCTCAGTCTATCACCCTCAAACCAACGGCCAAGTCGAGCAGGCAAATGGTCTAATCATGGCGGCATTAAACCCGGACTAGTGCGGTCCCTCAAGGAATCTAACACGCCTTTGGGTTGAGGAGCTCGACTCCGTACTCTGGGGGCTGCGGACCACGCTGAATCGTACTACCGATTCACACCATTCTTCATGGTGTATGGCGCAGAGGTAGTCTTGCCCTGCGACATAATACATGACTCACCTCGCGTGCGCATGTATGAAGAAAGAGAGGCCGAGCTTGATCGGCAGGACAGTTTGGACGCATTGGAGGAGGAGCGTGACGTGGCAAAAGCTCGTTCCACATTCTATCAATAGCAGGCTCGAAGATATCAAAGCAGGGAAGTACGGACCAAAGCTTATAACGTTGGCGAACTAGTTCTCGCTGCCGGACAAGAAAAAGGACAAACTCAAGCCCAAATGGGAAGGTCCCTTCATCATCGATCAGGTCCTAACCGGCGGGGCATACCGTCTGCGAAACGCACCGGATAACCGACTCGAGCTGAACCCATGGAACGCAGCCCGTCTACGAAGATTCTACGCCTAAGTGCCGGACTCCAAGTTTGTCTCCTTCCTCCGTCCGCATTTTTTATTTTTTGCTTTTTGCTGTCTTTTATTTCTCTCCTTCCTCCTTCTTCTTCTTGTAGCCTCTAGAGGCTCGTTTGCGCTTTTATCGCACGCACTTGACGCGCTGTCCGCGCTCATTATACCTGGGGGCTTCTTTAACAGAAGCTTGTTTATACGGGCTTCATGCCCAACACATGCGTTAAACTTCCGCATGTACCTTTTATTCACCATTATATGCATCGATATGACTTAAGTTTTGGCCAAGCTGGGTTGCCTGGCTCCTGTGCTTACCCCTACATTCCTGATTGTTCGGCTAGGTGGTAAAGGAGCACCTCTGCGATTATTCTTGCCGGGTCAGCGGATGTGTACCTCAGTGGGTGAAGCGAAGCTAAGCGTTCTTAAGGGAATATTCGGTCGGTGAACTGAAAGATGATTTTAACTATTTAGCCATCTGCCCCAGATCATTTTCTGCTTTCATAGCAGCTTTGACATGCACTTTAGGGCATGCATCCCAAATGAAAGGAACCCTTAGCGGAACTATTCTCCCTGGAAGATGTTTCTTACTACCCGTGTAATATAACATAACTAATTGGGCACTTATGCGATACAGCAACAATGACCCCTCGCCTTGTCTCCATGCATACCACGGTTCTTATATAACCACGAAGGTATTGGACACTCCGGACTATTGGGTCCGGAGGTCGGCTTAAAAGATCCGCTATGACAAGCGATCTACAATCCGGCTAGAAGACATTCTTTCATGTCATATTTTTACATAGTCAACTCGACTCATTGTATTCCTCCTCAACGCCATCTAATAGGCTATCTAATTCACAATCTTGCTGGGAAGACTTGGCGGCCAATTCTACTTGGCCGTACACTAAGCTTACAGGGATCTCCATCCCATCCGGCCCCACAGGTCCGACCTCGGCCATGTGGTTTGGGTCAGCCTTCGTGTACCGCGTCTTTACCATGGCCCAGGCCTCCCTGGCGCCTTGACGGCAGGCCAATATCTTCCATAGCCGGAAGCGCCGCCGTGCTCCTTGAAGCCGCTCTGCCAGCTCCCCAATGCCTTCGGCGGGGAGATAGATGGCCACAAGGCTGGCGATGCCTTTCATCACCTGCCGGACTCGTTCGTGCAGCTGACGTAGTTCGGGAAGAAGATCACCCGAAGAACTGGGCATCTCCTCCTCAGGACGACCTGTGAGCAAACCTACATACATGTTTATGTTAGTCGCCTTCCTCGCCGAACTCTTTCACAGTTCGTCGAAAGCACTTACTGAAAATGCCGCGACGAAGCCGCCGATTCTCCTTTACGGCGTCAGACAACTGGGCACGAACATCCTTTAGTTCCTCACCCAGCTTGGTGTTGGCGTCTTGGAGGTTATTTTTCTCCTGCCACACCCTCGTAAGCACGCTCTCGCCGGCCTTTAGCTGGCGCAAGAGCCGCTGCTTGTCCGGATCTAGTCTGGCGCCATCTGCAATATTTTTGTCAGATTTACGAACCCGCCGCATTTCATAAACTATTTTTAAAGCGTATATTACCAGTGGGGGTCTCTGCGGCTCCCCCTGTAGCGGCTAGTGCGGCCTCAAGTTGGGCCTTGCATTCTTCAAGCTCCTGGGACAGTCGGGTATTCTTTTCTGTAAGATCCTGCATAACAAATGACCTTAAATCAGTTATTCTAACTATTTTAAGTCTCGGGGGCTACTGGCATATATAACTGTCAGATTTCCTTACCCGTATGTCCTTCACATACTGCTCCGTGGCTCTGGCTAGACCATCTTGAGCGGCACGGAGGTGCGCATCTCCCGAATCGAAGGCATTCAAGGCCTCCTGGGAGAACATGCATCACGAAGAACTGTCCGGCGGCGCCTGTGATTCAAGGCGCTCTCCACCTCGGAGTTGGTGGCGGACAACCTGTCGACATCCTCTGTCGGAGGAGCATCCGACGCACGTCTCGTGCTCGCCTCAGCCTCCGGACCCGGCTTTGAAGCCTGGCGGTGAAGGTTCGATTATAACGTCTCCGGACTCGATCCGATTTAACGCTCTTTTTCCTGAAAAGAGCACCAGCGTTAGTACGCCTTCCAAGAATCAATCCTTGGAGTATGGTGACACGCCATACCATTGCGGCGGAGTTTTGATCCGGACCGCACTTCTTTTTAGCCTGCGGGGCCGCACTGCCCTTTGTTGGCCAGCCGCCGCGGGCTCGGCTTCTGCCTCGAGGGTTCCCCTGCAAGCACCATTGGTATCTGGTGATCAACAATAAGCATGGATGGGTCATTATCGGGTTTTGGGATCTCGGTCTCATTTACTGCGAGGTGGAAGTATTAGGGGTAATCAGCCGTGATGGCACCAAAGCATTGTCGATGCTAAGTTGGTGGAATACCCGTCAATCAACTCCACCTTTATATCCGCATCCTCTTCGAGGTCGGATCGAGGACCGTTCGGATCCTCGGGTTGTGGGGCGGGCTGTGTATCTTCTCCACAGTCCGGCGCAGTTCCTGCGCAGAAACCACAAAATGAGATATTTAACCATGGGAACATGGATCGGACAGGTCACAAAGATGTTTGCTTACCCAGCTCCGAGGATTATTCGAAGAAAACTCCTTCAGTGGATTGACACGGAGGAAATCCTCCTCCTCCCCTTTATACATGGCAGACAAGATCTTCACCTGTTCAGTGACCGATCCTGGCCCTTTGCGACCATGGCGGGTGGCATCGTCCTCCCCGTTGAAGTCCCACATGGGGTGGCCCCTGTATTGGAGCGGCTGCACTCCCCTCATTATGCAGATTGCCATGACTCCTATCATGGTCAATCCGGCATGAGCCAGTAACCTTATTCGGCTCATCAAATAAAGAACATCCCGGTCATCTTCTCTCCGGGGGCTCCGAGGGCGCCAGCTTAGGCGCTTCTTCAGAGGAGCATTGCTGAACTCCGGAAGGCCAATCCGAACAAGATCTGGCAGCGGGACATCCTCCATGTAAAACCATTCCGAAGGCCAGTCTTCAGACGCCTTCTTTGGGGTTCCGGATAGGTATCCGGTCCCGGCGATCCGCCATAGCTCGGCTCCGCCCACTTGATATATTGACCCCTCATGAGAACGGGGTACTAGGCAGAATATTCTCTTCCACAGCCCGAAATGAGCCTCGACGCCCAAGAATAGTTCGCAAAGGGCCACGAAGCCCGCGATGTGCAAGATGGAGGCAGGAGTAAGATGGTGCAACTGGAGGCCGTAGAACTCCAGGAGCCCCCGGAGAAACGGATGGATTGGAAATCCGAGTCCTCTTACTAGATAAGAGATGAAGCATACCCGCTCTCCTTTAGAGGGATCGGGGACGCTCTCCGCTTGCTTTCCGCCCTTGTAGGTGGCAAGTCCGGCTCGAACCGGGACCATGAAGGCCGGGGGGAGAAATCCCTTGGCTTGGAGTATAACTAGCTTGCTATGCGGGACTGAGCATCTCTGCCAATTTCCTGGCTGGGGGCTGGGAACGCGAGAGGAGGAGCCGCGTCGACTGTCCATGATGGAATGGGCTTTGGTCAGAGGCGCTCCGGTGAAAGCTCGCAAAGGGGGGATGGTGTGACTCAGATCTAGATCCTTGCCCCTTTTATAGGCGGCTCCTTTGCGCGGCTAGGGGGGTAATTGTAAAAATATCCTGGCTTTTCGCATTCATTCAAACATGTGGAAGATGGCCATTATTGGGCGTAGAAGCCGAGGAGCGCAACATTTATCAGAAGCCGGACACTATTCGACAAGTATATGGAATTTGGAGAAGAACCCACCTCGCAATGCCGAAGACAATCAACGTGCCGGACTCATCGTCATTGAAGCCTGGTTCGGGGGCTACTGAGGGAGTCCCGGATTAGGGGGTGTCCGGATAGCCGAACTCTCACCGTTGGCCGGACTCCTGGACTATGAAGATACAAGATTGAAGACTTCGTCCCGTGTCCGGATGGGACTTTCCTTGGCGTGGAAGGCAAGCTTGGCGATACGGATATGTAGATCTCCTACCATTGTAACCGACTCTGTGTAACCCTAACTTATCCGGTGTCTATATAAACCGGAGGGTTTTAGTCCGTAGGACGAACAACAATCATACCATAGGCTAGCTTCTAGGGTTTAGCCTCCTTGATCTCATGGTAGATCTACTCTTGTACTACCCATATCATCAATATTAATCAAGCAGGAGTAGGGTATTACCTCCATCGAGAGGGCCCAAACCTGGGTAAAAACATCGAGTCCCTTGTCTCCTATTACCATCCGCCTAGACGCATAGTTCGGGACCCCCTACCCGAGATCCGCCGGTTTTGACACCGACACCGGGGTTTATATGTTATGTCGAACGGGAGGATCTCTATGGCCCATTTGGCAATCCGGCCCGTGGCATCACGGTTGTTTATTATGTCGTTGAGTGGTACTTCCGAGGCCACTGTGATCGAACACTCTTGAAAGTAGTGTCTTAGTTTCCGGGATGCCATGAATACCGCATATGCTATCTTTTGATAATGCGGGTACCGTGATTTGCATGGAGTGAGGACAGTGGATACATAATATACCGGCTTTTGAAGGGGGCATTTATGTCCGTCTGTTTCTCGTTCGACGACGAGCACTGCGCTTACAACTTGATGAGTTGCCGCTATATATAGCAGCATTGGTTCGCCGATGTTTGGCGCGGCCAGGATTGGGTTGGTGGCCAGTATGGCTTTTATTTCTTCCAATCCGGCCGTGGCAGCATAAGTCCACTCGAAGTGTTCGGTGTGCTGAAGAAGGCGATAAAGCGGCTTAAGGCCGCCACGCATCCAGTTAATTTCTGAATTTGTTTGAGGTCCGTTGGAATAGCCAACTATGACAGGGCTCGGATTTTAGCCGGATTTTCTTCAATTCCTCTACTGGAGACAATGAAGCCCAGGAGCTTTCCGGCGGGTACGCCGAAAACGCATTTTTCTGGATTGAGCTTGATGTCGTATGTTCGAAGATTGTCGAACGTGAGCCTCAAGTCGTCTATTAAAGAGTTGACGTGTCTGGTTTTGACGACCACATCATCTACGTATGCCTCCACTGTTTTGCCGATCTGCTTTTCTAGACATGTCTGAATCATGCGTTGATACGTTGCGCCGGCGTTTTTGAGCCCGAAGGGCATTGTGTTGAAACAGAAAGGGCCGTATGGCGTGATAAAGGTCATTGCGGCTTGGTCGGACTCTGCCATATTAATTTGGTGGTAGCCGGAGTATGCGTCGAGGAAGCACAATGAGTCGTGTCTTGCGGTAGCGCCGATAATTTGATCGATGCGACGGAGGGGGAAGGGATCCTTTGGGCAAGCCTTGTTGAGGTCTTTAAAATCGACACATAGGCGTCAGGATTCGTCCTTCTTTGGTGCCATCACCAGGTTTGCTAGCCAATCCGGATGTTTTATTTCTCTAATGAATCTGGCCTCCAATAACTTGGCTAGTTCCTCTTCCATGGCTTGTCTCTTAGGTTCAGAGAAACGCCGAAGAGTCTGCTTGACCGGCTTGAATCCTTTTAAAATGTTAAGGCTATGCTCGGCCAACCTGCGTGGGATTCTTGGCATGTCTGAGGGATGCCAGGCAAATATGTCCCAATTCTCGCGCAGGAACTCCCGTAGTGCGGCGTCTATAGCGGGGTTTAACTGTGCCCCGATGGATGTTGTTTTTGTAGGGTCCGTTGGGTGGACTTGGAATTTGACTATTTCATCCGCTGGTTTAAAAGAGGTGGACTTGGGTCTCTTGTCGAGTATCACGTTGTCCATGTCCATTGTGGAGCGTAGCGCAGTTAATTCCTCTGCCGCGAGGGCTTCGGATAATGCCTCGAGGGCCAGTGCGGCTGTTTTGTTTTCGGTGCGGAGCGCTATGTCCGGATCACTAGCTAGAGTGATGATTCCATTGGGCCCGGCATTTTGAGCTTCATGTACCCGTAATGGGGTATGGCTTGGAAGATCGTGAATGCCTCCCGCCCTAAAAGGGCGTGATATCCGCTACTGAACGGGGCTTCTTGGAATGTAATTTCTTTGGACCTATAATTGTCCGGAGTGCCGAATACCACATCTAGTGTGATTTTTCCAGCGCAGCGTGCCTCCCAACTAGGGATGATTCCTCTGAAGGTCGTGCTGCTTTGCTCAATGCGGTTCCTGTCTATTTCCATTTTTTTGAAGAGTTTCCTCATAGATGAGGTTTAATCCGCTGCCGCCATCCATGAGCACTTTAGTGAGCCGAAAGCCGTCCACAATTGGACTAAGAACCAATGCGGCTGGTGCTCGAGTTGTTCAGAATTTAGGTTCGTCACTGGCGTTGAAGGTAATAGCCATGTCGCTCCATGGATTTATTGCTGCCACGTGGCAGACTTCGGCAAGGCTACGGAGTGCTCGCTTTTGCCTATTATTTGAGGCGAATGTCTTGAAGACTGTCAGTACTGTATTGCTATCCACGGGATGGTGGTCTACGGTGTTTTGAATGAGGATATCCTCACTGCTTTTGGCCACCTGCCGAAGTACCCAACATGCTCTCAAGCTGTGCGTTGGTATGGTATCCGTTGTACTGTAGATTTTGCAGGGCCCGTTAAGCCATCCATCCAATACAGTTCCACACCCTGAAGTGGGCTTTTGCTTCTTTGTAATTGAGTCGGGTGTCTTATGAGAGTGCACCCTTTTGATTCGGATTGGGTGTTTAGTCAGAGCCGGATTATCCCAGAATTTTGTTTCAGTTTTCTAGGCGCTTTCCATCACACAGTACTTTCGTACTATGGCCGCCAAGTCAGCGAAGCGTGCTATGTCATGGCGACTTATGGCGTTAAGTATTCCCTTGTCCATGCAATTATTGCAGAAGAATGAGATTGTGTCTTCCTCGCGACAGTCCTTAACCTTGTTTACTACAAGGAGGAATCTAGCCCAATAATGATGTACTGTTTCCAGGGGCTCTTGCCTAATGTGGGAAAGATTGATTATATCTGGGTGGGTGGGTGGATTTGAATCCGAACTCTGACCCGATCTGAGACCCAGGGGCGGAGGAGTTTCCGATCTTGGCAGTTCGGGCTCCGGGATGTTGCCCAATAGGTCTGGCCCGCTGCCTGATTCTAGGTTCAAGGCTTGGGGGATGTCCTTCCAGAAGCGGTATCCGCTCAGAGAGCTCGGGAATCGGACATAGTTTGTCCTCAAGATAGAGGAAGAATTGCCGCATTGTTCCTCCACCACCGCTATCTGATGGGTGACCGGCGAAGAGTTAATCTCCCTTTGGTCGGGTTTAAGCCCAATCCGATCATAGTCCGTAGCGACCCCCAAAGCGGCGATGCGATCCAAGAGCTCGTTTAGCGAAGAGAGCTCCATTGGATTCATCTGCCCGACAAATTCCGAACCGACGTGGAGGCTGTTTTCGATGACCCAAGAAGTCATTGTCGGTGCAGCAGCCGAACGGGCGGTCATGACGAAGCCGCCAAGCCGGAGAGTTTGGCCGACAGCCAGGGCTCCTCCAGCAGTGACGCTGTCCTTGACAACGAGATGAGGCATCCTTACTTGCGGTGACAGCACAGTGGAACTCTCAATGAAAGCACCAATGTCGGTGTCAAAACCGGCGAATCTCGGGTAGGGGGTCCCGAACTGTGCGTCTAAGGCGGATGGTAACAGGAGGCGGGGGACACGATGTTTACCCAGGTTCGGGCCCTCTCGATGGAGGTAATACCCTACTTCCTGCTTGATTGATCTTGATGATATGAGTATTACAAGAGTTGATCTACCACGAGATCGTAAAGGCTAAACCCTAGAAGCTAGCCTATGGTATGATTGTTGTTGTCCTACGGACTAAACCCTCCGGTTTATATAGACACCGGAGGGGGCTAGGGTTACACAGAGTCGGTTACAATGGGAGGAGATTTACATATCCGTATCACCAAGCTTGCCTTCCACGCCAAGGAGAGTCCCATCCGGACACGAGACGAAGTCTTCAATCTTGTATCTTCATAGTCCAACAGTCCGGCCAAAGGATATAGTCCGGCTGTCCGGATACCCCCTAATCCAGGACTCCCTCACTTGCCGTTCATCGGGCAAGTCCACCAAAGTCCATACTTTGTTCTCATACATGGATCCTATCTCGGATTTCATGGCTTCCAGCCATTTGTTGGAATCCGGGCCCACCATCGCTTCTTCATAGCTCATAGGTTCATCGTTGTCCAACAACATGACCTTTAAGACAGGGTTACCACTGAGAAGTTGTACACACCCTTGTCCACCTACGAGGTTCGATAGTAACTTGATCTGAAGCTCCATGATCATAATCATTAGCTTTCTCTTCAACTGAGGTAGGTGCCACAGAAAACATCTTTCTATGCTGCGCTACTCTCTGGTTGAAGTGAAGGTTCAACAATCTCACCAAGTTCTATCTTCCTCCCACTCAATTCTTTCCGCTTTGGGTTCGAGCTTTCTGGCCGAAGCCTATCGACATAAGCATCATAGCCCCAAACCTTAAGAAACAACAACTTAGGTTTCTTGCCAAACCATAGTTCATACGGTGTCATCTCCACGGACTTAGATGGTACCCTAAAAGTGAATGTAATTGTCTCTAATGCATAACCCCAAAATAATAGCGGTAGATCGATAAGAGACATCATAGATCGCACCATATCCAGTAGGGTGCGATTACGACGTTCGGACACACCATTACGCTATGGTGTTCCAGGTGGGTCAACTGTGAAACGATTCCACCTTGTCTTTAGTGATTGCCAAACTCATAACTCAGATACTCTCCCCTTGATCAGATCGTAGGAACTTGATCTTCTTGTTATGATGATTCTCAACTTCACTCTGAAATTGCTTGAACTTTTCAAACATTTCAGACTTATGCTTCATTAAGTAAATATACCCATATCTACTCATTTCATCAGTGAAGGTGAGAAAATAACGAGATCCACGGCGTGCGTCAACACTCGTCGGACCGCACATAGCAGCATGTGTGATTTCCAACAAGTCACTTGCCCGTTCCATTGTTCCAGAAAATGGGGTTTTAGTCATCTTGCCTATGAGGCATGGTTCACATGTGCCAGGTGATTCAAAATCAAGTGACTCCAAAAGTCCATTAGCATGGAGGTTCTTCATGCGCTTTACACCAATATGACCTAAGTGGCAGTGCCACAAGAAAGTGGTACTATCATTATCAACTCTACATCTTTTGGCACCAATGTTATGAACATGTGTATCACTATGACCGAGATTCAATAAACCATTCACATTGGGTGCATGACCATAGAAGGTGTTATCCATACAAACAGAATAACCATTATTCTCTGACTTAAGTGAATAACCGTATTGCAATAAACATGATCTAATCATGTTCATGCTCAACGCAGACACCAATGCAAACAACATTTATCTGGGTTCAATACTAATCCTGAAGGTAGAGGGAGCGTGCGATGGCGATCATATCATCCTTGGAAACACTTCCAACACACATCATCACCTCGCCCTTAGCTAGTCTCTATTTATTCTGTAGCTTTTGTTTCGAGTTACCAATATTAGCAACTGAACCGGTATCTAATACCCATGTGGTACTAGGAGTACTAGTAAGGTACACATCAATAACACATATATCAAATATACTTTTGTTGAAGTTGCCAGCCTTCTTATCTACCAAGTATTTGAGGCAGTTCCGCTACCAGTGATCGTTCCCCTAATAGGAGCACTTCGTCTCGGGTTTGGGTTCTTGGGTTTGTTCACTGGAGCGGCAACTGGCTTGCCATTCATGAAGTTTCCCCTTCTTGCCCTTGCCCTTCTTTGAAACCAGTGGTCTTGTTAACCATCAACACTTGATGCTCCTTGTTGATTTCTACCTTTACGGCCTTAAGCATGACGAACAGCTCCGGGATCATCTTCCCTTTGCATGTTATAGTTCATCATAAAACTGTAGTAGCTTGGTGATAGTGACTGGAGAACTTTTGTCAATCACACTCTGGAAGATTAACTCCCACTTGATTCAAGTGATTGAAGTACCCAGACATTCTGAGCACATGCTCACTGGCTGAGCTATTCTCCCCATCTTGTAGGCAAAGATCTTGTCAGAGGTCTCAAACCTCTCAACACGGGCATGAGCCTGAAATACCAATTTCAGCTCTTGGAACATCTCATATGTTCCGTGGCGTTCAAAACGCTTTTGGAGCCCCGACTCTAAGCCGTAAATAATGGCACACTAAACTATCAGGTAGTCATCAGAACGTGTCTGCCATATGTTCACGACATCCATAGACGATGCCAGAGGGGTTGGCACACTGAGCGGTGCATCAAGGACAGAAGCCTTCTGTATAGCAGTGAGGACAATCCTCAGACTACGGCCCTGTCGGCATAATTGCTTACAATATCTTTCAACTTAGTCTTTCTCTAGGAACGTATTAAAACGGGGAGCTAAAGCGCGAGCTATTAATCTACAACATAATTTGCAAAGACAATTTAGACTATGTTCATGATAATTAAGTTCATCTAATCAAATTATTCAATGAACTCCCACTCAGATAGACATCCCTCTAGTCATCTAAGTGATACATGTTCCGAATCGACTAGGCCATGTCCGATCATCACGTGAGACGGACTAGTCATCAACGGTGAACATCTCCATGTTGATCGTATCTACTATACCGACTCATGTTCGACCTTCCGGTCTCTTGTGTTCGAGGCCATGTCTGTACATGCTAGGCTCGTCAAGTCAACCTAAGTGTTTCGCATGTGTAAATCTGGCTTACACCCGTTGTATGCGAACGTTAGAATCTATCACACCCGATCATCACGTGGTGCTTCAAACAACGAACCTTCATAGCGGTGCACAGTTAGGGGGAACACATTTCTTGAAATTTTAGTGAGGGATCATCTTATTTATGCTACCTTCGTTCTAAGCAAATAAGATGTAAACATGACAAACATCACATGCAAATCATAAAGTGACATGATATGGCCAATATCATCTTGCCTTTGATCTCCATCTTCGAGGCGGCATGATCACCTTCAATCCGGCATGACACCATTATCTCCATCATCATGATCTCCATCATCGTGTCTTCATGAAGTTGTCTCGCCAACTATTACTTCTACTACTATGGCTAACGGTTAGCAATAAAGTAAAGTAATTACATGGCGTTTTCATTGACACGCAGGTCATAAAATAAATTAAGACAACTCCTATGGCTCCTGCCGGTTGTCATACTCATCGACATGCAAGTCGTTATTCCTATTACAAGAACATGATCAATTTCATACATCACATATATCATTCATCACATCCTTTTGGCCATATCACATCACATAGCATACCCTACAAAAACAAGTTAGACGTCCTCTAATTGTTGTTGCATGTTTTACGTGGCTGCTATGGGTTTCTAGCAAGAATGTTTCTTACCTACGCAAAAGCCACAACGGTGATATGCCAATTGCTATTTACCCTTCATAAGGACCCTTTTCCTCGAATCCGATCCGACTAAAGTGGGAGAGACAGACACCCGCTAGCCACCTTATGCATCAAGTGCATGTCAGTCAGTGGAACCAGTCTCACATAAGCGTACGTGTAAGGTCGGTCCGGGACGCTTCATCCCACAATGCCGCCGAATCAAGATAAGACTAGTAATGGTAAGCAAACTGAACAAATCATCGCCCACAACTACTTTGTGTTCTACTCGTGCATAGAATCTACGCATAGACCTAGCTCATGATGCCACTGTTGGGGAACATAGTAATAATTCAAAATTTTCCTACGTGTCACCAAGACCAATCTAGGAGATGCTAGCAACGAGAGAGAGGGAGTGCATCTTCATACCCTTGAAGATCGCTAAGCGGAAGCGTTACAAGAACGCGATTGATGGAGTCGTACTCGTGGCGATTGAAATCGCGGAAGATCCGATCCAAGCGCCAAACGGACGGCGCCTCCGTGTTCAACACACGTACAGCCCGGGGACGTCTCCTCCTTCTTGATCCAGCAAGGGGAGAGGAGAAGTTGAGGGAGAGCTCCAGCAGCACGACGGCGTGGTGGTGGAGCTTGCGGTTCTCCGGCAGGGCTTCGCCAAGCACTACACGATCTTGTGTTATGCTTAGGATTTGGTCTTGTCCATCAAATCATTCTCCTAATGATGTGATCCCGTTATCAACGACATCCAATGTCCATGGTCAGGAAACCATGATCCTCTATTGATCAACGAGCTAGTCAACTAGAGGCTTACTAGGGACATATTACTATCTATGTATTCACACATGTATTACGGTTTCCGGTTAATACAATTATAGCATGAACAATAGACAATTATCATGAACAAGGAAATATAATAATAACCATTTTATTATTGCCTCTAGGGCATATTTCCAACAAATATTAGTGAGTAGTAGATACTGTTCGCGCTGGTCATGGAGGAAGTCGGTGAGGCCTGCATTCTCGGCCAAGTGATAAAAATCATCATAAATTCCGGCGGCTCTCAAGAATGCATCACAAGGCCATTTTCAAGGCCGAACCTCCGCAGTGAGAGGAAGATTGTATTTGGCCTTTTTGTTCTCCTCATTCTGATTATCCTTCGAGCTTCGGCTCGAAGAGCCCCTCAACAATCTCTTTATCATTTTCTTTCTCTGGAAAATTTCTGAAATTTTTAGTGACTCAAAATAAAAGCGAATAAAACTAAACAAGATTGATAGCAACTACTTCCACAAGTGCCTAGAGACTATATCATGCATTAGAACTAATTGGGACCATATAAATTTGACATGCAAGCTCAAGAACAGGGTCACCTTAGCAGCAAAAAATTGCAATAAATAAAGCACTAGAACAAAAACTAATTGGACCATTGGAGGAGTCACATACCGAAGAACAATCCCCCAAAACAGTTTTCTGAATGGAGCTTTGAGCAAGGAGATCGAAAATGGCAGCAAGGTGAGCTAGAACATGGGTTTGAGCTATGGGAGGATTTTTTCTGGAGGAAGACGAAGTGAGTAGGTGCAGGAATAAGTGGAGGGGGTCCACGTGGGGCCCACAAGGCAAGGAGGCGCGTCCCGGGGGGGTGGGCGCGCCCTGTGCCCTTGTGGCCAAATGGTGGGGCCCCCTGGTGTGTTCTCAGTGCCAGATATTCTTAAATATTCTACAAAAAATCATATTTCACTTTTGGGACGTTTGGAGAATTTTTATTTTCGAGGTATTTTTTATTGCAAGGATAATTCAAAAAACAGACAGAAAATACTATTTTTGATTTATTTAATCTAAATAACAGAAAGTAAAAGGAGGGTACAGAGAGTTGTGCTTTCTAACTTCATCCACCTCATGCTCATCAAAAGGAATTCACTAACAAGGTTGATCAAGTCTTGTTAACAAGCTCTTTCCGGATAACATGAAACCGGAGAATTTTCGAATAACATGAAACCGGAGAATTTTCGAATCACACTAGGTTACCTCAACTGGGATATGCACGTCCCCAACAATAAGAATATCATATTTCTTCTTGACGGTAGGAAGAGGGAATTCAAAACCTCCGGTAGTAATCGCTGAAATTTTTCCAATAGAATATATACTGTGGACTTGAGGTTGTTTCCTCGGAAAGTGTACCGGATTAACATGAAAAGTGAAATTGCCTTTGTTGTAATCAATAACAGCCCATGCATAATTCAAAAAGGGTCTACTAAGGATAATCGACATACTATCGTCCTCGGTAATATCAAGAATAACAAAGTCCGTAAAAATAGTAACGTTTGCAACATCAACATGTTGGGGAACGTTGCAGAAAATTAAAATTTTTCTACGGTTTCACCAAGATCTATCTATGAGTTCATCTAAGCAGCGAGTTCGAGGAGAGAGTTTGCATCTACATACCACTTGTAGATCGATGCAGAAGCGATCGAGGGAGTGGTGATGATGAAGACGTTCCAACGTGATTCCGATCACCGATGACCAAGTGCTGAGCGGACAGCACCTCCGCGTTCAACACACGTGACGGGCGATGGCGTCTCCTTCGTCTTGATCCAGCAAGGAGGAAGGAGAGGTTGAGGAAGATCACTCCAATGGCAGCACGACGGCGTGATGCGAGATGGAGGGATCAGTACTCGGCAGGCTTCGCCAAGCGTGCATGCGGAGGAGGAGAGGTGTTGGGAGGGAGGGCTGCGCCTTCAATGGTGTGTGCAGCCCTCCTCTACCCCTCTATTTATAGGGGAAAGGAGGAGGGGCCGCCCCTTAGATCCATCTAGAGGGGGGCGGACCAAGGGAGGGCTTGCCCCCAAGCAAGGCGCCCCTTAGGGTTTCCCCCTCAACCCTAGGCGCATGGGCCAAGGGAGGGTGCGCCCAGCCCATGAGGGGCTGGCTGCCCTCAAGCAGCCCAAGTGGCCCCCAAAGGGTGGCCCCTCCCGTGGTCCTCCGGAACCCTTCCGGTGGACCCTCCATAAACCGATATGACCGAAACTTTTCGGTGTCCGTTTGATGACTTCCCATATATAAATCTTTACCTCCGGACCATTCCGGAACTCCTCGTGACGTCCGGGATCTCACCCGGGACTCCGAAAAACATTCGGTAATCACATACAAGTCTTCCCATTAACCCTAGCGCCACCGAACCTCAAGTGTGTAGACCCTACGGGTTCGGGAGACATGCAGACATGACCGGGACGCTCTCAGGTCAATAACCAACAGCGGGATCTGGATACCCATGTTGGCTCCCACATGCTCCTCGATGATGTCATCGAATGAACCACGATGTCTAGGGTTCAGGCAACCCCGTATGCTATTCCCTTTGTCAGACGGTATGTTACTTGCCCGAGACTCGATCGTCGGTATCCCAATACCTCGTTTAGTCTCGTTACCGGCAAGTCACTTTACTCGTACCGTAATGCATGATCCCGTGACCATACACTTGGTCACTTTGAGCTCATTATGATGATGCACTACCGAGTGGGCCCAGTGATACCTCTCCGTCATACGGGTGACAAATCCTGTCTCGATCCGTGTCAACCCACAGACACTTTCGGAGATACCTGTAATGCACCTTTATAGTCACCCGATTCGTTGTGGACGTTTGGTACACCAAAGCATTCCTACGGTATCCGGGAGTTACACGATCTCACGGTCTAAGGAAGAGATACTTGACATTGGAAAAGCTCTAGCAAAAGCGAACTACACGATCTTTGTGCTATGCTTAGGATTGGGTCTTGTCCACCACGTCATTCTCCTAATGGCGTGATCCCGTTGTTAATGACATCGATGTCCATAGTCGAAACCATGACTATCGTCGACCAACGAGCTAGTCAACTAGAGGCTTACTAGGGACGTATTGTGGTCTATGTATTCACACGTGTATCACGATTTCCGTATGATACGCTTATAGCATAAATAAAGACAATTATCATGAACAAGGAAATATAATAATAATACTTTTATTATTGCCTCTAGGGCATATTTCCAACAGTCTCCCACTTGCACTAGAGTCAATAATCTAGTTTACATTGTGATGAATCGAACACCCATAGAGTTACGGTGTTGATCATGTTTTGCCCATGGAAGAGGTTTAGTCAGCGGATCTGCGACATTCAGATCCGTATGCACTTTACAAATTTCTATGTCTCCATCCTGAACATTTTCACGGATGGAGTTGAGCGACGCTTGATGTGCTGGTCTTCTTGTGAAACCTGGGCTCCTTGGCAAGTGCAATAGCTCGGTGTTGTTGTCACAGAAGAGTTTGATCGGCCCCGACGCATTGGGTATGACTCCTAGGTCGGTGATGAACTCCTTCACCCAAATTGCTTCATGCGCTGCCTCCGAGGCTGCCATGTACTCCGCTTCACATGTAGATCCCGCCACGACGCTTCGCTTGCAGCTGCACCAGCCATCTTGCTCCACCATTCAACATATACACGTATCCGGTTTGTGACTTAGAGTCATCAGATCTGTGTCGAAGCTAGCGTCGGCGTAACCTGTTCTGACGAGCTCTTCGTCACCTCCATAAACGAGAAACATGTCCTTTGTCCTTTTCGGTACTTCAGGATATTCTTGACCGCTGTCCGGTGTTCCTTGCGGGATTACTTTGGTACCTTCCTACCAAACTTACGGCAAGGTTTACATCAGGTCTGGTACACAGCATGGCATACATAATAGATCCTATGGCTGAGGCATGGGGATGACACTCATCTCTTCTTTATCTTTTGCCGTGGTCGGGCATTGAGCTGAGCTCAATCTCACACCTTGCAATACAGCAAGAACCCTTCTTGGACTGGTCCATTTTGAACTTCTTCAAAATCTTATCAAGGTATGTGCTTTGTGAAAGACCAATGAGGCGTCTCGATCTATCTCTATAGATCTTGATGCCTAATATATAAGCAGCTTCTCCAAGGTCCTTCATTGAAAAACACTTATTCAAGTAGGCCTTAATGCTGTCCAAGAATTCTATATCATTTCCCATCAAAAGTATGTCATCTACATATAATATGAGAAATGCTACTGAACTCCCACTCACTTTCTTGTAAACGCAGGCTTCTCCATAAGTCTCAAGATAAACCCAAACGCTTTGATCATCTCATCAAAGCGAATGTTCCAACTCCGAGATGCTTGCACCAGCCCATAAATGGATCGCTGGAGCTTGCATACTTTGTCGACATTCTTAGGATCGACAAAACCTTACGGCTGTATCATATACAGCTCTTCCTTAAGATAACCGTTAAGGAACGCTGTTTTGACGTCCATCTGCCATATCTCATAATCATAGTATGCAGCAATTGCTAACATGATTTGGACGGACTTAAGCTTCGCTACGGGAGAGAAAGTCTCATCGTAGTCAATCCCTTGAACTTGCCGATAACCCTTAGCGACAAGTCGAGCTTTATAAATGGTGACATTACCATCCGCGTCCGTCTTCCTCTTAAAGATCCATTTGTTTTCTATCGCTCGCCGATCATCGGGCAAGTCAGTCAAAGTCCACACTTTGTTTTCATACATGGATTCTATCTCGGACTTCATGGCTTCTAGCCATTTGTTGGAATCTGGGCCCGCCATCGCTTCTTCATAGTTGAAGGTTCATTGTTGTCTAACAACATGATTTCCAAGACAGGGTTGCCGTACCACTGCAGTGCGGGCGTGTCCTAGTGGACCTCGAGTTCGGTAGCAACTTGATCCAAGTACCTTGATCATCATCATGAATTTCCTCTTGGTTGGTGTAGGCATCACGGAACATTTTCTGAGCTGCACTACTATCCTGTTCAAGAGGTAGTACTTCATCGAGTTCTACTTTCCTCCCACTTACTTCTTTCGAGAGAAACTCTTTTTCCAGAAAGGTTCCGTTCTTGGCAACAAAGATCTTGCCCTCGGATCTTAAGTAGAAGGTATACCCAATGGTTTCCTTAGGGTATCCTATGAAGACGCATTTTTCCGACTTGGGTTCGAGCTTTTCAGGTTGAAGTTTCTTGACATAAGCTTCGCATCCCCAAACTTTTAGAAACGACAGCTTAGGTTTCTTCCCAAACCATAATTCATACGGTGTCGTCTCAACGGACTTAGACGGTGCCCTATTTAAAGTGAATGTAGCTGTCTCTAGGCGTATCCCCAAAATGATAGCGGTAAATCGGTAAGAGACATCATAGACCGCACCATATCCAATAGAGTGCGATTCTGACGTTCGGACACACCGTTCTGTTGAGGTGTTCGGCGGCGTTAGTTGTGAAACGATTCCACATTTTCTTAAATGTGTACCAAATTCGTGACTTAAATATTCTCCTCCATGATCTGATCGTAAGAATTTTATCTTTCGGTCACGTTGATTCTCTACTTCATTCTGAAATTCCTTGAACTTTTCAAAGGTCTCAGACTTGTGTTTCATCAAGTAGACATACCCATATCTACTCAAGTCATCTGTGAGAGTGAGAACATAACGATACCCTCCGCGAGCCTCAACGCTCATTGGACCGCACACATCGGTATGTATGATTTCCAACAAGTTGGTTGCTCGCTCCATTGTTCGGAGAACGAGTCTTGGTCATCTTGCCCATGAGGCATGGTTCGCATGTGTCAAATGATTCATAATCTAAAGACTCCAAAAGTCCATCAGCATGGAGCTTTTTCATGCGCTTGACACCAATGTGACCAAGGCGGCGATGCCACAAGTATGTGGGACTATCGTTATCAACTTTACATCTTTTGGTATTCACGCTATAAACATGTGTAATACTACGCCGAGATTCATTAAGAATAAACCATTGACCATCGGAGCATGACCATAATACATATCTCTCATATAAATAGAACAACCATTATTCTCGGATTTAAATGAGTAGCCATCTCGCATTAAGCGAGATCCGGATACAATATTCATGCTCAAACTTGGCACCAAATAACAATTATTAAGGTTCATAACTAATCCCGTAGGTAAATGAAGAGGTAGCGTCTTGTGGCGATCACATCGACTCTGGAACCATTCCCGACGCGCGATCGTCACCTCGCCCTTCGCCAGTTTCCGCTTATTCCGCAGCTCCTGCTGTGAGTTACAAATATGAGCAACGGCACCGTATCAAATACCGGGAGTTACTACGAGTAATCGGCAAAGTACACATCAATTACATGTATATCAAATATACCTTTGGTGTTGCCGGCCTTCTTGTCCGCTAAGTATTTGGGGCAGTTCCGCTTCCAAATGACCCTCCTTGCAATAAAAGCACTCAATCTCGGGTTTGGGTCCATTCTTTGACTTCTTCCGGCAACTTGTTTGCGGGCGCGGCAACCTCCTTGCCGTCCTTCTTGAAGTTCTTCTTACCCTTGCCCTTCTTGAACTTAGTGGTCTTATTGACCATCAACACTTGATGTTCTTTCTTGATCTCAACCTCGGCTGACTTGACATAGAGAACACTTCAGAATGGTCTTTACCATCCCCTGCATGTTGTAGTTCATCACAAAGCTCTTGTAGCTTGGTGGGAGCGATGGAGGATTCTTTCAATGACCGCCTCATCAGGCAGGTTAATGTTCATTTGGGTCATACGGTTGTGCAACCTGGACATCTTGATATGTGCTCACTTGACGTAACTATTTTCCTCCATCTTACAACTATAGAACTTGTCGGAGATGTCATATCTCTCGACCGGGCGTGAGCTTGGAAAACAAGTTTCAGCTCCTCGAACATCTCATATGCTCCGTGGTGCTCAAAACGCTTTTGGAGCCCGGTTCTAAGCTGTAAAGCATGCCGCACTTGAACGAGGGAGTAATCATCAGCACGAGACTGCCAAGCATTCATAATGTCTTGGTTCTGCAGGGACGGGGCGTCACCTAGCGGTCCTTCTAGGACATATTGTTTCTGGCAGCTATGAGGATGATCCTCAAGTTCGGACCCGATCCGTATAGTTGCTGCCATCATCTTTCAGCTTGGTTTTCTCTAGGAACGCGTTGAAGTTCAAGTTGACATGAGCGTTGGCCATTTGATCTACAAGACATATCATTCAAAAGTTTTAGACTAAGTTCATGATAATTAAGTTCATCTAATCAAATTATTTAAATGAACTCCCACTCAGATTTGACATCCCTCTAGTCATCTAAGTGTTACACGATCCGAGTCGACTAGCCCGTGTCCGATCATCACGTGAGACGGACTAGTCTCGTCGGTGAACATTCTCATGTTGATCGTATCTTCCATACGACTCGTGTTCGACCTTCGGTCTCCGTGTTCGAGGCCATGTCTGTACATGCTAGGCTCGTCAAGTAAACCCTAAGTGTTTTCGCGTGTGTAAATCTGTCTTACACCCGTTGTATGTGAGCGTAAGAATCCATCACACCCGATCATCACGTGGTGCTTAGAAGCGACGAACTTTGGCAACGGTGCACGAGTTAGGGAAACACTTCTTGAAATTGTTGTAAGGATCATCTTATTTACTACCGTCGTTCTAAGTAAACAAGATGTATAAACATAATAAACATCACATGCAATTATATAGTAGTGACATGATATGGCCAATATCATAAAGCTCCATTGATCTCCATCTTCGGGGCTCCATGATCATCTTGTCACCGGCATGACACCATGATCTCCATCATCATGATCTCCATCATTGTGCCTCCATGAAATTGTCACGCCAACGACTACTTCTACTTCTATGGCTAACGCTTTTAGCAACAAAGTAAAGTAAGTTACATGGCGTTCTTCAATGACACGCAGGTCATACAAAATAAAGACAACTCCTATGGCTCCTACCGGTTGTCATACTCATCGACATGCAAGTCGTGATTCCTATTACAAGAACATGATCTCATACATCACAATATGTCATTCATCATTCATCACAACTTGGCCATATCACATCACATGTCAATTGCTGCAAAAACAAGTTAGGCGTCCTCTAATTGTTGTTGCATCTTTTACGTGGCTGCAATTGGGTTCTAGCAAGAACGTTTTCTTACCTCGAATAACCACAACGTGATCTTGTCAACTTCTATTTACCCTTCATAAGGACCCTTTTCGTCGAATCCGCTCCAACTAAAGTAGGAGAGCGGACACCCGCCAGCCACCTTATGCAACTAGTGCATGTTAGTCGGTGGAACCGGTCTCACGAAGCGCGTGTAAGGTTGGTCGGGCCGCTTCATCCCACAATACCGCGGAAGCAAGATAAGACTAGTAGCGGCAAGTAAATTGACAAGATCCACGCCCACAACCAAATTGTGTTCTACTCGTAAAGAGAACTACGCATAGACCTAGCTCATGATGCCACTGTTGGGGAACGTTGCAGAAAATTAAAATTTTTCTACGGTTTCACCAAGATCTATCTATGAGTTCATCTAAGCAATGAGTTACGAGGGAGAGAGTTTGCATCTACATACCACTTGTAGATCGAGTACGGAAGCGATCGAGGGAGTGGTGATGATGAAGACGTTCCCAACGTGATTCCGATCACCGATGACCAAGTGCTGAACGGACAGCACCTCCGCGTTCAACACACGTACGGGACGATGACGTCTCCTTCATCTTGATCCAGCAAGGAGGAAGGAGAGGTTGAGGAAGATCACTCCAATGGCAGCACGACGGTGTGATGCACTCCAGCTCTGAGCCGCTCCCTGGCTTCAACTCTGCTGCAGCCAGCTCTTCCTCAACACAACAGCAGGGGAGGCTTGGGCTCACGTACCGGGTGATCGTGCATCTCGACCTGCATGAAGACTTTGGCGGGGCGCTTCAACACGCGCTACCAGCACCAGTTTGGTCGGCAATATGGGATCATTGATGGAGAGGTTGCCATCGTGGAGAGTAACCAAGGTGGACGGCGCAACAACGACAACGACCGTCGTCGCCGAGAAGATGACGACGACGACGCCGCCGAGACAAAGACGCGGCGCAGATCGGCGTGGGCGCCAGCGAGTGCCAAGGGTCATGGTCCGACCGCTTCTTTTCAGAAGTCGCTCGGCCGCGGAGGGGAGGCGCGACAGGAGGGGCGACGGATGAAGGAAGGCATGCCGAGGACCGTCGTGATCGACACCGGGTGCCGCACCTCACGCCGGCGGCAGTTGTTCAAGGGAGAGCACGCCGCTGACCAGGCTGCATCGTGATGCTGCTGGTGCCCTGGTGTGGCGTCGCATTTCGCAGCCGGAGCTGCGAAGCTGGCCTGATCACGCTTCACGCTACCACAACGCAGAGCGGGACGCAGCCCCCATCGTCGAGTCTCGCCACACGCAGCCAGCAAGCGGTCTCGCAGCAACCTCACGCCACGGGATCTCCCTCTTGGTGCTTCCGCGATGCCAAGCTCAAAGGCGGCCATGTCCGCCAATGGACGCGCTCTCCGCCGGGGTACCGGCGGCCCTACAGCTGTGTTCACCGTGCCGTCTCGTCCAGCCTCTGCCTGTGGTTACGCCGCCTCGTCCACCTGGTTTCGAGGCTCCTGTAGAGAGTGCGGTTGTGTCCGTCACGGCTGCCACTGAAGAAGATAGCTCGGACATCTTGGCTCCTCTCTTCGTGCAAGCCTCAGCGCCGCTGCTGCTTTCACCTCCTGTCCAGCAGTCAAGGGCACTCACCAACAGGCGCAAGACTCTGGCCGGGATGGACATCGACCGCAAGCGATGGGTTCTCTCTCCGCGGTCTAGTGCAAGAATCAAAGCGCGCCGGGCTGGCCCTGCTGCCAAGGAGGCCCAGGCTTTTGTGTGCCGTGGTCTAGGAATCGTCAAAGATGGAGAGGATGTTCTTGGCTAGCGATGAAAGAGCTCGCCGACCAGTTCAAGGATCAAGTCCCAGAGGCGGTGATCTCGCACTCAAGGCACTATTCCAACTTGACTCGGGCCGGGCTGCTGAAGTGGAGGACGCCTTCGCTGGAGCATGGCGGAGCTGCTGCCTTGGACCATGACGGCATCGTCGGCTCGGAGGTCGGCCTTTGGAGCTTGAAGCATTTCAAAGGCTCACTGCTGTAGCTTTTAGTTCATCATGTTAGCAAAACTATCCGGGTCTCTGTTATGTTGTGGGGCTCATGTTTGGGTTATGAATCTACCTGTTGGCATCAGCTGCTGTCCGGCATGCTTGTTCTATTGTGCCCTTTGTGGCTGCTATGTGAACTTGGCACGGGAGGCTACTTTATGAAGACTGCTCTGTTTGCCAATGGTAGAACAAAAGATTAACATCTTGAGTTGGAATGTCGGGGTTAAACTGCCCGACAGATGTCGACAGTCCATGAAACAATTTCCGCTTCTTCTTGCCACATTGTTTGTCTTGTGAAGCGAAAATGGCATGTATTGATCAATTCCTTGCTTGCTATCTTGGCGGCAACAGCTCGTAGCTTTGCTCAAAGGCCGCCAATGGCACTCATGGTGGCTTAGTCATGCTCGGGATGACTCTGTTGTTGAGGTTTCAATTGTGAGGACCTCCGAATTTTGTCTCTCCGCCAACGTAAACATCCGCAACTCGATTCACAGATTTTTGATCACATCCGTCTATGGCCCAACAGATTCGGCGGAAGAATGATTTTTTGCAGAGCTGGTGGCCTGAAGCCAAATGTCGAGTCAAGTGGCTTGCTCTCGGTGACTTTAACCAAATTTACGGTAGCGACAAAAATAAGAAAGCGTCAACATTAGCGGATAAACCGATTTAGAGCAGCGCTGAATCTTTGTGAGCTTAAGGAAATCCACTTACGAATCGTCGGTTCACTTGGAGCAATGAAAGGAAAACCCCACCTTGTGCAAACCCGACTCCTTCTTTTGCAATTCTGAATGGGACATACATTTTGACTCACACATCTTGCATGCCTGTCGAGCTCCTGTCCGATCCTGCCCCTTCTTCTTGCCGATGGCGGTGGCCCTCGGCGACCTCGCACGTTCAAGTTTGAGAATTTCGGACAAAGATCCCAGGCTTTATGGGTGTTGTGCAAAGAGCTTGGCAAGAACCAATCTCTCTCGGAGCCCTGTCATGTTTTATTCCATAAGCTAAAGAATACGAGCTTGCATCTATCTAGATGGAGTAAGGGACTCTTCTCCAAGGCCAAGCTTCATCTTCATGCGGCCTTGCTGATCATCCTTCAACTTGACATTGCTCAAGAATCTCGCCCTCTCTCCCATGAGGAGCAGGACCTCCGGATTAGGCTGAAGAGGCGGGTCATGAGCCTGGCTGTGTTAGAGAGGGCGCAGAAGAAGCGGTGTGCTCGCATCTCCAACATCGAGAGGAGAGCGCTAACACCAAGTTCTTCCATCTCGGGTCAGCGGTGAGACGGCGCAAGAACCACATACACGGTTAAAGCATAACAATGGGTGGGTCAGCGACCACTTGGAGAAGGAAACTATTGTGCATAATCATTTCTCCGGCGCCATTGGAAGAGGCACGCCAAGGACTCAGGATTTTAATTGGGCGAATATTGAAATGGGCCAGGTTGATTTGGAAGGTCTGGATTCACCTTTCACCGAGGAGGAGGTCAAGTACACCATTGATCATATGCCGTGCGACAAGGCACCCGGCCCGGATGGCTTTACCAGTGCTTTCTTTAAGTCTTGTTGGGAAATCATTAAGGAGGAGGTCATGGCTGTGATTCATAACTTTGGCAACCTACATGTAGACAACTTCCAGTGGCTCAACTCCGCTAATATTGTGCTACGCCCAAGAAGGATGGGGCAGAAGACATCACCAATTCGGCCCATTAGCCTCATCCATGCCATTGCCAAGATTGTCTCCAAGATGCTTGCAGCGAGGCTTAGCCCACACATGAACAACCTCATATCCAACGCCCAAAGTGCTTTCATAAAGAAGAGAAGAATTCATGACAACTTCATGTACGTTAGAAACCTTGCACGCCGCCTCCACAAGAATAAGACCCTTCACTCCTTCTCAAATTGGACATCCGAAAAGCTTTTGACTCGGTCCGCTGGGAATATGTCCTCGATATTCTTCAGTGGTAGCGGCTTCCCTAGCAGATTTCGTGGATCGGATTGCTGCCCTTCTTAGCACCTCATCATCACGGGTGCTCCTCAATGGGGTTCGGTCCTCCGATTAGCCACGGGAAGGGCCTTCGCAAGGAGACTCGATGTCACCGCTTCTTTTTGTTATTGCGATTGACCCGCTTCAACAGCTGCTCAACTCAGCCCGCGGATTGGGCTTCTGCACAAGATTAGAGGCGTGGCACCATTTTCGAACATCACTCTATCTTGACGACGCGGCTGTCTTTGTGGCACCAATTCGGGAGGATATTAAAAACTGACCGACATCTGGAGGGTTTGGTGAGGTCACGAGGATGCACACAAACTTTCAAAAAGCTCCGTGGTGCCTATTCGGTGTCGGCACTTGGATTTGGACGCCATACTTGTGGACATGCCAGCCACTCGAGCTTCTTTCCCCATGAGATATCTCGGATTGCCGCTTTCTGTTTGGCAACTTAAGCGAGTGGACTATCAACACCTGGAGGACAAAATTGCGAACAAGCTTGTGCCTTGGGAGGGCATGCATATCACCTCCATTGGACGTGGGGCTCTTGTGAAGTCGGTCCTCACCTCCCAGGCCATCCACCACCTCACCCCACTCATTGTGCCACCATCCGTTCTCGAGCATCAATGAGATTGAGCGTCTTACCTTTGGGCGGGCACGAAAAAGGTCTCCGGAGGGAAGTGCAAGGTTAATTGGGAAACGGTCTGTAGGCCTTCTCACCTAGGAGGATTAGGTGTACTACATCTTGACAAATTTGCCAGAGCTCTCCGGTTGCGTTGGCCATGGTATGAGTGGCATGACCCAACGAAGATTTGGGTTGGTTCGGGAAACCCATGCGACAAAGAGGACATGGATCTTTTTTATGCTCTCACCACCATCACAGTTGGCAATGGGGAAAGGACGCCATTTTGGGACGCGCCGTGGCTCGGTGGCAAGAAGCCAATTGATGTTGCACCCTCATATACAAGATCTCGAGCGCAAAAGCTGGAAGGTTAGTAGGGCCTTGCGATGATCGTGGATCAAGGCCATCGACATGCATTGTGAGCTGACTTGGAATCATGTGACTCAATTCGTCGAACTGTGGTCTCTGCTCTCTCATATAAACATCTCCCAAGACATCCATGACACCATCATTTGGAAGCTCTCCCCTAATGGGGAATACTCGGCCAAATCAGCATATAAGGCGCAATTCATGGGAGCTATCCTCACGCCCATGAACAAGGTCATTTGGAAAGTCTGGGCACCCCTCAAGGTCAAATTCTTCGCATGGCTAGCCATCCAAAATAGAGTGTGGACGGCTGACCGCCTAGAGCGGCGTGGGTTGCAAAATTGTGGTCTCTGCCCGTTATGCAAGAGGGAGTTCGAGTCCGCCGCTCGCCTTTTCTACAGATGTCGGTACACTATGCGGTTGTGGAGGCTGATTAGAGGTTGGTTGCAAATTGGCGATATCAACACCAACCAATGGGCGGCTCATCACTCTCTCGGTAGTTGGTGGACTCATATGGCCAGGCACAGCAAGGCAATGGCGACCCTCACCTTGCTCACCACCTGAACCATTTGGAATGAGAGAAATGCAAGGGTCTTCCAGAAGAAATCGGCGCCCCCCCAAATCATCTTGCGAAACTTGAAGGAGGAAGCTAGGCTCTGGGTGCTAGCGGGGGCGAAACGCCTGAGTAATTTGATGCCGCGAGAGTAATGGCTTTGTATTCAGTGGGCCTCATGTGGCTCCGACTTAAACCTTGTCTCCTCCCTTAATTAATGAATGAGGCAAATCTTTTGCCTTTGCGTTCAAAAAAAAAATGATTCGCTTGCGAGTGCACACCCGGTATTATTATCATATTGCCTGGTCACTTTCCAGATTAAACGGCAACAAAAGCGCTGGCTGGCGCCGACTGCCGACAAATAGTCTCTCTGGTTTTCCGTCGTTGTTAGCGTGTCAAAAATGAGCCGCTGGTTACTTGAGAACTTCCCGCCGGCAGCAAAGCAAGGGCAGATTCGAGCAGCAACTCGATTGATCTCAGGCATCTCAAATTTCATTTTCTTCCAGCGAAAAAAGTGGTGAGACGAGAATATCTTTGCAGACGGCGGGTCCATCCTACGTACCCATTGCCTCATGCATGGTCAGCGCTAGGCCGCTAGCTCTCGTGGGCTATATATATAATGTTGGCGATTACGCTTCTTCTCAACTAAATCACACGATCGAACGACAACAATCAACAATCGAGTGCTCAAAGAAGCCTCGGAGTCAGAGCAACCACAGGGACCTGCAGCCACCGGCAGGTAACCAGCTACTTCCCGATTAGATAATTGCTACTCCAGATGCAGCAAAAAATACTTAGAATGTTCACTCTCTCCGGATGCAGCAAAAAATAACGCCCCCTCCAATTCATATCAATTGTCGCTGATTTAGTATAAAGTAACTTCTTTGTTTAGTGTTATTTTCTCAAGTTTAGTTCACCCGCAAAAAAAAAAAAAAAAAGCTTGTTGTTAACCTGGATCACCTGGTTCGATCTTTTCAGGCTACCCGACGACAGTGGACACGGTGCCGGCGAGTGGCGACGGCTCACCGCGCCGGGAAGAGACAAGGCAACGCGGCCGGAAAACTGGTTTCCTCGATGCATGGTATGCACACACAAACTCTCGTCGTTTATGTTTAACTTCATATATATGCTTGAGCAGTTGAGTCACCTATAGCATCACAACGTGGTAAGAGCCTGCCACTAATTTCGTGTGATGGATGCTTTTCAGTGTCGCCGCACTGTGCTGCTGCTGGCTGTGCGACCTGTGCTGCGTCTAGATCAGACGGCAAAAGCACACGAGTTCAATTGCTTAGGAGGCAAGTTTTGATCAGTGTTTCTTATCAAGAGTATCCAGAATCCACGAGTTATATCATCTCGTGATGTCGTTGCTTTGTACTACTACCTCCATCTTATATTTTGGTACCGAGGTCGTATCTAGGTTTTGTGTATGTGTCGTGGTACATGTGTGCTTGTGACTTTGCCGTTCTCTCGTTTTTCCTATCGGGTTGGGGTGTGTAAAACCATCCATATCGTTGATGATGTATTGTAATGCAATGCAATGAATTTGTTTGTTCATGGAGCTGATCCTCAGCTGGTATTTTTTTTATTGTAAAAGCAACTGTACTTTGCAACATCGAAGAATATGTGTGCTACAGGCTATAGCCACTCGCCCCTGTATAATAATGTTACGGTTTTGCTAATTTACAGTCGGCTGTTTTGTAATTCGCTGTCGTTCGAATTTCTGTCCGTTTGATCTCGCGTCGAGATTCGCGCTCGGTCCTGCTGTTTTGTGCTGGTTTTCGGGTCGCTTTTGTTTATCGGGCGCGGTTTTCTCCATCCGCCCGTTTTTCCTGGACCCGGCCGAACCGGTGGGCACTGTAGGTTTTTGTCCCTTTTGAGTTTGGAGCAGGGTGTCGTTCCCCTTTCTCATTTGGATAAGGCAGAGGGAGTGAGAGCTCGAGTGGCGGCGGAGGGCGAGGCGATTCCCCGTGTTCATGGCGATTTGGAGTTCATCCGCCCCAGGATTTTGACGGCATCCTCTTCGTTCTCGTTGCCCGCGGCTGCGCTGGTTTGTTGCCCTGTCTTCTCGCGCTTTTGTGCTTGCTTTTCGTGGCCATGTAGTTCCAGATCTAGGTGATTTTTGGGTTCGCGGATCCGCGGGATGTGTATGTTTCTGGCGGGGTGTTCTCCATGCCCGTGATGTGTGTGTGTTTTGTGCGCGTGTGAATTTCTGGTAGGAGCTTGCAGTTTGCCGCACGTAGTCTCCATGCCCGAGGTGTGTGTGTTCCTGCAGATGTGGAGGAGCGCCCGCCTTAAGGTTCTAGTTGTTGATGTGTAGGTATTGGATAGTTGTTGATGCACGTAGAGGATAGTTTTTCCTGCAGATGTTGTGGAGGTACGCGTAGTTGGTGTTAGTTTTCAGCTGCGGATCCCGTAGCTTGTGTCTGTAGTTCGAGTTGTGGCTAGAGCGCCTGAATTTTGTGATGTTTGTGTCGTTTTTGTCCGCTGTTGTTCATCCCGGTGGCTTACTGATCATCTCTATGTATTTTTTGTTCATTTTTGTTCTGCACTTTTCCTGAATTACATGCTTGTTTTTATGTATTTCCACCATGATATGAGTGTACATAATATCAAGGGTCTGCAGATTTATGTGCATGAAGTTCTGCTGTGCATTTTTCTCACCCTTTTTTAGTTCACATATATGCTCACTGCATTTTGTCCTGTACAGGGTCACTGCTACCTTATGTGTCATGCCGTGGTCTTGTGTTTTTCTTGTGGATGCAGTCCAAATCCTGTGCCCTCCCCAGTTAGGTTGTTATTGTTGATGTGTATTTGTCCTAGAGTTGATGTGGAAGTAGGCGTAGTAGGCATATATGTTTTAGTGGTGGATCCTATAGCTCCTGTCTCTGAATTCCGAGTTCTGGTTTGTAGCCACTGTAGGCTCTGAATTTTGGTCATCTTTGTTTCATTTCCTCGTCTCTTGCCCGTGGTTTCGTGGTCGTGTAGTCTCAGATCTAGGGGATTTTGTGGATCCGCAGAGTTTGTTTGCCATGGTGTTTCTCGTGGTTGTGGCGTCGGAGGTTGCAGCGTGCCATGCACAGTCTGCCGTGTCTTCCTTTTCCTGCTGTGGACGGAGGCCAAATTCCCCCTGGTTAGGATCCCATAGGACATTTTTTGGAGGCAGTGTTGTGGCTATTTGATGTGGAGGTAGGCGTAGAACGCTAGATTTCCCTTGCTGTTGATGTGGAGGTAGGTGTGGTAAGGTTTAGTTTTGAGGGGTGGATCCAGTAGATGTTGAACTCTTTCAGTGATTTCGCGCTCAGCATAACCTTGTCACTGTTGATGTGGAGGTAGGTGTGGTAGGATTTTGTTATACTGTAAATTAGTGTAACTGAGATTTTTTTCAGAGTTGGTCTACAGTTCCTATATAGAGCCTCTCTGCAGTTTTAAGTGCTTCAGTGTTTCTCGTTTTATAGCCTGAACCTTGTCACTGTGTAAGCTTTTTCCCTCTAATTACCGTGGGGATAGCTTGTCTTTTTATCAATTTCCCCTACAGTCTCTTCATGTAGCTACCCTGTTGTGCATCACACAGTATTTTTCACCGGTAATTACTATGTAGTTTTGGGTGGTAGTTATACCGCAAATTACATAGTAATTTGATCAATAATTTCTGTGAAATTATAGTGTAATCCTATCCCATGATTTACTGTCTAGTTCGACCGATGTTTACTCTGTAGTCCGATGCCCCCTTTTTACACAGTAATTTGACTGATTTTTTACTGTGTAATTTGTGTGGTAGTTACACTGTAATCATATTCCATTTACACTGTAATCTGTCGCGATTTTGCACAATATTTTTTACCCCATAATAACTATGTAATTTGTATTCTAATTACATTGTAATCTGATGTGTTTTTGCACCGTAATTTCTCCCGTATTTTACTTGTGTAATTTGCATGCTAGTCACCCTATGATTTATGCATGAGTGGCCTCGCAGTTCACCCCTGTTTGTTGTGCAGCCCTGCAGTCTTTGATGTTTTTGTTGAAATCTGAATGATCCCATGACTTTTGCTCATCTATTTTCTGAACCTTACTAAGCAGTCGATGGATAAGTTTGTGCAGTCTTGATTTTTGTGAAACCTTTGTGGTGTTTTTTGACCACTCATGTGTGGTGGCTGATGCTTGATTTGCGAGTAAGACCCAGTAAACTAGTCATATGTTTTTGGCAGCAGATGCTCTTGCTTCTGTGAATTACTACTTCAGAGGTTCTTTGGGAATTTGTCTGTAAATTTTGGTTCTGCTAATAACTCTGAGATTTTGTCTTCCTAGTTCGTTCAATATCACCATCACTACTGTATCTAGTGGCGTGAGGCTTGTAAAATATCTATACATCAGGTTTTCTGCTGAAGGTTGTTTTGTCGCCTGCATCCAATTCACAAGCTTGCTGCCTTTGCATTGTAATATGTTGCGCTTTTGCACTGTAACTGTGTAATTTGTATGCTAGTTACACTGTAATCTGATGCGTTTTTACACTGTAATTTCTCCCGTATTTATTGTGTAATTTGTATGCTAGTTAGCCTGTAATTTCTCTTATGTATATTTTGAGGCCCATTTTTTCTCTCTATTGTTTTTCAGGTAGTATCTCAATGGGTAGACTGCGGAAAGTCTCTCGCAAGGATGTTCCCCTAGTTTCTTCAGTCGAGAGCGCTGATTCTTTGAGAGACCTTATGTGCCTAATGATTTTGCTGATGATGGTTCTAATGCTATGTCTATGGGAGTTATTATTTGCCTTCTTATCTTCTTTCCATTTTCATTTTCATTTTTTTTTATATTTTTCTTTTTTATTAATTTTTGTTATTGTTTTTTGATATTTTTTTTCTTTTGCAGGGTTGTTCCGGTGATGATGAAGAGTTTGATAAAGCACTTTACAATTTCTATCTGAATAATGTAAGCCATTTTTTCATGTTTCTGGTGATGATGAAGAGTTTGATGTTTTTATTCCATATTTTTTCATATGTTGGTTTGATGATTTTATGTTTTTTGTTTCTTGATCAGAAAGTAAAGTACCTGAAAAGAAAATTATCATCTGCTGGCAGAAGGAATGTTGTAAGTCTTTTTTTCTCTTTCGTTAATCATTGGGTCATTTGTATGGTACCTACACTGTAAATTTACCCTATATGAACTGTAATCTAAATGCCCTTATTACTGAGTGATACTTAGTGTGAAATTTGTATGGTAGTTACACTGTAATCCTATAACCATTGTGTAATTTTTGTATGGTAGTTACACTGTAATCCTATTCCTTTCTTACAGTGTAAATTTACCCATATCTACACTGTAATTCGAACGGGAAGTGGAAATTTACCCATATCTACACTGTAATTCGAATGCCCTTTTTTACAGTGTAAATTTACCCATAGTTACACAGTAATTTGACTGATAATTACTGTGTAATTTTGTATGGTAGTTACACTGTAATCCTGCACCTTTTTTACAGTGTAAATTTACCCATACCTGCATTGTAATCTGATGCTTTTTTTACTCAGTAATTTGACTGATAATTACTGTGTAATTTGTATAGTAGTTACACTATAACTTACACCTTTTTTTACAGTGTAATTTTACCCATATCTACACTGTAATTCAAATGCCATTTTTACACAGTAAGTTGACTGATAATTACAATGTATTTTGTATGGTAGTTACAATGTTAGTACACAGTAGTTACAATGTAATTACACATTAGTTACAATGTAATTCCCCGGTGTAATTTTACCCATGTCTGTATTGTGTAATTTGAGTGATAATTTTATGTGTAATTTGTATGGTAGTTTCACTGTAATCCTATTTTTCCATTTTCTGCAGTGTAATTTTCCCCATAATGTATACTGTAATCTATTGCTAGTTAAACTGTAATTTTACATAATTACTGTGTAATTTGATATGCTAGTCCCAATGTGATTTTAGTCTGTAATTTTACCCCCTTATGCATTTTGCTCGGTGTAACCTTATGCATTTGTACAGTGTAAACCTGTCAGGTGCTTTTGACGGGTCAAGGAAAGGACAGTAGGGCGACTGGTTCAACCTTTTTGTTGCTGTTAGTTGCGTAACGGGTCACAAATACAGCCCGATCCGTTTTCTTCTGTAAAAACAGACATACAGCTGTCAACAGATTATTGGTTGGAAAATTTGAATGATAACCAAATACAAATCAGTCAATTGTTGAATAGACAGTCCCTAATGTTAAAGATAGTTAAGACGATCTAGTGGCGAATCCATAATGGGAATCGATGGATGACCTCAAAGAACTAAACTAATTAAATCGGCATATACCGATAAACATCTAACACTAGACTTGATTAGGGTCCCTCTAGTCCCCTAAAAAGCTGAAGCTTAACGCGCTCGCGCCACTCGTTGCCGAGGTGAGTTATTTACCCAAAATCATTACAATTGGGATTAGGATAATAACTTATACCACATTTATGCCAGGGAACGAAAAACCATCAACTATGCGCCTAACCTATAACGCCGAACACTAATTGTTTGACAAAGCTCATGAAAATAGCAAAACCGACAAGTTAGCCCCACTTGCCGGGCTGACGTGGCGAAGACCAAAAACTTTGACCGAGTGATGTGACAAATGAGATGTAGGCCCCATCTGTCAATGACTAGAGGGTCATCTTCTTCCGAACATTCTATCTATGGGGCATTTGATCGAGGACCTTCCGTGGGTCACTGAAGAAGGCACATTACACCGTGGCATGCCGTCGGACGTACCCTCCAGAAGCCCACCCGTGCGTGGGTGATGTTGGAACTTCACCCTCAGGATTGATCACATCAAACTGCACGAATACACGCGCACGAAAAACAGATAGCCAAAGGGCCCTTGTCGTGCCCTTTTTTCCTCTTTATTTATATTTATTTTCTCCTTTTCTCGGTATCACAATCTTAGCCGCCCTGGTGCATATATATATATACATATACATACATACATATATATACATATATATATATATATATATATATATATATATATATATATGCAGCCTCCAGGACCAAAGCCTAACCGACCCAAACTAGACACGGCTAAACATACTTACTAGAACAAGACTAAAGCGCACACACGGACACGACAGGACTAACATATCCTACCATGCTATTGACTCAAACACCATAACTTTCCTTAACTAATTAACCGGCAACGTTGATCACCTTAGTACTAATCCTAATCGAATTAGACTAGAACCTCACGTATAACTTGTACTTGTCAAATTTTGCACTTGCCTAATTACCTATCATAATGTTTGAATTATTCCAACATTCACCCCCTAATCCAAACATCCGACACTTTAAACGAACGAGACACGCAGACCACCACATGTTCTTGTCACGCCGATTGCATCCGGTGATGCAACTTACCGGACTGCAACTTCCATCTTCTTGAAATGATGCCACTACTTCGTCACCATCTTTTTCATGCCGACTTTTGTAGACTGAAACCAACGATTACACGGACTACCAGCCACGCTACCACATCTTAGCGTGCTACATGCAAACTAAACGCATAGCCTCATGTAGGAACTCAACTTAACTGGTGCGCGTCCTCTTCGTGTTGATCTTCATCTTCTCAACGACTACTTGCACACGGGGAGACACATCTATTCACCCGATACATCTTTTTTCTTTGTCGTTGGTGACACAACGTACCAAAAGACACCTCCTGTCCAGCGGCAACACAACTCGTCATATACGTGCAACTCATCTTCACCGTATATGAACTCGCCGGAACTTCACCACCACAAACGAAAACACAAGGCACGAATTCCTTTTTCCGTCCGCTCTTGCTCGCAATTCTCCTCTGCCAGTGACGCATCTCAACTGCAGCAGAAGATCCACACACCTGAGCTCTTGGACGCACCTTACAAGAACTCGTGTGCACACCTTGACGACAGCTCGCAACTTTGCCGCCTCTTCCTCGCTCCCCCCGAGCGACGATCTTGACGAGATCTTTTAGCACCGCACCTCGGCACTACCGCTCCGGTCAACCTCCTCCAGGTCGTTTCGTCGAACGACAATCACCGGCCGCCTCGCTTGTGGTAGTGTCCTCGCCGCCTTCTTGTCGCCGCACCACCGAATGAGATCTGCCCGATCCTCCTTGTCGCCGCTCGAACGACAATTGCCTGCTCCTCGTTGTTGCATCCCAGCGACTATACCACCCGTTCCTCTTCGTCGCTACACCGACGACTGTATTGCCCGCCCCGAGGCACTAGCAGGGTCGCCACCCCGGGGCAAGCGCGGCTTCAAATCAACCTTGCTCTAGATACCAATTGTTGGAACTTCACCCTCAGGATTGATCACATCAAACTGCACGAACACACGCGCACGAAAAACAGATAGCCAAAGGGCCCTTGTCGTGCCCTTTTTTCCTCTTTATTTATATTTATTTTCTCCTTTTCTCGGTATTACAATCTTAGCAGCCCTGGTGCATATATATATATATATATAGGGATTGTCTATTCGTCACCCTGGGTGAGGAATAGTTATTCTTCACCCCCTCTATTTTACAATTAATATACCGTAATTTTACGTTTCGTAAGTTTTGTCTTATTTTCGACATAAAAGAGACCGTAAGAAAATATATATATATATATATATATATATATATATATATATATATATATATATATATATATATATATATATATATATATATATATATATATATATATATATATATATATATATATATATATATATATATATATATATATATAAAGGGATTGTCTATTCGTCACCCTGGGTGAGGAATAGTTATTCTTCACCCTCTATTTTACCATGAATACATCGTAATTTTACGTTTCCTAAGTTTTGTCTTATTTTAGACATAAAAAAAGACCGTGAAAATATATAATCGTCGTAAAAATATTTTATGTTATGTAAAATTACAAGCGTAAAAACATAGTGTAAAATACACATAAATTGCAAATTTTCTTGTCTTATGACCTATATTTTATTTTTTATGTCAAATATTACGTAGTGAATGAATAGGAATGTAACTATTTGAATTCCAAGCGTAATTTAATTATGAAATGATCGTAAGATTACCTCGGGTGAAGAATAAGTTATTTTGCACCCTGAGTGATGAATAGCATCACTATATATATGCAGCATCCAGGACCAAAGCCTAACCGACCCAAACTAGACACGGCTAAACATACTTAGTAGGACAAGACTAAAGCGCACACACGGACACGGCAGGACTAACCTATCCTACCACGCTATTGACTCAAACACCATCCTTAACTAATCAACCGGCAACGTTGATCACCCTAGTACTAATCCTAATCGAACTAGACTAGAACCTCACGTATAACTTGTACTTGTCAAATTTTGCACTTGCCTAATCACCTATCATAATGTTTGGATTATTCCAACAGGTGAAGACGCTCTCTATCCGGGCCACGCGCTTGTGCATCTCTTCTTGTCCTCCTACCAAGGCGCGGTGGTTTGTGGTCAGAGGTGGAGAAGACAACATCAGTGCGGCCGATTCTGGACGTTTGGGTCCAAGTACTCCGGTAAGGTAGCTCAAGGAGGCATTTCGGAGATCCCAGACAAGGTGGTGGGGCTTGGGGTGGTCTCTGGCCACGTGATAGCCAGCGGCAACCAGGAATCGGGGAGGAGCGGTCGTGGGCGCCGGCGGCCGGTGCGGAAGCCGGCGAGGTCCTGGGCGCCAGATTTGGGGCGAAGGGGTCACGGGCGTCTACATTCGGAGCGGCCGGCGGCCGGCAAGGCAAAGCCGGTCGAGTGGTGCAGGTCGCGGCGAGGCGCGCATCACCCCAGCGGCCTGGACGGGAGGAGGTTGGTGGCGGGGCAAGCGGCGGCTCGTCAACCGTTGGGCTGTCGGCGGGGACAGCCGTGGTGGCCACCATGCGGCGGAGGTAGTGGCCACTGGCGGTGTCCTCTGCGTGGTTGGATGGAGAGAGAGAGAAAGACATAGCCGAGGAAGGAGGAGGTGCATGAGGATGACAGATGGGACCTACATCCACCTCAGCGAATTGTCCAGATAGGCATGCCACATCATCCCGACAGGTGGGCTTATCTGTCGGTTTCGCTGTTTTCATAAGTAAATTCGACGATCACTGCTCAACGTCATAGTTTAGGCGCAGAGTTGGTGCTCTTTTGTGCCCTGACACAGACATGGTACCAAGTTGTTACTGTTGGGAAACGTAGCATGCAATTTTAAAAAATTTCCTACGATCACACAAGATCTATCTAGGAGATGCATAGCAACGAGAGGGGAGAGTGTGTCCACGTACCCTCGTAGACCGAAAGCGGAAGCGTTAGGTTAACGCGGTTGATGTAGTCGAACGTCTTCACGATTCAACCGATCTTAGTACCAAACATACAGCACCTCCATGTTTAGCACATGTTCAGCTCGATGACGTCCCTCGAACTCTTGATCCAGTATAGGGTCGAGAGAGAGTTCCGTCAGCACGACGGCATGGTGACGGTGATGGTGATGTGATCCGTGCAGGGCTTCGCCTAAGCACTACGACGCTATGACCGGAGGAGTAAACTGTCGAGGGAGGCACCGCACGCGGCTAAGAGAACAATTCATGTGCTATGGGGTGCCCCTGCCCCCGTATATAAAGGAGGGGAGGAGGAGGCGGCCGACCAGGAGGGGGCGCGCCAAGGGGGGAGTCCTACTAGGACTCCTAGTCCTAGTAGGATTCACCCCCCCTCTTTTCCTTTCTCCACCGGAGGGAAAAGGAAGGAGAGGGAGAGGGAAAGGGAAAGGGGGGCCGCGCCCCCTTCTCCTTGTCCTATTCGGACTCCCTAGGAGGGTGATACGTCTCCAACGTATCTATAATTATGAAGTATTCATGCCATCCTCCGTGGTGTTGTTTTTTGTGCAGAAATGGAAGTCCTTCAAACGAGCTGAAACTTTTTGATGATTTTTTTGAAACAAAATAGACCCCCGAAGCTTCGTGGGAGGGCCAGAAAAGCCACGAGGAGGGCACAACCCACCAGGGCGCGCCTGGTGGGCCTGGCTTGCCCCGGTGGGTTGTGCTCACCTCGAGGCCCATCTTAGCGTGAAACCAACGCCAAAAAATCCTATAAATAGAGAAACCAACAAGGGTTAACCTAGGTCAGAAGTTCCATCGCCGCAAGGCTCTGTAGCCACCGAAAGACAATCTAGACCCCGTTCCGGCACCCTGCCGGAGGGGGGAATCATCTGGCCATCTTCATCATCCCGACAGCCACCACGATGAGGAGGGAGTAGTCCACCCTCGGGGCTGAGGGTTTGTACCAGTAGCTATGTGTTTAATCTCTCTCTCCCTCTCTCTCGTGTTCTTGAGATGTCACGATCTTCATGTATCGCGGGCTTTGTTAATATAGTCGGATTCCCCTCTCTATCTTGTGATGAATTGAGTTTTCCCTTTGAGATTTCGTTTTATCGGATTGAATACGTTTATGGATTTGAGAGCACTTGATATATGTCTTGCAATTGAATACTCGTGGTAACAATGGGGTATCGTATTGATTCACTTGATATATGTTTTGGCACTCAACTCACGGATTCCCGAGGTGACATTGGGGTAATCTGTGCATAGGGGTTGATGCACGTTCTTGTCTTTGTTTCTCCGGTAGAAATCTTGGGGCACTCTTTGAAGTTCTTTGTGTTGGATTGAGTATTATGAATATGAATTTGCTTTGGTGTTATTTTAGTACGAACTCCAGGATAGATCGAACGGAAAGTATAGCTTTGTGTTATTTTAGTACGAACTCTTGAATAGATCGAGCGGAAAGAATAACTTTGAGGTGGTTTCGTACCCTACACAGAATTATTCTTATGTTCTCCGCTAGATAGGAACTTTGGAGTGATTCTTCATCGCACTTTGAGGGATGGTTATATGATCCAATTGTATTAGAATTGTTGAGAGGTGCACTAGTGAAAGTACGGACCCTAGGCCTCATTTTCAAGCATTGCAATACCGTTTTTGTGCCCGTTTACTACTTGCTACCTTGCTGTTTTTATTTATTCAGATTATAAAAATATATTTCTACCATCACTCCCTACTTTCAGGCCATCGCGAATGGTCGCCGTAGACGCAACACCAACCCCTTCATGTGGGATGGCGCGACCCTTCTGCAGGACCCCCGTGACATTCAGACCCATGTTGACGGGTTCTATAGGTCCTTGTTCTCTGCCGCTCCTAGGAGCGGCCTTTCCCTGGCCCCTGATTGCTGGACTGGCCCCCTGCTGGTTTCTGATGCGGAGAACGTGGCCCTTACGGCACCCTTCTCCGAGGGAGAGGTCTGGGCTGCCATTAGTGGCATGAACCCTACCTCGGCTCTGGGTCCAGATGACCTCCCGGTTAAGTTCTTCCAGACCTTCTGGAACGTGATTAAACCGGAGGTCATGGCCATCTTCGACGAGTTCTACGTTGGGTCCATCGACCTCGGACGCCTCAACTTTGGGATCATCTCTCTCATTCCTAAGGTGCTTGGCGCTTCCGACATCCGCCAGTTTCGTCCGATCACGGTCATCAACGTGATTTTCCAGATTCTGGCAAAAGGGTACGACAATAGGGTGACCCGTCTTGCTGACCACGTTATCCACCCCAACTAGTCCGCCTTCATTCAAGGACGGTATATCCTGGATGGGGTGCTTGTCCTTCATGAAGTCCTCCATGAGGTCCGCTCCAAACACCTCAAGGCGGTCTTCCTGAAGATTGATTTCCATAAGGCTTATGACACTGTTAGTTGGCCCTTCTTTCGAGAAGTTTTGCTCTGGAAGGGCTTTGACGATCGTTGGATCACCAGAGAAATGCAGATGGTCTCCTGCGGTCGCACTGTCGTGAACATCAATGGGGAGATCGGCCCTTACTTCCCCACCCTCTATGGGGTTAGACAAGGCGACCCCTTCTCCCCTTTCTTGTTCAATATGGTGGTGGACGCTCTTGCCGCTATCCTGGATAAGGCTAAGGTTGCTGGCCATATTCATGGGATCACCCCCACCTGGCTGGCGGCTCAGGGATCTCCCTCCTCCAGTATGCCGACGACACCATCATCATGGTCGAAGGCTCAGAGATGGACATATCCAACCTCAAGTTCCTCCTCCTCTGCTTCCAACAAATGTCTGTCCTTAAGGCAAACATCGACAAGAGTGATGTAATGGTGATGGGCTATTCTCCGACTGAGTGTCTGGCCATTGCCAACCGACTTAACTGCCACCTGGGCTCCTTCCCCACGACATACTTGGGAACGCCCATTAGTGACTCCCGGCTCACCGTCGCGGACTTGCGCCCGATCGTGGCCAAGCTTCAAACGCGCATCGAGCCATGGCAGGGTAGATGGTTGTCAAAGGCGGCTCGGACAATTCTCATTAATTCATCCCTCTCCAGCCTCCTCTTGTTCCTCATGAGCTTCTACAGCCTTCACGAGACTCTGCACCATGAGATCGCCAAGGTCCAGTCTCGTTTCTATTGGGCTGGCGACAACAATAAGCAGAAATACCATATGGTCAGTTGACCTGACATTTGCAAGCCCAGGGAACAAGGAGGCCTCGGTATTATGTGCTCTAAGCGCATGAATATCGCCCTCCTATCCCGATGGCTCTGGCGCATCTCGCAAGGTCACGGTGGCCTCTGGCTCGATATCATCCGAAACGAGTACCTGCGTGGACAGCCCCTCGCCTTCTGTCAGAGATCTGGCTGCTCCCAATTCTGGCAGTCGGTCGTCCAGCTTTTGCCTGTTCTCTGCATCTGGACCTCCATCTCGGTGGGATCCGGGGCGGCGACTTTGTTCTGGTTTGATCGGTGGGCCGGAGACACTCCCCTCGCTATGCGCTTCCCCGACCTCTCCATCGTTGTCGACCATTTGATCCCAGCTGAGAGGGCCCTTATTGACTTAGGGCGCCTCGCTTTCCGGAGGCCATTTGGGCCCCCGGAGTCCGCCGCGTGGCATGAGTTACTGGATTGCGTCGCTCTTTACGAGCCCATGGTGGACGGTGGCCCAGACTAGGTGCGATGGCGCCTCGAGCCATCTGGACAATTCTCCACCAAGTCTCTCTACCAGGCCATCGCCCCCTCCTTCACCCCTTCCCCCTTACGATGGTGTGGTCCATCCGCCTGCCTATGAAGATCCGGATCTTCATGTGGCAATGGATTCGCGGTCGGATCCCGTCTGGGGTCGAGGTTCGCAAGCGAAATGGCCCGGGCACAGGCCTCTGCCCGCTGTGCGGTATCCCCGAAGACTCGAATCACATCTTCTTCTCCTGCGTGTCCGCTCAATTCATTTGGAGCTGCTTTCGCGAAGTGGTGGGTGGAAATTGGTGCCACGCCAACTTCCCCGACCTATTTGCCGAACTCCAGAACTCCCCCTTGCCGTCTCGCCACATTAGGTGGCTTGAGATTGGGGTCATTGCTTGGACTCTCTGCATGATCCGCAATAAGCTTGTGATCCAGCGCACTCCTCTTCGACGGGCTACTGACGCTATCTTCAAACTGTCTGGTTTCTTGCAGCTTTGGCGGCCGCTTAGCCGCCCTCAGGACCGCGACGCCATCTCCGCCTTCATCGCCGACCTCCGCTTGATGGCCGTTCGTCTGTCGCCGCCACCCCCACCACCTCCGCCGGAACCTGACTAGGCGCTTGTCTTGCTCTTTCGGCGCTTTTCTTTTCTTCTATTTTTTTGGGCTTGTTGAGTTGTGCCCTCAGCAGAACCTCTGTACTTCTTTGTGAGACTTGGGTGTGTGTGTTTGGGCTAGTCCTTGTATGTGTGCTCTCTAGCGGTTTGCTTTATTTATAAAGCAGGTTGAAAGCCTTTTTCGGTACACTTGTATACCATATCTTCGCCGAACTAGTGCACCTATACAATTTGCCATTGTATTGGGTGTGTTGGGGACACAAGAGATTTCTTGTATTTGGTTGGAGGGTTGTTTGAGATAGACCATCTTCATCCTACACCTCTCATGGATTGATAAACCTTAGGTCATCCACTTGAGGGAAAATTGCTACTGTCCTACAAAACTCTGCGCTTGGAGGCCCAACACATGTCTACAAGAATAAAGTTGCGTAGTAGACATCGAGGCGCCCCCTGGCTTCCCTCTCTCCCTTAGGCCCATGTAGGCCCAACACTTCTGGGGGGGGGGGGGTTCCGGTAACCCTTGGTACTCCGGTAAAATACCCAAACCACTCGAAACCATTCCGATGTCCGAATACTACCTTCCAATATATGAATCTTTACCTCTTGACTATTTCGAAACTCCTCGTCATGTCCGTGATCTCATCCGGGACTTCGAACAAACTTCGGTGACCAAAACACATAACTTATAATACAAATCAACATCGAACGTTAAGCGTGCGGACCCTACGAGTTCGAGAACTATGTAGACATGACCGAGACACATCTCCGATCAATAATCAATAGCAAAACCTTGATGCTCATATTGGTTTCTACATATTCTACGAGGATCTTTATCGGTCAAACTGCAATAACAACATACGTTATTCCCTTTGTCATCGGTATATATGTTACTTGCCCGAGATTCGATCGTCGGTATCATCATACATAGTTCAATCTCGTTACCGGCAAGTCTCTTTACTCGTTCCGTAATACATTGATACGTCCATTTTGCATCATGTTTTCTTACTGTTATTTATGATGTTTTTACCCATAATAATGCTTTTTGGAGTAATTCTAATGCCCTTTCTCTCATAATATGCAAGGTACACACCAAGAGGGAGAATTCCGGCAGCTGGAAATCTGGACCTGGAAAAGCTACGTCAGGCTACCTATTCTGCACAACTCCAAACAAGCTGAAACTTCACGAGGATTTTTTATGGAATATATATGAATTATTGGAGCAAATAACTACCAAAGGGGGCCCACCAGGTGGGCACAACCCACTGAGGGCGCCAGGAGGCCAGCGCCTGGTGGGTTGTGCTCACCCAGGCCCACCTCCGGTGCCCATATTCTGGTATATATGTCATTTTGACCTAGAAAAAAATAAGGAGAGGACTTTCAGGAGGAGCACCGCCGCCTCGAGGCGGAACTTGGGCAGGAGCACTTTTGCCCTCCGGCGAAGCGATTCTGCCGGGGGAACTTCCCTCCCGGAGGGGGGAATCATCGTCCTCATCATCACCAACAACTCTCCCCTCTTGGGGAGGGCAATCTCCACCAACATATTCAACAACACAATCTCATCTCAAACCCTAGTTCAACTCTTGTGTCAATCTTGTTACTGGAACTATAGATTGGTGCTTGTGGGTGACTACTAGTGTTGATTACATCTTGTAGTTGATTACTATATGGTTTATTTGGTGGAAGATTATATGTTCAGATCCAATATGCTATTTAATACTCCTATGATCATGAGCATGTTTATCATTTATGAGTAGTTACTTTTGTTCTTGAGGTCACGGGAGAAATCATGTTGCAAGTAATCATGTGAACTTGATATGGTTCGATATTTTGATAGTATGTATGTTGTGATTCCCTTAGTGGTGTCATGTGAACATCGACTACATGACACTTCACCATATTTGGGCCTAAGGGAATGCATTGTGGAGTAGCAATTAGATGATGGGTTGCGAGAGTGATGAAGCTTAAACCCGGTTTATGCGCTATTCCGTAAGGGACGATTGGATCCAAAAGTTTAATTGCTATGGTTAGAATTTATTCTTAATACTTTTCTCGTAGTTGCGGATGCTTGCGGGAGGGTTAATCATAAGTAGGAGGTTTGTTCAAGTAAGAATAGCACCTAAGCACCGGTCCACCCACATATCAAATTATCCAAGTAGCGAACACAAATTAAACCAACATGATGAAAGTGACTAGATGAAATTCCCGTGTACCCTCAAGAACGCTTTGCTTATCATAAGAGACCGTTTCTGCCTGTCCTTTGCCTCAAAAGGATTGGGCTACCTTGCTGCACTTTTGTTATTACTATTGTTACTTGCTCGTTATAATGCTATCAAACTAGTCTGTTACTTACAATTTCAGCACTTGCAGACATTACCTTGCTTAAAACCACTTGTCATTTCCTTCTGCTCCTCGTTGGGTTCGACACTCTTACTTACCTAAAATAGCTACAATTGATCCCCTACACTTGTGGGTCATCATGCATCATCCCATAACTAACTCATTAGTCACATTAGTTGCAAGGTTTATAGTGACGTGCATCACCGAGAGGGCCCAGAGATACCTCTACGATACTCGGAGTGACTTGATGAAAAGCTCTTATATTGACTCTTTCCGATGTTATGATAAATTACAATTGCTTCAACGACTGAGATTATAGTTTGCTAGTTTCTCAATGAAGTTTCTGATTCATACTTTACATTGTGAATAGATTGTTACTTCAGCATAAGAAATCATATGACATATATATATATATATATATATATATATATATATATATATATATATGTTGCTATTCTAAGAATGATCATGATGCCCTCATGTCCGTATTTTATTTTATCGACACCTCTATCTCTAAACATGTGGACATATTTTTCGATATCGGCTTCCGCTTGAGGACAAGCGGGGTCTAAGCTTGGGGGAGTTGATACGTCCATTTTGCATCATGCTTTTATATCAATATTTATTGCATTATGGGCTGTTATTACACATTATGTCACAATACTTATGCCTTTTCTCTCTTATTTTACAAGGTTTACATGAAGAGGGAGAATGCCGGCGGCTGGAATTCTGGGCTAGAAAAGGAGCAAATATTAGAGACCTATTCTGCACAGCTCCAAAAGTCCCGAAACTCCACGAAAGTCAGTTTTGGAATATATTAAAAATATTGGGCAAAGAAAGCACCAGAGGGGGGCCACCCACTGTCCACGAGGGTGGAGGGCGCGCCCTACCCCCCTGGGAGCGCCCCCTGCCTCGTGGGCCACCTGGAAGCCCCCCGATGCGCATCTTCTGGTATAAGGTGTCTTTTGCCCTGGAAAAAAAATAAGAAGGAAGCTTTCGGGACGAAGCGCCGCTGTCTCGAGGTAGAACCTTGGCGGAAACAATCTGGGGCTCCGGCGGAGCTGTTCTGTCGGGGAAACGTCCCTCCGGGAGGGGGAAATCGTCATCACCGTCAATCCTCTCATCGGGAGGGGGTCAATCTCCATTAACATCTTCACCAGCACCATCTCCTCTCAAACCCTAGTTCACTCTTGTATCCGATCTTTGTCTCAAAACCTCAGATTGGTACCTGTGGGTTGCTAGTAGTGTTGATTACTCCTTGTAGTTGATGCTAGTTGGTTTGTTCGGTGGAAGATTATATGTTCAGATCCTTTATGCATATTTATACCCCCCTGATTATGAACATGAATATGATTTGTGAGTAGTTACGTTTGTTCCTGAGGACATGGGAGAAGTCTTGTTATAAGTAGTCATGTGAATTTGGTATTCGTTCGATATTTTGATGAGATGTATGTTGTCTTTCCTCTAGTGGTGTTATGTGAACGTCGACTACATGACACTTCACCATTGTTTGGGCCTAGGGGAAGGCATTGGGAAGTAATAAGTAGATGATGGGTTGCTAGAGTGACACAAGCTTAAACCCTAGTTTATGCATTGCTTCGTAAGGGGCTGATTTGGATCCATATGTTTCATGCTATGGTTAGGTTTACCTTAATTATTCTTTCGTAGTTGTGGATGCTTGCGAGATGGGTTAATCATAAGTGGGATGCTTGTCCAAGGAAGGGAAGTACCCAAGCACCGGTCCACCCACATATCAAATTATCAAAGTAACAAACGTGAATCGTATGAGCATGATGAAAACTAGCTTGACGATAATTCCCATGTGTCCTCGGGAGCGCTTTCCTTTATATAAGAGTTTGTCCAGGCTTGTCCTTTGCTACAAAAAGGATTGGGCCACCTTGCTGCACCTTGTTTACTTTTGTTACTTGTTACCCGTTACGAATTACCTTATCACAAAAACTATCTATTACTGATAATTTCAGTGCTTGTAGAGAATACCTTACTAAAAACTGCTTGTCATTTCCTTCTGCTCCTCGTTGGGTTCGACACTCCTACTTATCGAAAGGACTACAATAGATCCCCTATACTTGTGGGTCATCATTCTCATACATGGATCCCATCTCAGATTTCATGGCTTCAAGCCATTTCACATAATCTGGGCTCATCATCGCTTCCTCATAGTTTGTAGGTTCGTCATGGTCTAGTAACATGACTTCCAGGACAGGATTACCGTACCACTCTGGTGCGGACCGTACTCTAGTTGACCTACGAGGTTCGGTAGTAACTTGGTCTGAAGTTTTGATGATCATCATCATTAGCTTCCTCACTAATTGGTGTAGGAATCACTGGAACTGATTTCTGTGATGAACTACTTCCCAATTCGGGAGAAGGTACAATTACCACATCAAGTTCTACTTTCCTCCGACTCACTTCTTTCGAGAGAAACTCCTTCTCTAGAAAGGATCCATTCTTAGCAACGGATATCTTTCTTTCGGATCTGTGATAGAGGTCTACCCAACAGTTTCTTTTGGGTATCCTATGAAGACACATTTCTCCAATTTGGGTTCGAGCTTATCAGGTTGAAGCTTTTTCACATAAGCATCGCAGCCCCAAACTTTAAGAAACGACAACTTAGGTTTCTTGCTAAACCACAATTCATATGGTGTCATTTCAATGGATTTAGATGGTGCCCTATTTAACGTGAATGCAGTCGTATCTAAAGCATAACCCCAAAACGATAGCGGTAAATCGGTAAGAGACATCATAGATCGCACCATATCTAATAAACTACAATTACGACGTTCAGACATACCATTACACTGTGGTGTTCCAGGTGGCGTGAGTTGCGAAACTATTCCACATTGTTTCAAATGAAGACCAAACTCGTAACTCAAATATTCACCTCCACGATCAGATCGTAGAAACTTTATTTTCTTGTTACGATGATTTTCCACTTCACTCTGAAATTCTTTGAACTTTTCAAATGTTTCAGACTTATGTTTCATTAAGTAGATATACCCATATCTGCTCAAATCATCTGTGAAGGTCAGAAAATAACGATACCCGCCGCGAGCCTCAACACTCATCGGACCGCATACATCAGTATGTATTATTTCCAATAAGTCAGTGGTTCGCTCCATTGTTTCGGAGAATGGAGTCTTAGTCATCTTGCCCATGAGGCATGGTTCGCAAGCATCAAGTGATTCCAAAAGCCCATTAGCATGGAGTTTCTTCATGTGCTTTACACCAATATGACCTAAACGGCAGTTCCACAAATAAGTTGCTCTATCATTATTAACTTTGCATCTTTTGGCTTCAATATTATGAATATTTGTATCACTACGATCGAGATTCAACGAAAGTAGACCACTCATCAAGGGTATAAATAGAACAACCATTATTCTCTAATTTAAATGAATAACCGTCTCACATCAAAGAATATCCAGATATAATGTTCATGATCAGCGCAAGCACTAAATAACAATTATTAAGGTCTAAAACTAATCCCGATGGTAGATGTAGAGGTAGCGTGCTGACGGCGATCACATCAACCTTGGAACCATTTCCGACGCGCATCATCACCTCGTCCTTAGCCAATCTTCGTTTAATCCGTAGCCCATGTTTCGAGTTGAAAATATGAGCAACAGAACCAGTATCAAATACCCAGGCGCTACTACGAGCATTAGTAAGGTACACATCAATAACATGTATATCAAATATACCTTTCACTTTGCCATCCTTTTTTATCCGCCAAATACTTGGGGCAGTTCCGCTTCCAGTGACCAGTCCCTTTGCAGTAGAAGCACTCAGTCTCAGGCTTAGTGAGGGAGTCCTGGATTAGGGGGTCCTCGGGCATCCTGACTATGGTGCATGGGCCGGACTGATGGGCTGTGAAGATATAAGACCGAAGACTCACACCCGTGTCCGGATAGGACTCTCCTTGGCGTGGAAGGCAAGCTTGGCATCCTGATATAAAAGATTCCTTTGTCTGTAACTGACTTTGTACAACCCTAGTACCCTCCGGTGTCTATATAAACCGGAGGGCTTAGTCCGTAGAGGCAAGAATCATAATCATAGTCATACAGGCTAGACTTTTAGGGTTTTAGCCATTACGATCTCGTGGTAGATCTACTCTTGTAATACTCATATTCATCAAGATCAATCAAGCAGGAAGTAGGGTATTACCTCCATAGAGAGGGCCCGAACCTGGGTAAACATTGTGTCGCCCGTCTCCTGTTACCATCGACCTTAGACACAGAGTTTGGGACCCCCTACCCGAGATCCGCCGGTTTTGACACCGACATTGGTGCTTTCATTGAGAGTTCCTCTGTGTCGTCATCAAAAGGTTCGATGGCCCCGTCAATCGTCTACAACAATGTTGTCCAGGGAGAAACCTTCCTCCTCGGACAGATCTTCGTATTAGGCGGCTTCGCACTGCGGGCCAACTTGCTTGGTCATCTAGAGCAGATCGATAGCTATGCCCCTGGCCGTCAGGTCAGATTTGGAAGCTTGAACTACGTCGCGGATATCCGCGGAGACTTGATCTTCGACGGATTCAAGACCACGATAGCCACCCCCTATCACCGCAATGAACATGGCTTAAATCTGTCATCGGACCATACCCAGGAGATAGAACCTGCAACTGCTCTGGCCCTAGATCCGGAGCAGACCGCGCCATCCGAGGACGGGAGGCTCAACTCCGCCACGGAAGCCATAGACTCAGCAGCATCGGAGCCGCACACAGACCCAACCCCGAGCGGGATTTGTGTCACCGGAACCTCGGACTCGTTTCCGGCTACAGGTTCCGAACCATGTGCGTCCATGCACGACGAGCTTGATCAGACATCGATCGTCGAATTCAGCTCCATGGACATCTCCCGGCACTCGCCTTTAGGCGACATGCTAAACTCATTAAAAACACTCTCTTTAGCGGGGGACTCACAGCCCAATTATATCCGGTTCAAACTGGAGGCTGATGACGGAGAATTTCGTTTCCCACCCACCGCCCACTTCATAGCCACTGTCGAGGACCTAACCGACATGCTCGATTATGGCTCCGAAGTCATCGAGGGTATGGACGACGATGTCGGAGAAGAGGAGGCCCAAAATCCGCTGTTTACCGGATGCTGGACGGCCACTTCCTCGTATGACGTATACATGGTGGACACACCTAAAGAGAACAATGGCGACAACAAGAAGGATCCAGTCGAGGATAAACCTCCTGAGATACAGCCAAAACATCGACGTCAGCAGTGCCGCTCTAAATCACGCCGTGCAAAAGACAGCGATACCGGCACAAGAGAAGATAACACTCCGGACGGTGCCAAAGACAATGAAGACCCCATTCAGGCAACTTCCGAACAGGATGAACGGGAAGACAGGCAAGTTAGCCCTGATGAACATGCCATGCACGAAGACTCGGAGGACAGTAATTATCTTCCGCTCTTCGAGGATGAGGTGAGCCTTGGCAACGAGGATTTTATCATGCCTGAGGAACCTCTCGAGCAGGAGCGCTTTAAGCGCCGGCTAATAGCCCTTGCAAGAGCACGAAAAAAGCAGCAGCAGCTTCAAGCTGATCAAGATCTGCTCAACGATAGATGGACTGATGTCCTGGTAGCCGAGGAATATGGCCTTAAGCGCCCAGCCAAAATTTACCCTAAGCGCAAATTGCTACCTCAGTTCGATGATGAGGCGCTGGAGCCCATACCATCATCGCGCAATGCGGCTGACCGACCACCACGTGGTCGGGATAGAGCGGCAACTCAAGTCAAACACCAGCCAGCCCCACCTCACCGTAAAGGCAGAGTAAAACAGCTCGGGGACATACATACGACCTGCGACAGGACTTGGAGATTAGAGCAGGTCAGAATAGATCGATCTATGGATCACGGGGACGCCCCTCGACACGCGACAACGGCTACCTAGCCGAACGCAATAATCATACTCACGCCCGGGCCGAGAACCGCAGACGGACTCCATCCGAGCTATGTCGTGACGTGGCCCGATATAGAGGCGCCGTACACCCCCTTTGCTTCACTGACGAGGTAATGGAGCACGAATTCCCAGAAGGGTTTAATCCCGTAAACATCGAATCATATGATGGGACAATAGACCCCACAGTATGGATCGAGGATTTTCTTCTTCACATTCATATGGCCCGTGGCGATTGAGGGAGTCCTGGATTAGGGGGTGTCCGGATGGCCGGACTCCTGGACTATGAAGATACAAGATTGAAGACTTCGTCCCGTGTCCGGATGGGACTTTCCTTGGCGTGGAAGGCAAGCTTGGCGATCTGAGATGTGTAGATCTCCTCCCATCGTAACCGACTACTGTAACCCTAGCCCTCTCCACGTGTCTATATAAACGGAGGGTTTTAGTTAAGTGGGGCGAACAACAATCATACCATAGGCTAGCTTCTAGGGTTTAGCCTCTCGATCTCGTGGTAGATCTACTCTTGTACTACCCATATCATCAATATTAATCAAGCAAGAGTAGGGTTTACCTCCATCAAGAGGGCCCGAACCTGGGTAAAAACATCGTGTCCCTTGTCTCCGATTACCATCCGCCTAGGCGCCTGATTCGGGCCCCCCTACCGAGATCCGCGGTTTGACACCGACATTGGTGCTTTCATTGAGAGTTCCTCTTTGTCGTCATCTTTAGGCCCGATGGCTCCTCCGATCATCAACAACGATGCGGTCCGGGTGATCTGTTCTCCCGGACAGATCTTCGTATTCGGCGGCTTTGCCTGCGGGCCAATTAAGCAGCCATCTGGAGCAGATCGAAAGCTATGCCCCTGGCCATCAGGTCAGATTGGAAGTTTGAACTACGGTGGCGTCGCGGAGACTTGATCTTCAGCGGGTTCGAGCCACGCGAAGCGCGCCGTCTTTGTCACGATGGGCATGATCTAGCTCTGCTGCCGCGAGCGGTGCCCTAGAGGCCGCACCGGTGTCGCCGACCCTTAGCTTGGAGCCGATTGCGCCAATCGAGGGCGGGTGGCTGGACACCACCTCGGGGCTGCAATCTCTCTGGCGTCGAGCGAACACCAAGCCTTGTCGCTGCGGCTTCGTGACTCAAGGTCCGGACTCCTCTCCGGACTCCGAACCTTCGCGCCCTGCCCGATCGAATCCGATTGTCGCCCGATCATGGAGTTCGCCCGCGGACATCTTTCAGCACTCGCCCTTCGTCGACATTCGAATTCACTAAAGTCTCTCTCTTTATCGGAGATCCTGGCGGACTATGGTCAGCAAGGTTGGGATGCGAGCGGCGAAGAAATTCAATCCCCACCCACCACCCGCCGTAGCCGCGCCGATGATTTAACCGACATGCTCGACTTCGACTCGAAGACATCGGCGGTATGGGCGCCGATGCGAGGCGACCAAGAACCAGCGCCTATAGGGCGCTGGAAGGCCACCTCATCGTATGACATATACATGGTGGACACCCCAAAAGAAAGGAAGGCGATGGAACAGCGGAGGATGACCCCTCAAGAAGCAGCCTAAGCGCCCGGCGTCAGCGGCGCGGCGCCGCTCATCCCGCCAAAGCAAAAGCAGCGATTCGGCACGGAGATAATAACACCGGACGGTGCCAAAGACAACCCCTCGGCAAGATTCAGCACGGGAGGATGGAGAAGCCAGCCCTCATGAGAGAGCTGCAGAGAGAGGTAGAGGGCGATAATTACATGCCTCCCTCCGAAGGCGAGGCAAGCCTCGGCGGACAGCAATTTGTCATGCACGAGGATCCCGTCGAACAAGGCGTTTCAAGCGCGGGCTTATAGCCACGGCGAGCAGCCTCAAGAAAAACAGCAACAGCTTAGAGCTGACCAAGACTTGCTAGCCGGCAGATGGACTAAAGTCCTTGCGGCGAAAATCTGAACTTCGAGCGCCCCTCCAAGAGCTACCCAAAGCGCGAGGCTGCTACCCGATTAGAGGAGGAAGCACCTAAACCTACATCACCAGTGCATGACACGGCCGACCGGCCACCTGCGTGGCATGACGGAAGAGCCTCTCGGCCCTCCACTCAAGCCGCACACCAGGCGTCGCTCGAGAAAATACCAAGGCGCGGGAAGCGCGCGGACCTCACGAGATATATTGGAGGACAAGGCAAGGCAAACAAGATCAATCTACGGATCGCGGCGCCCGACATGTGGCGATAACCGTCATGCCGGATATAGCAAATCGGCGGGCGAACACGATGAACAAAGCTCATTTGAGCTACGTCGTGATATAATATCTGAGGCGCCGCACACCCACTATGCTTCACGGATGAAGTAATGGATCATCAAATCCCGAGGATTCAAACCCGTAAACATCGAATCATACGATGGCTGCAGATCCCGCGGTATGGATCGAGGATTATCTCCTTCATATCCACATGGCCCTTGGTGATGATCTACGCCATCAAATATCTCCCACTTAAGCTTAAAGGACCAGCTCGGCATTGGCTTAACAGCTTGCCGGCGAGTCAATTGGTTCTTTGGGAGGACCTGGAAGCCGCATTCCTCGACAATTTCCAGGGCACCTATATGCGACCACCGGACGCCGATGACCTAAGCCACATAATTCAGCAGCCCGGAGAATCGGCGGACAATTACGGACACGGTTCCTAACCAAGAAAAATCAAATAGTCATTGTCCGGACGCGAGAGGCCCTCGCAGCCTTCAAACATAACATCCGTGATGGTGGCTTGCCGGCACCTAGGACAGGAAAAGCGAAATCCATGGCAGCCCTCACAACACTCATGACCGCTTTTGCGGAGGAGAAGACAACTGGCTAGCTCGTAGTAATAACATGACCAAGAGCCCTGGTAATTCGGATACCAAGGACAGCAATGGCGGTCGGCGTCGCAACAAGCACAAGCGTCGCATTAACAGCGACAATCTTTGAGGATCGGCGGTTAATGCGGATTCGAGCTCTAAACCGGTCGCGGAAAAGTCATTCAAAAGAAATACTCCGGGCCCGTCCGGTTTGGACCGAATACTCGATCGCTCGTGCGGATACGACACCCTGAAAAACCAGCCAATCACACCAGCAGAGTTGTTGGGTGTTCAAGTAAGCGAGCAAGTTAAATGCGAAAACAGTAACAAGGGGCTGCATAGTGATGGCGAGAGGCCCGGCCGCCCGAACAATAGGGGCGGAAGGGCTTCCCCCACAAGTGCGGACGGTGAACATGATATCATAACCCACATACCCAAAAAGGGGGCGAGCGTGCACTCGAGGGGCGTATATGCGTTGGAGCGATCGCCCGAGTTCAACCCATGGTCCTCCTGCCCGATCACTTTTGATCGAAGGACCACCCACTAGCATCCGCCATGGCGGATTCGCGCGATGGTTCTAGACCCAATCATTGGCCAGTTCACCTCACTAGAGTCCTTATGGATGGCGCTAGCAACCTGAACCTGCTTTGTCGAGGATCGATGCAAAAATGGGCATAGATCCCTCAAGGTTAAACCCACAAAGGCGACCTTTAAAGGCGTCATACCGGTGTAGAGGCCAAGCTATGCAGGCTCGATTACACTTGAGGTGGTCTTGGATCCCGGATAATTTCGAGCGAGAGTTAATCTTGACATAGTCCCGTTCGCGATGGCTATCATACCTTTGCCGGGTGAACCGCATTGCAAAGTTCAATGCGGTGCCGCTTCACGCATACCTCAAGCTCAAGATGCGGGCCCTCGAGGTGTCATTGCGGTCAATGGAAATACGAGCGCTCTCTCCGAGCGGAGGAGCATCACGGCAACCCTCATGGCGGAAGTACAAAGTAGCCTCTCAAGGCAATTCTCGATCCGGCTATTAAGCGTCCGGACAACTGTCAAGCAGCGCGGAGTAACCTACAACAAGACCGCTGGCATGTTCGAAGCAGCGTAGCAATCGGCCCTAACCCCAGCCCTCGTGAAATTGCGAAACCAGTACTACGGCGTACATAATTACGCTCTGGAAGTACCATTGGCATAGGGGAGGGCACGACCACCAACATGCCCAAATGCGGCTCAACGCACTAGGGGCTCCCAATTTGGTCATTCTTTTTTTCTTACTTTCGAGGACTCCACTCTCCGGAAGGCTGTCGAGTAGTACAATCGCCGAACACGATGCAACAGCCGGGGAGGCAGCAAGCTCGTCGAATGTCAGGTGGTCTCTATAACGAGCTAAATACCTGTCTTACATAAAGTCTCGCAGCTTGCCCCTGGAGGGGGACGTGATAATCCCATCGCTTGCTTATCGCACTATTTGTATCGTTCTGCTTTCACATCAGCCTTTTAATAAACAATGCATAGCTTTTGCCTATTATTGCATTCCTTGTTTTTAACTTAAATATGTTCAGTTATGACATTATGCAACCGTACACTTTGGTACAGCCAATACACCAGGGGCTTAAGTACCCCGAATATGGTGTGAGAAGTCCGAACACTCTCACGAGTCGGCACCCGAACTTATAGCATTATATGCATCGGCTCGAATCATGTCTTGGGTCAATAGTTGGGTTTGCCCGGCTCCCATGTTTTGGTACCTTACATTCCGTTATATTGGCTAAGGTAGCTGGGAGAACTACTGCGATTGTGCCCTGGTTGAGCTGGGTTAAGCACCTCGATGAAAGCTAAAACTGACCGTCATGATAGGCGAGAGCTGGTCGCTGTTAGAGGTTTGAGTCCCTAAAGACTTATGCCGCTTAGGCGAGGGCGGCTTTGTCCGGGCTAGGCGTGGATAGCGCCCTAAACTCGGTCTTCGAATACTAGAGGGCTTGCGAAATTTAAAATTATAAATTCTATGGCTAAGTGAGTGATAAAGCATTATAGTCAGATTGCCTTGTTAGTTGTCTTTGGCGCCTCCTCGAAGGACAGAATGGGAACAAAAGCTCAGGTTTATCCGAACACCCGGCACTTTCGTGGCATGGGGCGGCCGACGACTCACCATCTCGCAGATTTAATAAGCGTGCATACGAAGGTAATATTTTAAATTCAAAAGCGTTGCTTAGCGCATATGAACAAGTTTCAGCGCACGAGGATAACCGGCGAGTTTACTCAAAATTACATCCTTGGAACATTCATCCGCTATAAAGCGGGCACCCTTGAGGCGCCCTCATAATACATCTCGGGCTTGTGGCGCTCCTTGCCTGCGGTGGCCCATCTGTCACCAGCTTCTCGGCATCCATCTTGCCCGAGTGCACTTTAGCACGGGCAAGGGCCTGGCGCCCGATGCATCTGGAGGCTTGATGACTTCAAGCCATGGGCGAGGCACCCGCCAGCCGCCTCACCAGCCCAAAGTAGCTCCTAGGCATGACATCCCCAGGCCATAGCCAGACTATAAGGCCCTTCATTGCCTGTTCGGCCACCTTGTGGAGCTCGACCAGTTGCTTTAGCTGGTCGCTCAAGGGCACCGGGTATCCGGCCTCAGCATAATGAGACCAGAACACCTTCTCCGTCGAGCTCCCCTCCTCGGCCCGGTAGTAGGCGGCAGCGTCGGACACACTGCGGGGCAGATCTCTGAATGCTCTGGAGAGCTCGGACTCGGGTAAGTAACAAGTAATTCACTTTCCGTGCTTGCTTTGCATAAAGAATGCCTTACCGCCGCTATCTTCTTCATCGCCTCAATTTCTGGAGGGCTTTTGGGCCGGCCTTGGCAGAATTAGGCGCTCTCAAGGGCGGAGGCAAGCTCGGACTCTCGAGTCTTTGAGTCAAGCTCAAACTCTCTTGTTTTTTCACGAGGCACAGAGCTCTTGCTGCACCTCCGCCACCGCGCCTCCTGCTTTTCTCGCTCGATCGCTCCACGGCCGCATTTTCTTGACCTTGGACAGCGCTTTCTTGAGGTTGCCACAGGTTGTGGCCCTGTAATACTCATGTTAGTCCTGTCATTTTTGCAACCACATCTTTTTATATATACTTAAATAAGGTATTACTTACCTTCCTTGTCCTCGAGCTGCTTCTTGGCAAGGCCGAGCTCGTTCTCGGACCGCTTGAGGCTCTGCTTCAATGCAGCGACCTCCGTAGTCAATCTGCGGAGGTCAACAGCGCAGCCTGCATTCCCATATTGACATACTTATGTTAGACTCTCTCATTATATCTTTTAGATCCTCGGTTGGCTTTTCTTTCCAAACACCAAGCTGAGCATCGAGAACTCTTGTCTATCTTGTAATATTTTTATATCATAAATACATACCTCAAAGCACTGTTAGAAGGCTGGCACGAGCTTCCGTCAGCCGCTCTTGGCGGGACTGAACCTACGGATCACCACACTCATAATAGTGCGGTACTCTCGTCGATGGGGCGCCGTTAAGCACCTCCAGCAAATTATTCGGTGCCTCGGTTGGGCCGGAGGTCACGGTGTCATAAACTTGCCCTTCTTACTAGGGGGCCTTTGCGGACTCGAGAACCACTGAAGGTTCGGTGCGGTGTCCGACCGAGGGCGGACGTGGAGCCCTTGGGAGTTTGTCCCCTTTGGCTTTGGAGTCGGGAGGTGCGCCTTGCGGCGCCTCGGGACCACCTCCTCCTGGCTTGGACCCTTTGGGACTCCACCTCGGCATCATCCGCAGGGCAAGGGGAGGAGGCGGCTGAAAGTGAAGTGCTATTCACATCCGACGAGCTTAAGGAGCCGCTCGACGACACGCCGACCTGGGCTCGTGGCGGACTGCATGATTATATTCGGCGTCAGAAGATACTGTGCAATAAAGGAATGCCATGAGTTATTTTGGTATCCAGATACTTACAATTTTGCCAGGGGCTTGGCCCTGGATGACCACTCCTCTTCGCCGTCGTCGGCGTTGGTGGAGTAGTCCGGAGGAAAGGTCCTTCCCTTCTTGGACCCTCCGGCCCCCCGGTTAAGCGGCCTTCCTTTTCATCCTCCCATTTGGAGGAGAGGCCTCTTCTTCCTCCTCCTCGTCTTCGTGGGAGGAGTGCGCCTCGGAGTCATCGGATGATGTATCCGACACCACCGGGCGCCGGGAACTCTTTCGAGTTCCCGTGGCCTTCTTCTCCAGCACCACGTAAGGTGCCGGAGCGATAGCCCATCAGCGGGCGTCCGCTGGAGTCTTGAGCAAGGGAGCGGACAATTGATCTGCCGGGCGTCTCTGCCAAGCCTGTCAAAGGTAAGGAGTTTAGATCCGCATAGGGTCAAACTATGAAAACAAGTATCCGTAAAGGTAAAATAGCTTACCACGTTGGCTTGATGCTGCGCGCTGAATCCGCGATCCTCGGTAGCGGATGGGAGCCTCGGCGCCTTGAACAGCACCTTCCGGGCATCTTCATACGAAGTGTCGAAGAGCCTGCTCGAGGGTTCGTGTCTGTGCGGATTAAACTCCACAAGCTGAAAGCCCGTTGTTGTACGGAAGGATCCGGCGGATGAGCATGACTGGACTACATTGACGAAGTTTGAGCTTCTTGCTCACCAGGTTTTGGGCGCAGGTTTGGAGTCGGTCAGCTCTTCGAATTACCCCACGACAGGCCCTTCTCTTTGGAGGTGAGCGGCGTGGGAATGCCAGATCGAATTGGGGCGGCTGCCCATTCAAGTCCATGGCTCGGTGATGTAGAACCACCCTGATTGCCACCCCTTTATGGTCTGTACGAAGGAGCCCTCGAGCCATAGGACTTTGGGCATCTTGCCCACCATGGAACCTCCACACTCCGCTTGGCGCCCGCCCACTACCTTCAGCTTGACATTGAAAGTCTTCAGCCATAAGCCAAAGTGGGGCTGGATGCAGAGGATGGCCTCGCACACGACGATGAACGCCGAGATGTTGAGGATAAAATTCAGGGCCAGATCATGGAAATCCAGGCCGTAGTAGAACATGAGCCCCCGGACAAATGGGTGAAGTGGGAAACCTAGTCCGCGGAGGAAATGGGTGAGGAACACCACCCTCTCATGGGGCCTGGGGTGGGATGAGCTGCCCCGTCTGGGAGCCGGTCTGCGATGTCATTGGACAAGTATCCGGCTTTCCTCGACTTCTTGATGTGTCCCTCCGTGACGGAAGAGACCATCCACTTGCCTCCCGCTCGGACATGGCTGAAGAAGGTTGAGGTGGGATGTGCGGACTTGGTATTTGGAGCTCGAGTGCATGAAAATGGATAAGCAAAGGAGGAAGAAGGCGAGATGGAAAAGGTGGATCCTTATCCCTTATATGGGCGGACGAAACTATGTGGCCCCACCAGCTGATAAAACTCGCTTATCTCCCAAGCGCCAGTAAATTAATGAATACGGTTGGGTTACCCACGCCGTATTGGCGAGAATCCCGGAATAAGGGGACACGATCTCTGCTCGACAAGGCGTGCCAAGGAAACCGCCTCGCTAAGTGCGCTGAGGTGGGACAGTAAAAACGATTCGAATAAAGGCTTGGCCGTCGTGTGATGACACGCTGCGGAATACGTCAGCAGGTTGGATTTGTGCAGATATTATTCTCTCTACGGTGGTATGTGGAACTTGTTTTGCAGAGTCGGACACTATCCTTGTGATCAAAATCTTCTATGAAATATTCGGAGGAGGAACTCGCCTTGCAATGCCGAAGACAATCTGCGCGCCGGACTCATCGTCATTGAAGCCTGGTTCAGGGGCTCGAGGAGTCCTCGATTAGGGGTGTCGGATGGCGGACTATAACCTTTGGCGGACTCTGGACTATGAAGATACAAGATTGAAGACTTCGTCCGTGTCCGGATGGGACTTTCCTTGGCGTGGAAGGCAAGCTTGGCGATACGGATGTGTAGATCTCCTCCCATCGTAGCCGACTCTGTGTAACCCTAGCCCTCTCCGGTGTTTATATAAACCGGAGGGTTTTAGTCCGTAGGACGAACAACAATCATACCATAGGCTAGCTTCTTGGGTTTAGCCTCTCTGATCTCGTGGTAGATCTACTCTTGTACTACCCATATCATCAATATTAATCAAGCAGGAATAGGGTTTTACCTCCATCGAGAGGGCCCGAACCTGGGTAAAAACATCGTGTCCCTTGTCTCATGTTACCATCCGCCTAGACGCACAGTTCGGGACCCCTTACCCGAGATCCGCCGGTTTTGACACCGACAGCGATGATCTCCATGCCATCAAATACCTCCCACTAAAACTCAAAGGACCAGCCCGACACTGGTTGAACAGTCTGCCCGAAAACTCCATCGGCAGCTCGGAGGACTTGGAAGAGGCCTTCCTTGACAACTTCCAAGGTACATATGTTCGACCTCCGGATGTCGACGACTTAAGTCACATAATTCAGCAGCCCGGAGAGTCAGCGAGGAAACTCTGGACTAGGTTCTTAACGAAAAAGAACCAGATCATCGACTGTCCGGATGCCGAAGCCCTGGCGTCCTTCAAACACAGCATCCGAGATGAATGGCTCGCCTGACACCTCGGCCAAGAAAAGCCGAAGTCCATGGCAGCCCTTACGACACTTATGACCCGCTTTTGCACGGGCGAAGATAGCTGGCTAGCCCGTAGCAATAACAATGCAAGCGAACCTGGCACTGCGGAAACCAGAAATAGCAACGGCAAGCCCCGACGCAACAGACACAAGCGTCGAAACAATGGTGATAATACCGACGACACGACGGTCAACGCTGGATTCAGCGGCTCCAAGTCCGGCCAGCGAAAGAAGCCGTTCAAAAGGAACAATTCGGGCCCATCCAGCTTGGACCGCATACTCGATCGCCCATGCCAGATACACGACACCCCCGACATACCAGCCAATCACACCAACAAAGATTGTTGGGTTTTTAAACAGGCCGGCAAGTTAAATGCTAAGAACAAGGAAAAGGGGTCGCAAAGTGAGGACGATGACGAGGAGCCCCGTCCACCGAACACAGGAGGCGAAGAAGTGCCCCCTCCCGGGTTAAAACGGTGAACCTGATATACGCTACCCACATCCCCAAGAGGAAACGCAAGCGCGCACTCAGGGACGTCTATGCGATGGGGCCAGTCGCTCCAAAGTTCAACCCATGGTCTTCATGTCCGATCACTTTTGATCGCAGGGACCATCCGACCAGTATCTGTCATGGCGGTTCAGCCGCACTAGTCCTCGACCCAATCATTGATGGATTCCACCTCACGCGAGTCCTCATGGACGGTGGTAGCAGCCTGAACCTGCTCTATCAGGATACAGCGCGCAAAATGGGCATTAATCCCTCAAGAATTAGGCCCACAAATACTACCTTTAAAGGAGTCATACCAGGTGTAGAGGCCCGCTGTACGGGCTCAATCACCCTAGAGGTTGTATTCGGATCCCTGGACAACTTCCGAAGCAAAGAGCTGATCTTCGATATCGTCCCCTTTCGCAGCGGCTATCACGCACTGCTTGGACGAACCGCATTTGCGCGCTTCAACGCGGTGCCACACTACGCTTATGTTAAGCTCAAGATGCCCGGACCACGCGGTGTCATAACAGTCAATGGAAACATGGAACGCTCCTTCCGTACCTAGGAGCACACCCTGCGTTAGCAGCAGAAGTATAGAGCGGCCTTCTCAAGCAGGACCTTAATTCGTCGGCCAAGCTCCCGGACACTGTCAAATGAGTCTGGACTACTCTGCAGCAGGACAGCCCAGCCCGTCAAGAGCTCGATTAGCAATTTGGCCTCCGACCCAGTCCCAACCAAGTGGCGGCATTCGTACCGTGCGTACATAACTATGCACTCAAAATACCATGGGCATAGACGGAGGCATAACTAGCCTGTGATCCATAATACGGCTCGACCGCTCCTGGACACACATACTTCCAATTTTTCTTTTTTTATCCTTTTCAGGTTTCTTTTCCGTAGGCTTCTTCTGACGACCTGATCATCGGTCCTCTCGACAGGATGGATACACCAAGATGGCAAGAAGCACTGGCGTACAAGGGAATTTCTAGGTGGTCTCTTTAACGATCACTCTACATGTTTTCAGGACCCGCACGCAGCTCTCCCTTGGTTGTGGCATGCTAAATAGCCCGGTTGCTTATTGCACCACTTGTACAAATACGCTTTGACGTATTAATCAAACTATAATGGAAACAGTTTGCGGCCCATATTTTTCGGCACTAGCTTACTACCCCCTTTTTCCTTTTTTGATAATCCTCTCAAGTTGCACCCGTACACTTTGGTACGCTTTAATCTGCCAGGGGCTTCATTGCGACCCATAATAGGGCAACAAAGTCCGAACACTTTTTACAATATAGTTCGGCACCCCGAATTTAGCATTATATGCATTCGAATCATGTCTTTGATCAATAGTTGGGTTGCCCGGCTCCTGTGCTTACTACCTTACGTGTTCCGCTATATCGGCTAGGGTAGTAAAGGGAGAACTACTGCGATTGTGTCCTGGTTTATCCGGATGAGCACCTCAGTAGAGAAAGCCGAAAACTGGCTGTCACGATGTGGCGAGAGCCGGTCAGCTCTTCGAAGGTTTCAAATCTTTAGCGATTTTTTTCTGCATTATGCGATGAATCAGCTCTTACCCGATCAGGTGTTTATAGTACCCTAGTTCGGATACTAGGGGTTGCGCCTAAATTTCATTGTCAAACTCCTATGGCTAAGTGAGGGTGATAAAGCCACATAGTCTGATTGTCTGGTTCGTTGCGCTAAACACCTCCTTCAAGGACCAAACAATTGGATCAAGAGTGTTTAGATTCCATCCCGAACACCCCCGTACTACCTACGTGGGGGCTGAAGCTGACCACTGGCCAACTCTCAAAATTTCATAAACACGGCCGCACAGGAGGTAAAATATTAAACAAGTGTTATATTACATAGCCGAACTTGTTTCATAATACAGAGCGAGACAATATGAATGTATTCACTCAATGATTACATCCTCCGTACATTGCCCCACCACAATGCGGGATCCTCCAGGACATCGCTAAAATATCGCTCGGGCGTGCGGTGCTCCTTGCATGCAGGCGGTCCCTCGGTCACGATCGTGACGGCATTCATCTTCGCCCACTGCATCTTGACACGGGCGAAGGCCATCCGCGCACCTTCGATGCAGACCGACCGCTTGATGGCGTCAAGCCGAGGGCAGGAATCGACTAGCCGCTTCACGGGACCAAAGTAGCTCCTGGGTATGGCTTCGGCAGGCCACAACCAAATTATTAAGTCATTCATGGCCAGTTCGGCCACCCTATGCAGTTCGACCAGCTGTTTTAGCCAAGGTTGGAAAAAGCGGTAGGCGTAAGCGAGGCGGTTGGCCCTCGTCTAGTGCCTAGGCGATGCTTAAGCGCCCTAGGCGCGGCCTAGGCGGTAATATAGTTTTACTATCATGGTGTATTTGTTAGTATTATATGTGTATCGGTATTAATTTAGGGCATATAAATAAGTTAACTATGAGATACTGCCATTTGAATATGGCCCGTTTGGCATATCAGTGCAATTTGGTATGACTCCTCGCTTGGGTAGACAATTTCTTGCTTGCCCTGCCTAGACTTCCATTTATTCCCTAGGCGAGGCTTTTGGCCATTGCCTAGCGCCTAGGCGTGCCTAAGCGTCTCCTAGGCACTGCCTTTTCCAACAGAGGTTTTAGCTGATCGCTAAAGGGCACCAGATGTTCTGGCGCAAGGTATTGCGACCAAAACAGCTTCTCCGTTGAGCTCCTTTCTTCGGCTCGGAAGAATTCCACAGCGTCAGAAACACTACGCGGCAGATCCACAAACGCCCTTGGGGAACTCCAAATCCGGGTTAGTAAGAGATACCTCTTCTTCACATACTTGCTTTGCATACTAAAAGCCTTACCCACTGCAATTTTCTTGGCCTCCTGGATCTCCTGGAGGGTGCCCTGGGCTTCAACCCGGGCCTCTTTCGCGCTTTGGCGAGCCTTGGCGAGTTCGGTCTCTTGAGCTGAAACATCGCGCTCCAAGGACTCGCATTTCTTCACGGCATCCTGGAGCTCTTGCTGGACCTCATCAAGCCTGGCCTCGTGCTTCTCACAGGCGGCTTGTTCCTTGGCAGCTTTCTCCCTGGCCTCGGCCAGCGCCTTTTTAAGGACCTCGACCTCGGTCGCCACTCCTACAAATATCATGGCACTATGGTCAATACACATCATTCATTATTTCCGAATATACAGCAAGTCACCACATACCTTGCTTGTCCTCCAGCTGCCTTTTTACAAGCCCGAGCTCTTCTTCAGCCCGCTCCAGACTCTGCTTTAGTCCAGAGACCTCAGCAGCATGAGAGTTTGCGGCCAGCAACAACGTCTGCTTATTCACATAAGACATATTTAGTTAGTTTCCTGCGAAAATTACTTGATCCTCTGTCCGGCTTTTCTTTCTGAACAGCGGACAGTGTCTCAGGGGCTACTGTCTATACTATGACTTTCTCTTTTGCGTCACTTACCTCAAAGCCTGTCAAGAGGCTGGTGTAGCTTCGTCAGTCCGCTTGATCGACTGAACCCTCTCAACCACCGCATCCATAAGGATACGGTGTTCTTCCACAATGGAAGCGCCAGAGCGCTTCCAAAGAGATTATCCGGTGCCTCTGGATGGACAGAGGTCACTGGCGGAATAGGCGCACCTCCTCCCTTCGGAGCAGGCTGCTCGCTTGATTCCGGAGCCGTGTAGGTCTCTGGAATGGTATTCGGCAGGGGGCCGAATTGGATATGGCCCCCATCGCCACTTTCCATGGGGATTTTCTCCCAAAGGTGTCTGGTGGCCGAAGTTTCACCCTCCGGCGCCACCCTGACGGCCTCCTGAACCTCTCCCTGGCCTGGGAAGGTCCTTCGGGACAGCACCTCAGCGTCGCTCTTGGCCTTGGGAGAGTAAGCCATCGGCGGTGACTCGCTGGCCATCGCCTTCGAATCCAGCGAACCCCCTGATGAGGATCGCAGGGAGCTGTCGTGGGCCGGACTACAATTGCATAATTCAACATGTTAAATCTATGAAGTAGAGATGCCGGATATATGGACGCAGCAGGGTTTTTTAGTACTTACGATGCGGCCAGGGGCTTGTTTCGGGGGCGCGGCTCTGGGCTGCTGTTAACATCCCACGCAGAGTTATCCGCGAGGGAACCCTTTCCCCTCTTGGACGCTCCTGCCTCCATACTTGTGGATGCCGCCCTCGTCTTCCTTCCCCCCTCAGGGGGAGAGTTGCTTTCTTCCTCCTCCTCCTCGTCGTCTTCGGCGGCAGAGGAGTGAGTCTTGTTGTCTTCGGACGACACGTCCGAAGCTCCCTTGCGGCGGAGGCCACTTCTGCCCCCTTGGCCTTCTTCTCCGGCGCCTGGTAAGGCGCCGGGACCAGCATCTTTGTCAGAAGCGGGATGGCTGGTTCCTCGGGCAGCAGAGCCGGACACTTAATCCGCTCCGCTTTCTCTGTCCATACCTGAAAAATAAATAGTGAAGTTTAGGTGTCTTCCTTGAATAAGCAAGTAGAGGATACACCTTGAAACGCGAAAGACTTACCGCACTGGCGGGATGGGCCAGATCGTGCCCGCAGTCCTCGGTGGTCTGCGGCGGCGTCTCGTTGCCCTTGAAGAGCACCTTCCAGATATCTTCGTGCGTAGTTCCGAAGAACTGTTGCAAGGTCTGGTGCTTGGCCGGATTGAACTCCCATAGATGGCAAGTCCGGCTCTGGCATGGATGGATCCGGCGAACTAGCATCACTTGGATCACATTGACGAGCTTGATGTTCTTGTCCACCATGCTCTGGATGCGCGTCTCTAGCGCTATCAAATCGTCCGATGAAGACCAATTCAGTCCCTTCTCTAGCCAGGAGGTGAGCCGCATTGGGGCTCCGGATTTGAAATCGAGAGCCGCGGCCTAGGTGGCATCGCGGGGCTTTGTAATATAGAACCATAGTTTCTGCCACTCTTTGACGGTCTCCACAAAAGTACCTTTGGGCCATGTGACATTGGGCATCTTGCTCACCATGGCACCTCCGCACTCTGCGTGTTGGCCATCCACCACGTTCGGCTTCACATTGAAGATCTTAAGCCACAGTCCGAAGTGCGGTGGAATGCGGAGGAAGGCCTCGCGCACGACAATGAATGCCGAGATGTTGAGGAAGGAGTTTGGGGCTAGATCATGGAAATCTAGCCCGTAATAGAACATGAGTCCGCGGACGAAAGGGTGGAGAGGAAACCCTAACCCCCGGACGAAATGGGGGATGAACACCACCCTTTCATTGGGTTTCGGTGTGGGGACGATTTGCCCCTTGGCTGGCAGCCGATGGGCGATTTCTTTCGCCAGGTACCCAGCCTCCCGAAGCTTGGTGATGTCCTTCTCCTTGACGGAGGAGGCCATCCACTTGACTTGCGCTCCAGATCCGGACATGGTCGAGTGTTTTCTCGAGGCGGAAAAGATGAGGACTTGGGCGCTGGACCTCAAGAATGGGAGGGCAGAGAGAGAGAGAGAGAGAGAGAGAGAGAGAGAGAGAGAAGGCGTGGGTGAAAGAAGGGAATCCTTATCTCCTTATAAAGGCAGAGAATATCAAGCGCCTCCCCACTCGCCTTAAAACTCGCCTGTTCCCAAGGGCTGTGCAAATGGCACGGTTGGATTTCCCACGCCCGTATTGATGAGAATCCCGTAATAAGGGGACACGATCTCTGCTTTGACAAGACGTGCCAATGAGATCACATCTTGAAGCGGCAGGCCAAAAAACGGTTCGAAATAATGACTGGGTGATGACGTGGTATCACATTACCAAAAGTTGTCAGCGGATTGGACTCGTGAAATATTATACTCTCTGCGGTTGTGTGTGGAATCTGTTTTGCGGAGCTGGACACGTTCGTTGCGTTCGAAGACTGTGTTGGAGTATTCGGAGAAGGAACCCGCCTTGCAATGCCGAAGACAATCTGCGTGCCGGACATATCGTCATTGAAACCTGGTTCAGGGGCTACTGAGGGAGTTCTGGACTAAGGGGTCCTCGGGTGTCCGGCCTGTTAGCCATGGGCCGGACTGATGGGCTGTGAAGATATAAGACCGAAGACTCTCTCCAGTGTCCGGATAGGACTCTCCTAGGCATGGAAGGCAAGCTTGGCATCCTGATATAAAAGATTACTTTCTCTGTAACCGACTTTGTACAACCCTAGTCCCCTCCGGTGTCTATATAAACCAGAGGGCTTAGTCCGTAGAGGCAAGAATCATAATCATAGTCATACAGGCTAGACTTTTAGGGTTTTAGCCATTACGATCTCGTGGTAGATCTACTCTTGTAATACTCATATTCATCAAGATCAATCAAGCAGGAAGTAGGGTATTACCTCCATAGAGAGGGCCCAAACCTGGGTAAACATCGTGTCCCTCGTCTCCTGTTACCACCGACCTTAGACACATAGTTCGGGACCCCCTACCCGAGATCCACTGGTTCTGACACTGACGCTTAGGTCCATACTTGGGCTTCTTCCCTTGAGCAGCAACTTGCTTGCTATTCTTCTTGAAGTTCCCCTTCTTCCCTTTGCCCTTTTTCTTGAAACTAGTGGTCTTGTTAACCATGAACACTTGATGCTCCTTCTTGATTTCTACCTCCGCATCCTTTAGCATTGCGAAGAGCTCAAGAATTGTCTTTTCCATCCCTTGCATGTTATAGTTCATCACGAAGCCTTTATAGCTTGGTGACAGTGATTGAAGAACTCTGTCAATGACACTATCATCAGGACGATTAACTCCCAGCTGAGTCAAGTGGTTATGGTACCCAGACATTCTGCTGTATGTGTTTATCGATGTAACTATTCTCCTCCATCTTGCAGCTATAGAACTTGTTGGAGACTTCATATCTCTCAACTCGGGCATTTGCTTGAAATATTAACTTCAACTCCTGGAACATCTCATATGCTCCATGACATTCAAAACATCTTTGAAGTCCCGATTCTAAGCCGTAAAGCATGGCACACCTCAACTATCGAGTAGTCATCGCCTTTAGTCTCGCCAGACGCTCATAATGTCCGAGTTGCTCTCAAGCAGGTCTTGTACCTAGCGGTGCTTCCAGGACATAATTCTTCTGTGCAACAATGAGGATAATCCTCAAGTTATGGACCTAGTCCGTGTAGTTGCTACCATCATCTTTCAACTTAGCTTTCTCTAGGAACGTATTAAAATTCAAGGGAACGGTAGCACGGGCCATTGATCTACAACATCATCATAGATATGCAAAAACTACCAGGACTAAGTTCATGATAAATTAAAGTTCAATTAATCATATTACTTAAGAACTCCCACTTAGATAGACATCCCTCTAGTCATCTAAATGATCACGTGATCCATATCAACCAAACCATGTCCGATCATCACGTGAGATGGAGTAGTTTTCAATGGTGAACATCACTATGTTGATCATATCTGCTATATGATTCACGTTCGAACTTTCGGTCTCAGTGTTCCGAGGCCATATCTGCATATGCTAGGCTCGTCAAGTTTAACCCGAGTATTCTGCGTGTGCAAAACTGGCTTGCACCCATTGTATGTGAACGTAGAGCATATCACACCCCATCTTCACGTGGTGTCTCGGCACGACGAACTGTAGCAATGGTGCATACTCAGGGAGAACATTTATATCTTGGAATTTAGTGAGGGATCATCTTATAATGCTACCGCCGTACTAAGCAAAATAAGATGCATAAAGGATAAACATCACATGCAATCAAAATACGTGACATGATATGGCCATCATCATCTTGTGCCTTTGATCTCCATCTCCAAAGCACCATCATGATCTCCATCGTCACTGGCTTGACACCTTGATCTCCATCGTAGCGTCGTTGTCGTCTCACCAACTATTGCTTCTATGACTATCACTACCGCTTAGTGATAAAGTAAAGCAGTTACATGGCGATTGCATTTCATACAATAAAGCGACAACCATAAGGCTGCTGCCAGTTGCCGATAACTTTTACAAAACATGATCATCTCATACAACTATTTATATCTCATCATGTCTCTACCGTCTCACATCACAACATGCCCTGCAGAAACAGGTTAGACATCCTCTACTTTGTTGTTGCAAGTTTTACGTGGCTGCTACGGGCTTCTAGCAAGAACCATTCTTACCGATGCATCAAAACCACAATGATTTTTCGTCAAGTGTGCTATTTTAATCTTCAACAAGGACCGACCGTAGTCAAATTCGATTCAACTAAAGTTGGAGAAACAGACACCCGCCAGCCACCTGTGTGCAAAGCACGTCGGTAGAACCGATCTCATGAACGTGGTCATGTAATGTTGGTCCGGGCCGCTTCATCCAACAATACTGCCGAATCAAAATAAGACGTTGCTGGTAAGCAGTATGACTATTATCGCCCACAACTCATTGTGTTCTACTCGTGCATATCATCTACGCATAGACCTGGCTCTGATGCCACTGTTGGGAAACGTATACGATCACGCAAGATCTATCTAGGAGATGCATAGCAACGAGAGGGGAGAGTGTGTCCACATACCCTCGTAGACCGAAAGCAGAATTGTTAGGTTAACGCAGTTGATGTAGTCGAATGTCTTCACAATCCAACCGATATTAGTACCAAACGCGCGACACCTCCGTGTTCAGCACACGTTCAGCTCGATGACATCCCTCGAACTCTTGATCCAGTAGAGGGTCGAGGGAGAGTTCCGTCAGCACGACGGCTGGTGACGGTGATGGTGATGTGATCAGCGTAGGGCTTCGTCTAAGCACTACGACGCTATGACCGGAGGAGTGAACTGTGGAGGGGGGCACCGCACACGGCTAACAGAACAATTGATGTGCTATGGGGTGCCCCCTGCCCTCGTATATAAAGGAGGGGAGGAGGAGGCTGCCGGCCAGGAGGGGGCGCCCCAAGGGGGGAGTCCTACTAGGACTCCTAGTCCTAGTAGGATTCGCCCCCCCCCCCCCTCTTTTCCTCTCTCCACCGGAGGGAAAAGGAAGGAGAGGGAGAGGGAAAGGGAAAGGGGGGTCGCGCCCCCTCCTACTTGTCCTATTCGGACTCCCTAGGAGGGGGCCGCCACCCCCCGCGGGCTTCCCTCTCTATCCGTTAGGCCCATGTAGGGCCAACACTTCCCCGGGGGTTCCGGTAACCCCTCGGTACTCCGGTAAAATACCTGAAGCACTCGAAGCCATTCCGATGTCCGAATACTACCTTCAAATATATGAATCTTTACCTCTCGACAATTTCGAGACTCCTCGTCATGTCTGTGATCTCATTCAGGACTCCGAACAAACTTCGGTCACCAAAACACATAACTCTTAATACAAATCGTCATCGAACGTTAAGCGTGCGAACCCTACGGGTTCGAGAACTATGTAGACAAGACCGAGACACATCTCCGGTCAATAACCAATAGTGGAACCTGGACTCATATTGGTTCCTACATATTCTACGAAGATCTTTATCGGTCAAACCGCAATAAAAACATACGTTATTCCCTTTGTCATCGGTATGTTACTTGCCCGAGATTCGATCGTCGGTATCATCATACCTAGTTCATTCTCGTTACCGGCAAGTCTCTTTACTCGTTCCGTAATGCATCATCCCGTAACTAACTAATTAGTCACATTGCTTGCAAGGCTTACAGTGATGTGCATTACCGAGAGGGCCCAGAGATACCTCTCCGATACTCGGAGTGACAAATCCTAATCTTGATCTATGCCAACCCAACAAACACCTTCGGAGACACCCGTAGAGCATCTTTATAATCACTCAGTTACGTTGTGACGTTTGATAGCACACAAGGTGTGTTGGGGATACACATAACAGGTAGGCCCATGACGGGTCGAAATATCATAAAGCATGGTGTCCACACAACATGTGGGTCGAGATAAATTTCATACAGACATACTATCCACTCGGACAAGCAACTTACCATCCACTTGGATGACAGTTCACCACTCAGCCGTACGACTCACTCGGGTATACGAAGACCAGCAGGCAGTAAAGCAGTCAAAACATCATTCTCATAGTGAAGGCTTGGTAGTGAGCTGGCATTATGACATTCATGCCCCACTTTGTAACATAGGTGGTAAGGGGGTGGCGCACTCTATATAAGCCACCCCCACCATTAGGCTTGGGGGATTTTTCCTCTCTCATTCTTCTCCCTCTACTCTCTTGCCATTAGTCTCAAGACTTAGCTCTGGCAGGGGGATCCGTTCCTCTCTCTCTCTCTCATTGTAATCTCCGGATGCGTACTCAGATAAACACAAAGCCTCTCCAGAGCACGAGACGTAGGGTTGTTATCTCCACCGTGAGAGGACCGAACTCGCTAAAACCACCGTGTCACCCATTTGCATCTCGATAGATCATGCTCCTTTACCCTACCCCTTATTATTGTCGGAATCGTTCCCACGATAGTTGGCGCCCACCATGGGGCATGGCGTCTGTCGATCCATGATGCAGATTGTTTTTTCTTCAATCATCGGCAATAGACTAATTTCGGCAGGTAACCTAAGCTTTAAGCTTTCTTGGGATGATTTCCCGAGATCAAACAATCATCGCTACAAATTGACATTGGAGTCCCGGCCATCACACCATCTACAGGAGGACAACTCCTCATCATACGAAAGAATTAGGGAGTTGCTCATCTCATCTCGTCTCCTTTACAATCAACAATTGATCTAATGATTGTTTGTTCTTGTCGTATGCACACGAGCTCATACAAATGGACATCTCCCTTTGGACCGATTGGTGGATCGGCTCCAGGACGATGAAGCACCGCTGTCCGCCCGTCGTCGTCTTCGGCCTCATCTACGAACACCGTCGCCGAGCGCTGACACACGCACAGCCGCTAATGCTTGGCCTAGTTACTTGGCCGGCGAAGCACGACGATCGGCGGTCGACCCGGCTCCTCAAGGACAAGGCCCGGCTACCGGCACTCGGCCCAGCTCTGCACGCATCGAAACGCGGCTCCGGCCGGTGCACACCTCCGGCTCCCCCAAGCAGTGAAACGCGACCATCAGTGCCCGTGTCGATCTCTCCCTTGGCAGCATCGGCCCGCGTCTCCGGCGCCTGGGCTGCGTCCAGCCGCTCGTCGACCTCGTCGCCACCTCTCGGCTGCCATCCGGTTTAGTCAGACCGCCCGTTTCCGCCGCAGCGGAGCTCTCCTCCGGCGTCCGCACCAGGTCGTAATCTCTCTCTCCTCCTCTAATAAATACTAATCCATACGCATCCATGCATACAAAATCTTTTATTCCATCCTCCCGGCTGCATGTACACTAGATCGGCTAGGCACCCGAGCCCTTAACTGCGTACATAACGCAGCAGCCGATACACACCGTAATTGCAGCCACTGAATCGCTTAGGCTCCCATGCCATTAATTGAGTATATAACGCATCGGCCCATGCATGTTGTAACTACAGCTAGCACTGAATGGGGACTTGATTGGTAGCATGCAAAACCGAAGCGTGCAACCATCATTGCATGCTAATACCATTTGCTGTTACCACATTTTCAAAACTCAAGTAATTAGCATTAATGCTTTGCCATGACCTCCGAGTTTCACCAAGCCAGTTGAACTAAGTATGTGCAGGTCTCCTGCGTATTTTTTACTCCGACGGGTTGAGGCACACCACTCGATGATGTACAGGTCCTGCTCTATGCACTCGGACCAGTGTTGGATCACACGGACGCTCTGCGCGTCGCTACTCCGTGGGACGAGTCTACATCACTCGGACGCCTCATACGTCGCCACTCTGTCGGACGCGTCTACTTTACTCGGACGCCCCGTGCGTCGCACTCCGCGGGACGCGTCTACTTCATTCAGAGGCCCCGCGCATCGTTAGTCCGCTGGACGCGTCTACTTCACTTGGAGGCCCCGTGCCTCGTCACTCCGCTGGACGTGTCTACTTCACTCGGACGCCTCGCGCATAGTCACTCTGCGCGGGACGCATCTACTTCACTCGGATGCCCCGCGCATCATCACTCTGTGGGACGCCCCGCGCATCGCCACTCAGCGGGAAGTGTCTACTTCACTCGGACGCCCCGCGCATTGTCACTCCGCTGAATGCATCTGCATCGCTCGGACGCCCCACGCATCGTCACTCCGCGGAAGCGTCTAATTCACTCGAAGGCCCCGCGCATCGCCAATCAGCGGGACGCCTCTACTTCACTCGGACGCCCCACACGTCACCACTCCGCCGGACGCGTCTACTTCACTCGGACAGCCCACGCGACGTCACTCCGCGGGATGCGTCTACTTCACTCGGATGCCCCGCGCATCACCACTCCGCGGGACGCGTCTTCTTCACTCAGGCGCACAACGCATCGCCACTCCGCGGGACGCGTCTGCTTCACTCGGACGCCCACACATCGCCACTCCGCGGGATGCGTCTACTTCACTCGGACGCCCCGCACACTATCACTCTGTTGAACGCGTCTACATCGCTCGGACGCCCCGCACATCATCACTCCGCGGACGTGTCTACTTCACTCGAAGGCCCCGCGCATTGCCACTCCGCGGGATGCGTCTACTTCATTCGGACGCCCCACGCATTGTCACTCTGCTGAACGCGTCTGCATCGCTCCAACGCCCCGTGCATCGTCACTCCGCGGGACGCGTCTACTTCACTCGGACGCCCCGCGCGTCGTCACTCCACGCGGGACGCGTCTACTTCACCCGAATACCCCGCGCGTCGCCACTCCGTGGGACGCCTCTACTTCACTCGGAGGCCCCGCACATCGTCACTCCGCTGGACGCGTCTACTTCACTCGGACGCCCCGCGCTTCATCACTCCCCGCGGGATGCGTCTACTTCACTCGGACGTCCCGTGTTTCATCACTCCGCGCGGGACGCGTCTACTTCACTCGGAGGCCCCGCGAGTCGTCACTCCGCGGGACGCGTCTACTTCATTGGAAGGCCCCGTGCATCGCCACTCCGCTGGACGCGCTTCACTTCACTCGACGCCTGCTGCCGCCACTCGCTGGACGCCTACTTCACTCGGAGGCCCCGCGCCTCGTCACTCCGCGGGACGCGTCTACTTCACTCAGCCGCCCCGTGCATCGCCATTCGGTTGTCACCTCATCACCACTCGGCTGCCCCGCGCGTCAGCACTCGGTTGGTCACCTCATCACTACTCGGCCGCCCCGCACGTCGCCATTCAGTTGGTCACCTCATCACCACTCGCCGCCCCGTGCGTCGCCACTTGGTTGGTCACCTCATCACCACTCGGCCGCCCCGCGCGTCACCACTCGGTTGGTCACCTCATCACCACTCGGTTGGTCACCTCATCACCACTCGGCTGCCCCGCGTGTCGCCATTCGGTTGGTCACCTCGTCACCACTCGGCCACCCCACGCGTCGCCACTTGGTTGGTCACCTCATCACCACTCGGCCACCCCGCGCGTCGCTTCTTGGTTAGTCACCTCATCACCACTCGGCCGCCCCGCGTGTTGATACGTCTCCAACGTATCTACTTTTCCAAACACGTTTACCCATGTTTTGGACTCTAACTTGCACGATTTGAATGGAACTAACTTGGACTGACGTTGTTTTCAGCAGAATTGCCATGGTGTTATTTTTGTGCAGAAATAAAAGTTCTCGGAATGACCTAAAAAATCCACGGAGACACGTTCTGGAAATAATAATAAGTACTGGCGAAAGAATCAGCATCAGGGGTCCCACACCCTGTCCACGAGGGTGCAGGGCGCGCCCCCTGCCTCGTGGGCACCCTGAGACTCCACCGACCTCAACTCCAACTCCATATATTCATGTTCGGGGAGAAAAAAAAAATCAGAGAGAAGGATTCATCGCGTTTTACGATACGGAGCCGCCGCCAAGCCCTAATCTCTCTCGGGAGGGCTGATCTGGAGTCCGTTTGGGGCCCCGAAAAGGGGAATCCGTCGCCATCGTCATCATCAACCTTCCTCCATCACCAATTTCATGATGCTCACCGCCGTGCTGGAGTAATTCCATCGTAGGCTTGCTAGACGGTGATGGGTTGGATGAGATTTACCATGTAATCGAGTTAGTTTTGTTAGGGTTTGATCCCTAGTATCCATTATGTTCTAAGATTGATGTTGCTATGACTTTGCTATGCTTAATGCTTGTCACTAGGGCCCGAGTGCCATGATTTCAGATCTGAACCTATTATGTTTTCATGAATATATGTGAGTTCTTGATCCTATCTTGCAAGTCAATAGTCACCTACTATGTGTTATGATCCGGCAACCCCGAAGTGACAATAATCGGTACCACTCCCGGTGATGACCGTAGTTTGAGGAGTTCATGTATTCACTAAGTGTTAATGCTTTTGTCCGGTACTCTATTTAAAGGAGGCCTTAATATCCCTTAGTTTCCAATAGGACCCCGTTGCCACGGGAGGGTAGAACAAAAGATGTCATGCAAGTTCTTTTCCATAAGCACGTATGACTATATTCAGAACACATGCCTACATTATATTGATGAACTGGAGCAAGTTCTGTGTCACCCTATGTTATAACTGTTGCATGAGGAATCGCATCCGACATAGTTATCCATCATTGATCCATTGCCTACGAGCTTTTCACAAATTGTCTAATTGTGTTTGTCTAGACATGAAGAGGAAGAGAGATGAATCAATTTATATTTTTCTCTAGCCAATTGGTTCAATCTGTCAGTCATGTGAGCATGATGCAGATGCAATAGATGTGCAACCTGATCATCCAAGCCCTGTATGTCCCCATCAACACATGTGTTAGCCTATATAATGGGGATCAGCAGAAGCACCATCAGGATGAGCGACCATAGAACTACTCATGATATCCTCTATGCCTTCATGGTATGATCCTTCTCAACAACTTCAACTCTCTAGTTTAATTCGTCTAACATGAATGATCATTGATTGATGGACATGAAAATTGGATTTGAATAAATTATTTGTAGTACAGTGTGCCAAATTTTTCTATATAAATTCAAAAAACGAATTTGTCTTTATCAAGATGAACAATTTGGTAGTATTCTTCTAGTGTTTACATCAACGAAAACATGATTTATGTTTAGGCATTTTTATCACGGTATACATATACTATAGTTGGGTCAAATTCATGGTTTTAAATAGCGGATAGTGGGCTGGTAGCGGATTGAGGTCCGGGCAGCGGAATGCGGATAGCGGGCGTTATTGCCGGCACTATGTCCACGTAGCGGATTTGTAAAAATACTAGATTATTGTTTATATTTCTAGATCATTAACAGAAAATAATGACATTAAATTTAAGCAACAACAGATGCTATTGCGCTAGCGGATGTTATCTCCGCTATTTGAAACTCGATGCTCATTAATCCGTAAGAGCTTATGTAGAGCTCGCTTCTATGCCAAATTCCTGGCTCCGCCCCTGGCTCTAGGTTAATAGGTTAGTCCCAAAAATCATATAAAATAGCATATAAATGCATATAAAACATCCTAGATGGATAATATAATCGCATGAATACTTCATAAATTATAGATACGTTGGAGACGTATCACGGAGCCGCCGCCAAGCCCTAATCTCTCTCGGGAGGGTTGATCTGGAGTCCGTTCGGGGCTTCGGAGAGGGGAATCCGTCGCCATCGTCATCATCAACCTTCCTCCATCACCAATTTCATGATGCTCACCGCCGTACATGAGTAATTCCATCGTAGGCTTGTTGGACGGTGATGGGTTGGATGAGATTTACCATGTAATCGAGTTAGTTTTGTTAGGGTTTGATCCCTAGTATCCATTATGTTCTAAGATTGATGTTGCTGTGACTTTGCTATGCTTAATGCTTGTCATTAGGGCCGGAGTGCCATGATTTCAGATCTGAACCTATTATGCTTTCATGAATATATGTGAGTTCTTGATCCTATCTTGCAAGTCAATAGTCACCTACTATGTGTTATGATCCGGCAACCCCGAAGTGACAATAATCGGGACCACTCCCGGTGATGACCGTAGTTTGAGGAGTTCATGTATTCACTAAGTGTTAATGCTTTGGTCTAGTACTCTATTAAAAGGATGCCTTAATATCCCTTAGTTTCCAATAGGACCCCATTGCCACGGGAGGATCGGACAAAAGATGTCATGAAAGTTCTTTTCCATAAGCACGTATGACTATATTCGGAACACATGCCAACATTATATTGATGAACTGGAGCAAGTTCTTTGTCACCCTATGTTATAACTGCTGCATGAGGAATCGGATCCGACATAATTATCCATCATTGATCCATTGCCTACGAGCTTTTCACATATTGATCTTTGCTTAGTTACTTTTCCGTTGCCACTATTACGATTGCTACAAAAACTGCTACTGTTACTTTTTCCACCGTTACCGTTACTTCCATACTACTTTGCTACTAAATACCTTAAGAAAACCCAAAAAATAGTGTTTACTTTCCATGCCTTATTTTCTTTTCTAAGTCTTTTTCGTGTGTGTTTGCAAAACCTTAAGAAAAACCAAAAAATTAGTTGTAGCTTTAGCTAGTTTACTTTCCATGCTTCTAGTAGTAGTAGTTAAAAGAAAACCCCAAAAGATTTCTCGTTCTTCTTTTGTTTGTTGGGAGCTTTCCCGTGTAAGTAGTTTTATTTCTTTTCTTTTCTTTGGGGGTCAAGAGGTGAAGACCATGATGAAAATGTTGAGTGGCTCTCATATGCATTATTGTTGATTTAACCAAGAGCCCATATTACCTCGTCTTCTCCTTTGTATTAAATGCTTGCAGATTCCAGCTTAGTCCAATGCACGTGCACTATTATTATTATCCACACCGTTCGGTCGTGCGAGTGAAAGGCAATAATGACGATATATGATGGACTGATTGAGATGAGAGAAGCTGGTATGAACTCGACCTATCTTATTTTTGTAAATATGATTAGTTCATCGTTCCTGATTCAGCCTATTATGAATGAAACATGTTTTCAATGAAAATGAGAGATTATAGTTGCTCATGACATGCTTCATTATCTACGAGTTTATAATGGTTTACCTGCGTGCCAACATGCTATTAAACTGGTTGTGATGTGGTATGATAGGGTGGTATCCTCCTTTGAATGATTCGAGTGGCTTGACTTGGCACATGTTCACACATGTAGTTGAAACAAAATCAACATAGCCTCCACGATATTTATGTTCATGGTGAATTATATCCTACTCATGCTTGCACTCAGTGTTGATTAATTTTATTGCATGTTCATGACTGTTGTCGCTCTCTAGTTGGTCGCTTCCCAGTCTCTTTCTAGCCTTCACTTGTACTAAGCGGGAATTCTGCTTGTGCATCCACTTCCATAAACCTCAAAGTTATTCCATATGAGTCCACCATACCTTCCTGTCGGCGTTCTGGGAACGGGGGTCCCCAGACTTGCCTGCCTGCGGCCTGCGGCGTGGCTCAAGGGGAGGCCCAACATGGCCCATCTTCATCAACACAAGTTCAAGACCCTCGCGAGGGGCAAGATTGCTGGGCGGACGACGTGGAGCTTCTCGTGCACGGCCTCGTCAGGCTGGCTCGCGAGGAGGCGGAGAGATCAAGGCGGGGTACCTCACGAGGTGCCCATGACGCAAGCCATGACGACCAAGGGCGCCAGGCGGGCGCCAGCCCGCGTAGTGTCCTCCTTTCCTCTTTGGCGCAAAGGGAGCAAGCGCAGGTGAGAGCATCAAGCAAAGGAATCCATTTCGGTGCAACAAGAGCAAGACCGTCGCAACGGCAGGAAGGAAGTCATTGTGGAGCCCAAGTCAAGGCCACCACCAGAGCCTTTGACAAAGCGAGGACCAACTTTAGTCAGATAAGCGTGCAGATGTTCCCTTCAAAATGGCCAATTGTTGGCGCCCTTCCCGCTCAATATTTGGGGAGAGGCCCAGGGCCTTTGCCTATAAATAGGACTAGCCACCCATAGAGAAAGGCAATCTGATAGATCGAGAGATAAATCCCAGAGAGAGAGAAAGGCGACTGAATTCCCCCTAGCAGTTCATCGCCCCAGCCAAGAACAGACCCTCGCGAGGCTGTTCTTCCTTGTATTGTTCATCACCATCAGCCCAAGAGGCAATCCACCACACCACACACTGGATTAGGGTATTACACCACAATGGTGGCCCGAACCAGTATAAACCTTGTGTCTCTTGTGTTGTTCCTTTCATAGCTTAGCTCCTAGCGAGGCGGCGGGGTGCAGGTAGGTAGAGGGCGAAATCTCCGCGCGCACCCCACTGTTCAAACCCAGAGGGTCTGCCGGAACCCGAAAACCGACATTTGGCGCGCGAGGTAGGGGTGCGCCGGAATTCGTCTTCCGCCGCCCTGTTCTCCGCCGACCATCGCATCCATGTCTGACGCTTGTCGGGCCCGCTGAAGCGCCGAGCCGCTCGCTTCCAGCGTGCCGCCAGACGGCTCCGTGGCCGCCGCCTCGTCGTTCCCGTCGCCGCCGTCAACGCCGCCATCGGCCCGACGGGGAACGAGCAGCAAGCATCGCCCCAAAGATCCGTCTGTGAGGCAAGACGGCCGATCGCTACTCCCCTCACTCGCCCAGCTTGGTTCTTCGTCCAGCGATTCGCAGCGCCCATGGAGGCTCGAGCTGCGCTCATCGCGGCAAACGAGCTCCTGCGCTACCGCCACCGACGACGTTTACGAAGAGTGGCTCGACGCTGCCGCCGAAGCTCGTCGTCTGCGGCAGGGGCTCCCCACGCCGTCGGCCCCGCACAGCACCGCGCCCGCCCTGGCGGGCGATGAAGCTCCGGGGGCGCCTCAGCCGCCTCCCCCTCAAGAAGGCGCCCTGGCCTCAAGGCGCGTGGCCCCTGGGCGGAACCCACTCCGTCCGGCGCCACCGCGGCAAGAGCAGAGCTGCCAAGAAGTCCCTCGCCCACAAGAAGCTGCCCGAGTGCTCCCTGCTCCGGCTCGTCGCGACCACGCTCCTGCTCCAGCACGTCAAGACCCCGCGCTGCTCCCGGCTGCAGCGCATGGGGACCCGCAAGACCGAGCTCTTCGTCACCAAAGGCCTCCCGTGGCCACAGCAGGCTGCCGTGCCTTCACCACCGAGCTGCGCAGCGTCGCGTGGTCCGGCAAGTTCAAGCCAGACATGCCTCCTCGTTACGACGGTACGGCCGACCCTGCAGAGTTCCTCCAGCTCTACAAGCTGGGCATCGAAGCCGCCAACGGGGATGAGAAGGTCATGGCAAACTGGTTTCCCATGGCACTCAAGGATGGGGCCCGCACCTGGCTCCTGATCTTGGCTCCAGGCACGATCTCCTCCTGGGACGAGATGCGCACCCGCTTCATCGCCAACTTCCAAGGTACTCGCGACCGGTCACCTGCCGTGAGCGACATGCGACCGCATCAAGCAACAACCAGGGGAGACCCTGCAGAAGTACATCCAGCGCTTCAACAACGCACGCCTCAAGATTCCCAAGGCGACCGAGGAGGCCATCATCTCAGCCTTTTCCGACGGTGTGAGCGACGTCAAGATGAAGGAGGAGCTGGCGATGCATGAAGACCTGTGCACTTCCTTGGAGCTGTTCAACTTGGCGACCAAGTGCGCCAGGGCTGAGGAAGGGCGTTTTTCCCTCCTCGAGCTACTAGTCGCAGACCCAGAAGAGAAGAAACCCAAGGCCAAGGATGTGAAGCGCAAGGGGGCTGCCGTGCTCGCGGCAGAACCAGACACCAAGCGGGGCAGAGATCAGCCCGAGTCTTCCAAGGGCAGCCGGTACTGTGTGTACCACGACCTCCACACCCACAACACCAATGAATGTCAAGAGCTCCGAGCCGTTCGAGAAGGGAGGATCGGCCGACGCCCCGACCTCAACGACCGGGGCTACGACCGAGGAGGAGGAAGGAACGCAGGACGCTGGGAAGACCGCGGCCCTCACCAAGGGTGGCGTGACCGACCTCGCGAGGATCGCTGGCAGGATCAGCCTCGCGAGGGAGACTGGAGGGATCAGCCTCGCGAGGATCGTCCGCAAGGAAACACAGGCTTCCCTCCTCTGCCGCTGCAGCCAAGGAGAAACGAGGACCATCATCAGGACGAGGGGGCTGGGGGCTTCCAGGAGCCGCGCGCGATCGCTTGCATCCTGGGCGGAGCTCAAGCCCCAGCCTCTCAATGCATCTTCAAGCAGTTCGCCTAACGGCGAATGCAGTCCTCCCCAAGCTCGAAGCCACATGCCCTCTCAGGTGGTCGGCGTGCGCCATCACGTTCAGCTCAGCGGCTCAACTCAAGTGCGCGGCCACAGCCGGAGTCCTCCCGATGCTTTGCTCCCCAATCATCAGCAATGTGCTAGTCACCAGGACCCTCATCGATGGCGGGGCAGGGCTCAAAGTCATGTCCGTAGAAACGTTCAACAATCTCCAAGTGCCTTACAATCAGCTTCAACCAACCAAGCCTTTCTCCGGAGTCACCGATGGCTCCACGGTTCCGATTGGGCAGGTCCGCCTCCCTGTCACCTTCAGGGCACGCGACAACTACCACACCGAGCTCATCGACTTCGACGTCGCCCACATTCGCCTGCCATACAACGCCATCCTCGGGTACCCAGCGCTGGCCAAGTTCATGGCCGTGACTCACCATGGCTACAACGTCCTCAAGATGCCAGGAAGTGGCGGAGTCATCACGGTGCCCAGCGAAGAGAGAGACGCGGTGTGCTCCCTGGAGCGAGCCTTTCAGGCCGCATCACTGGAAGACCCGGACCGCAGGAGCAGGAGGCTCCCCGAGACCGCCCCCAAGAAGACGAAGACATCGCCAGGCCCGGCCCCTCAGGAGGCAGGCCCCTCAGGGTCCGCGCCTGCTCAGGGCGAACCTCCTTCTGTCGCATAGGGAGGCGTGCCCGGCGCCCTCCTCAGGCAGGGCTCGAGGGCTCCCCCCTGGAGGGCCACCGACCTTGCTAAGGTCACGAGGGAGGCGCTTGGGCACCACTTGGAGGCGTGTTTCAAAGCATGTTTCCCTCAGGAAGGAGCAAGGCAAGGAGGGCCAGACCCTCAGGAGTTCGTCAGTCAGATCACGCAGGAGTTGCAAGAGTCAAGAGTCATGAGTGGCAGCCGTCGCTTACCCGCTATAGCTCCCCATCCAGGTGAGGATGGTGGGCTGCGCGTCTGCATCGACATCCCAGGGCTCAAACGAGCCGCCTCTCAGGAGCGCTTCTGGCCCTCGCGCGCGGGGCGCTGCGAAGGCCCACCCCACAACTACGTTTGCATGCCCTATGGCTTGCCGAATGCGGCCGCCACGTACCAGCGCCTCATGGGGAGCATCCTGGAGGCTCAAGAGGCCAAGCGTTCCGCAGCCCTGGCGGAGATGGAGATGGTCCACGAGGAGCCACCAGCGCCTCCGGAGCCTCCCGAGGCTCCTGGGCCTGGGGGCTCGTGAGGATCGGCTTCCACAGCCCACCAAGTCTGCTACTCCAACACCCTTCGTCTTCAACATTATCAGGTGACATCCTCCAAGTTTCATTTCCAGCTGGGAGCGCCCCCCAGGGCTGCATTATTCCCAGGCCGCGTGGGTCTGTCCCTGCGGTGTGTATCCCTTTTACTTCATGTTTCTAGCTTACTTTGTTGGGGGCGCCCCTCGGGCCGCATCATCCCCAAGTCGCTCGGGCCAGACCCAGCGATGTCTGCCTTCGCAACATCTATTTGAATGAACTCGCTTCTTCGTGATTAACATGCTTGACCTAGTTGCCCGCTCAACTGACACCAACTGATGGAGTTGCTCCTCAATGGCACGACGCTTGCGCATGCGACCGTCCCTGCAACGCCAACAAACCTGAATGGCTAAGCTCTGGCCGCGGCAGCCCCGCACAGCGCCACCTCGTCAGGCCTTCAGTGCCTCGTCACGCCTCCGAGGCAACTAACAGCTGACCGTCGCTTGTCATAGCGGACTCTTGTTCTTCTTATGGTGGGCCTGCAGGATCCCCTCATGGAGCAGCGCCAGGCGAGGCCCTCACGGCGTCTTCTTCACTCTCGTCCACGCTAACCGCTTGCACGTTAAAGGGGGGGGGTACCTGAGCATCGCGACTCATGGGATCCTACTGGCTCTCCAGCCCTCACCCTCTGGCCTTGACCACGACATCTCGACCTGGCATACCAGCGACGGCTGAGACTCGCTCGAGGGCCGGGACCCAAGGACGTAGAGCAGAAAGGGGAGCAAAGGCGAGAGGGGAGAGGCATGCGAGGACCTCGCCAGGCAACCCCTCGCCTGCCGATGCACGGACCCGGCGGCACACCAGGAAGCGGTTCCTGATTCTCGAGATAAGTCACCCTCCGGAAACACTAGCTAGCACAACACCGTCCCCACGCCCAATGCAATCCCGTGTTAGCAACGTCGCTCTCCTTTCTCACCGAACGATGGCTGCTTGACCGCTAAAGGGGACCTCCTGAGCATCGCGACTCAGGGGCTCTTACCGGACCTCGGGCCGCTCACCTCCTGGCCTTGACCACGGCATCGCGACCTGGCATACCAGCGACGGCTGAAGCCTGCCTTGGGACTGGGACCTGTCGGCGCAGAGCGTCGAGCCCTCGCGAGGTTCGAAAGGGTGAACTAAGTTAAGACGGAATGAGCAACTCGCACTACTCCATGGCGAGGATTATATTAACAAACAGGACCACAGGCACCTTACAAGCCCCCACGGGGCGCGCTTTTGATTCCTCGCAGGGAACAGATCCTAGGAAACGCTAACTACACATGCCTCCGCAAGAGATGCCATCATCTATAGTGGGCCGCCAAGTACCGGCGCCAACCCCATCCAGATCAGAGGCGGCGGCGGCCTGACGAGCCCGCCCTGCTCCGAGAACGGCGCAGGCTCGGGGGCTCGTAGATGTCGTCGCTTGTCTCCGGGGCCGCGAGGAGCTCGGCGGAGTCGCTGGATCCTCTGACGCCTCCGCCGCCTGAGGAGCGGTCAGTGAGCCTGGTCCTCGCCGCAGCAGGGCCCCGACCACCTCTCCCAGGGCAGCACTCCAGCCGGCGTCCTTCAGCATCGAAGACCTTGAAGAACATCACAGAAGCACCGTCGTACTCCAGATGGATCGCGAGGGCGCCCCTCGTCCTGCACACCCGGGCGATCTCGCCCCAGCCTCGAGTCATGAAGACCTCGCCCGGGGCGACGACCGCGACCTCTGCCCCGGTCGCAAGGGTGCTACAGCTGGCGTGCTGTAGCCAGAGCTCCAGGGATCCTCCCTGCGGAATCGCGAAGGCGAAGAAGGGAGGAAGGCGAATCCAAGACTGAGGAGGCATGGCAGCGTGGAGCACGAACTCTCGGGAGGAGCCCTCGGCGTGGACTCCAGGGGGAACAACGCACACCTTCGTGACCCTGGCTTGGCGCCGACGCACAAGGCGCCATGGCATTCGGCATCAACTCCTTCAGAGCCCTCAATGTGGGCGTACAAGGGAAGCAGGAACCCTGGCGATGGCCGCTCGTACCAGGGCCTCGACACCTCCTGCTGGGCGCCCTCATCTCGATGGCAGAGGGCTAGCCATTTCTTCGGCGGAAGCGGGTCAGGACCCTCTCAGGGAGCCTTTCCCTTCTCTTCCGCGAAGAACCGGCGGATCAGAGCCATTGCAGCAAGATGGAGCAAGGACCGAGAAGAAGGAGAAGCAAGAAGAGATGGACTGGAAGAGCACGCGTCGTTCCGTACTTAAAGCCAGGGGAGGCCAACCGCCGACCTCCACGATCGCAGGTAATCATGACCCACTTTGCATGCAGGGACTTGTCAATTCGCGCAGTTGCCGAGGCGTCGTGGGGAAGCAGGGGCACCCACGTCCAATCAACCACCACGCGGCTCCCAAGGCCGCAGGCTGTTAGGGCCCGCGGCGCTTCACACTTGCCCCTTCGCTTCTCTGCTCAGCCAAGTCCGGGCGCGCCTTGGGCCCGGGGGCTACTGTCGGCGTTCTGGGAACGGGGGTCCCCAGACTTGCCTACCTGCGGCCTGCGGCGTGGCTCAAGGGGAGGCCCAGCACGGCCCATCTTCATCAACACAAGCTCAAGACCCTCGCGAGGGGCCAAGCCTCGCGGGGCGGACGACAGGGACCTTCCTCAGGCACGACCTTGTCAGGCTGGCTCGCGAGGAGGCGGAGAGATCAAGGCGGGGTACCTCACGAGGTGCCCATGACGCAAGCCATGACGACCAAGGGTGCCAGGTGGGCGCCAGCCCACGCAGTGTCCTCCTTTCCTCTTTGGTGCAAAGGGAGCAAGCGCAGGCGAGAGCATCAAGCAAAGGCATCCATTTTGGTGCAACAAGAGCAAGACCGTCGGAACGGCAGGAAGGAAGTCATTGTGGAGCCCAAGTGGCCACCACCACGAGCCTTTGACAAAGCGAGGACCAACTTTAGTCAGGATAAGTGTACCATATGTTCCCCTTCAAAATGGCCAATTGTTGGCGCCCTTCCCGCTCAATATTTGGGGAGAGGCCCAGGGCCTTTGCCTATAAATAGGACTAGCCACCCACAGAGAAAGGCGATCTGATAGATCGAGAGATAAACCCTAGAGAGAGAGAAAGGCGACTGAATTCCCCCTAGCAGTTCATCGCCCCAGCCAAGAACAGACCCTCGCGAGGCTGTTCTTCCTTGTATTGTTCATCACCATCAGCCCAAGAGGCAATCCACCACACCACACACTGGATTAGGGTATTACACCACAATGGTGGCCGAACCAGTATAAACCTTGTGTCTCTTGTGTTGTTCCTTTCATAGCTTAGCTCCTAGCGAGGCGGCGGGGTGCAGGTAGGTAGAGGGCGAAATCTCCGCGCGCACCCCAGTGTTCGAACCTAGAGGGTCTGCCGGAACCCGAAATCCGACACTTCCTATATGCGGTATTTACCTGCCATTCCAAGTAAATTTGTATGTGCCAAACTCTAAACCTTCAAATGAAATTATGTTTTGTATGCTCGAATAGCTCATGTATCAACTAGAGTGGTCTTTATCTTCCATGCTAGGTGGGTTATTCTCACGATGAGTGGACTCCGCTCATCACTCACGAGAAAATGGCTGGTAACCGGGATGCCCAGTCCCATGCTCAATACAAAATAATTGCAAACAAAACTCCCCCAGGATTGTTGTTAGTTGGAGGCACCCGTTGTTTCAGGCAAGCCATGGATTGATGCTTGTTGGTGGTGGGGGAGTATAAACTTTACCATTCTGTTTGGGAACCGCCTATAATGTGTGTAGCATGGAAGATATCGAGATCTCTTGGTTTTTATGTTGACAATGAAAGTATGCCACTCAAAATATTATTTATCTTTGTTTCAAAACTCGAGCTCTGGCACCTCTGCACATCCCTGCTTCCCTCTGTGAAGGGCCTATCTATTTACTTTTATGTTGAGTCTCATCCTCTTATTAAAAAGCACCAGTTGGAGAGCACCGTTGTCATTTGCATGCATTACTATTAATTTAAATTAAGTATGACTTTGACTGGATCTCTTTTACCATGAATAACAATGTCTAGTCAGTACTTGATCTTTAGAGGTGCTATGCATTTATGTTTTTCGGTCTCAGAAAGGGCTAGCGAGATACCATCTTGTTATATCATATTATGATTGTTTTGAGAAAGTGTTGTCATCCGAGATTTATTATTATTTCTCGCTAGTTGATTATGCCATTGATATGAGTAAACATGAGACCTAAATGTTATTGTGAATATGGTTACTTCATAATCTTTGCCGAAAACTTGAATGTTGGCTTTACATATTTGCAACAACAAGATCAAACAGAGTTCGTAAAAGTTTTTCTTTATCACTTTCAGTTTGTCAACTGAATTGCTTGAGGACAAGCAAAGGTTTAAGCTTTGGGGAGTTGATACGTCTCCAATGTATCTACTTTTCCAAACGCTTTTGCCCTTGTTTTGGACTCTAAGTTGCATGATTTGAATGGAACTAACCCGGACTGACGCTGTTTTCAGCAGAATTGCCATGATGTTATTTTTGTGCAAAAATAAAAGTTCTCGGAGTGACCTGAAAATCCATGGAGACACGTTTTGGAAATAATAAAAATACTGGCGAAAGAATCAGCATCAGGGGGCCCACACCCTGTCCACGAGGGTGCAGGGCGCGCCCACCCCCCTGGGGCGTGCCCCTGCCTCATAGGCCCCCTGAGACTCCACCGACCTCAACTCCAACTCCATATATTCACGTTCGGGGACAAAAAAAATCAGAGAGAAGGATTCATCGCGTTTTACGATACAGAGTGGTGTCTACTACACAACCCTCTTCTTGTAGACGTTGTTGGGCCTCCAAGTGCAGAGGTTTGTAGGACAGTAGCAAATTTCCCTCAAGTGGATGACCTAAGGTTTATCAATTCGTGGGAGGTGTAGGATGAAGATGATCTCTCTCAAGCAACCCTGCAACCAAATAACAAAGAGTCTCTTGTGTCCCCAACACACCCAATACAAGTGCAATATGGATGGTAGATATGGGTTTTTGTAATCTGAAAAATAAAAACAGCAAGGTAGCAAGTGGTAAAAGTGAGCGTAAATGGTATTGCAATGCTAGGAAACAAGGCCTGGGGTTCATACTTTCACTAGTGCGAGCTATCTCAACAATAATAACATAATTGGATCATATAACTATCCCTCAACATGCAACAAAGAGTCACTCCAAAGTCACTAATAGCGGAGAACAAACGAAGAGATTATGGTAGGGTACGAAACCACCTCAAAGTTATCCTTTCTGATTGATCTATTCAAGAGTCCATAGTAAATTAACATGAAGCTATTCTTTCCGTTCGATCTATCCTAGAGTTCGTACTAGAATAACACCTTAAGACACAAATCAGCCAAAACCCTAATGTCACCTAGATACTCCAATGTCACCTCAAGTATCCGTGGGTATGATTATACGATATGCATCACACAATCTCAGATTCATCTATTCAAACCAACACAAAGTACTTCAAAGAGTGCCCCAAAGTTTCTACTGGCGAGTCAAGACAAAAACGTGTGCCAACCCCTGTGCATAAGTTCATAAGGTCACTGAACCCTCAAGTTGATCACCAAAACATACATCAAGTAGATCACGTAAATATCCCATTGTCACCACAGATAAGCACATGCAAGACATACATCAAGTGTTCTCAAATCCTTAAAGACTCAATCCGATAAGATAACTTCAAAGGGAAAACTTAATCCATTACAAGAGAGTAGAGGGGGAGAAACATCATAAGATCCAACTATAATAGCAAAGCTCGCGATACATCAAGATCGTGCCAAATCAAGAACACAAGAGAGAGAGAGAGATCAAACACATAGCTACTGGTACATACCCTCAGCCCCGAGGGTGAACTACTCCCTCCTCGTCATGGAGAGCACCGGGATGATGAAGATGGCCACCGGAGAAGGATTTCCCCCCCCCCCTCCAGTAGGGTGCCGGAATGGGTCTAGATTGGTTTTCAGTGGCTACAGAGGCTTGCGGCGGTGGAACTCCCGATCTAGGTTATGTTCTGGGGTTTCTGTACATATATGAGGTTTTGGCGCCGGGAACAAGTCAGGGGGGTCTCCGGGCTGTCCACAAGGTAGGGAGGCGCGCCCAGGGAGGTGGGCGCGCCCCCACCCTCGTGGGCAACCCGGGACTCATTTGGCCCAACTCTTTTACTCCATGGCCTTCTTCTGGTCCAAAAATAAGCTCCGTGAAATTTTAGGTCAATTGGACTCCGTTTGATTTTCCTTTTCTGTAAAACTCAAAAACAAGGAAAAAATAGAAACTGGCACTGGGCTCTAGGTTAATAGGTTAGTCCGAAAAATCATATAAAATAGCATATAAATGCATATTGTCGGCGTTCTTGGAACGGGGGTACCCAGACTTGCCTGCCTGTGGCCTGCGGCGTGGCTCAAGGGGTGGCCCAGTGCGGCCCATCTTCATCAACACAAGCTCAAGACCCTCGCGAGGGGCCAAGCCTCATGGGCGGACGACGTGAAGCTTCCTCGAGCACGGCCTCGTCAGCTGGCTCACGAGGAGGCGGAGAGATCAAGGCGGGGTACCTCACGAGGTGCCCATGACGCAAGCCATGACGACCAAGGGCGCCAGGCGGGCGCCAACCTGCGCAGTGTCCTCATTTCCTCTTTGGTGCAAAGGAGGCAAGCGCAGGCGAGAGTATCAAGCAAAGGCAACCATTTTGGTGCAACAAGACCAAGACCAGCCCAACGGCAGGAAGGAGGTCATCGTGGAGCCCAAGCCGGCGTCATCGTCAAAGCCTTTGGCAGGCGAGGACCAACTTTAGTCAGGATAAGTGTACTAGATGTTCCCCTTCAAAATGGCCAATTGTTGGCGCCCTTCCCGCTCAATATTTGGGAAGAGGCCCAGGGCCTCTGCCTATAAATAGGACTAGCCACCCACAGGGTAGGGGAGATCATCTGGGATCGGGGAGAGAGAGGATCAATCACCTTGGATCTGGTCGAGCAAGAGAGCAAGTGAGATAAAGAGAAGCGACTGAACTCCACCAAGCAGTTCATCACACCAGCCAAGAACAGACCCTCGCGAGGCTGTTCTTCCTTGTACTATTCATCATCAGCCCCAGAGGCAATCCACCACACCACAAACTAGAGTAGGGTATTACACCACAACGGTGGCCCGAACTAGTATAAACCTTGTGTCCCTTGCGTTGTTCATCGTTCGTAGTTTAGATCCTTGCGAGGCGATGAAGCGTAGGTAGGTAGGAGGTGTGATCTCCGCGCGCACCCCAGATTTCGAACCTAGAGGGTCTGCCGGAACCCGAAATCCGACACATATAAAACATCCTAGATGGATAATATAATAGCATGAATACTTCATAAATTATAGATACGTTGGAGACGTATCAGCATCCCCAAGCTTAATTCCTACTCTTCCTCGAGTAGGTAAATGATAAAAGAAATAATTTATGAAGTGTGAATTCTAGCAAGTGCATAAGTTTGATCAATGATAGTTCCAATCACTTTTTCTAGCATCATTATATATCATAACAGTGGCTCATATCATAAAGCTTCTCATGATCAAGTAACAAGCTATTCACATGTTAAAGTATAGATCATAAACTTTGTTGAAAACTAACGAACCGTTCTCAGTCATCAAACAATTGCAATTCATCTTATTTTCAGGAAGGGTATATGTAAGAGCTTTGATTTAGCAAATCCCACATACTCAACTATCATATAGTCTTCCATGATTGCTACCACTCAAAGCATATTTTTAGAACAAATAGCATCCATCGAACACAGAGAAAGATAGGGGCTTAATGTTTCGCCTCCAAACTTATTTATCATATAGATAATTGTCAACAATAATAATTCATGATCAAATATATTTGAATGGCCATATATGCTTAGATCTTTCTCCACCACATGATGCTTGCCAACTAAAAAGTAGGTTGGAATGAAGGAATACTACTGACTCTTGCATAAAAGTGAAAGATAGGCCCTTCGCAGAGGGAAGCAGGGATTTGCAGAGGTGCCAGAGCTCGAAGCTAAAACAGAGATGAGATGAAAATAATTTTGTGTGGTATGCTTTCATTGTTGAAAGAACGTGGATGTCGCCTAGAGGGGGGGGGGTGAATAGGTGCTTTAAAATAATTACGGTTTAGGCTTGAACAAATGCGGAATAAACCTAGCGGTTAATTTGTCAAGCACAGAACCTACAACAACTAGGCTCACCTATGTGCACCAACAACTTATGCTAAGCAAGATAAACTACTAGGTGATAGCAAGATATATGACAAGAAACCAATATGGCTATCACAAGGTCAAGTGCATAAGTAAAGAGCTCGGGTAAGAGATAACCGAGGCACGCAGAGACGACGATGTATCCCGAAGTTCACACCCTTGCGGATGCTAATCTCCGTTTGGAGCGGTGTGGAGGCACAATGCTCCCCAAGAAGCCACTGGGGCCACCGTAATCTCCTCGCGCCCTCGCACAATGCAAGATGTCGTGATTCCACAAAGGGACCCTTGAGGGCGGTCACCGAACCCGTACAAATGGCAACCCTTGGGGGCGGTCACCGAACCCGTACACTTTGGCAACCCTTGGGGGCGGTCACCGGTACCCGTCAAATTGCTCGGGGCGATCTCCACAACCTAATTGGAGACCCGACGCTTGCCCGGAGCTTTACACCACAATGATTGAGCTCCGAACACCACCAACCGTCTAGGGCGCCAAGGCACCCAAGAGGAACAAGCTCTAGGGTGCCCAAACACCCAAGAGTAATAAGCTTCTCAAACTTCACTTCCACGTATCACCATGGAGAACTCAAACCGATGCACCAAATGCAATGGCAAGGGCACACGGAGTGCCAAGTCCTTCTCTCTCAAATCCCACAAGCAACTAATGCTAGGGAAGAAAATGAGAGGAAGAACAAGAAGGAGAACACCAAGAACTCCAAGATCTAGATCCAAGGGTTCCCCTCACATAGAGGAGAAAGTGATTGGTGGAAATGTGGATCTAGATCTCTCTCTCTTTTCCCTCAAAAACTAGCAAGAATCCATGGAGGGATTGAGAGTTAGCAAGCTCAAGAAGGTCAACAATGGGGAAGAACACGAGCTCAAAGGATAAGGTTCAATGGGGAAGAAGACCCCCTTTTATAGGTGGGGAAAAATCCAACCGTTATGCTCACAGCCCGCACCGACCGGTAGTACCACTTGACATCACGGTACTACCGCAAGGGGTAGCGGTACTACTGCTAAGGGAAGCGGTACTACTGCTTGTGAGCGGTACTAAAAAATTACATCCGTGCCTACCACCGCTGGACTTGTGACGAGTTTTTGCTCCCGAGCGGAAGTAGCCACGGAAGTAGCCGCGGTAGTACTGCTCCAAGCGGTAGTACCGCTCCCAAGGGCGGTAGTAAAAAATTACTTCCGCTCCTACCCGCGGTAGTACCGCTGCAGCCTTTTCAAAACACCAAAACTACCACAACTTCTGCATTCGGACTCCGAATTCGACGAAACCAAGTTTGTTGGAAAGCTAGCGACAAGGGCTAACACAATCTTGATAGAAATACCAATAATAAGCAAATTAGAAAAGGCCCAAAATAAAATGCTGAGAACCCTTCCTCGGATAAGACCGGTAAAACCTCCAACACCGAAAACATCATAGAAGACGCACGCAAACTCCGTTTTCGATGAAATCAAGCTTGTCATCAAGATGACCATAAGCTCTAAGACTCACAAAGAGAACCAAACAAGAACCAAGAAACATGATGCAAGGATGAAATGGTTTGAGCTCTCGACGAATGATACGATCAAGCTACTCACTTGAGAGCCCCCCTTGATAGTACGGCTATCGATCCTATAACCCGGTCTCCCAACTACCACCATGAGACCGGTAGAATAGAAAACCTATCAAGGGAAAACCTTTGTCTTGCACATGATCCACTTGAGCTAGATGATGACGATCTTGTCCTCCGCAAGATGGACCACCTTTTTTGATTGCGTTGGGTCGATGGAGACTAGATGATTGCTCCCCCATACTCCACTATGGGTGAGCCACTCTTCGGCACATCTTCATAAGTCCATTGACACCACAATGGATGGCAAGCTTCAAGCACTTGATCTCTTCGTGATGCTACACTTGAACTTGCACATGACAATCTTGATGACGATCACTACTTGATGTCATCCTTTCCATGGGTTGTATGATATCTTCCTCTTGATGCAAGCCCATGGACATGTACCTAACCCCACATAGAACTCTCACATAGACCATGGGTTAGTACACAAAGTGCAATGGACAATGCTTACCATACCATGGGATCACTTGATCCCTCTCGGTACATCTTTTACGCTTTGTGAGTTGATCAACTTGATTCACTCTTGACTTAGTCTTGATCAACCTTGAATGTTTCCAACTCTCTTAGTTTGGATGATGTCTTGAAGGTAAACATGAATGATCACACAATCTTCTTCTTCAAGACATGCTTGCAATAAGCTCAACACTCACGTGACTAATCTTTGGATAATTCCTTAATAGCACCTTGGTCAACACATAAACTCCTTGAAACCAACGCATGGACTTCAAGAAATGCCTATGGAAAAATCCTTCAAATATAACTCAATGCAACCATTAGTCCATAGAGGATGTCATCAATTACCAAAACCACACATGGGGGCACCGCATGTCCTTTCAATCTCCCCCATTTTGGTAATTGATGACAATCACTTTCAAGAGAGTTTATATAAAGAATTATGCATCACCATGCAATGCAACAACCAATAATGCATGCGTATGAGATGCAAATGCTTAGGAACAAAACCAAAGCAAGGAGAAAACTCTGAAGAATTCTCCACAAAACTCTCTGAAACTTCTCCCCCATTGGCATCGATTGCCAAAATGGGCGAAAAGCTAAGAAGACCAATATAAAAGGTGTTTCTCCAAAAGTTGTGTATTTCTCAACAAGAGAGTGGAATGCCATACACATATCCAAAGGTAATACTTGGAGGAAGACCAACTATATTAAGGCACCAAGATTGCAGAAGAGTGATATGCCACAAAGACATAACAAAGAGACAAACAAGCAATCAAGCAATCAAAAGATACCAATTGAAGCAAGCTATCAAAATATACCAATTGAACCAACTAGACCAATGAACCTACGTGCCACATGAATAAAGATATTATGATATGAGCAGAGGAGTGTTCTAAAGAAACTAGAGAAGCTCCCCATGATTTTTGCACATCAAGAATTTTTGTATTAGGATACAAAGTGCACAAAATAGGATCATAGCTCCCCCAGAATCAATAGAAACTTACAACAAGTGCAAGTGAGAATATAGGAAACTAAGCCTAGCGCTTGCAACAAGCACATGGTTGAGCAACATTGTAAAAGAGGCAACTTAAGAATAGGCTCAACCAAAATGATGTGTGTGAGTCATGGCAAAGCACATGAGAAGACTAATATACGGATGAGCATAAGCATCAAAATAGTCTCGAATGAATGAGATACATGGTGCAAAGCCTTTCATTCTCACACACAACTAGCAAATGGGTTCACAAGCTTACTAATAAGAAAATAGAGAACCTATGCTTGTGACAACCCGTGGTGAAGATAGACGATGAGAGGCTCATCAAGACGAGGGGTACCAATTAAGATGGCAAACGCCTCGTAAAGATAAGCAATAGGAAAATAATCTTCACCACACAAGAGTGCATCAAGATGCAACGATAGAGGACACGCACTCAAGGCAAACGCTTTCACGGAGCCACCAAAGAAATAACATAAGAAAGACAAGGTGGACGTGAAAGAAAGGATATCAACTAGAGATGTAATTTCTCTCAAGTGTATAAGGTTCTAGGTAGACAAAATCATGATGATATATATCTACAAAGAGGGATGTACACCCGAAATAGTTACAACATGAAGGAACAGGATATCCACAAGGAAGTCATAAATATACCAATAAGATATTTGCTTGAAAGCATAGCACTTGGCTAGATATGGTCTTATTGTATATAAATGAATTCCTACCGCATGAACATCAAAGACATCACAACTAGCAACATGAGATCATCGTTGAGATGCTTTGAGAAAGGAAACAAGTATCACAAGAAAGAATGAAATACATGCCAGGATACAACCTACACAAGGTTGATGCAAGTAATGTGTGCATGTAGTAGATGATGATACTTATCACCGAGATTCCATTGGAAGGATGTAGTAGATACCAATTGAAGGTAGATAGTAGTTCATTGATCATCCTAGCTTGACTCCAATATGCACATGGTGACAACACCTTCCTTGTGAGTGAGCCGAGCATCCAATGCATCTCCAAATGTTCCTATAAGAACAACACAAACTAAACAGTACCCAAACTCATCGGGACCAAATAGTTAGAAACACCAATACATATGACAAACTCCACATAAATATGTGCATATAGATATGAAAATGAATATCATGCACATCTCATCCAAATTGAGACTAGGTGGAGTTTCTCCCATATATTGAGTCAAAGAAAGAAAGCATGCCAAATAAAATACATGAAGAAAACATGCATGCTCAAGACTTCAAAACCCGAAACCAAAAGACAAAGAAATGCCAAGTGAAAAGGATACCAAATGAATAAAACATCACTTGGAGGATATCCATAAAAGATACATCAAGGAATGAGATATCCATTGATACACTCAAAATAAAAGATATCAAACTCCCAAAAGAGAGGATGGTTCCAAACAAACCAAGCTCTCTACAAAGTTTCATGATAGCACAAAGTACCAAAACGAAAACGGCTTGCCTTCCACCAACACACACTTGATAAGGATCGCAAGAAGAGTGTTCTATAGAGAATAGGATAGCTCCCCCAAGACTAGTGCATTATAGAGAATTTGCATTTGAATACAAAATGCACAAGGTGGGATCACCACTTTCACTATATCTAGAAAACACTAGACAAGGACGAGAAATAAACAAGATCCACAGGTGGTAGGGAAGACAAGGGAGTTGACACAAACCTTGGAAAGAGAAAAGGCAAAATAAAAACAAAATCCAATGTAAATATGATCAATAAATTCTACCACAAAAGTGAGTACCAATTGTCAAAAGACAAGAAGTAAGTGGAAATAATTCCCGGTGGTAGATAGCAAGGATATCCGACATCATCTTCACACCAAACACAAGAAAATTGCAACTTGTAGAGCTATCATGCCACCTAGGAACAAGATAATTTACAATATCAATTCTAGGTGACAATATCTCAAATGTACACATTTTCTAGGCTAGTAATACACACATAGCATATTACTCCCCCATAATGTGATACCAATTAAAGATAGACAAGAGGCAATTAAAAAGATCCAACAAGAGATAATTAATGGACAATTTAGAATTAGAATTTCTCATGAGAGATATACCACCTAGAGACTAGATACTCTTGAAATATCAATACTAGATGGTATTACTCGTGTACACACATTTATAGGATTGTGAGGTGCACAAAGCACATCACTCCCCCATAATTGGATATTCCATTAATCTCTCACAAGAGCCAACTAAGAAATAAACAAGATGCAAAAAGGCTCAACACACAACACACATGTACATGATGTGCAAACCAACATGCACATACTTGATTTATCAAGATAAGCAATTTGGAAGCACAACATATACAAGCACATGCAAGATACAAAACCACAACATGCTAAGGGACAAGTAACTTTTAATGTAAGCAATTTAAGCACGAGTTACCGCAAGGAGGAACATTGAATATATGATAGAAAGATAATCCGAATGACTTGGCTTGACACAATATGAATGATGAGGACCCCTTAAATCTTCGTCATGTAGCCAAGTCTCCAATGACCTCCAACAACACCTATTGATCAAGTTTGAGCTAGTTGGTCCCCAACCAAGTTGGGTCCTAAAAGGTTAGTCACAATAGGCTTGGCTACCCAAATGGTTCTTTTCTTGACACCACTTTGAGCACCAACAAATTTGGCAAACACATTGCCAACCTTATCCTTCCCAAGAGAATAGATATCGTCAATAATAATTGGGCTGGATAAGTTACCACTAGTGCATGAAGAAGCGACGTGGCCTTTCTCACGACATAGGTAGCAACGTCTACTCTTCACTTTCTTCTCACTTGATTTCTCAACTTGAGAAGCATTAGCTTGAGTCTTCTTGGGAAGAGGCCTTTCTTCAACTTGAGGTTGAGCATGAGAATGCAATTGTAGCTGCTTCCCTTGTTGCTTGTCACTAATGGCCTTCTTCTTCAATGGGCAAGATCTAACATGATGCCCTTCAATTTTGCACTTGAAGCAAATAATCTTGGCCGAACTCTTGACTTGTTTTTGTCCCTTCTTGTTGTTGATCTTGGACTTCTTCTTCTTATTGGAGTTGAATCCAAGTCCACCTTTGTCATTGGGGGATTTTTGCACACTCAATATATTGTTGAGTGTGACCCTCCCTTCATGACACTTTTCCAAGTCTTTCATCAAATAAGTGACTTGGGCCTTGAGCTCTTTGGTTTCCTCTACATGGTTAGTCTCAACACAAGTACTAGAGGAAGTATAAGCTTCATCGTTAGAGCAACAAGGCAAGGAAAGCAATTCATCACAAGATGTACCAACATTTGTGAGTAGATGAATTACAAGGACTAGCACATATCAATATAGCATTTTGACTAGAAGTAGTGCTAGTATCCACATGAGGCTCACTAGATGTTACCTTAGCAAGCATGGACTCATGAGCTATCTTTAGCACATTATGGGATACTACAAGATCATCATGAGAGCTTGTGAGCCTTACATGATTTTCTTCCAACATCCCGTAATTGCTAGATAGCAACTCAAGTTGAGCCCTTAGCTCAAAATTCTCCTTCAATATGGATGCTTCACAAGAGATAGAGTTAGTAGCACAAGCATCATCATTAGCAACAAGAGGAGAAGACAACTTGGCAAGCTCTTTTGAACATGAAGCTTTAAGTTGAGCATGAGACTCGGTGAGTTTTATGAGCTCACTCTTAATGACCCTTGAGCCATTTTCGAGGTGCTCAAAGTCCTCAAGGAGTTTAGCATGCACAACTTCAAGCTCCTCATTTTTAGTTTCAAAATCATTGGCCACCTCAAGAGCTCTATCATGAGATTCCCTCACTCTAGATAATTCTAGAGAAAAAGTCTCCTCAAGAGATTCCTTGGTGGTTTGTTCAAGTTCAAGAGCTTGAGAGAGGTCCGCAATCTCATTAGCGTAATCACGCTCATGACCTTCCATTTTATCAATGGTGACCTCATGCTCCTCAAGACGAGATTCCAACTCATCAATATATTTCTTGCCCTCAATAGCAATAGACATGATTTCCATGAAGTTGGAATGAGCAATTTTATTCTTAAGAAGAGCTTTAAAAATCATTTCCCCCTTAATTTTTAAGGAGGCAACATCATAACTCTCTTCATCATAATCAACATCATCATCACTCTTGCCATCATCAATATCATCACAAGATATATTGGGATTCAAAGTGGGAGATACCTTTGAAGCCTTGGCCATAAGGCAAAATGCAATAGATGATGATATAGGATCCTTGAAGCACCATTCAAGACCACATCTTGTTCCATGGAGTGTTGGGTTTCATCTACATTGTTAGCACAACAACTCGAGGAAATACATGCATTTTATCATGGCAACAAGATATAGCAAGCATATCATCATGAGATTTAGTCAAGCAATTTCTACATGATATGCAAGGACTATCAACACAAGCAAGTGAAACATTTGGAGTGCTCAAGTGCTAAAGCCCAAAGACGAGCATTGCAATAATATAGTGATGAAGAATCATCCACAAAAGCACACTATCATCATTGCAATGACCGACACTACTCACCATATCATTACCTTGTGACAAACCACATGTAGGTGAAGTAGAAGAAGTTGAGAAGACTATACGGCCGGAGGTGGAGGGAGAACAATCATCCCTACAAATCTTGGACACACCATATTTATCTTGAAGCTTCGTCCACAACTCATGAGCATCCCGGAACGGCATGAGTTGAAATATAACTACATTGCTCAAAGCATCGAAAAGCACATTAGAAGCTTGAGCATTGAGATAAGAATTTTTCTCATCCTCTAAAGATAATCTTTGGGGATCCTTTGGAGGAGAAAAACCCATATCTACAATTCGCTCTAAATTTGGGTCCATGACCCTAAAGAGATTAAGCATGCGAATTACCCAAACATCAAAATTTGTGCCATCAAAACTAAGAGTGTCAGAGAATCCTAATCCCCTAGTCGACATCTTTACTCTCTAGGCGGTTAAGCCTAACAAAGAGAGACGAGGCTCTGATACCAATTGAAAGAACGTGGATGTTGCCTAGAGGGGGGTGAATAGGTGCTTTAAAATAATTATGGTTTAGGCTTGAACAAATGCGGAATAAACCTAGCGGTTAATTTGTCAAGCACAGAACCTACAACAACTAGGCTCACCTATGTGCACCAACAACTTATGCTAAGCAAGATAAACTACTAGGTGATAGCAAGATATATGACAAGAAACCAATATGGCTATCACAAGGTCAAGTGCATAAGTAAAGAGCTCGGGTAAGAGATAACCGAGGCACGCAGAGACGACGATGTATCCCGAAGTTCACACCCTTGCGGATGCTAATCTCCGTTTGGAGCGGTGTGGAGGCACAATGCTCCCAAGAAGCCACTGGGCCACCGTAATCTCCTCACGCCCTCGACAATGCAAGATGCCGTGATTCCACTAAGGGACCCTTGAGGCGGTCACCGAACCCGTACAAATGGCAACCCTTGGGGCGGTCACCGAACCCGTACACTTTGGCAACCCTTGGGGGCGGTCACCGGTACCCGTCAAATTGCTCGGGGCGATCTCCACAACCTAATTGGAGACCCCGACACTTGCCCGGAGCTTTACACCACAATGATTGAGCTCGAACACCACTAACTGTCTAGGCGCCAAGGCACCCAAGAGGAACAAGCTCTAGGGTGCCCAAACACCCAAGAGTAATAAGCTTCTCAAACTTCACTTTCACGTATCACCGTGGAGAACTCAAACCGATGCACCAAATGCAATGGCAAGGGCACACGGAGTGCCAAGTCCTTCTCTCTCAAATCCCACCAAGCAACTAATGCTAGGGAAGAAAATGAGAGGAAGAACAAGAAGGAGAACACCAAGAACTCCAAGATCTAGATCCAAGGGTTCCCCTCACATAGAGGAGAAAGTGATTGGTGGAAATGTGGATCTAGATCTCTCTCTCTTTTCCCTCAAAACTAGCAAGAATCCATGGAGGGATTGAGAGTTAGCAAGCTCAAGAAGGTCAACAATGGGGAAGAACACGAGCTCAAAGGATAAGGTTCAATGGGGAAGAAGACCCCTTTATAGGTGGGGAAAAATCCAACCGTTATGCTCACAGCCCGCACCGACCGGTAGTACCGCTTGACATCACGGTACTACCGCAAGGGTAGCGGTACTACTGCTAAGGGAAGCGGTACTACTGCTATGAAGCGGTACTAAAAATTACATCCGTGCCTACCACGGTGGACTTGTGATGAGTTTTGGTCCCGAGCGGAAGTAGCCACGAAGTAGCATGGTAGTACAGCTCAAGCGGTAGTACCGCTCCCAAGAGTGGTAGTACCGCTCCCAAGGGCGGTAGTAAAAAATTACTTCCGCTCCTACCCGCGGTAGTACCGCTGCAGCCTTTTCAAAACACCAAAACTACCACAACTTCTGCATTCGGACTCCGAATTCGACGAAACCAAGTTTGTTGGAAAGCTAGAGACAAGGGATAACACAATCTTGATAGAAATACCAATAATAAGAAAATTAGAAAAGGCCCAAACTAAAATGCTGAGAACCCTTCCTCGGATAAGACCGGTAAAACCTCCAACACCGAAAACATCATAGAAGACGCATGCAAACTCCGTTTTCGATGAACTCAAGCTTGTCATCAAGATGACCATAAGCTCTAAGACTCACAAAGAGAACCAAACAAGAACCAAGAAACATGATGCAAGGATGCAATGGTTTGAGCTCTCGACGAATGATACGATCAAGCTACTCACTTGAGAGCCCCCCTTGATAGTACGGCTATCGATCCTATAACCCGGTCTCCCAACTACCACCATGAGACCGGTAGAATAGAAAACCTATCAAGGGAAAACCTTTGTCTTGCACATGATCCACTTGAGCTAGATGATGACGATCTTGTCCTCCACAAGATGGACCACCTTTTTTGATTGCGTTGGGTCGATGGAGACTAGATGATTGCTCCCCCATACTCCACTATGGGTGAGCCACTCTTCGGCACATCTTCACAAGTCCATTGACACCACAATGGATGGCAAGCTTCAAGCACTTGATCTCTTCGTGATGCTACACTTGAACTTGCACATGACAATCTTGATGACGATCACTACTTGATGTCATCCTTTCCATGGGTTGTATGATATCTTCCTCTTAACGCAAGCCCATGGACATGTACCTAACCCCACATAGAACTCTCTCATAGACCATGGGTTAGTACACAAAGTGCAATGGACAATGCTTACCATACCATGGGATCACTTGATCCCTCTCGGTACATCTTTTACACTTTGTGAGTTAATCAACTTGATTCACTCTTGACTTAGTCTTGATCAACCTTGAATATTTCCAACTCTCTTAGTTTGGATGATGTCTTGAAGGTAAACATGAATGATCACACAATCTTCTTCTTCAAGACATGCTTGCAATAAGCTCAACACTCACATGACTAATCTTTGGATAATTCCTTAATAGCACCTTGGTCAACACATAAACTCCTTGAAACCAACGCATGGACTTCAAGAAATGCCTATGGACAAATCCTTCAAATATAACTCAATGCAACCATTAGTCCATAGAGAATGTCATCAATTACCAAAACCACACATGGGGGCACCGCATGTCCTTTCAATTGTCAACATAACGACCAAGAGTTCCCAATATCTTCCATACTAGATACATTATAGGCGGTTCCCAAACAGAAAGGTCAAGATTTTACTCCCCATCCACCAACAATCACACTCCACGGCTTGTCCGAAACAACGGGTGCCGTCCAACTATCAACAATCCTGGGGGAGTTTTGTTTAAATTATTTGCGATTTTTTTTTGATCTTTTGATCATAGGACTGGGCATCCCAGTTACCAGCCATTTTCTCATGAATGATGAGCGGAGTCCACTCACCGTGAGAATAACCCACCTAGCATGGAAGATACTGACAGCCCTAGTCGCTACATGAACGACTCGGGCATACAAAACATATTATTATTTGAAGGTTTAGAGTTTGGCACATGCAAATTTACTTGGAACGGCAGGTAAATACCACATATGGGTAGATATGATGGACACTCATGGAAGAAACTTGGTTCAAGGAATTTGGATGCACAAGCAGTATTCCCTCTTAGTACAGACATTTTGGCTAGCAAAGGATTCTAAATAGCAAGCACCACATGTTAGAGGATCCATAACAATATAACTTCTATACAAATATACCCGAGCATAACTCATTATGTTGTCTTGCTTGTCCAACTTCAACTAATTTTCTCAGGTTTCGAAATAATTTATGGGGCTCACAATCATAGAAGATGTCCAAGATAGTATATTTATATGTGAAATATCTCTTCCTTCAATATTCTTTCATGAATTGTTCAAGTGAACAATACAAAGTTTGCTAACCTTCAATAAATTTACGACCTCTACTTCTTATATGTGAAGTCATTACTCCCCATGGGATAAGCATATGAAACATATATAATTTCAGATTTATGACATTCAAATCATTCAACCATTTATTCATAGGATATAAGTGAAGCACATGAGTAAATGACAAACTACTCCAAAAATATATAAGTGAAGATTAATGAGTAGTTAAATAATTATGTAGCTCTATGAAGACTCTTTCTCATTTAAGAATTTCAGATCTTGGTATTTTATTCATACAGCAAGCAAAACAAAGGAAAATGACATTTCAAGGATAGCACTCATCATGTGAAGAAGCAAAAACTTAGGCTCAACTGATACTAACCGATAATTGTTGAAGAAGAAAGGTGGGTTGCCTTGGGCATCCCCAAGCTTAGGCTCTTGCCACTCCTTGTTCCATAGTCCGTCGAATCTTTACCCAAAACTTGAAAACTTCACAACACAAAACTCAACAGAAAACTCGTAAGCTCTGTTAGTATAAGAAAATAAATCACCACTTAGGTACTGTTGTGAACTCATTATAAATTCATATTGGTGTAATATCTACTGTATTCCAACTTATCTATGGTTCATACCCTCCGATACTACTCATAGATTCATCAAAATAAGCAAACAACACATAGAAAACATAATCTGTCAAAAATAGAACAGTCTGTAGTAATCTGTATCAAACGTATATTTCTGGAACTCCAAAAATTCTGAAATAAATTGGTGTACCTGAGTAATTTGTCTATTAATCATCTTCAAAAAGAATCAACCTAGAATCACTCTCTATTAAAAAATGGCAGCACATCTCGTGAGCACTAAAGTTTCTGTTTTTTACAGCATGATCATAAAGACTTCAACCAAGTCTTCCCAAAGGTTCTACTTGGCACAAACACTAATTAAAACATAAAACCACATCTAACCAGAGTCTATATGAATTATTTATTAATAAGCAGGAGCAAAAGTCAAAGAACAAAAATAAAATTGGGTTGCCTCCCAACAAGCGCTAACGTTTAACGCCCCTAGCTAGGCATGATGATTTCAATGATGCCCACATAAAAGATAAGAATTGAAACATAAAGAGAGCATCATGAAGAATATGACTAGCACATTTAAGTCTAACCCACTTCCTATGCATAGGGATTTTGTGAGCAAACAACTTATGGGAACAATAATCAACTAGCATAGGAAGGCAAAACAAGCATAACTTCAAAACTTTAAGCACATAGAGAGGAAACTTGATATTATTGCAATTCCTACAAGCATATGTTCCTCCCTCATAATAATTTTCAGTAGCATCATGAATGAATTCAACAATATAACCATCACATAAAGCATTCTTTTCATGATCTACAAGCATAGGAAATTTACTACTCTCCACATAAGCAAAATTCTTCTCATTCAGAATAGTTGTGGGAGCAAACTCAACAAAATAATTATCATGTGAGGACTAATCCAATTGAAAATTAAAATCATGATGACAACTTTCATGCTTATCATTATTCTTAATAGCATACAAGTCATCACAATAATCATCATAGATAGCAACTTTGTTCTCATAATCAATTGGAACCTCTTCCGAAATAGTGGATTCATCACTAAATAAAGTCATGACCTCTCCAAATCCACTTTCATCAATATAATCAAAATAAATAGGAGGCATGCTATCATCATAATAAATTTGCTCATCAAAACTTGGGGGAATAAACATATCATCTTCATCAAACATAGCATCCCCAAGCTTGTGGCTTTGCATATCACTAGCATCATGGGTATCCAAAGAATTCATACTAACAACATTGCAATCATGCTCATCATTAACATATTTTATGCCAAGCATTCTATGTAATTCTTCTTCAGTACTTGAGCACAATTTTCCTTCCCATCATTTTCGCGAAAGACATTAAAAAGATGAAGCATATGAGGCAACCTTAATTCCATTTTTTTGTATTTTCTTTTATAAACTAAACTAGTGATAAAACAAGAAACTAAAAGATTTGATTGCAAGATCTAAAGATATACCTTCAAGAACTCACCTCCCCAGCAATGGCACCAGAAAAGAGCTTGATGTCTACTACACAACCTTCTTCTTGTAGACGTTGTTGGGCCTCCAAGTGCAGAGGTTTGTAGGACAGTAGCAAATTTCCCTCAAGTGGATGACCTAAGGTTTATCAATCCGTGGGAGGTGTAGGATGAACATGGTCTCTCTCAAGCAACCCTGCAACCAAATAACAAAGAGTCTCTTGTGTCCCCAACACACCCTATACAATGGTAAATTGTATAGGTGCACTAGTTAGGCGAAGAGATGGTGATACAAGTGCAATAAGGATGGTAGATATGGGTTTTTGTAATCTGAAAATATAAAAACAGCAAGGTAGCAAGTGGTAAAAGTGAGCGTAAACGGTATTGCAATGCTAGGAAACAGGGCCTAGGGTTCATACTTTCACTAGTGCAAGCTCTCTCAACAATAATAACATAATTGGATCATATAACTATCCCTCAACACGCAACAAAGAGTCACTCCAAAGTCACTAATAGCGGAGAACAAACGAAGAGATTATGGTAGGGTACGAAACCACCTCAAAGTTAACCTTTCTGATCGATCTATTCAAGAGTCCATAGTAAAATAACATGAAGCTATTCTTTCCGTTCGATCTATCCTAGAGTTCATACTAGAATAACACCTTAAGACACAAATCAACCAAAACCCTAATGTCACCTAGATACTCCAATGTCACCTCAAGTATCCGTGGGTATGATTATATGATATGCATCACAGAATCTCAGATTCATCTATTCAAACCAACACAAAGTACGTCAAAGAGTGCCCCAAAGTTTCTATCGGAGAGTCAAGACAAAAACCTGTGCCAACCCACATGCATAAGTTCACAAGGTCACTGAACCCGCAAGTTGATCACCAAAACATACATCAAGTAGATCACGTGAATATCCCATTGTCACCACAGATAAGCACATGCAAGACATACATCAAGTGTTCTCAAATCCTTAAAGACTCAATCTGATATGATAACTTCAAAGGGAAAACTCAATTCATTACAAGAGAGTAGAGGGGGAGAAACATCATAAGATCCAACTATAATAGCAAAGCTCGCGATACATCAAGATCGTGCCAAATCAAGAACACGAGAGAGAGAGAGAGAGAGAGAGATCAAACACATAGCTACTGGTACATACCCTCAGCCCTGAGGGTGAACTATTCCCTCCTTGTCATGGAGAGCGCCGGGATGATGAAGATGGCCACCGGAGAAGGATTCCCCCCTTCGGCAGGGTGCCGAAACGGGTCTAGATTGGTTTTTGGTGGCTACAGAGGCTTGCGGCGGCGGAACTCCTGATCTAGGTTATGTTCTAGGGGTTTCTGTATATATAAGAGGTTTTGGCGTCAGGAACAAGTCAGGAGGGTCTCCGGGCTGTCCACGAGGTAGGGAGGCACGCCCGGGGTGGCGCGCCCCCACCCTCGTGGGCAGCCCGGACTCTTCTCGCCCAACTCTTTACTCCATGGCCTTCTTGGTCCAAAAATAAGCTCCGTGAAATTTCAGGTCAATTGGACTCCGTTTGATTTTCCTTTTCTGTAAAACTCAAAAACAAGGAAAAAACAGAAACTGGCACTGGGCTCTAGGCAGGGACGATTTCAAGGGGGGACGAGGGGGGCGAGACCCCCCCTAACGATCACGTTTCCCCTTAATAGCGATTGGTTAGTAGCAGTTTTTTCTTGTACGCTTTACGATTTGAGGCTTGTCTCGCCCCCCTATGCCTCCCATAGTCAAAGCCCATGTATGATTGCAGGCAATAGGTCAAAGGCCCAATATGAGGAAAATAAAAAAGCAGCCCATTGTGGAAGAGAAAGGATCCAGGCTTAAGCAGGACGCACGTACACGGCAGTTCTATCTGTCCTCTAGTTTCTTCGTTTCCAATCTGCGAGTTCCTGCGATCGGGAAAAACTGCTCGCAGCAGCCGGCCGCCTAGTAGATCGTCTGCGGTTGAAAAGGGAATGCGACAGGCAAGTGCCCTGCCGCCGTCGCGCCGATACACTGGAGCATTCTTGCCGGCCGGCCACGCGAACCAGCGACCAAACGAGAAAGAAAGGTTAGTTTATCTTTAGGATAGATTACTTTTTCTTATAATTAATTGTAGAACCACAGACATTGAAAACTAATTAGAAAATTTTAAATTGTCTAATTGTGTTTGTCTAGACATGAAGAGGAAGAGAGATGAATCAATTTATATTTTTCTCTAGCCAATTGGTTAAATCTGTCAGTCATGTGAGCATGATGCAGATGCAATAGATGTGCAACCTGATCATCCAAGCCCTGTATGTCCCCATCAACACATGTGTTAGCCTATATAATGGGGATCAGCAGAAGCACCATCAGGATGAGCGACCATAGAACTACGCATGACATCCTCTATGCCTTCATGGTATGACCCTTCTCGACAACTTCAACTCTCTAGTTTAATTCGTCTAACATGAATGATCATTGATTGATGGACATGAAAATTGGATTTGAATAAATTATTTGTAGTACAGTGTGCCAAATTTTTCTATATAAATTCAAAAAATGAATTTGTCTTTATCAAGATGAACAATTTGGTAGTATTCTTCTAGTGTTTACATCAACGAAAACATGATTTATGTTTAGGCATTTTATCACGGTATACATATACTATAGTTGGGTCAAATTCATGGTTTTAAATAGCGGATAGTGGGCTGGTAGCGGATTGAGGTCCGGGGAGCATAATGCGGATAGCGGGCGTTATTGCCAGCACTATGTCCACGTAGAGGATTTGTAAAAATACTAGATTATTGTTTATATTTCTAGATCATTAACAGAAAATAATGACATTAAATTTAAGCAACAACAGATGCTATTGCGCTAGCGGATGTTATCTCCGCTATTTGAAACTCGATGCTCATTAATCCGTAAGAGCTTAAGTGTAGAGCTCGCCCCCCTATGCCAAATTCCTGGCTCCGTCCTTGGCTCTAGGTTAATAGGTTAGTCCAAAAAATCATATAAAATAGCATATAAATGCATATAAAACATCCTAGATGGATAATATAATAGCATGAATACTTCATAAATTATAGATACCTTGGAGATGTATCACGGAGCCGCCGCCAAGCCCTAATCTCTCTCGGGAGGGTTGATCTGGAGTCCGTTCGGGGCTCCGGAGAGGGGAATCCGTCGCCATCGTCATCATCAACCTTCCTCCATCACCAATTTCATGATGCTCACCGCCGTACGTGAGTAATTCCATCGTAGGCTTGTTGGACGGTGATGGGTTGGATGAGATTTACCATGTAATCGAGTTAGTTTTGTTAGGGTTTGATCCCTAGTATCCATTATGTTCTAAGATTGGTGTTGCTATGACTTTGCTATGCTTAATGCTTGTCACTAGGGCCCGAGTGCCATGATTTCAGATTTGAACCTATTATGTTTTCATGAATATATGTGAGTTCTTGATCCTATCTTGCAAGTCAATAGTCACCTACTATGTGTTATGATCCGGCAACCCCGAAGTGACAATAATCGGTACCACTCCCGGTGATGACCGTAGTTTGAGGAGTTCAAGTATTCACTAAGTGTTAATGCTTTTGTCCGGTACTCTATTTAAAGGAGGCCTTAATATCCCTTAGTTTCCAATAGGACCCCATTGCCACGGGAGGGTAGGACAAAAGATGTCATGCAAGTTCTTTTCCATAAGCACATATGACTATATTCAGAACACATGCCTACATTATATTGATGAACCGGAGCTAGTTCTGTGTCACCCTATGTTATAACTGTTGCATGAGGAATCGCATCCGACATAGTTATCCATCATTGATCCATTGCCTACGAGCTTTTCACATATTGATCTTTGCTTAGTTACTCTTCCGTTGCCACTGTTACGATTGCTACAAAAACTGCTACTGTTACTTTTGCCACCGTTACCGTTACTTCCATACTACTTTGCTACTAAATACTTTGTTGCAGATATTAAGTCTTCCAGGTGTGGTTAAATTGACAACTTAGCTGCTAATACTTGAGAATATTCTTTGGCTCCCCTTTTGTCGAATCAATAAATTTGGGTTGAATACTCTACCCTCGAAAACTGTTGTGATCCCCTATACTTGTGGGTTATCAAGAATATTTTCTGGCGCCGTTGCCGGGGAGCATAGCTCTATTCTTTGAGTCACTTGGGATTTATATCTGTTGATCACTATGAGGAACTTGAAAGACGAAAAAACCAAGATTTATCCCTCAACTACGAGGGAGAGGTAAGGAACTTCCATCTACACTACAAAAAAAGACACATCCGTGACATTTTGGGCCGAACGAAAAAAAATTCTGTCATACTTATGACACTACCATGACAATAATTGTGACAAAACCCGGTATCATCATAGATGTGGTGGGCTCCTACTTCTTTGACAAAATATCATGACAGAAAATGGGCTTTTCGTCCAGGGCGGGCCGGAGACGCGGCTGCATGACATTCTTTGGGCCGTCCATGACGGAAAAAACCGTGGTAGAAGCGAGGGCAAGGAAAATATCGGGGTGTTCCCGATTACGGTGGGTGGTCGGGGCCGAGCGATGCTCGTTTCTCTCGTACACGCACGCGCGTGGGTGCGAGGCGTTGGGCTCTAACTGAACCCGAGCGATTGCACTGCAAGCTACATGTTACTGAACCCGAGCGATCGATCGATAGCTGTTAACTGAACCTGATTGAGCGATTCCTTCGCTACTGCTGCTAACTGAAGCCGATCGATGCTGCCTCTGGAAGAACAGTGAGCGTTGCTGGGGGGTTTTGGACGAAAAGTTCCCGATGGGGGTGGATGAACAGGACCCTGTGTTGTTGCCTCTGGATGAACAGGACCCCGATCGATCGAGCCGGTTGGGGCTGGATGAACAGTAGCCCATGGAGGGGTGGTTGAACAGAGCCCGTGGAAGAGCTGGTTGAGCGATGGCGGTGGAGTAAGCGCGGTAGAGGCTGGATGAACAGGAGCCCATGGATGAACAGTCGCAGGTGGAGGCTGGAGGAGGTCGATGGTGGAGATGAACAGTATTCCATGGAGTCCCGTTTTGCGGTACGCCACACCCCTCCTGATGAACAGGACCCCCGTTTCGACCGTAGCGCTCCAACACAAGTCCGTTTCCTTCGTTTTGTGGTACGCCACACGCCTCCCGATGAACAGGACCCCCCTTTCGACCGTAGCGCTCCAACACAAGTCTGTTTCCTCCGTTTTGCGATCGCCACCTTCGATGAACAGGACCCCCATTTCGACCATAGGAGGTCCATTCCTCCGTTTTGTGGTACGCCAGACCCCTCCCGATGAACAGGATCCCGTTTCGAACATGGCCGGTTGAACACAAGGCCGTTTCCTCCGTTCTGCGGTACGCGAGGCCTCGTTTCCATCGGTTGTTCCGTCCAAGCCCTCCCGATGAACACAACGACGCATTCTGTTCCGACCCAGCCGGTTGGCTCCCCATGAACACAACGACGACGCAGTTTCTCCGTTCCGACCCAGCCATGTACACGAGCCCCGACCGTGCGTATCGCGCGAGTAGGCGTTGAGACCCGCCCGTATATGCGTGCGTGGCGTATTTTCTTTCTTGCACACTGGCCGTTGTACGTATGTGTACATGCTACATGCGCGCCTCTACTATGACACGTGCGCGCTCTACATCGACTAGTATGTACGTACACATTCGCAACCAGAATGACAACGCTACGTATGCTTCGACCAGGTGGGTCCTGACTGTCAATCACTTCCTTGCATGCGAAGATATAGCTGGTGTGTCCCAGCAGTCAGGGGGCGAATCATTTTTTTTGCCCGGACGCACTTCCTTCCGTGCGAAGATGTAGGTGGTGGGTCCCAGCAGTCAGGGGGGAAACGTTTTTTTCACGAAATACGGTGGCCCGTACGGTGGGTCCCTGCTGTCAGGTGCAAGAATAATTATTTTGCGCGTAATAAGGAGGCACTTCCTGGCGGTTGCCGTGGACCCAGCTGTCAGCCTCTCCACATACAGTACTCTTTTGATGGAAGTCGTTCGTTGACCACATTGACCACGCCACACCGAGAGCACCAAGGCAGTGGACGACGGCGAGGCCTAGGAAGGGGATGACGCGGAGCCAAGGAAGACGTGTCAATGGATGCCCACGCGGAGAGGAGTACGAGGGTTCACTGGTTTGGCTGCGGTGAGAGGCTGCTGTCGCCGTAGAATAACAGGGGGTGTGGGTGAGTAGAGGGATGGCCTGGCCAGCGGTGGGGCGGTGAGGCCTCCGCGGCATCACAGACGGCCACGGGAGGCAGGAGCACGCGGCACGACCGGCGCTGGTTTGGGCGGCTGGAGCAAGAAGACCAGAGGTTGAAGAAGCACTACGGCCGTTGGATGGACATCGTACGGTCACTGGAGCTAGAATCATTCATATATTGACTAAGTTGACAAAGCCCTCCGTCCCCGTCAATTTAGTAGGCCCACAAGTCAGCCTCTCACTGTGTGGGTCCCAGCTGGCAGGGGGTATTCATTTTTTTGTGCGCAATAAGGAGGCACTTCCTTGCGTGCGAAGATATAGTTGGTGGGTCTGACCAGTCAGCGGAGGGAACGTTTTTTTTGCGAAATACAGAGGCCCTTTCGGCGGGTCCTGATACGTCTCCAACGTATCTATAATTTTTGATTGCTCCATGCTATATTATCTTCTGTTTTGGACATTACTGGGCTTTATTATCCACTTTTATATTATTTTTTGGACTAACCTATTAACCGGAGGCCCAGCCCAAAATTGTTGTTTTTTGCCTATTTCAGAGTTTCGCAGAAAAAGAATATCAAACGGAGTCCAAACGGAATGAAACCTTTGGGAACATGATTTTTGGAACGAACCAGATCCATGAGACTTGGACACTATGTCAAGAAACAAAGGAGGAAGCCACGAGGTAGGGGGCGCGCCTACCCCCAAGGGCGCGCCCTCCACCCTCGTGGGCCCCCTGTTGCTCCACCAACGTACTGCTTCCTCCTATATATACCTATGTACATACAAACGATCAGATACGGAGCCAAAAACCTAATTCCACTGCCGCAACCTTCTGTAGCCACGAGATCCCATCTTGGGGCCTGTTCCGGAGCTCCGCCAGAGGGGGTATCCATCACGGAGGGCTTCTACATCAACACCATAGCCTCTTCGATGAAGTGTGAGTAGTTTACCTTAGACCTTCGGGTCCATAGTTAGTAGCTAGATGGCTTCCTCTCTCTTTTTTGATCCCAATACAATGTTCTCCCCCTCTCTCGTGGAGATCTATTCGATGTAATCTTCTTTTTGCGGTGTGTTTGTTGAGACCGATGAATTGTGGGTTTATGATCAAGTTTATCTATGAACAATATTTTAATCTTCTGAATTCTTTTATGTATGATTGGTTATCTTTGCAAGTCTCTTCGAATTATCAGTTTGGTTTGGCCTGCTAGATTGATCTTTCTTGCAATGGGAGAAGTGCTTAGCTTTGGGTTCAATCTTGCGGTGTCCTTTCCTAGTGTGATGAGGGGCAGCAAAGTAGCGTATTGTATTGTTGCCATCGAGGATAACAAGATGGTTTTTAATCATATTGCATGAATTTATCCCTCTACATCATGTCTTCTTGCTTAAGGCGTTACTCTGTTTTTATGAACTTAATACTCTAGATGCATCTTTGGATAGCGGTTGATGAGTGGAGTAATAGTAGTAGATGCAGCAGGGAGTCGGTCTACTTGTCTCGGATGTGATGCCTATATACATGATCATACCTAGATATTCTCATAACTATTCTCAATTCATCAATTGCTCAACATGAATTTGTTCACCCACCATAAAATACTTATGCTCTTGAGAGAAGCCACTAGTGAAACCTATGGCCCCCGGGTCTATCTTCATCATATTAATCTTCCAACACTTAGTTATTTCCTTTGCTCTTTACTTGGCTTTTATTTTACTTTGCATCTTTATCATAAAAATACCAAAAATATTATCCTATCATATCTATCAGATCTCACTCTCGTAAGTGACCGTGAAGGGATTGACAACCCCTTACCGCGTTGGTAGCGAGGATTTATTTGTTTTGTGTAGGTGCGAGGGACTCGCGCATAGCCTCCTACTGGATTGATACCTTGGTTCTCAAAAACTGAGGGAAATACTTACGCTACTTTGCTGCATCACCCTTTCCTCTTCAAGGGAAAACCAACGCAGTGCTCAAGAGGTAGCAAGAAGGATTTACGCGCCGTTGTTGCGGGAAGTCTATGCAAAAGTCAACATACCAAGTACCCATCACAAATCCTTATCTCCCGCATTACATTATTTGCCATTTGCCTCTCATTTTCCTCTCCCCCACTTCACCCTTGCCGGTTTATTCGCCCTCTCTTTTCCGATTGTCTTTTCGTTTGCCTTGATGTCTTACTTGGCTCGTTTGCTCGTTTGGTTGGAATAGTTGACTATTTATTCCTAAACAGAGAAGCTAATATCTATGGATCCTCATCCGCTTGCCAATCTTTTTAAGAGATTCAATTGTGATGAATCAATTCCTAGTGATTTGGGTGCACTAGATTATCTTTATAAGGTTTTGCTTGAAATCCGTGAATCTGAAAATTGTGATGAAGTGCTTTATGAAGTGATTCACAATAGATATTTGAATTAAAAGCATGATTGCAATGATGCTACTATAAATTCTCTTGATGTCAATTGTGCTAATAATATGCAAAACCCTAAGCTTGGGGATGCTAGTTTTGCTATGTCTACTACTTGTTGTAATGATCATGATTGGGGTGATTCTTCTTATGATCTTGAAAATTTATTTAAGCCCCATGATAAATATGAGATTGATAATAATGTTTGCAATAATATTGAAAGTGGGTTTGGAAGAGTGTCAACTTTAGATCCCACATATTTGGAGAATATTCAATCTTATGGTATTTTTGATAAAAGTGGGTTTGGAGAGGTCATGACTTTAGTTAATGTTAATCCCACTATTTTGGAAGAGTGTCAACTTCGCATGCATGTGGATCGTGTTGAGAATATGTTATGTGATAGCTATATTGTTGAATTTTCTTATGATCCTACATGTAATTATTATGAGAGAGTAAAATATGGTTATAGAAATTTTCATGTTCTAAATTACCTCACGTTATGTTGAGATTGCTATTGTTCCTTTCCGCTTCCTTGCATATGCTAGTTTTTGATAGCCATGATAATTTGTTTTTCTATAAGATGCCTATGCATAGGAAGTATGTTAGACTTATATGTATTTGTCATGTGTTTTATGATGCTCTCTTTGTGCTTCAATTCTTGTCTTTCATGTGAGCATCATTAAAATTATCAATGCCTAGCTAAAAGGTTTTAAAGAAAAGCGCTTGTTGGGAGACAACCCAATATTTTTCCTTGCTGTTATTCAATAAATATTTGATCTAGCCTCTGGTTAGATGTGTTTTTATATTTTAATTAGTGTTTGTTCCAAGTTAAACCTATAGGATCTTCTTGGATGATAGTTATTTGATCTTGCAGAAATTTCCAGAAACTTTCTATTCATGAAAATAATTGTTAAAAATCACCAGAACGTGATAAAATAGTGATTCCAATTGCTGATGATCAATAAAACAATTTCCTAGGTCGTCCTATTTTGGATGATTTTTTGGAGTTCCAGAAGTTTGTGCTAGTTACAGATTACTACAGACTGTTCTGTTTTTGACAGATTCTGTTTTTCGTGTGTTGTTTGCTTATTTTGATGAATCTATGGCTAGTAAAATAGTTTATAAACCATAGAGAAGTTATAATAAATTAGGTTTAACACCAATATAAATAAATAATGAGTTCATTACAGTACCTTGAAGTGGTCTTTTGTTTTCTTTCGCTAACGGAGCTCACGAGATTTTCTATTAAGTTTTGTGTTGTGAAGTTTTCAAGTTTTGGGTGAAAGATTTGATGGATTATGGAACAAGGAGTGGCAAGAGCCTAAGCTTGGGGATTCCCATGGAACCCCCAAGATAATCTAAGGACACCTAAAAGCCAAAGCTTGGGGATGCCCCGGAAGGCATCCCCCATTTCGTCTACTTCCATCGGTAACTTTACTTGGAGCTATATTTTTATTCACCACATGATATGTGTTTTGCTTGGAGCGTCTTGTATGATTTGAGTCTTTGCTTTTTAGTTTACCACAATCATCCTTGCTGTACACACCTTTTGAGAGAGCCATACATGATTTGGAAATTATTAGAATACTCTGTGTGCTTCACTTATATCTTTTGAGTTATATAGTTTTGCTCTAGTACTTCACTTATATGTTTTAGAGCACGGTGGTGGATTTGTTTTATAGAAATTATTGATCTCTCATGCTTCACTTAGATTATTTTGAGAGTCTTAAATAGCATGGTAATTTGCTTAAATAATCCTAATATGCCAGGTATTCAAGATTAGTAAAAACTTTCTTATGAGTGTATTGAATACTAAGAGAATTTTGATGCTTGATGATTGTTTTGAGATATGAAGATAATAATATCAAAGTCGTGCTAGTTGAGTAGTTGTGAATTTGAGAAATACTTGTGTTTGAAGTTTGCAAGTCCCGTAGCATGCACGTATGGTAAACGTTATGTAACAAATTTGAAACATGAGGTGTTCTTTGATTGTCCTCCTTATGAGTGGCGGTCGGGGACGAGCGATGGTCTTTTCCTACCAATCTATCCCCCTAGGAGCATGCGCGTAGTGCTTGGTTTTTGATGACTTGTAGATTTTTGAAATAAGTATGTGAGTTCTTTATGACTAATGTTGAGTCCACGGATTATACGCACTCTCACCCTTCCATCATTGTTAGCCTCTTGATGCCGTGCATTGCCCTTTCTCACATTGAGAGTTGGTGCAAACTTAGCGGTGCATCAAACCCGAGATATGATATGCTCTTTCACACATAAACCTCCTTATATCTTCCTCAAAACAGCCACCATACCTACCTATTATGGCATTTCCATAGCCATTCCGAGATATATTGCCATGCAACTTTCCACCATTCCGTTTATCATGACGCGTTCATCATTGTCATATTGCTTAGCATGATCATGTAGTTGACATAGTATTGGTGGCAAAGCCACCGTTCATAATTCTTTCATACATGTCACTCTTGGTTCATTGCATATCCCGGTACACCGCCGGAGGCATTCATATAGAGTCATACTTTGTTCTAGTATCGAGTTGTAATCATTGAGTTGTAAATAAATAGAAGTGTGATGATCTTCATTTTCTAGAGCATTGTCCCAAGTGAGGAATGAAAAAAGAGAGAAAGGCCATAGAAAAAGAAGGCCCAACAAAATGAGAGAAAAAGAGAGAAGGGACAATGTTACTATCCTTTACCACACTTGTGCTTCAAATTAGCACCATAATCTTCATGATAGAGAGTCTCTTGTTTTGTCACTTTCATATACTAGTGGGAATTTTTCATTATAGAACTTGGCTTGTATATTCCAACAATGGGCCTCCTCAAGTGCCCTAGGTCATCATGAGCAAGCAAGTTGGATGCACACCCACTTAGTTTCTCTTGTTGAGCTTTCATACATTTATAGCTCTAGTGCATCCGTTGCATGGCAATCCCTACTCCTTGCATTAACATCAATCGATGGGCATCTCCATAGCTCATTGATTAGCCTCGTTGATGTGAGACTTTCTCCTTTTTTGTCTTCTCCACATAACCCCCATCATCATATTCTATTCCACCCATAGTGCTATGTCCATGGCTCGCGCTCATATATTGTGTGAAGGTTTATAGGTTTGAGATTACTAAAGTATGAAACAATTGCTTGGCTTTTCATCGGGGTTGTGCATGATGAGAGCATTCTTGTGTGACGAAAATGAAGCATGACTAAACTATATGATTTTGTAGGGATGAACTTTCTTTGGCCATGTTATTTTGAGAGGACATAATTTCTTAGTTAGTATGCTTGAAGTATTATTATTTTTATGTCAATATGAACTTTTATCTTGAATCTTTCGGATCTGAATATTCATACCACAATTAAGAAGAATTACATTGAAATTATGCCTAGTAGCACTCCGCATCAAAAATTCTGTTTTTATCATTTACCTACTTGAGGACGAGCAGGAATTAAGCTTGGGGATGCTTGATACGTCTCCAACGTATCTATAATTTTTAATTGCTCCATGCTATATTGTCTTCTGTTTTGGACATTATTGGGCTTTATTATCCACAGGCCCAGCCCAGAATTGCTGTTTTTTGCCTATTTCAGAGTTTCGCAGAAAAAAAATATCAAACAGAGTCCAAACGGAATGAAACCTTCGGGAACGTGATTTTTGGAACGAACCAGATCCAGGAGACTTGGACCCTATGTCAAGAAACAAAGGAGGAAGCCACGAGGTAGGGGGGTGCGCCTACCCCCCAGGGCGTGCCCTCCACCCTCATGGGCCCCCTGTTGCTCCACCGACGTACTCCTTCCTCCTATATATACCTACGTACCCCCAAACGATCAGATACGGAGCCAAAAACCTAATTCCACCGCCACAACCTTCTGTACCCACGAGATCCCATCTTGGGGCCTGTTCCGGAGCTCCATCGGACGGGGCATCCATCACGGAGGGCTTCTACATCAACACCATAGCCTCTCCGATGAAGTGTGAGTAGTTTACCTCAGACCTTCGGATCCATAGTTAGTAGCTAGATGGCTTCCTCTCTCTTTTTTGATCTCAATACAATGTTCTCCCCCTCTCTCGTGGAGATCTATTCGATGTAATCTTCTTTTTGCGGTGTGTTTGTTGAGACCGATGAATTGTGGGTTTATGATCAAGTTTATCTATGAACAATATTTTAATCTTCTGAATTCTTTTATGTATGATTGGTTATCTTTGCAAGTCTCTTCGAATTATCAGTTTGGTTTGGCCTGCTAGATTGATCTTTCTTGCAATGAGAGAAGTGCTTAGCTTTGGGTTCAATCTTGCGGTGTCCTTTCCCAGTGACAGTAGGGGCAGCAAGGCGCGTATTGTATTGTTGCCATCGAGGATAACAAGATGGTTTTTTTAATCATATTGCATGAATTTATCCCTCTACATCATGTCTTCTTGCTTAAGGCGTTACTCTGTTTTTATGAACTTAATACTCTAGATGCATGCTGGATAGCGGTTAATGAGTGGAGTAATAGTAGTAGATGCAGGCAGGAGTCGGTCTACTTGTCTCGGACGTGATGCCTATATACATGATCGTACCTAGATATTCTCATAACTATTCTCAATTCTGTCAATTGCTCAACAGTAATTCGTTCACCCACCATAAAATACTTATGCTCTTGAGAGAAGCCACTAGTGAAACCTATGGCCCCCGGGTCTATCTTCATCATATTAATCTTCCAACACTTAGTTATTTCCTTTGCTTTTATTTTACTTTGCATCTTTATCATAAAAATACCAAAAATATTGTCCTATCATATCTATCAGATCTCATTCTCATAAGTGACCGTGAAGGGATTGACAACCCCTTATCGCGTTGGTTGCGAGAATTTATTTGTTTTGTGTAGGTGAGAGGGACTCGCGCGTAGCCTCCTACTGGATTGATACCTTGGTTCTCAAAAACTGAGGGAAATACTTACGCTACTTTGCTGCATCACCCTTTCCTCTTCAAGGGAAAACCAACGCAGTGCTCAAGAGGTAGCAGGTCCCAGATGTCAGGTCGAGGAATCATTATTTTGCACGTAATAAGGAGGCATTTCCTTTTGTGCGGCCGTGGACCCAGCTGTCAGCCTCTCCATGTATAGTCCACTTCAGATGGATGTCGTTCGTTGACCATGTTGACCATGCCGCGCCGAGAGCACCAGGGCGGTGGACGACGTTGAGGCCTACGAAGGGAACGACACGGGGTCGGGGAAGACACGGTAGTGGCTGCCCATGCGGTGGAGAGTACGAGGGTTGACTGGTTCGGCTGCCGTCACCGGAAAATAACAGGAGGTGTGGGTGAGTAGAGGGATAGACGGGCCAGGGATGCGAGTATATGATGGGGCCGTGAGGCCTGCCCGACAGCACAACCGGCCACGGGAGGCGGGAGCAGGCGGTTCCGACGGTGATGGTTTGGGCGGTCAAGCAGGAAGATCGAGAGGCGAAGAACACGATTGCCGTTAGATTGACATCTAACGATCGACATCGGTAGAGTCGATTGTTGACTATGTTTCCTTTTTGAGAAACCTTGTGTACACATGAACTTAGTAGGCCCACAAGTCAGCCTCCAAATCTATGGCAGACATCATAGAGCCCATTTGCTAGTTTTTAATAATTTGCAACCCATTTGCTAATTCTTAAGTAATTTATTACATCCCATTTTCTGCCCAGGACCACAGTCAAAAAGTTCAACCTTATTTTGCATATTTCGGTGGAGTCCGAACTTTTGTAATCCCGAAATGATAAACATTTTTTAAGAACTTATTGATGCCAAAAAAATCGTTTTGTTTTTGTAAGCAAATAAGACGCGGGACAATTGAGTTGGTTAAAGGGAAAACCAGTGGTAAAAAAATCAGCGCTGGGAGGGAAAACAACAACAAAAATAAGGATGTAAATAAGAAAAGGGAATTTTATGTATTTTCAATATAATGATACGTGTATATGAACTAGTAAAACTATAGGTAGAGATTAGAAAATGGATATAGGACATGTGTTTCAAGAGGAAAATAGAACTGGGCTGTGTGTTTGATTCAGTAAAAAAAACTGACTGCGGATGTTGTAAGACAAAATATAACTAACGCTGGCGGGCCAGAGGCCAGTAGATACCTGCTGGATCTTTGTGCCCCGTTGTCGTCATGGGCTGGGCCTGTTAAAAACAAAACCAAGCCTGGGCAGTCTACAGCCCAGTTGAAACTTGCTCGACCTGAAAAAACAATATACGTGCTCAATAAACGAGAGAATTCTGCAAGTACAAACTGATAACTGGGATGCAGCAGGGATAATTTTTTTCATCATGATAATAAGTGCACGCACTTGTTTCGAAAAATTTGGAGAACTGGGAATTCGAACGGCAGGTGCTTATGCTACCCATCAAATAAAAATCGGGTATCTGAAAATTCGTTTCGAAACAAATGATTCAGCTTTATATCCACGTTGTCCCTCGGCATGATGGTTGGAAGCAAATGCCAAGTTCATACCAAAAGATCGTTAACAACAATACCAACTTGCGGACGACAAGGTAGTACAAATACCAATACCAAACTAACTTATAATATTTTTACTCCTGGCCCTAGTGTTCGTCTGGTAGAAAATCTTGCAGAGGACCAGCTCCCGCTCCTTCTCTTGCTCCAGGTCCTCGAGGTGGTACTGGTGCATCACCCAGTTGGTCCTCTGCTGGTCGAAGTTCTTGTCGGTGTGCAGCACCAGAACCTTTTTGCTGCCCGTCTACCGACCGTTGACCATCACCGGCAAGGTATTGCCGGTGTTGTGCCACATCGCATGCATGCCGCACTCCGACTGTATCTTGCGATGCGTCCACGTGTCCCTTTTGAACACCCTGGAATTGCGCTGGAAGAAATGCTTGCTTAGGCTACTCAGTGTGATACCTGTAGTATTGTCGAATACAAGTTTTAGTGTACGTAGTTGGCATTTTCATAACATCTTTGGCATGTTGCAGTCACTTGTTTCACTTTTTATTAACTGTCAAATTGTAATTGCTTCACCAGGTCTGCGTCTAAAAATAAAAATAGAGCTATAAACAAAGGAATATGTTTGTGCAAGTAGACGGCCGATCAGTGTCTTACCTGGAAGTTTCTTAGGATGGGTGTAGCATATGCCGTGCTCGCTGTCGATGGTTGGTATGAACAAATCGATGAGAGGGTGAGATCTCGCGCTGTCAGCACTCACTTTGGCCTCAAGGTGCTCGATCAGCTCTGATCCGTGGGATCAAACTTGGACGCCACCGGCAGCACCGCCAATCCTTCTTCGACTTGCATCGATTAAGTCCAGTTATATGGTACTCAATGTATGATCAATCGACTGTTTTACGTGAATGATGAAAGATTTCGACAGATAAGTGGTACCCCAAATCCGAAGTCCAGAATACCCGAACACGCCGCCGGGATTCTTGTGTCACCTCACACGCAGCGTGTTGTCACGTCAATTCAATGTGTGGACATGATGAATAATTTGACCGGCGTATACTAGTACTGCTCTTGTACTACTTACTAGTCGTATTTAGTGTCACATTTTAACCATAGGTTTAACTAACAAATACGCACTTGAAGCCTAATTGATATATATATATATATATATATATATATATATATATATATATATATATATATATATACTGCACAACATCTCCATCATCATTATCGGTACATCCTGCTTGGTGAGTTAGGATGCACTTGATCCCGAAAGGTATCTATCCTTCAAACCGGAAGAGTGCTTCAAACTAACAATAGTACATAATATCCAACAAAAGAGGTTCGTGCTACAGCAGCAGAATACATGGCTCGATCTAGATATCGATCGAATAAAGTTGTGCATATTTGCTGTTGGCATGAACCACATCGCCGCATGTCGGGTTTGCAAAAGCCATCCATCGCATGGAAGCTTGATGCCTTTCACACACTGAAGATTATCTGGCAACAAGCTGTGTCGACGAATCTCTGGATATGGTGATTCATGAAACCCATGGTATGATGTGTAAACACAGTCCCCCCTGGCGAATGGAAGTTGCATAGCACGGTAATCATCGCCGGTGATATGATCGATGATTGGTTGGATGATCGGATAATTGAGCCCGAGGAACATGGAGTGGTTGCCGAGGCTGTAAACCCGCCTCGATTGAATCGCTTTGGCCCAACAGAGCTGGGATCTTTCTCGAACACGAAGCAGCCATAGCCATCAATGTCACGAACGCCCGGGCATTGTCTGCATGTGGTTTGATGTAAAGGTTTGGTCAATTTAGTGCGTGCGAATGAGCATCAAATGACCGCCGTCACTGAACAAGCGATAAACCACCACCCATCGGCTGGTATGATTCAGTCTGGAATCATGAAGGCCAGCGCATTCGTCTGCTGCAAAAATTCAAATTGGAGACCAAAAGGACAAAAATAAACAATCATGTTCAGAGTATGTGTGGAATTAAGATTATTATAACAGTGACACATATCATAGACAGAGAATTGCAATGGCTTGGTCATAATCATACCCCAAGTTAAAAAAATAAGCCAATTGCTTTCATATTCTAGCAATATGTCATGGTTCAAACATCATGTAACAATGAGAGGAAAACAGCTATGACAGAGCCTACTCATATTCTACCATAGCACTTACTACTACTGTTCTCATATCAACTCTAAGCAATAACATGTGTTGTTATAAAAATCTTGGAAATGAGAGTAACATATAGCAATCATGATGTTATGCTCATAATATCTATTCTAACAATCATTAGATGCCAATTGTTCTCATATCAACTCCAATATTTTGTAAATTTTTACTTGTTTCTTCTCCTTCTTCCCTTAGTTTAGTTTGATTACCTCTTGTAATCCCCCATAATACTTGTACTTGCTCTCTCTTTATCAATAAAGTTTTGATATGCTGTGGGGGTTTCCCCTACAGTTCCCAGTCAAAACAAACTCTAGCAATAATGTGTGTGGTCATAAAAATCTAGGAAATGATAGGAACATATAGCAATGATGTGGTTATAGACATACTATCTATTCTAAATTTGTAACAATGAACAGGCAGTCATATTCATAAGGTAAAGATGAGATGAGATAGAACAATTACACGATGATAGATTCGACCAGTATAGGCAGCCAATCTGTGCGTCGACCGCGTAAACGATGCCATCGTGCACTATAGCATCAGACAGAAATGTTGCCTCAACATGATTGGCGATGAGCCATAACCATGTATGGCGACCGGATTCCAGATAGACTAATCCCATGCTGAACAAGGCAATGAGCTTGTAATCCATGTAGTCTTCTCATGGTGTGGGTAGTTCGCAGATTACAACTTTCAGCAAACAGAGCTCGAGCCAAAAGCTTGACGCGTCTCGTGCGTAGTAGGATATTCGTAATCGAATAAAAATTGGATTTGGGTTTAGTTGCCAGGGCCCAGGGCAAACGTGAATGCTAATTCTCCCAAGTTTTGAACGAAGCGCCTAACACACACTATCATTTGTGGGCTGCCGAAGCAAGTGTTTGCGAGATGGAAATTACTGTCTACCCCTGACACTTGACATCCTTATCGACCGGATTTACACTGCTATCGATAGGGGTAGACTAGTAACTTCAATCAGACGTGACACGATGGCCTCTGAGCCCATTCAGACACGGTGGGCACCAAACGTGGGCGGCAAAACACATTTGATTCAAGCTTGTCCGAAAGACATGTGTCTCTCCCTCCATTTCCCCATTCATCCACGGTGGGCGGCAAAACAAACTCTCCTCGTCCTAAATCGATGTAGGCTAATATTTTAAATAGGGGCAGATGTGTAACTTCCCTAAGACGTGACACAACCGCCCTACCTGTCAGCCCCGTTCATACACCGTGGGCGCCAACCGTGGGCGGCAAAACACCCTCTCCTAGCCCGAAATCATTACCGGCAAATATTTGGGAGATGCGAGATTACCGTCCTATCCCCAACTGACGTGATGTCCGAAATTTTAAATGGGGGATAAGTTCGTAACTTTCCCACATTTCAGACAAGCGCGTCCCAAAGTTTGAGATCCCCCCCTCCGCCTCCATTTCCCCATTCATACACCGTCAGCGCCACGACAACCTCCCCACTGCGGCCAGCCTCCTCCGTCCGCCACCCCATCCTCCACCTTGCTGGAGCCGCTACCCCTACCCCGTCGTCCACTGCAAGAGATGGATGTCTCTCATCCACGACATCGGACCAGGATCCTTTCATCGCGTTGTCTCGCTTCATCGGTGCCGTCGTCCACCTTGCCGTTGCCGCTCCTGCAACCGCCTCATCCACAGCAACAGGATTTATCCCCCGACCCGGCCGTCTGCCATCTAAAGTCTTCTTCCCTGCCGCCGACAGCCATCGCACCCGCATGACCCTCAACGTATCAGCAGGGGCCTACACGGCGTCGCAAGAGAGGTGGTACTCTTCCATATGTGCTTAAGTTATTGATCTCACCCGGAAAATAGATCTTAAATTGTTTACTGTACTTTTCTTGTCCGTACCAAATCGTAGTGGCTAGTTGAATGCAAACATTGGTCGCGAAGTAGCTTTGTCCGGTTTGCACTTTTAGATCCGCCATGTCACGGTCACTATATTCGTAAAGCTTATGGTTTCCCCCCTTTATATTCACTACCATCATTGTAGGTGCTTCACTGCTTCGTGTCATGCTAGCACTGCTCCTCAAGACCTCAACCCATCAAGCGAAACAACATGCCACTCATAATTCCAAAGCTTACGTGTTGAAATACGAATCTGATATGATGCTCATATTACTAAAACAGAGAACGTTTAATTTGTCACCTAATGTTCCTATATTCGTTTTGAAAAGCATGTGCGCCACCCACTGGTCCAGCTAGTTCCACTTTCCTGATTTTACTCTTGATGCTTAGGGTTTTCCCCTTTTATCTACTCTACTATGATCTGCGTAGGTGCTTTCTGTCGTACTAGCAAAACTCCACCCTTCAAGCTAAACAACACAACACTCAAAATTCCAAAGCTCAGTTGTTCAAATATGATTGTGATATGATACTGATATTAGTTAACAGACACATTTAATTGGTTAGCTAAAGGTCCCACTTGAGTTTCCAAATGCATGTCGCGACATATAGAGAGACAATAGAATTGCATTTCTTTGTCACTTGTTGAATGTACTTTCTTGTCCATACCAAATCTTAGTTGTTATTTCAAAGCAAACATCGGTTGCTAACTACCCTTTGCGCGGTTAGCAGCTTCAGATCTGCCATCCCACTGCCACAGTCAACACTATACTCATCATGCTTACGGTTTCCCCATTTTATGATGACCACGATCAGCCTACGTGGTTCGTGTCGTAATAGCACTGCTCCACCCATCGAGCTAAACAAGCTTAGTTGACAAATTCAAATCTGATATTATCTGATATTAGTAAAACGAGAGATGTTTAATTGGTCACTAAATGTTCCTACTTTAGTTTCGAAATGCATGTGAGCCACATATGGAGAGACCGGAAGGAATAGTATTTCTCTGTGCGCTCTGGCTCATCATGGGTGGCCAACCGACATTGTATAGAAAGACTTGTAATATCTTCAATCTGCTTGCCCTTATGCTCTTCTTTAAGATGATCCTCTTCTCTTGCGGTCCACTGGTCAGGTCAAGTTATTCTCCCTTAGTATATTTTGAATCTGTCAGGTCAGGTCGACTTGTTCTTCTTTACTATATGTTGAAGTTGTCAACTGCGAAGTATCATCACTTTTGGAGCTCTCATATTTTGAGTAGTAGGCCACATTATATTAATGCACACACCAAATTACAGCATGCATGGCACCTCTTAGAAGAATTGCAGAGATAGCACAAAGGGGTTTACAGGGAGGAAGTATTGGACTAGAATCACTTCTGCATTACAAAGATAATCTCACTTGTTTTTATGTTTTCATGCATGTCAGGTATTGAACATTATCAAAATGAATATGAGAATGGGCGCACAAGAGGAATATTGTGGAACAATCCACTGGCTAACAAACTTGGCATGGTGGAGGATGGCCTATCTTATTCACCTATCAAGGTGCATGCTCTAACTTGGCAAGGTTGTATTGGTCGCACATATTTTGCATCTGACCTCTTGCATTACTTCTACTTTGTTACACCATCTACTTAATTTAAGCATCATATATGAGTATATGCCATACCTATCCATTTTCTGTACCTATTCCATGTGTCGTCATACTATGTTTTTCTAGTCAAATGTTGTTCTTTCATAATAGATGTCCAAAAGGAAGAGTGTGAGTGCAGATCCTCAAGGAGTACAAACTAGGTACTTGGAAAAGGTAGTGTTACCTATTAAATCAGATAGATCTGCAGCCACAGAAAACACAGGCCCAACTGTACCAGACTTTACCCCTACTCCAGTGGCCAAACCCCTATTAGAACTGCTGAGAGCCCAGCGTCAGGTACTGCCTATGATATCAATTAAAAATTCGAACTCCTAAATTTCTGCATGTGCCTTACCTTCTCTATGGTATGAAAACTAATTTTAGATGAATCTCCTTGCTCAAAGGATCATAGGATCTCACGACAATACTGGGCTCCGCATTGCTCTTGTCAGTACCTCTTGCCCTTTGTCAGCATACTTACACTCATTGCTGTTTGATTATGTAGCATCACTATAAATGTTCGCTTCTTTATCCTCCATTTGTTTGAAATTATAAGATCTATATTTACTCTTAGATAAATGTAGAATTAACACAATGGTTATGAAGTTTTGGATTGCTCATGTAAGTACCTGTTGTCATGTACTCCCTCTGTATCGAATTAATTGTTGATCAATTGGATGTATTTAGAACTTAATAGTGTTAGATACATCCACTTGAGCGACAAGTAATAACGGACGGTGGTGGTATTACTGTACATGCATCGCGAGATAGTTGATTGTCTAGCATTACTTTGCATCTTATCTGCACTGCCCTCCACTTTCTCCAAATTATCATATCTACATTTACTCTTACCAAAATGTTGAATAAAGCCAATGCCACTGCACACATTGATGTCTGCGTTCCTCTTGTCAGTATCTTTTGCCTTGTAACGATGTACTTAATTAATTGTTATTTGATTATGTATCATCAGTCTGCACCTGAGCTTCATTATCCTCTATTTCTTCCAATATTATTTGATCCATATTTACTCTTTGCAAAATGTAGAATAATGGGCGCTTATAAAGAATTTTCTTTGGGAATTTATTGAATTATCCTTCCATCAACATGGAGAAGGGCTTTGTCCAGACCGTGTTAACATGTAATGTAAGTTCATCCTTCTCAAGCCTTCAAATTTTGTTCTAGTATAGATTTGGATAGGCATCATTTCCTCCACTGCTATTTACATCTGATTGGATGTTTGCAACAACTACCAGTTTTAAATTGTAGTTGTAAAAACATGTTCCTTATGCAGAACAGATCCATTTATTTACTTATATAATTGTGAAACCTGTTACGTGTCTCCTTGTTTCTCTTTCAGAGTCGTATTTCTTGTGCCAGGCAGAACTTTAGGAAAGACAGTGAGGCAAACCATCTTGAGGACAACGAGATGACCCCAAGCTCCTGTCTTGATGAAGACAGTGAGTTGAAGCTACTCACCAGCAGGTGTGAGACAACCTATGTGCAGTCGCTGCCTCAATCAGTTCGACTTCTTCAGTCTCAACTTAAAGCGGAAAGGCTTGCTTCAGCTCAGCTCCGACTTGAAGTCAAAGATGTAATGAAGATGTCAGGGGACTGTATTGCGCACTATGGTGCCATACAGCTAGGGATGAAGCATCTATCGTTGACACAACTGAGGTCTCATCAGCTTGTTCGGCTGCTTGTTGGGCCCGACCTTGCCAGGTCTAGTGCCTTTTGTAGTGCTCTCGTTTTGTATATTCTTTTGTCGGTAGCGTTTATATGCAATTGGTGGCGACCTTTGATGCCAGTGTATGTAATCCATGGTCATGTTGCGCTTTATTATCACCGTAGCGAACTTTGATTCCCAGTGGATGTAATATGCTGTAATTTCTTTATTGTATAGTCTAGGTTTATTCTTTGGTCTGTATGCTATAATTTAGGCCGGAAGGTTCAATGGATCTCAGTGTTGTCGGTCTTCAGGCCGGCCCGTTACTCATATGGGCCAAAACGTGGGCCTATAATCATCTTGGGCCATTAGCAGGTCTAAACCTATAGTAGTTTCCCGCCTTTAACAGGCCATGGGCTACATATTTGCTGTAGTGACACTGGGCCTCCTACGAGCCATAGAAACAATAGGCCTTCTACGGGCCGTAGAAACAATGGGCCTTCTACGGGCCGTAGAAACAATGGGCCTTCTACGTGCCATATCATCAATGGGCCTTATATGGGCCGTATGATCGATTGGCCAAATATGGGCCAAAAAGCATCGCATTATGGTCGTAAGCGGGCTAGAGTTGAGTCGATCGTTCATGGGCCGACCATAACGGACCGTCGTTAATAGGCCGTAGTTGATGACGCTATGAAAATGGCCCAACATATTAACGGGCCACAAACGGGCCGACTGTAACCACGGGCTGAATTTGGCCCACAAGCAGAAAATGGCAGTAACTGGCTGTAAGTAACCGAATGCTGGAAATGAGCCCAAGAATAAATGGGCCCTGAGAAGGCTGAAAGATAACATGGGCTGCAAACGTCCCAATGATTAATGGGTCGTTAATGGGTACAAAGTGATACACTATTCATTACGGGCTAGTTTCACCACGGGCCGTTAATGGGCCAAGAGTTACGAAGGGCCTCATATGGGCCGAAAGACGTCATGGGCCATACATGGGCTAGAACTTAAAATGGGCTGGAATCATATTGGACGGTCCAGATGACGCTACTGGGCCTAATTCGGATAGGTCGTAACGGGCCCTGGGTTAGCGGGCTGTAAATGGGCTATATGAGAACAGGCCATTAACAGGCTTTCCGTGGGCCGGCCCGCCACCTTTTGACCAAGTCAAATGGGCCGGCCTTTTCACAGGAATGGGCCTCTGTTCGACCGTGCCACGTGTCGACGTATCATAGGCGCCTTCGGTCCAATGAGTGGATGACATCTGTCCCAACGGTGAGCCGACACGTGTTTCCTCCAACCAATGATGATTTTACACGTGGAAAATCCCCATTGGTCAGGGCTGTTAGCGGGTTATCGGATCCAAAACCGGACTCGGTAGCTTAACGGCGTTCCGTTATGGTGGATGCCACGTGTCGGTCACCCTTGACGAAAGCACTTCTGTGACGCGCGATTTATCGTCATGGAAGTGGACACTTCCGTGATGATAATTTTGGTAATGTCATGGAACACTTCTATGATAGCACATGAATGACTATCTTGATTCTGCCATAAAATCGTCATGGATGTACATGCATGACAAAAAACGCGACCTACTGTGACAAACACGTATCATCACGGAAGTGTATTTTTTTGTAGTGCTAGCTCTGCACTTGATTCTCCTTCTGTTTTGATTAAACTTGCGACACCTAAACCTACTCCTACTATTGATTCTGATATGTCGCATGTTATTGATGATGCCACTTCTGTTATGCATGATGCTTATGATGAAACTACTTCTATGTTTAATGATACTATGCCATTAGGTGAATTTCTTGATAACTTGCTAGGGTTAGAGAGAATGAAATTATTGAAACTGATAATATTGATGAAAGTGATGATGAAGATTCTCCCCCTAGATATGAATTGCCTCATGTGCCTGAGGGTTATGTTATGGATGAAGAAACTGCTAGAAACCTTTTTGCTTGCAAAGATAGATATGATCTTAAGAAACTGTTAGCTAAGCTGGAAGAAAAGTCTTTGAATGCTAGAATGAAATATGACCCTGCTTTCGCTAATTCACCTATCTGTATTTTTGATAAGGATTATGATTTATCTGTCAATCCTGAGTTAATTACTTTGGTTGAATCTGATCCTTTTTATGGCTATGAATTTGAAACTGTTGTGGCACATCTTACTAAATTGAATGATATAGCCACGTTATTCACTCATGAGGAAAAAATCGTTACTACTATATCCTTAAGTTATTTCTGTTCTCATTAAAGGGTGATGCTAAAACATGGTTTAATTCTTTTACTCCTCGTTGTGTGCGTAGTCCCCAGGATATGATTTATTACTTCTCTGCTAAATATTTCCCCGCTCATAAGAAACAAGCTGCCTTAAGGGAAATATATAATTTCATGCAAATTGAAGAACGAGTCTCCCACAAGCTTGGGGAGGCTTCTCCGATATAATGCTTTGCTGATCATCCTCTCAAGAAAAATGAAATACTTGATATCTTTTATAATGGACTAACCGATGCTTCCAGAGACCACCTGGATAGTTGTGTTGGTTGTGTTTTCAGGGAAAGAACTGTTGAGCAAGCTAAATTGTTATTGAATAATATATTGAGTAATGATAATGATTGCACACTTCCTGAACCAACTCCTAAGCCAACTCCGAAGAAAAGGGGTACTCTATATCTCAGTCTTGAAGATATGCAAGAGGCAAAGAAATCTATGAAAGAAAACGGTATTAAAGCTAAAGATGTTAATAATTTACCACGTATTGAAGAAATACATGGTCTTGATAACCCGGTACAGGTAGTAAAGGTAAATTCTCTCTATAGATTTGATGAGGGTGATATTCCTCGTAATAAGTCTGCTAGCCAATGCTTAGATGAGTTTGGTAATTTTATTGTTAAACAAGAAAACTTCAATGCTTATGTTGGTAGACAATTGAAACATAATGCTTATATGATTGAACACTTGAGTGATTATATGTCTAGAGTTAAAGGTGACCTTAAACTTATTAGTAAACATGCTTCTATGGTTACCACTCAGGTGGAACAAGTACTTAAAGCTCAAGATGATTTGCTCAATGAATTAAATTATAAGAAAAATGATAATGTTGTTAGAGTTGTGACTAGAGGGGGTCGAATGACTCAGGAACCTTTGTATCCTGAGGGCCACCCTAAGCGAGCTGAGAAAGATTCTCACACAACTTATGTTGATACACCTAGTCCTTTGATGTCTACTACACAACCTTCTTCTTGTAGACGTTGTTGGGCCTCCAAGTGCAGAGGTTTGTATGACAATAGCAAATTTCCCTCAAGTGGATGACCTAAGGTTTATCAATCCGTGGGAGGTGTAGGATGAAGATAGTCTCTCTCAAACAACCATGCAACCAAATAACAAAGAGTCTCTTGTGTCCCCAACACACCCAATACAATTGTAAATTGTATAGGTGCACTAGTTCGGCAAAGAGATGGTGATACAAGTTCAATATGGATGGTAGATATAGGTTTTTGTAATCTGAAATTATAAAAACAGCAAGGTAGCGAACGGTAAAAGTGAGCGTAAACGGTATTGCAATGCTAGGAAACAAGGCCTAGGGTTCATACTTTCACTAGTGCAAGTTCTCTCAACAATAATAACATAATTGGATCATATAACTATCCCTCAACATGCAACAAAGAGTCACTCCAAAGTCACTAATAGCAGAGAACAAAGGAAGAGATTATTGTAGGGTACGAAACCACCTCAAAGTTATTCTTTCGGATCGATCTATTCAAGAGTTCGTACTAGAATAACACCTTAAGACACATATCAACCAAAACCCTAATGTCACCTTGATACTCCAATGTCACCTCAAGTATCCGTGGGTATGATTATACGATATGCATCACACAATCTTAGATTCATCTATTCAACCAACACAAAGAACTTCAAAGAGTGCCCCAAAGTTTCTACCGGAGAGTCAAGACGAAAACGTGTGCCAACCCCTATGCATAAGTTCACGGAACTCACAAGTTGATCACCAAAACATACATCAAGTGGATCACGTGATATCCCATTGTCACCACAGATAAGCACATGCAAGACATACATCAAGTGTTCTCAAATCCTTAAAGACTCAATCCAATAAGATAACTTCAAAGGGAAAACTCAATCCATTACAAGATAGTAGAGTGGGAGAAACATCATAAGATCCAACTATAATAGCAAAGCTCGCGATACATCAAGATCATACCACCTCAAGAACACGAGAGAGAGAGAGAGAGAGAGAGAGAGAGAGATCAAACACATAGCTACTGGTACATACCCTCGGCCCCGAGGGTGAATTACTCCCTCCTCGTCATGGAGAGCGCCGGGATGATGAAGATGGCCACCGGAGAAGGATTCCCCCCTCCGCAGAGTCTTTGGAGCAGGTCTACATTGGTTTTGGTGGCTCTGAGAGGCTTGCGGCGGCGGAACTCCCGATCTATTCTGCTCCCCAATGTTCTTAGGGTATATGGATATATATATATATATATATATATATATATATATATATATATATATATAGGCGAAAGAAGTCGGTCAGTGAGCCACGAGGGGCCCACGAGGGTGAGGCGCGCCAGGGGGTAGGCGTGCCTCCTACCTCGTGGCTTCCTCAGCTTCCCGACGTCTACTCAATTCTCCTAGATTGCTTCAGTTCCAAAATAACTCTCCGAAGGTTTCATTCCGTTTGGACTCCGTTTGATATTCCTTTTCTTGAAACACTAAAATAGGCAAGAAAACAACAATTTGGGCTGGGCCTCCGGTTAATAGGTTAGTCCCAAAATAATATAAAAGTGTTTAGTAAATCCATAAACATCCAAAACAGATAATATAATAGCATGAATACTTCATAAATTATAGATACGTTGGAGCGTATCGGCATCTAAGCTTAATTCTTGCTCGTCCTCGAGTAGGTAAATGATAAAAGAAATAATTTATGAAGTGTGAATGCTAGCAGGTGCACAAGTTTGTTCAATGATAATTTCAATCACCTTTTCTAGCATCATCATAAGTCATAACAGTAGCTCATCTCATAAAACTTTTCATGATCAAATAACAAACTATTCACATGTTAAAGTATAGATCATAAACTTTCTTGAATACTAACAAACCGTGTTATTAGTCATCAAACAATTACAATTCATCTTATTTTCAAGAAGAGTCTATGTCAGAGCTTTGATTCAGCAAACTTCACATACTCAACTATCATTTAGTCTTTCACAATTGCTAACACTCACGCGATATTTATGGGTTCAAAGTTTTAATCAGACACAGAGAAATATAGGGGCTTATAGATTCGCCTCCCAACCTTTTACCTCAAGGGTAATGTCAACAATAATAGTTCATGATGCCTTACATCCAATTGGATATATATATCAGGATATTTCCAACACAATGTGCTTGCCAAAGGATAAAATGTAAAAAGGAAAGGTGAAGATCACCATGACTCTTGCATAAGGTATACGACTAGAATAAAAGATAGGCCCTTCACAGAGGGAAGCAAAGGTTGCCATGCGCTTTTATAGTTGGATGCACAAAATCTTAATGCGAAAGAACGTCACTTTATATTGCCAATTCTGATAGGGACCTTTATTATGCAGTCCATCTCTTTTATTGCTTCCACATCACAAGATCGTATAAAGCTTATTTTCTCCACACTAATAGATCATACATATTTAGAGAGCAATTTTATTGCATGCACTGATGAAAACTTACTTGAAGGATCTTACTCAATCCATAGGTAGGTATGGTGGACTCTCATGGCAATACTGGTTTAAGGGATGTTTGGAAGCACAAGTAGTATCTCTACTTGGTGCAAAGAATTTGGCTAGCATGAGGGGGAAAGGCAAGCTCAGCATGTTGAATGATCCATGACAATATACTTTATTTTGGATATAAGAAAACATAACCCATTACGTTGTCTTCCTTGTCCAACATCAACCTTTTAGCATGTCATATTTTAATGAGTGCTCCCAATTACAAAAGATGTCCAAGATAGTATATTTATATGTGAAATCTCTCTTCCCTCAATATTCTTTCATGAATTGTTCAAGTGACCAATACAATGTTTGCTAACCTTCAATAAATTTACCACCTCTACTTCTTATATGTGGAGTCATTAATCCCCATGGGATAAGCATATGAAACATATATAATTTCAGATTAATGGTATTCAAATCATTCAACCATTTACTCATAGGATATAAGTGAAGCACACGAGTAAATGACAAACTACTCCAAAAAGATATAAGCAAAGATCAATGAGTAGTTACATAATTATTTAGCTATGTGAGGACTCTCTCTCATTTAAGTATTTCAGATCTTAAGTAATTTATTCAAACAACAAGCAAAACAAAATAAAATGACATTTCAAGGATAGCACTCATCATGTGAAGAAGCAAAAACTTAGGCTCAACCGATGCTAACGGATAATTGTTGAAGAAGAAAGGTGGGATGCCTACCGGGGCATCCCCAAGCTTAGATGCTTGAGACTTCTTGAAATATTATCTTGGGGTGCCTTGGGCATCCTCAAGCTTGAGCTTTTGTGTCTCCTTAATTCCTCTCATATCACGGTTTCCTAAATCTCGAAAGCTTCATCCACACCAAACTCAACAAGAACTTGTGAGATAAGTTAGTATAAACCAATGCAAAAACCTTATCATTTTCACTGTAACAAATCACTAAAATTATTATTCAAAATTGCATACTAAATGCCCCTGCATATTTGATACTCCTATCCTCAAATAGAATCATTAAACAAGCAAACATATGCAAACAATGCAAACATAACAGCAATCTGCCAAAACAGTACAGTCTGTAAAGAATGCAAGATTCATCATACTTCCCTAACTCCAAACATTATGAAATTCTACCACACTGTAGAAATTTTATCAGAGCTAAGTATGCAAAAAGTTTCAACATTTTATCATATTTTGAATTTTCTAGGGAATTTTTGCAACAGCGATAAACTTTCTGTTTTGAAACAGCAACATGTATACTTGCAAAATAAGCATGGTAAAGGCTATCCTTGACATTTTTATTGAAAATAGAGATGCAAAACATTATTCTAAATAACATAAAGAAAATACTAACAAAATAAAATGACGCTCCAAGCAGAACACATATCATGTGGTGAATAATAATGTAGCTCCAAGTAAAGTTACCGATGAACGAAGACGAAGGAGGGGATGCCTTCCGGGGCATCCCCAAGCTTAGGCTCTTGGTTGTCCTTGAATATTACCTTGGGGTGCCTTGGGCATTGATACGTCTCCAACTATCTATAATTTTTGATTGCTCCATGCTACTTTATCTACTGTTTTGGACTATATTGGGCTTTATTTTCCACTTTTATATTATTTTTGGGACTAACTTATTAACAGGAGGCCCACCCGAATTGCTGTTTTTTGCCTATTGCAGGTGTTTCAAGAAAGCGGAATATCAAACGAGTCCAAGCGGAATGAAACCTTGAAACGTGATTTTCTCACGAGCGTGATCCGGAGACTTGAACCCTACTCCAAGGAGCGAGAGAGGCAGTCACGAGGTGTGGGCGCCCCTGTAGGCGCCCCTGCCTCGTGGGCCCCTGTTGCTCCACCGACGTACTCCTTCCTCCTATATATACCCATTACCCCAAGCGATCGAATCGGAGCCAAAATCCTAATTCCACCGCCGCAACTTCCTGTATCCACGAGATCCCATCTTGGGGCCTGTTCCGGAGCTCCACCGGAGGGGGCATCCACCACGGAGGGCTTCTACATCATCACCATAGCCCCTCCGATGAACTGTGCGTAGTTTACTTCAGACCTTCGGGTCCATAGCTAGTAGCTAGATGGCTTCTTCTCTCTTTTTAGATCTCAATACAATGTTCTCCCCCTCTCTCGTGGAGATCTATTCGATGTAATATCCTTTTTGCGGTGTGTTTGTTGAGACCTATGAATTGTGGGTTTATGATCCAGCTTATCTATGAATAATATTTGAATCTTCTCTGAATTCTTTTATGTATGATTGGTTATCTTTGCAAGTCTCTTTGAATTATCCGTTTGGTTTGGCCAACTAGATTGGTAGTTCTTGCAATGGGAGAAGTGCTTAGCTTTGGGTTCAATCTTGCGGTGTCCTTACCCAGTGACAGAAAGGGTTGCAAGGCACGTATTGTATTGTTGCCATCGAGGATAACAAGATGGGGTATTTATCATATTGTATGAATTTATTCCTCTCCATCATGTCATCTTGCTTAAGGCGTTACTCTGTTTTTAACTTAATACTCTAGATGCATGCTGGATAGCGGTCGATGAGTGGAGTAATAGTAGTAGATGCAGAATCGTTTCGGTCTACTTGTCTCGGACGTGATGCCTATATACATGATCATACCTAAATATACTCATAACTATGCTCAAGTCTATCAATTGCTCAACAGTAATTTGTTCACCCACCGTAGAATATCTATGCTCTTGAGAGAAGCCACTAGTGAAACCTATGGCCCCCGGGTGTAGACCAACATATCAATCTCCATCACTTTTATACTTGCTTTGATTTTACTTTGCCTTTTACTTTTCACTTTGCATCTATATACCAAAAATACCAAAAATATTATCTATCATCTCTATCAGATATCACTCTCGTAAATGACCGTGAAGGGATTGACAACCCCTAATCGCGTTGGTTGCGAGGAGCTATCGATTTGTGCGGTCTGAGGGACTCGCGTGTGGCCTCCTCTTTGGATTGATACCTTGGTTCTCAAAACTGAGGGAAATACTTATGCTACTTTGCTGCATCATCCTCTCCTCTTCGGGAAAACCAACGCAAGCTCAAGGCGTAGCAAGAAGGATTTACGGCGCCGTTGTCGGGAGTCTACATAAAAGTCAACCATACCAAGTACCCATCACAATCCCTATCTCTCGCATTACATTATTTGCCATTTGCCTCTCGTTTTCCTCTCCCCCACTTCACCCTTGCCGTTTTATTCCCCCTCTCTTTCCCAATCTCCTCCTCTTCTTCCTGTTGCCTTTTCCTCGTCCGTTTGTTTGCTCGTGTGTTGGATTGCTTGTTTGTCGCGATGGCTCAAGATGCTACCAAATTGTGTGACTTCACCAACACCAATAATAATGATTTCCTTAGCACTCCGATTGCTCCTCTTGCCAATACTGAATCTTGTGAAATCAATACTGCTTTGTTGAATCTTGTTATGAAAGATCAATTCGCGGCCTTCCTAGTGAAGATGCCGCTACTCATCTGAATAACCGTTGATTTATGTGATATGCAAAAGAAAAAAGATGTCGATAATGATGTCGTTAAATTGAAGCTATTTCCTTTTTCGCTTAGAGATCGTGCTAAAGCGTGGTTTTCATCTCTGCCTAAAAATAGTATTGATTCTTGGAACAAGTGCAAAGATGCTTTTATCTCTAAGTATTTTCCTCCCGCTAAGATTATCTCTCTTAGGAACGATATTATGAATTTTAAGCAACTTGAGCATGAACATGTCGCACAAGCTTGGGAGAGAATGAAATTAATGATACGTAATTGTCCTACTCATGGTTTGAACTTGTGGATGATTATACAAAAAATTTATGCCGGATTTAATTTTGCTTCTAGAAATCTTTTAGATTCGGCCGCGGGAGGCACTTTTATGGAGATCACTCTAGGAGATGCTACTAAACTTCTAGATAATATTATGGTTAATTATTCTCAACGGCATACTGAAAGATCTTCTAATAAAAAAGTGCATGCGATAGAAGAAATTAATGTTTTGAGTGGAAAGATGGATGAACTTATGAAATTATTTGCTAGTAAGAGTGTTTCTTCTGATCCTAATGATATGCCTTTGTCTACTTCGATTGAGAATAATAATGAATCTATGATTGTGAATTTTGTTGGTAGGAATAATTTTGGTAACATCGCGTATAGAGGGAATTTTAATCCTAGGCCTTATCCTAGTAATCCTTCTAATAATTATGGAAATTCCTACAACAACTCTTATGGAAATTTTAATAAGATGCCCTTTGAATTTGAGAGTAGTGTTAAAGAGTTTATGAATTCACAAAAGAATTTTAATGCTTTGTGTCGGATTTCGGGTTCCGGCAGACCCTTGAGGTTCGAACACTGGGGTGCGCGCGGGAATCTGCCCTCTACCTACCTGTACCCCGCCGCCTCGCTAAGATCTAAACTACGAAAGGAACATCACAAGAGACACAGGGTTTATACTAGTTCGGGCCACCATTGTGGTGTAATACCCTACTCTAGTTTGTGGTGTGGTGGATTGCCTCTTGGGCTGATGGTGATGAACAATACAAGGAAGAACAGCCTCGCGAGGGCTCTGTTCTTGGCTGGTGCGATGAACTGCTAGGGGGAGTTCAGTCGCCTTCTCTCTCTCTCTCTCTCTCTCTCTCTCTCTCTCTCTCTCTCTCTCTGTCCAAGGTGCATCCAGCTACTCATTCCGATCGGATCCAGATCCCCTAGCTCTGTGTGTGGCTAGTCCTATTTATAGACAAAGGCCCTGGGCCTCTTCCCAAATATTGAGCGGGAAGGGCGCCAACAATTGGCCATTTTGAAGGAGAACATCTGGTACACTTATCCTGACTAAAGTTGGTCCTCGCTTTGTCAAAGGCTCTGGTGGTGGCCTTGGCTTGGGCTCCACAATGACTTCCTTCCTGCCGTTGGACTGGTCTTGGTCTTGTTGCACGAAATGGGCGCCTTTGCTTGATGCTCTCGCTGCGCTTGCTCCCTTTTCACCAAAGAGGAAAGGAGGACCTTTGCTGGTGGCTGGCGCCCGCCTGGCGCCCTTGGTCGTCATGGCTTGCATCATGGGCACCTCGTGAGGTACCTTGCCTTGATCTCTCCGCCTCCTCGCGAGCCAGGCTGATGAGGCGCGCTGAGAAGCTCCCAGTCGTCCGCCCCATGATCTGGCCCCTCGCGAGGGTCTTGAGCTTGTGTTGATGAAGATGGGCCGTGATGGGCCCCCCTTTGAGCCATGCTGCAGGCCGCAGGAAGGCAAGTCCGGGGACCCTCGTTCCCAGAACGCCGACAGTAGCCCCCGGGCCCAAGGCGCGCCCGGACTTGGCCGAGCAGAGAGGCGAAGGGGCAAGTGTGAAGCGCTGCGGGCCCTAATAGCCTGCGGCCTTGGGCGCCGCGTGGCGGTTGATTGGGCGTGGGCACCTCAGCAACCACGCGATTCGATAAAGGAGCGGCGTCTGCCTAAGCTTTGCTTCCCTTGCTTTCTCTGGTTACTGCTCAGATCCCCTTTCTTGCGCCTCTCCTTCCTGCCTCCGAAATCTTCAGATCCACTTAGACTGCACGCCCTAGCAAGGCATGGCGCCTCGCCAGACCCCGGCCGGAGCTTGGTACGCGCCTGCCCTGGATTCGCCAAACGTGTCGGAGGCGAGCCTTGCCCGGGTGCGCCAGATGGTGGCGGCGCAGGCATCGGCGGGCGAAGGTGTTCAAGGCGGCTCGCCCTCCACGAGGCCAAGGGAGCACCTTCTATCCGCTCTTTGTAAGTGCCATTGTTGTGGTCCGATGCCTCCCTTTTCTGAGTTCTTCTTCTCTGTCCTCCGCCATTACAAGCTACAAGCTCTGCATCTCCACCCCAACTCTGTTCTCCTCCTGGCGATCTTCGCCTACTATTGTGAGGCTCACGTTGGGGTGCAACCCTCAGTGGCCCTGCTGCACCACTATTTCTCCCTCCGGACCTCTCGTGGTTCCTTCTCTGCGTGTGCGAGCTTCGTCGCGTACGGTAGCTCCATCGCCATTTCGAACCCCGGGAAGAGGATTGAGGGCTTCAGGAGCAAGTGGGTCTTGGTAGATGTTGGGCGCATCCACCTCGGCTAATCTTGCCCACGGGCACCCCATACACTCCGACGACTGGTCTCGAGTGGGCTCGTGGATCCCAGCATGAGGACGGTGTTGGAGAGGATGGACATGGATCTCGAGGCCGGCCAGCATGGCGGCGGGCGGCTGACCGCGCGTCGCTGCTGAGGGAGTTCTGGAGCACCAAGCTGGCTCCGCCGTCGATACCCACTTCCGATGTGGAGGCCCCACCGAGCCCTGCGGTCTTGGCCGCGAAGACCTGGCTGCGGTTCTCCGATCTTTGGTCGGGGCGGCGTGGCGAGGTTGGGCGCCCTCGCCCTGTTCCTCCGCGACGACTGGGAGCAGGTAGTGCAGTCCATGCCCGTCTTCAACGGGGACGGGCCCGTGCTCGCGGAGGCTCCCGAGGAACCGGTGGATGTGTCCTCCGGCGACTCCAGCGAGGAGAAGGGAGAAGGGGAGCGGGAAGGAGGGCTCGACTCCGAGGCGAACGACGGAGAGTCGAGGGCTCCCCTTCCTCGACGCAAGTCCCGCGTTCTCCGCTTCTCACCGAGCGACGACGACGAGGAGGATGATGAAGAGTGGGGCGGCGGAAGCTTATTCCGATCCCGAAGAAGGACAGGACCGGGCTGGTCCCAGCAGGTCTACCCGGCCCGAGGCGATCCGTGGCGCGCCTCCTGCTCCCGAGCTCCTTGAGGCTGATCCTTGTAGCGGCTCTCGGGCTTCAAGTATGGCCGGAGGTTGCTCGAGCTCGCGAGCGATGACCAGTAAGTGCTCGGTTCCTATCTTATTTCTTGTTTTGTCTTTGAGGCTTGGCGTCAGTATCTCTTAGCTAGGCTGGCGCCCTGCAAAGAAGTGAAGGATCTCCGAGGTTCCGTATGGGGCAGCGCCTCCGCCCTGAAAGAAGGTGACCGTGATGCACGGGCCTCTCCTGCCCGGTCATCCTCGCGAGGCTGGTGGAGCTGGCTGGGCGAGCTCAGCCCCATGGCCCAAGCGACTCCTGAGGTGTCCCTGCCTGATGCCGCCGCCGCAGCTGTTGGGGCGCAGCAGGTCCCGTCTCAGGTTACTGTGGTCACACTGCCGTCCTCTCCTCCTACTCCACCAACTGCTGTCTCCGACTCCTCCTACCGTTCGATCGTCTGCTTTGCCGAATCGGACCGGTTCTTGGCGAGATCTTTTGGACGCCGACCCTCATCGGTGGCGGGCGCTGGAGCTGGCCGGCTGGATTCGCCCGGCGCTTCAATCCGAGCAGCGCTGGTCCAGGCCTCGGCGTCTTCTGACGAGGAGAAGCAAGCCGTCCTTAGGGTAGAAGCTGCTCGCGACGCTGCCTTGGGGAGGTAGCCGAGGTCGAGGTTGCTGCAAGGTATTTGGAGAGCGAGCTGCGAGGCTGCGGGACCAGCTCACCAAGGAGGCCCGCCTTCGCCAAGAGCAGGAGGAAGGCATAAAAGCTCACAAGGTGGCCGTCAAGGATCGGGACGCGAAGCTCAAGAAGCGCCGTGAATGCCTAGGCGTGCTGGAGCAAGAGTTGGAGACGAGGAAGGTCGAGCTGGACGGCAAGGCACGGGTCCTTGCCGAGGATCGCGTGGCCTTCACAGATATGGAGGTGAAGGCTCGCACCTTCTTGAGGAGCTTTATGATAGCGGCTGGAGAGCCTGGCTGGCGGCGCAGAGGACGGCCCCGCCAAGCTGCTTCCTTCTTGGTTCGCGTTCTTGAAGATGTCGCCTTGGCCTTGGCCCTCTGGTGAGGCCGAGGCGCGGTCTTGTCTTCTTCGTGACGACGCGGGTCCTCACCCACGTCTACCTTCGTGATCCCAACGTCGACCTCGACACTTCTTTGGAGCCAGTGAGCGGTGAGCTTGCCGCTGCCACTGCCGAGGCCGTGAAGGGTCGTGCGGAGGCTCTGGGAAGTTCGGGCCTTGACACCAAGCAAGCGGGCGCTACCAACCTGCGGCTCCACCGGCGAACCGCTCGCGCAGCTCCACCGCCGACAAGTGACTCCGTTGCGGCTCTGTTCGCTTTTGATTCCTGCACATGTATCATGCCTCGAGGCGTTTAAACTTGCATTTGGCGTTGTGATAACAGTTATGGACTGTAATATTTGCTTTTGAATTCCTTGAAATTTGCGCTTTTCCTTCCTACTTGCTTGTGTTCTCGCCGCAGAGCCATTACGATAACTCAGCCGCGTTAGCCCCGACCGAAACCGGGGACGGGACCAAGGAGTGAGGGGCTACGTGACAAGTTAGGCTCCTGAGTCGCGATGCTCGGGAGCCCCCCTGGCGCACGAACAACAAGTAGGGAGGTGAGATGTGGGTGGATCTACCATTCTACGTCTGCAGAGCCCGGCCCCGCGCATACCTCAACCGCCATTAGCCTTTCGGAACTAAGGAGTGAGGGGCTACGTGACCAGTTAGGCTCCTGAGTCGCGATGCTCAGGAGTCCCCCTTGACGCTCAAACGGCCTTCGTACCTTGGCTCCGCTTGGGGAGGGATGCACGACGAACCAGGCCCGAGGGGCCTGGCTGGGTGGCGTGCGTCTGGGCGTGACCCAGGCGCAGCCCCCGTGCCCAGCCCCCTCGCGCGGCACTCCCGAGGGGAGGTGTTGCAATGAGGCCAGACATTGAGCTCTGGGCTCCCTAAGGTTGATGCAGCCCGGGGGCCACCCTCAGTTGTTTATCACCAGCGCGAAGCATAGCGCTTCCGTATGTGTACGGGCATAGCTGCTCCTTGGCAGTGTCGTCAGCCAGCAGCGGAGCATGGTGCTTCCCAGTGCGTGGGAGGGGCTCCCCTCGGGAGGAGCCCCGGGCGTGTACAGCCCATACGACACGTGGCTGGCACGGTAGGGCTGACGAGGTGTATCTGGGCACTCGTGAGCCAGCGGGACTCACGGGCCCTACCTCAAGCGGGTCGCGCTGGCACTGGGCCTTATCTTGTGATGTGTTCCTGCGGTTTGGTTAGATGCGGCGCTTCTCGTCCTCGGGTCCCGCCCTCGAGCTGGTCTTAGCCGTCGCTGGTATGCGGTCGCGATGCCGTGGACAAGGCGGAGGGTGAGGGCTGGAGAGCGGTAGGAGCCCTGAGTCGCGATGCTCGGTACCCCCCTTTAATGTGCAAGCGATCGACATGAATGAAGAGAAGGTGCCATGGATTGGCATCAAATAACAAGCATGATAGGTCGACGCATGACCGAAATAAACGCAAGAGGATACATGCCGCCGGGGTGCGGCGAGCGACTTGGGGATGATGCAGCCGAAGGCGCCCCAACAAGGTAAGCTAGGAACAGGAAGTAAAGGGATACACGCCGCAGGGCGGACCCACGCGGCCCGGGAATAATGCAGCCACAGGCGCTCCCAGTGAAATGAAACTTGAAAGATGTCACCTGGTAGCGTTAAAGACGAAAGGGTGTTCGTGCAGCCGACTCGTTGGGCTGCAGGAGCCGATCCTCATGAGCCCCCAGGCTCAGGGGCCTCGGGAGGCTCCGGAGGCGCTGGTGGCTCCTCGTGGACCATCTCCATCTCCGCCAGGGCTGCGGAACGCCTGGCCTCTTGAGCCTCCAGGATGTCCCTCATGAGGCGCTGGACCGTGGCAGCCGTGTTCGGCAGGCCGTAAGGCATGCGAACGTAGTTGTGGGGTGGACCTTCACAGCGCCCCACGCGAGAGGGCCAGAGGCGCTCCTGAGAGGCGGCTCGGTTGAGCCCTGGTATGTAGATGCAGACGCGCAGCCCACCATCCTCGCCTGGATGGGTGCTACGGCACGGCGGCTGCTACTCATGACTCTTGACTCCTGCAGCACCTGAATGGCCCTGTTGACGAACTCCTGAGGGTTTGGCCCTCCTTGCCTTGCTCCTTTTTGAGGGAAACGTGCTTCGAAACATGCCTCCAAGTGGTGCCCAAGCGCCTCCCTCGTGACCTTAGCAAGGTCGGTGGCCCTCCAGGGAGGAGCCCCCAAGCCCTGCTCGAGAAGAGGCGCAGGCGCTTCCCTATGCGATAGAAGGAGGTTCCCCTGGCGGTAGCGGACCCGAGGGGCCTGCCTCTGAGGGGCCGGGCGGACGATGTCTTCTTCTTCTTGGGGCGGTCTCGGAAGCCTCCTGCCACGATCCGGGTCTTCGGTGATGCGGCTGAAAGGCTCGCTCCGGGAGCACTGCTGCGTCTTTCTCCTCGCAGGGCACCGTGATGACTCCGGCACTCCCTGGCATCTTGAGGACGTTGTAGCCGTGGTGGGTTATGGCCATGAACTTGGCCAGCGCTGGGTACCCGAGGATGGCGTTGTATGGCAGGCGAATGTGGGCGACGTCGAAGTCGATGAGCTCGGTGCGGTAGTTGTCGCGTGCGCCGAAGGTGACAGGGAGGCAAACCTGCCCGATTGGGACTGTGGAGCCGTCGGTGACCCCAGAGAAAGGCTTGGTTGGCTGAAGCTGATTGTAAGGCACTTGGAGATTGTTGAACGTTTCCACGGACAGGACGTTGAGCCCTGCCCGCCATCGATGAGGGTCTTGGTGACTAGCACGTTCGCGATGATTGGGGAGCGAGCATCGGGAGGACTCGGCGATGGCCGCACACTTGAGCTGATCCGCTGAGCTGAGCGTGATGGTGCCGCCGACCACCGAGGCGTGTGGCTTCGAGCTTGGGAGGACTGCATTCACCAGCGGGCGAACTGCTTGAAGATGCGTTGAGAGGCTGGGGCTTGAGCTCCGCCCAGGATGCAGGCGATCGCGCGAGGCTCCTGGAAGCCCCCAGCCCCCTCGTCTTGATGATGGTCTTCGTTTCTCCTTGGCTGCGGCGGCAAAGGAGGGGGTCCTGGCGTTGCCTTGCGGGCGGTCCTCGCGAGGCTGATCCCTCCAGCCTCCCTCGCGAGGCGGGTCTTGCCAGCGATCCTCGCGAGGTTGGTCGCACCACCCTTGGCGTGGGCCGCGGTCTTCCCAACGTCATGCGTTCCTTCCTCCTCCTCGGCCATAGCCCCGGTCGCTGCGGTCGGGACGTCGGCCGATCCTCCCTTCTCGCATGGCTCGGAGCTCTTGACATTCGCTGGTGTTGTGGGTGTGGAGGTCGTGGTACACGCAGTACCGGCTGCCCTTGGAGGACTCGGGCTAATCCCTGCCCCGCTTGGTGTTCGGTTCTGCCGCGAGCACGGCAGCCCCCTTGCGCTTCACGTCCTTGGCCTTGGATTTCTTCTCTTCTGGGTCTGCGGCAGGCAGCTCGAGGAGGGAGAGACGCCCTTCCTCGGCCCTGGCGCACTTGGTTGCCAAGTTGAATAGCTCCAAGGAAGTGCACAAGTCTTCATGCATCGCCAGCTCCTCCTTCATCTTGACGTCGCGCACACCGTCGGAGAAGGCGGAGATGATGGCCTCCTCGGTCACCTTGGGAATCTTGAGGCGTGCGTTGTTGAAGCGCTGGATGTATTTTTGCAGGGTCTCCCCTGGCTGCTGCTTGATGCGGCGCATGTCGATCACGGCGGGTGGCCGGTCACGAGTACCCTGGAAGTTGGCGATGAAGCGGGTACGCATTTCGTCCCAGGAGGAGATCGTGCCTAGGGCCAGGTTCAGGAGCCAGGTGCAGGCCCCTTCCTAGAGCGCCATGGGAAACCAGTTCGCCATGACCTTCTCGTCTCCGTTGGCGGCTTCGATGCCTAGCTCGTAGAGCTGGAGGAACTCTGCGGGGTCGGCTGTACCGTCGTAGCGAGGAGGCAGGTCCGCTTGAACTTGCCGGGCCACGCGATGCTGCGCAGCTCGGGGGTGAAGGCATGGCAGCTCTTGTGTGCCACGGGGCCTTAGGTGACGAAGAGCTTGGTCTTGCGGGTCCCCATGCGCTGCAGCTGGGAGCAGCGCGGGGTCTTGATGTGCCGGAGCAGGAGCATGGTCGCGGACGGGCTGGGAGCGGGAGCACTCGGGCAGCTTCTTGCGGGCGAGGACCTCTCGACAGCTCTGCTCTTGCTTGCTTGGCGCCGGACGGAGCAGGTTCCGCCCGAGGACCACGCGCCTTGGGGCAGGCGCCTTCTTGAGGGAGGCAGCCGAGGCGCCTCCGAGCTTCGTCGCCAGCGCGGGGCGGGTGCGGTGCAGCGGGACGAGGCGGCGCGGGGAGCCCCTGCGGCGCGGACGAAGCTTCGGCACGCGGTCGAGCCACTCTTCATAGACGTCGTCGGCAGGGGCGGTAGCGCAGAGCTCGTTTGCGCGATGGCGCAGCTCGAGCCTCCATGGGCGTCGCGGAATGCGCGAGACAAAGAACCAGCCGGGCGAGTGAGGGGTAGCGGTGCGGCCGTCTTGCCTCACGGAGGATCTTTGAGATGATGCTTGCTGCTCGTTCCCGCCGGGCGGTGGCGGCGTTGGTTGGCGAGACGACGGGAACGACGAGGGCGCCCGCCGACGGAGCCGTCTGGCGGCGAGAAGCGAGAGCGGCTCGGCGCTTCAGCGGGCCCGACAGCGTCGAACATGGATGCGGGTCGACGGAGAAACAGGCGGCGGAAAGGCAATTCGGCGCACCTACGGGCGCGCCAAATGTCGGTTCGGGTTCAGCAGACCTTTGAGGTTCGAACCGGGTGCGGCGAAATCTGCCCTCTACCTACCTGCACCCGCCGCCTTGCTAAGATCTAAACTACGAAAGGAACAACACAAGAGACACAGGGTTTATACTAGTTCGGGCCACCATTGTGGTGTAATACCCTACTCTAGTTTGTGGTGTGGTGGATTGCCTCTTGGGCTGATGGTGATGAACAATACAAGGAAGAACAGCCTCGCGAGGGCTCTGTTCTTGGCTGGTGCGATGAACTGCTAGGGAGAGTTCAGTCGCCTCTCTCTCTCTCTCTCTCTCTCTCTCTCTCTCTCTGTCCAAGGTGCATCCAGCTACTCATTCCGATCGGATCCAGATCCCCTAGCTCTGTGTGTGGCTAGTCCTATTTATAGACAGAGGCCCTGGGCCTCTTCCCAAATATTGAGCGGGAAGGGCGCCAACAATTGGCCATTTTAAAGGGAACATCTGGTACACTTATCACGACTAAAGTTGGTCCTCGCTTTGTCAAAGGCTCTGGTGGTGGCCTTGGCTTGGGCTCCACAATGACTTCCTTCTGCCGTTGGACTGGTCTTGGTCTTGTTGCACCGAAATGGGCGCCTTTGCTTGATGCTCTCGCTGCGCTTGCTCCCTTTGCACCAAAGAGGAAAGGAGGACACTGCTGCTGGCTGGCGCCGCCTGGCGCCCTTAGTCGTCATGGCTTGCGTCATGGGCACCTCGTGAGGTACCCTGCCTTGATCTCTCTGCCTCCTCGCGAGCCAGCCTGACGAGGCAGCGCTGAGGAAGCTCCCGTCATCGTCCGCCCATGAGGCTTGGCCCCTCGCGAGGTCTTGAGCTTGTGTTGATGAAGATGGGCGTGATGGGCCCCCTTTGAGCCACGCTGCAGGGGCCTTGAGCAGGCAGGCAAGTCTGGGGACCCCCATTCCCAGAACGCCGACACTTTGCTTGAGGAGAAATTGCTTAAATTTGATGATTTGGCTAGGAACGTTGATAGAATTTCTCTTGAGGTTGATTATTTAAAGCTTAGATCTATTCCTCCTAAGCATGATATCAATGAGTCTCTCAAAGCTATGAGAATTTCCATTGATGAGTGCAAAGAAAGAACCGCTAGGATGCGTGCTTTCAAAGATGCCTTTATGAAAGTGTGTTCTTCTAATTCCTATGAAAATCAAGATGAAGATCTAAAAGTTATTGATGTGTCCCCCATTAAATCTTTGTTTTGCAATATGAATCTTGATGAAACTGAATATGATCTTCCTTTACCTAGAAGGCGTTCTAAGAATTCGGAGTTTTTAGATCTTGATGATGAAATTGATAAAAGTGGGATTGAAAGAAATAAAAATCTAGATGTTGCTAAACCCACTATATTGGATCTCAAGGAATTTAATTATGGAAATTTCTCTTTAAGTTATTGTGTTTCCTTGTTGCAATCCGTGCTAAATTCTCCTCATGCTTACAGTCAAAATAAGGCCTTTACCGAACACATTGTTGATGCCTTGATGCAATCTTATGAAGAAAAACTTGAGTTGAAAGTCTCTATCCCTAGAAAGCTCTATGATGAGTGGGAACCTACTATTAAAATTAAAATTAAAAATTATGAGTTTAATGCCTTGTGTGATTTGGGTGCTAGTGTCTCTACTATTCCCAAAACTTTGTGTGATTTGCTAGATTTCCGTGACTTTGATGATTGCTCTCTAAACTTGCATCTTGCGGATTCCACTATTAAAAAGCCTATGGGAAGAATTAATGATGTTCTTATTGTTGCAAATAGGAATTATGTGCCCGTAGATTTTATCGTTCTTGATATAGATTGCAATCTTTCATGTCCTATTATTCTTGGTAGACCTTTCCTTAGAACGATTGGTGCAATTATTGATATGAAGGAAGGGAATATTAGATTCCAATTTCCCTTAAAGAAGGGCATGGAACACTTCCCTAGAAAGAAAATAAAATTACCATATGAATATATCATGAGAGCCACCTATGGATTGCCTACCAAAGATGGCAATACCTAGATATATCCTTGCTTTTATGCCTAGCTAGGGGGGTTAAACGATAGCGCTTGTTGGGAGGCAACCCAATTTTATTTTTAGTTTTTTGTTTTTGCTTCTGTTTAGGAATAAATAATCCATCTAGCCTCTGTTTAGATGTGGTTTTATCTTCTAATTAGTGTTTGTGCCAAGCTAGACCAATTGGATCTTCTTGGATGATAGTTATTTGATCTTGCTGTAATTTCCAGAAACTTTGTGCTCAGTGCCCGAATTATTAAAAATCACAAGAACGTTATAAAATACTGATTCCAATTGCTTCTGATCAATAAACAAATTGTCTAGGCCGCCTAATTTTGGTAGATTTTTTGGAGTTCCAGAAGTTTGCGTTAGTTACAGATTACTACAGACTGTTCTGTTTTTGACAGATTCTGTTTTGCGTGTGTTGTTTGCTTATTTTGATGAATCTATGGCTAGTAAAATAGTTTATAATCCATAAAGAAGTTGGAATACAGTAGGTTTAACACCAATATAAATAAATAATGAGTTCATTACAGTACCTTAAAGTAGTCTTTTGTTTTATTTCTCTAACGGAGCTCACGAGATTTCTATTGAGTTTTGTGTTGTGAAGTTTTCAAGTTTTGGGTGAATTCTTTTGATGGATTATGGAACAAGGAGTGGAAAGAGCCTAAGCTTGGGGATGCCCATGGCACCCCCAATATAATCCAAGTACACCAAAAAGTCAAAGCTTGGGGATGCCCCGGAAGGCATCCCCTCTTTCGTCTACTTCCATCGGTAATTTACTTGGAGCTATATTTTTATTCACCACATGATATGTGTTTTGCTTGAAGCGTCTTGTATTATTTGCGTCTTTGCTTGTTAGTTTACCACAATCATCCTTGCTGTACACACCTTTCGAGAGAGCCATACATAAGTTGGAATTTGTTAGAATACTCTTTGTGCTTCACTTATATCTTTTGAGCTTGATAGTTTTGCTCATAGTGCTTCACTTATATCTTTTGAGCGTGATAATTTTGCTCATAGTGCTTCACTTATATCTTTTGAGCGTGATAATTTTTGCTCTAGTGCTTCACTTAGATCTTTTAGAGCACGGTGGTGGATTTGTTTTAAAGAAACTATTGATCTCTCATGCTTCACTTAGATTATTTTGAGAGTCGTTAATAGCATGGTAATTTGCTTAATATTAATTTACTTGGTATTCAAGATATGTGAAACTTTCTTTTGAGTGCGTTGAATACTAAGAAAATTTTGATGCTTGATAATTGTTTTGAGATAAGGAGGTGATAATATCAAAGTCGTGCTAGTTGAGTAGTTGTGAATTTGATAAATGCTTGTGTTGAAGTTAGCAAGTCCCGTAGCATGCACGTATGGTTAAAGTTGTGTAACAAATTTGAAACATGAAGTGTACCTGGCTTGTGCATCCTTATGAGTGGCGGTCGGGGACGAGCGATGGTCTTTTTCTACCAATCTATCCCCCTAGGAGCATGCGCGTAGTACTTGATTTTTGATGACTTCTAAATTTTTGCAATAAGTATATGAGTTCTTTTGACTAATGTTGAGTCCATGGATTATCGCACTTTTACCTTTCCGCCTTTGCTAGCCTCTTGATGCCGTGCATTGCCCTTTCTCACCTTGAGAGTTGGCGCAAACTTAGCGGTGCATCCAAACCCGTGATATGATCGCTCTATCACACATAAACCTCCTTATATCTTCCTCAAAACAGCCACCATACCTACCTATTATGGCATTTCCATAGCCATTCCGAGATATATTGCCATGCAACTTTCCACCGTTCCATTCATCATCATCATGACATACATTACTTTTGTCATATTGCCATTGCATGATCATGTAGTCGACATCGTATTTGTGGCAAAGCCACCATGCATTATTTTTCATACATGTCACTCTTGATTCATTGCACCATCCCGGTACACCGCCGGAGGCATTCATATAGAGTCATATCTTCTTCTAGTTTCGAGTTGTAATCCTTATGTTGTAATCAATAGAAGTGTGATAATCAACATTATTAGAGCATTGCCCAAAAAAAAGATAGAAAGGCCAAAAAGAAAAAAAAGAAAGGCCCAAAAAAAGAAAATAAATAAAAAGGGCAATGCTACTATCTCTTTTTCCACACTTGTGCTTCAAAGTAGCACCCTGTTCTTCACGTAGTAAGTCTCATATATTGTGCTTCAAAGTAGCACCTTATTCTTCATGTAGTGAGTCTCATATATTGTGCTTCAAAGTAGCACCATGTTTTTCATATAGTGAGTCTCATAAGTTGTCTTTTTATACTAGTGGGAATTTTTCATTATAGAACTTGGCTTGTATATTCCTACGATGGGCTTCCTCAAATGCCCTAGGTCTTCATGAGCAAGCAAGTTGGATGCACACCCACTAGTTTTCTTTTGTTGAGCATTCATAGCTCCAGTGCATCTGTTGCATGGCAATCCCTAATCCTCATGTTGACATCAATTGATGGGCATCTCCATAGCCCATTGATTATCCTCGTCAATGTGAGACTTTCTCCTTTTTTTGTCTTCTCCACACAATCCCCATCATCATATTCTATTCCACCCATAGTGCTATATCCATGGCTCACGCTCATGTATTGCGTGAAGGTTGAAAAAGTTTGAGATTATTTAAGTATGAAACAATTGCTTGGCTTGTCATCGGGGGTATAGAAGTTGGGAACATCTTTGTGTGACGAAAATGAAGCATAGCCTAACTATATGATTTTGTAGGGATGAACTTTCTTTTGCCATGCTATTTTGAGAAGACATGATTACTTCGATTTGTATGCTTGAAGTATTATTATTTTTATGTCAATATGAACTTTTGTCTTGAATCTTTCGGATCTGAATATTCATACCACAATTAAGAAGATTTACTTGAAATTATGCCAAAGTATCACTCCGCATCAAAAATTCTCTTTTTACCATTTACCTACTCGAGGACGAGCAGGAATTAAGCTTGGGGATGCCTGATACGTCTCCAACGTATCTATAATTTTTGATTGCTCCATGCTACTTTATCTACTGTTTTGGACTATATTGGGCTTTATTTTCCACTTTTATATTATTTTTGGGACTAAACTATTAACCGACGGCCCAGCCCAGAATTGTTGTTTTTTTGCCTATTTCAGTGTTTCGAAGAAACAAAATATCAAATGGAGTCCAAACGGAATGAAACCTTCGGAAACGTGATTTTCTCACCGAACGTGATCCAGGAGACTTGGACCCTACTCCAAGGAACGAGAGAGGCGGTCACGAGGGTGGGGGCGCCCCCTAGGGCGCGCCCCCTGCCTCGTGGGCCCCCTGTTGCTCCACCGACGTACTCCTTCCTCCTATATATACCTACGTACCCCCAAACGATCAGATACGGAGCCAAAAACCTAATTCCACCGCCACAACTTCCTGTATCCACGAGATCCCATCTTGGGGCCTGTTCCGGAGCTCCGCCAGAGGGGGCATCCACCACGGAGGGCTTCTACATCATCACCATAGCCCCTCCGATGAAGTGTGAGTAGTTTACTTCAGACCTTCGGGTCAATAGCTAGTAGCTATATGGCTGCTTCTCTCTTTTTGGATCTCAATACAATGTTCTCCCCCTCTCTCGTGGAGATCTATTCGATGTAATCTCCTTTTTGCGGTGTGTTTGTTGAGACCTATGAATTGTGGGTTTATGATCCAGCTTATCTATGAATAATATTTGAATCTTCTCTGAATTCTTTTATGTATGATTGGTTATCTTTGCAAGTCTCTTCAAATTATCCGTTTGGTTTGGCCAACTAGATTGGTAGTTCTTGCAATGGGAGAAGTGCTTAGCTTTGGGTTCAATCTTGCGGTGTCCTTACCCAGTGACAGAAAGGGTTGCAAGGCACGTATTGTATTGTTGCCATAGAGGATAACAAGATGGGGTATTTATCATATTGCATGAATTTATTCCTCTACATCATGTCATCTTGCTTAAGGCATTACTCTGTTTTTAACTTAATACTCTAGATGCATGCTGGATAGCGGTTGATGAGTGGAGTAATAGTAGTAGATGCAGAATCGTTTCGGTCTACTTGTCTCGGACGTGATGCCTATATACATGATCATACCTAGATCTACTCATAACTATGCTCAATTCTATCAATTGCTCAACGGTAATTTGTTCACCACCGTAGAATATCTATGCTCTTGAGAGAAACCACTAGTGAAACCTATGGCCCCCGGGTCTATTCTCATCATATCAATCTCCATCACTTTTATACTTGCTTTGTTTTTACTTTGCCTTTTACTTTTCACTTTGCATCTATATACCAAAAATACCAAAAATATTATCTATCATCTCTATCAGATCTCACTCTCGTAAATGACCGTGAAGGGATTGACAACCCTAATCACGTTGGTTGCGAGGAGCTATCGATTTGTGCAGGTACGAGGGACTCGCGCGTGGCCTCCTACTGGATTGATACCTTGGTTCTCAAAAACTGAGGGAAATACTTGTGCTACTTTGCTGCATCATCCTCTCCTCTTTGGGGAAAACCAAAGCAAGCTCAGGACGTAGCAGGCATCCCCAAGCTTAGGCTCTTTCCACTCCTTATTCCATAGTTCATCGAATCTTTACCCAAAACTTGAAAACTTCACAACACAAAACTCAACAGAAAACTCGTAAGCTCCGTTAGTATAAGAAAATAAAACCACCACTTAGGTACTGTTGTGAACTCATTCTAAATTCATATTGGTTTAATATCTACTGTATTCCAACTTCTCTATGGTTCATACCCTCCGATACTACTCATAGATTCATCAAAATAAGCAAACAACACACAAAAAACAGAATCTATCAAAAACAGAACAGTCTGTAGTAATCTGTATCAAACTTATACTTATGAAAATCCAAAAATTCTGAAATAAAATAGTGGACCTGAGGAATTTGTCTATTAATCATCTGCAAAAAGAATCAACCTAAAAGCACTCTCCAGTAAAAAATGGCAGCTGAGCGCTAAAGTTTCTGTTTTTTACAGCATGATCATAAAGACTTCACCCAAGTCTTCCCAAAGGTTCTACTTGGCACAAACACTAATTAAAACATAAAACCACATCTAAACAGAGGCTAGATATATTATTTATTGCTAAACAGGAGCAAAAAGCAAGGAACAAAAATAAAATTGGGTTGCCTCCCAACAAGCGCTAACGTTTAACGCCCCTAGCTAGGCATGATGATTTCAATTATGCTCACATAAAAGATAAGAATTGAAACATAAAGAGAGCATCGTGAAGGATATGACTAACACATTTAAGTCTAACCCACTTCGTATGCATAGGGATTTTGTGAGCAAACAACTTATGGGAACGATAATCAACTAGCATAGGAAGGCAAAACAAGCATAGCTTCAAAATTTTAAGCACATAGAGAGGAAACTTGATATTATTGCAATTCCTCCAAGCAAATGTTCCTCCCTCATAATAATTTTCAGTAGCTTCATGAATGGACTCAACAATATAACTATCACATAAAGCATTCTTTTCATGATCTACAAGCATAGAAATTTTATTACTCTCCACATAAGCAAAATTCTTCTCATTCGGAATAGTGGGAGTATCATAAGAAACTCGAATACTATAAATTGTTTCCATATTAAAAGAGTAATGTTCAGAAAAAGGGGTAATCATAATCATGACAAGTTTTATAAATATAATCATCACTACTTTTTATAGCATAAGTGTCATCACAATAATCATCATAAGTAGCAACTTTGCTCTCATCATAATCGATTGAAACCTCTTCCAAGATAGTGGAATCATTACTAAAATAAAGTCATGACCTCTCCAAATCCACTTTCATAAATATTATAAGATTCAACACCCTCCAAAATAGTGGGATCATTACTTCCTAAAGTTGACACTCTTCCAAACCCACTTTCATCAATATAACCATCATAAATAGGAGGCATGCTATCATCATAATAAATTTGCATATCAAAACTTGGGAGGCTAAAAATATCATCTTCATTAAACATAGCATCCCCAAGCTTGGGACAAACATTAATTGCAGCAAATATATTCTCAAACATGTCATTCTCATCAAACATAGCATCCCCAAGCTTGGGCCTTTTCATATCATAAGCATAATCACTCTCATCATTAATAGTATGGATAGCACCAATAGTATAGCAATTATCATCATCACAATGAGTAATAGGAGCAACATCATTTGGGAGGGATACCTTGTTACCTTTGCTTCTCCGTCTTTTATTTTTATTCTTCACATCATGTGTGGGTTTAATCCTCTTTTTTGAGCTCCTTATTGATGAGATTGGTTGAATAGAAGGCTCCTCCTCGTTACCTGATTCATCATAAGAAATAATAGGAGGATATTGGGAAGTCTCTTCCCTTTCGTTAGTATTCTCTTCATATTCTATTTGTTTTCTTGTCTTTATGTAATTGGCAATATAGGGATTTTCAATGCAATTCACCGCAAAATACATAAAAAAATTCTTCTAGATCAAAATCAAGAACTTTATCAAGGACAAATTCTGGAAGATCCATAGTTATACGCTTCATTTCTTCATAACCCAAAAGCAAACTAAGTTCATTATGATGTGCAAGGGAAATCAAGTCATCACAAAGACACGATACGATCATGAAACAATTTGCATTGGGTATTGAAATGATCACGTTCATTGCAAAGTTTACAAGGACGGCAAAGAAAGTTTAAATTTTCAGCACAAACATCTAGCCTTTCTTGCAACCATTTAGTTTCCAAATACTTATGCCTCTTGCAAAATCTATTTTCCCTATTTGGTGTGTACTTGCAAGCCCTATGCACTCCACAGAAGTTGACATGCTTATAAGAGACATTTTCATCATGACTAGTGCAATCATCATTAGAACTATGGATATTCAAGGAGTTCATACTAACAACATTGCAATCATGCTCATCATTCAAAGATTTAGTGCCGAACATTTTATAGACTTCTTCTTCTAGCACTTGAGCACAATTTTCCTTTCCATCATTCTCAGGAAAGATATTAAAAAGATGAAGCATATGAGGCAAACTCAATTCCATTTTTTGTAGTTTTCTTTTATAAACTAAACTAGTGATAAAACAAGAAACTAAAAGATTCGATTGCAAGATCTAAAGATATACCTTCAAGCACTCACTCCCCGGCAACGGCGCCAGAAACGAGCTTGATATATACAACACAACCTTCTTCTTGTAGACGTTGTTGGGCCTCCAAGTGCAGAGGTTTGTAGGACAGTAGCAATTTCCCTCAAGTGGATGACCTAAGGTTTATCGATCCGTGGGAGGTGTAGGATGAAGATAGTCTCTCTCAAACAACCCTGCAACCAAATAACAAAGAGTCTCTTGTGTCCCCAACACACCCAATACAATTGTAAATTGTATAGGTGCACTAGTTCGGCGAAGAGATGGTGATACAAGTGCAATATGGATGGTAGATATAGGTTTTTGTAATATGAAATTATAAAAACAGCAAGGTAGCGAACGGTAAAAGTGAGCGTAAACGGTATTGTAATGCTAGGAAACAAGGCCTAGGGTTCATACTTTCACTAGTGCAAGTTCTCTCAACAATAATAACATAATTGGATCATATAACTATACCTCAACATGCAACAAAGAGTCACTCCAAAGTCACTAATAGCAGAGAACAAATGAAGAGATTATTGTAGGGTACGAAACCACCTCAAAGTTATTCTTTCGGATCGATCTATTCAAGAGTTCGTACTAGAATAACACCTTAAGACACATATCAACCAAAACCCTAATGTCAGCTAGATACTCCAATGTTACCTCAAGTATCCGTGGGTATGATTATACGATATGCATCACACAATCTCAGATTCATCTATTCAACCAACACAAAGAACTTCAAAGAGTGCCCCAAAGTTTCTACCGGAGAGTCAAGACGAAAACGTGTGCCAACCCCTATGCATAAGTTAACGGAACTCACAAGTTGATCACCAAAACATACATCAAGTGGATCACGTGATATCCCATTGTCACCACAGATAAGCACATGCAATACATACATCAAGTGTTCTCAAATCCTTAAAGACTCAATCCGATAAGATAACTTCAAAGGGAAAACTCAATCCATTACAAGAGAGTAGAGGGGGAGAAACATCATAAGATCCAACTATAATAGCAAAGCTCGCGAGACATCAAGATCGTACCACCTCAAGAACACGAGAGAGAGAGAGAGAGATCAAACACATAGCTACTGGTACATACCCTCGGCCCCGAGGGTGAATTACTCCCTCCTCGTCATGGAGAGCACCGGGATGATGGAGATGACCACCGGTGAGGGTTCCCCCCTCCGGCAGGGTGCCGGAACAGGGTCCCGATTGGTTTTTTGTGGCTACAGAGGCTTGCGGCGGCGGAATTCCCGATCTATTCTACTCCCCGATGTTTTTTGGGTATATTAATATATATATATATAGGCGAAATAAGTCGGTCAGGGGAGCCATGAGGGGCCCACGAGGGTGGGGGCGCGCCCAGAGGGGTAGGGCGCGCCTCCCTGCCTCGTGGCTTCCTCGAAGCTTCCCTGACGTCTACTCCAAGTCTCTTGGATTGCTTCCGTTCCAAAAATAACTCTCCCGAAGGTTTCATTCCATTTGGACTCCGTTTGATATTCCTTTTCTTCGAAACATTGAAATAGGCAAGAAAACAACAATTTGGGCTGGGCCTCCGGTTAATAGGTTAGTCCCAAAAATAATATAAAAGTGTTTAGTATAGCCCATAAACATCCAAAACACATAATATAATAGCATGAATACTTCATAAATTATAGATACGTTGGAGACGTATCATCCTTCTAGGAAGAAGAAAAAGAAAAATGATAGGACTTTGCATGCTTCTAGTGAACCTGTTGTTGACACACCTGAGAATCCCAATGATATATCTATTTCTGATGCTGAAACACAATCTGGTAATGAACATGAACCTAGTGATAATATTAATGATGATGTTCATGTTGATGCTCAACCTAGCAATAACAATGATATAGAGATTCAACCTGCTGTTGATCTTGATAACCCACAATCAAAGAATCAACGTTATGATAAGAGAGACTTAGTTGCTAGGAAGCACGGTAAAGAAAGGGAACCATGGGTTTAGAAACCCATGCCTTTTCCTCCTAAACCATTCAAGAAAAAGAATGATGAGGATTTTGAGCGCTTTGCTGAAATGATTAGACCTATCATTTTGCGTATGTGTTCGACTAATATGCTTAAAATGAATCCTTATGCTAAGTATATGAAAGATATTGTTACAAATAAAAGAAAGATACCGAAAGCTGAAATTTCCACCATGCTTGCTAATTATACTTTTAAAGCTGGAATACCTAAGAAACTAGGAGATCCAAGAGTACCAACTATACCATGCTCCGTTAAAAGAAACTATGTTAAAACTGCTTTATGTGATCTTGGAGCCGGTGTTAGTGTTATGTCTCTCTCTTTATATCGTAGACTTGATTTGAATAAGTTGACACCTACTGAAATATCTTTGCAAATGGCTGATAAATCAACTGCTATACCTGTCGGCATTTGTGAGGATGTGCCTGTTGTGTTGGAAATATGCCCTAGAGGCAATAATAAAAGTATTATTATTATATTTCCTTGTTCATGATAATTGTCTTTTATTCATGCTATAACTGTATCATACGGAAATCGTGATACACGTGTGAATACATAGACCACAATCGTCCTAGTAAGCCTCTAGTTGACTAGCTCGTTGGTCGACGAGATAGTCATGGTTTCGACTATGGACATCGATGTCATTGACAACGGGATCACGTCATTAGGAGAATGACGTGGTGGACAAGACCCAATCCTAAGCATAGCACAAAGATCGTGTAGTTCGTTTTTGCTAGAGCTTTTCCAATGTCAAGTATCTCTTCCTTAGACCGTGAGATCGTGTAACTCCGGATACCGTAGGAATGCTTTGGGTGTACCAAACGTCCACAACGAATCGGGTGACTATAAAGGTGCATTACGGTATCTCCGAAAGTGTCATTGGGTTGACACGGATCGAGACAGGATTTGTCACTCCGTATGACGGAGAGGTATCACTGGGCCCACTCGGTAGTGCATCATCATAATGAGCTCAAAGTGACCAAGTGTATGGTCACGGGATCATGCATTACGGACGAGTAAAGTGACTGACGGTAACGAGACTAAGCGAGGTATTGGGATACCGACGATCGAGTCTCGGGCAAGTAACATACCGTCTGACAAAGGGAATAGCATACGGGGTTGCCTGAACCCTAGACATCGTGGTTCATTCGATGACATCATCGAGGAGCATGTGGGAGCCAACATGGGTATCCAGATCCGCTGTTGGTTATTGACCTGAGAGCGTCCCGGTCATGTCTGCATGTCTCCCGAACCCGTAGGGTCTACACACTTGAGGTTCGGTGGCGCTAGGGTTAATGGGAAGACTTGTATGTGATTACCGAATGTTGTTGAGTCCGGATGAGATCCGGACGTCACGAGGAGTTCGGAATGGTCCGGAGGTAAAGATTTATATATGGGAAGTCATCAAGCGGACACCGGAAAAGTTTGGGTCATATCGGTTTTATGGAGGGTCCACGGAAGGGTTCCGGAGGACCACGGGAGGGGCCACCCTTTTGGGGGCCACTTGGGCTGCGTGAGGGCAGCCAGCCCCTCATGGGCTGGGCGCACCCTCCCTTGGCCCATGCGCCTAGGGTTGAGGGGAAACCCTAAGGGGCGCCTGCTTGGGGGCAAGCCCCCCTTGGCCGCCGCCTCTAGATGGATCTAAGGGGCCCCTCCTCCTTTCCCCTATAAATAGAGGGGTAGAGGGAGGCTGCACACACCATTGAAGGCGCAGCCTCCCTCCCAACACCTCTCCTCCTCCGCACACGCTTGGCGAAGCCTGCCAATCTGATCCTGTTGCGGTTGCGTTGCCGCCGATGAGTGTCAGCCACATGACCTTGGGAATCGCTGATGGATTGGCCGTCCAAGCCCAGAGGTTGAGTGACGACGCGTCTTCTTTCTGGGTCGTGGCCGCATCAAAGTAGTGCGTGACGGCCGCGCCGCCGATGAGCTTGCCCACGACCTCCTCGTTCCACGCGTTGAGTGGAACATTCTCCAGGCAGAGATGCACATGGTGGCGCCGCTTTACCGCGTCGGCATGAGCACGCGGTGACCAGTTGGAGAAGCGGATGTCCAGCTCTCCCTCCAAAATCCTTCCTGGCGGCGGTGTCGGCGTCGCGGTGGTCTTGATGCTTGAAGGTGATGAAGAAATCTTGTGGATAGTGCGGGATGACGGCGAAGAACTCCTTGCTGATGTGGGTGCGCGACTGGATGACGTTGGCGATGTCAGCGGCAGCCACGCGAGGACGCCTCCCACCGAGCCACACGATTGCTGCATTGTTTTGCAGGAAGGCCGCCTGCTGCTCCAAAGCGAATCATTTTTATTCTTAAAGAAAAGCAAATAATATATTTTCATATCCTGCGTTTGAAAAAAATATATCATATAATGGTTCGAGCAGTTAGGATAATAAAATAACAAAAGGGTCAAGTGGCCTTGGGTTCAAAGCAAATCTCATTTCTTTTTTTTTTTGAAACGTGGGGCAAAAGATTTGTCCCTTTTCATTAATTAGGAGAGGGAAAAGGTCTTACAAAGTTACAGAGGAAAGAAATAAAAGCCCCACGCATGGGGTGCATAACCCATCCGCACTACTCTCCCGGTAGAATGTGGCCCAAATGTTTCGCCCCGGCGGTCGCCCAAAGAATCGCCGCTTTCTGGATGGTGCGAAGAAGGATGGTTGGAGGAGCAAAGTTGCGTCGAAAAACCCTTGCGTTCCTTTCATCCCAGGTCGACTTGCAAACTAGCATGGTGAGGGAAGACATCGCCCTTCCATAGATCCTCTGGGTGGCAACCATGTCAAACCACCAGTCCTTGATACTGCTATAGTTTGCCCAGACTGCAACGTCCAAGCTGACAAGCTGAAGCCAGTCCTTCACCAAGCCCCATAGCCTCAGCGTGTAGCGGCAGCCAAAGAATAGGTGCTCGACAGTTTCAAGGCCCGTGCGGCAAAGAGGACAAGGGCCACAGTTTGGCCACCCCCTCTTGGCCAACCGGTCAGCTGTCCAAATCCTGTTTTGTAGAGCAAGCCACGCGAGGAATTTGACGTTCGGGGGCGCCCAGGTCTTCCAGCAAATCTCATTTCTATGGTTCCAATAGACCACAACATAGCTGAAGCCTGAAAGGGGGCATTTCCCAGATTGTGGAAGCATTTAAGGGTTTCTACTTTCTAGTTTCTACTGGGCATATAGCATACCAATTGGCGAGCACGTGGCCCTGATGAAACCCGTAATACGTGTATCATCTTGGTGAAACCCGGGTCTAAGCCACACGTGTATCATTTGGTGAAACCCGTTACACTTTCTAGTTTCCTGTAACACGGGTATCTTGATGAAATCCGTGTCACATGAAATTCCGGCATAACGTGTATGAGATGTTTTGGGGACTCCTTTTCTACTGGAGAACCTTCAAAGAATGAAAGTCAAAACACGTGCCACAAATGGCATTAGTTTCCGGACACATAGGCGAAGTAGGGACCGACGGAGGCATTGGATTCCAGACTTTAGCAGGCAGAGTTATCAGACAGTACGTGCTTAATTTTCAACATGCACAGCGTCTTATCCTATCACCAGAAACGCAAGCACGACACTGGTCAAATATTGTCCCAATCCTCCCTCTGCCCTAGTCAAATTATTCCCCATCTACCGACACCTAAAATAGGACTCTGAGCAAAAGGTTACAGGTGTATGAATTAAAAGAAGATGATGAAGCACCCCGTAGAAGGGACTGGACGAGTTGAGTGCAGATATATTATATCCTCCTGGTCAGCATGCAATTTCATATGTACAGCGAGGCATGACAACTTATTGTGCTGGGAGAGCATGGCAAATTCCTTTAGCAAGCACGGCAAATCCTGGCAAAAAACTGAACTGGATGGATTTGCCATGCTTGATAAAAAAATTGCCATCCTGACAACATAAGTTGCCATGAAAAACATTCGATTTGCCATGCTTTCCCAATGAACATTCACTGGTTATCAAAATCCATCTGAAACCGTATACTTCCAGGAGATGAGGGCAATAGTTTGCAAGTTATTGGCCGGCATAGATCAAACTGTGGATATTTGCATGTCCACACAAGACGGCACATACTTACAAGTTCCAGTTCCAATTCCCAAACTCTGGGCTCAATCAGAAATAGGAACAACCAGATTGCTGCAAACCACAGCAGGTTTGACCTAACAGAACGCCTCCTGCCATCGACGAATTTGATTCTCCTTTTCCTGAAAATATCAACTGTTACACCCAACGCAATAGAAAGATCAAAATAATTAGTTAAGACCATCAGAAGATAACTGTTGCATAAGAGCCAGGTTTAGGCTTTAGGGCAGAGACAACAGTCAAAACAGATAAAAATACATCTTCCATTCGGTACACGGCGCAACAAAACTTGTTCTGCCCTCGATTACAAGATAAACTATGTGCTAAAGGTTGACAGCTTCACTCTTTCGATGTTATGACAAGCAGGCCCAGCGCGCCAATCAGAAGGTACTGCAGCAAGAGGTATCACATATCTTCATCAGTGCTTCCAACTCAGGAATAGGCTGGTCAGTACTTAAAAAAGAATAAACATACCTTAATGATCGGCTTCTCAGTCATCACAATCGTAACCCACCCAACATATGGTAGATAGCTGTTCATGTAACAAAAGGGTAATGCCAGCTGATTATTTTTTACCAGTATGAAGGCAGAACTATGAATGTGATACAAATTTTCTAGGCACTCACCCTACAGCCCGCCCCATAATATGATGCTTCTGAAGCCAAAGCTGCCCTTGTGCATACAGAAGTCGGTCATCCCCAAAATTATTATCGCCTGAAAAGACAGTTCGTCACTTGAGATACAGCAGCACAGTGGCACCCAACGTAAATTATAAATTGCTAGCTGTTGACTATTATTGCCGGGATTACAAAAAACTACTTGGATAGTCAGCATATCACTGAAGAAAAACCTATGGCATTCAAACAGAAAATGACAGATACCTTTTGTGAGGATATCAACTTCTCCACTTTCTTGCCGTTCATGAACCTATACAGAGAGAAAAGTAAACTCAAAACAAGCATGAAAAGACTTGCACGTCTAATATGTATATATATGGTGATTGATCACATGACTTCACAATTTTATTACCTTGATCACACGGTGAACAATTGGAATTTCACGGCCCTGCATAAATAATGTCCAAATGTAATTTTAGTGTCTTGAACATCAAATACAAGCACACACAATGAAATATAGGACAAAATCATGGATTCATGACCCAGCTAATAATTTACGGCTTACAAAGTACAATAATTGAGTAGGACTTACATCAATATTAAAAACAACTATTTCTCCAGTGCGGATAGGTTCTTTGCTCATGTGCAAAAACAGAATATCACCCTGCAAAATAGATAATTAATGATACAGGGACACTATGCAAATGATAACACCCATTTTAGCCTACAGTACGCAAAAATGGCACTGGAATAAGAACAGAAAACTGAGAACATGGCATCGTGGTAACAGTAATCTCAAAAGGGAACTTGGATGAATTAGACCAAGATCTTAAAGGCGATGGGATAGTCCTTCACTTACAACCCAATGGAGGCCAATTATATTCTTATTCATACGAGAAAATAATGGGAATAATCCACTTTATGTGTTGCACATGCAACTTTGGGATTTCATATTGGTCAAATATTAAATTCAAATTACAAAAATGAATGTGTATGTCCACTTGCGGGCGTGCTTGGGTACCCTCTAATTCGACTCTGTCCCTTCACTTAGAAAGGATTTTATCAAAATTCCTGTCCAACCCAAAAGTCAAATTAGAGGGAATCTAAAATGGCCCTCAAGAATGTAACGATCAGATACATATACAAAATTTAAGGGGTTCTCGCACTGTGTAAGTAGGCAACAAACCCTTTTAAATCCAGGCTCCATGCTACCAGAGAGAACCACCACAACTGGCGATTCGCTCCCTGTCGCGACCATCAACCCCTTCCATATGATCAATGCCGAGGTAACAATCATACCTGCCATGGGGAAAAATCATGAATTCCTCTATGAGAACATTGTTGCAGTCAACATTTACCAATATCTAAGAGCAGCAAAAACCCAAAATAACTAGTAGCAAATACAACGAGGTGCCATGCTCCCCTCTTTCCCTATATATTACGAATTCCTAAACTGATTTTCAGAAGCAAGGAGCATAAACAAGCAATATCACTAGTAGTAGTAGGGCAAGAACAACAAGGCCGAAAATCCCAGTATAGTCCTCTAAGGCTGTCAGTCCAATGGAGGGGCTCGTGTACATTTCAGTGCGTGTGATTCTTCCAAGAAAACAACTTCGTAAAGCTCTTAGGACCAGATCAAGAACCCCAAAAGCCTTCATACCCCAGATCACTATTTTCTTTAGATCCTCCCTGCCTCAATCTGGCATGCGAAAACACGAAAGCTACCAAACAGAACCGCGCCTTACAGATCAAAACCCCAAACTGGTCCACAGGGTAAACTCCTAACCGTGAATCCCGCCGCGACACAACCGAAAATATACATCTATCAAGTACGCGGAGACGAAGTAAGAGATGGGAGAGCAAAAAGACGTCACCGAGGCTGATGATCTGCGTGACGACCTGGCGGACCTGCATCGACCGGATCGACTCCACCTGGTCTCCGATGAACCCCATCTCGCCCGGCTCCCGGCAGGGATCTCTCTCCCGGCGACGTTTCTTCCGAGGGGAGGGGGCGGCGGAGAACACACGGTTGCGAGGACTGGAACAGAAACCAGGTCTGCGTTTTTTCGTCTCCTTTTTGCAGACAGGACCCCGCGGACGCTGGATATTAGCTTCCGATCCGACGCGGCTCGCTCCACGTCAGAGGACGGATTTTAGTGCGTTGGATAGATATCGGACGGACAGTAGGCTCGGTGTTAATGCGTTCGGCTCGTTTCGGCGCGGCTCATGTCAGCTAATCCATATCTGTTCGTTGAATTGGGATCGGATGGCTAGGTAGGTTCCATTCTTTGAATGTTGGAATTTTTTTTTTGGTGGAGCGTAAAGTAGTCCGAGGCCCTATTGGGGTGTATCTACCATTCTTAAGAAGTTGCTCCCCACTACTCCTTATTCCCTCACCATGCACACTGTCCACATCAGCTATATGCCACGTCATTATTCAGAGTTCTAACTACTCCAACTCAGCATACATGCCACGTCAGCAGCTTATTTGAATGCATGCGCAAGCAGGAACGAGCAGCTCAATAGTCAGCCGAAGAGTAACAGCGATTAGTGGTTCAGTTATTGCATGATGCATTAATTGACCCGGTAGCATGAAGCAGAGTGCTAATTTTCTCTCCACGCCAACATTTTTTCCATCATCGCGTCTCTTCTCCTTCCTATCTTCTTCACAGAAATTCCTCTCCCACTTTGTATTCTCCAATCCCCATTAAATCACGCCAGTGGAAAGGTTGCATTGGCACCTTTTCCTCCTCCTATATTCTTCCCATCTTCACGTCCAACCCATTGCATACCTCCCGTTTCTCCGGTGCCACTTGGTTTGTCATCTTCTCCTCGGCTACAGGGCAATGGGACGCGGGCCGAGCAGGTTCGATTGCCACCCACCCAGATCGTCGAGGAGCACAAGCAAATCAGCCTATGCGCACGATATTGCTCTTCTCCGGGTCCTCACCTCGTCGGCGGCCTCGGACACGCCGGACGCGGCTATCTGGACAGGGAGTGCGGGTTCTAGTGGGAGGAGCTTGGCAAGGAGAAGCTCGTCGGGACTGTGGTCTTTCACGAGCGACGCGTGTTCCTCTGCTGCAAGGCCCTGAGAAGTGGCGACTCTGAACACCTCTCCCCACCTCCTTGTTGCAGCCATCAACGTTGTCTCTTCACTTATCTTCCCGTGTTCTTCTGCCATCTGCTCGGCACGCCGGCTTCTACAAGATCGGATGTCAATCCCCTGGCCCTTGCTTCCGCTCCGGTAAGCTACCTGCATCATGGTGTCGTTGGAATTCGCAATGCTTTCAGATATTTGTTGCTCCCATATGGAGGCGTCGGCAACTCCCCGACCCCGAGTGAAGCACCTGAAGGAAATATGCCCTAGAGGCAATAATAAAGTTATTATTTATTTCCTTATATCATGATAAATGTTTATTATTCATGCTAGAATTGTATTAACCGGAAACATAATACATGTGTGAATACATAGGACAAACAGAGTGTCACTAGTATGCCTCTACTTGACTAGCTCGTTAATCGAAGATGGTTATGTTTCCTAACCATAGACATGAATTGTCATTTGATTAACGGGATCACATCATTAGGAGAATGATCTGATTGACTTGACCCATTCCGTTAGCCTAGCACTTGATCGTTTAGTGTGTTGCTATTGCTTTCTTCATGACTTATACATGTTCCTGTAACTATGAGATTATGCAACTCCCATTTACCGGAGGAACACTTTGGGTGCTACCAAACGTCACAACGTAATCGGGTGATTATAAAGGAGTACTACAGGTGTCTCCAAAGGTACATGTTGGGTTGGCGATTTGAGATTAGGTTTTGTCACTCCGATTATGGGAGAGGTATCTCTGGCCCTCTCGGTAATGCACATCATTATAAGCCTTGCAAGCAATGTGACCAATGAGTTGGTTACGGGATGATGCATTACTTAACGAGTAAAGAGACTTGCCAGTAACGAGATTGAACTAGGTATTGGATACCGACGATCGAATCTCGGGCAAGTAACATACCGATGACAAAGGGAACAAAGTATGTTGTTATGCGGTTTGACCGATAAAGATCTTCGTAGAATATGTAGGAGCCAATATGGGCATCCAGGTTCCGCTATTGGTTATTGACCAAGAATAGTTCTAGGTCATGTCTACATAGTTCTCGAACCCGTAGGGTCCGCACGCTTAAGGTTTCGATGGCAGTTATATTATGAGTTTATGAGTTTTGATGTACCGAAGGAGTTCGGAGTCCCGGATGAGATCGGGGACATGACGAGGAGTCTCGAAATGGTCGAGACGTAAAGATCGATATATTGGACGACTATATTCGGAGTTCGGAAAGGTTTCAATGATTCGGTATTTTGAGTACTGGGAGAGTTACGGGAATTCGCCGGGAGAAGTATTGGGCCTTATTGGGCCTGGGAAAGAGAGAGGGCTGCCTAGGGCAGGCGCGCTTCCCATGGCCTAGTCCGAATTGGACTAGGGGAGGGCCGATCCTTCCTTCCTCCTTCTCTCTTCCCCTTAATTGTCTCCTACTCCTAATACATGGAAGGACTCCTAGTTGGACTAGGAAAGGGGAATCTGCGCCCGGTGGGAGTAGGACTCCCCATGGCGCGCCCTACTAGGGCCGGCCTCCTCCTCCCTCCCTCCTTTATATATCGGGGCAGGGGGCACCCAGCAACACACAAGTTGATCTACGGATCGTTCCTTAGCCGTGTGCGGTGCCCCCTCCACTATATTCCACTTCGGTCATATCGTCGGAGCTTAGGCAAAGCCCTGCGCCGGAGAAGTCATATCGTCATGAGCTTAGCGAAGCCCTGCGTCGGTGGAGCATCATCATCGTCACCACGCCGTCAGTCTTGACGGAACTCATCCCGACACTTTGCTGGATCGAGTCCGGGATCGTCATCGAAGTGAACGTGTGCAGAACTCGGAGGTGCCGTGACGTTCGGTGCTTGGATCGGTCGGATCGTGAAGACGTACGACTACATCAACCGCGTTGTTATAACGCTTCCGCTTTCGGTCTACGAGGGTACGTAGACAACACTCTCCCCTCTCGTTGCTATGCATCACCTGAAGGAAATATGCCCTAGAGGCAATAATAAAGTTATTATTTATTTCCTTATATCATGATAAATGTTTATTATTCATGCTAGAATTGTATTAACCGGAAACATAATACATGTGTGAATACATAGACAAACAGATAGTCACTAGTATGCCTCTACTAGACTAGCTCGTTAATCGAAGATGGTTATGTTTCCTAACCATAGACATGTGTTGTCATTTGATTAATGGGATCACATCATTAGGAGAATGATGTGATTGACATGACCCATTTCATTAGCTTAGCACTTGATCGTTTAGTATGTTGCTTATGCTATCTTCATGACTTATACAAAGTTCCTGCAACTATGAGATTATGCAACTCCGTTTACGGAGGAACACTTTGTGTGCTACCAAACATCACAACGAATCGGGTGATTATAAAGGTACTCTACAAGTGTCTCCAAAGTATATGTTGAGTTGGCATGAATCAAGATTAGGATTTGTCACTCCGATTGTCGGAGAGGTATCTCTGGGCCTTCTCGGTAATACACATCACATAAGCCTTGCAAGCATTGCAACTAATGAGTTAGTTGTGAGATGATGTATTACGGAACGAGTAAAGAGACTTACCGAGCGAGATTGAACTAGGTATTGGATACCGACGATCGAATCTCGGGTAAGTAACATACCGATGACAAAGGAACAACGTATGTTGTTATGCGGTTTGACCGATAAAGATCTTCAGAGAATATGTAGGAACCAATATGGGCATCCAGGTTCCGCTATTGGTTATTGACCAAGAATGGTTCTAGGTCATGTCTACATAGTTCTCGAACCGTAGGGTCCGCACGCTTAAGGTTTCGATGACGGTTATATTATGAGTTTATGTATTTTGATGTACCGAAGGAGTTCGAGTCCGGATGTGATCACGGACATGACGAGGAGTCTCGAAATGTTCGAGACATAAAGATTGATATATTGGACGGCTATATTCGGACACCGGAAAGGTTCGGAAGTTTCGGAGAAAACCGGAGTGCCGGAGGGTTACCGGAACCCCGGGAAGTAATGGGCCTTATTGGGCCAAGAGGGAGAGAGGGCTGCACGGGAGGTGGGCGCGCCCCCCATGGGGAGTCCGACTGGACTAGGGGGGCGCCCCCTTCCCTCTCCCTCTCTCTCTTTCCTTCCCCTTCCTCTTCCTAGTAGGACTAGGAAAGGGAGTCCTACTCCTACTAGGAGGAGGACTCCCCCCCCTGGCGCGCCCTAGGGCTGGCCGCCCCCCCTGCTCCTTTATATACAGGGGCAGGGGGGCACCCTAGGACACACAAGTTGATCTTCGTGATCGTTCCTTAGCTGTGTGCGGTGCCCCCTCCACCATATTCCACCTCAATCATATTGTAGCGGTGCTTAGGCGAAGCCTGCGACGGTAGAACATCAAGATCGCCACCACGCCGCAGCCGACGGAACTCCTCCCCGACGCTTTGCTGGATCGGAGCCCGGGATCGCCATCGAGCTGAACGTGTGCTAAGAACTCGGAGGTGCCGAGTAACGGTGCTTGGATCGGTCGGATCGTGAAGACGACGACTACATCAACAGCGTTGATATAACGCTTCGCTTTCGGTCACGAGGGTACGTGGACGGACACTCTCCCTCTCGTTGCTATGCCATCACCATGGTCTTGCGTGATCGTAGGAAATTTTTGAAATTACTACGTTACCCAACAAATGGCATCCGAGCCTGGTTTTATGCGTTGATGTCATATGCACGAGTAGAACACAAGTGATTTGTGGGCGATACAAGTCATACTGCCTACCAGCATGTCATACTTTGGTTCAGCGGTATTGTGAGATGAAGCGCCCGGACCGACATTACGCCAGACGCTTACGCGAGACTGGTTTCACCGCTACGAGCACTCGTGCTTAAAGGTGGCTGGCGGTGTCTGTCTCTCTCACTTTAGTTGAACTGAGTGTGGCTACGCCCGGTCCTTGAGAAGGTTAAACGAGTCTATTTGTGAAAGTATCGTTGTGGTTTTGATGCGTAGGTGAGAACGGTTCTTGCTCAGCCCGTAGCAGCCACGTAAAACTTGCAACAACAAAGTAGAGGACGTCTAACTTGTTTTTGCAGGGCATGTTGTGATGTGATATGGTCAAGACGTGATGCTATATTTTATTGTATGAGATGATCATGTTTTGTAACCGAGTTATCGGCAATGGCAGGAGCCATATGGTTGTCGCTTATTGTATGAAATGCAACGCCATGTAATTGCTTTACTTTATCACTAAGCGGTAGCGATAGTCGTAGAAGCAATAGTTGGCGAGACGACAACGATGCTACGATGGAGATCAAGGTGTCGCGCCGGTGACGATGGTGATCATGGCGGTGCTTGGAGATGGAGATCACAAGCACAAGATGATGATGGCCATATCATATCACTTATATTGATTGCATGTGATGTTTATCCTTTATGCATCTTATCTTGCTTTGTTTGACGGTAGCATTATAAGATGATCTCTCACTAAAATTATCAAGAAGTGTTCTCCACGAGTATGCACCGTTGCTAAAAGTTCAGTAGTACCCGGACACCACGTGATGATCGGTGTGATAAGTTCTACGTCCATCTACAACGGTGCAAGCCAGTTTTGCACACGCAGAATACTCAAAGTTAAACTTGACGAGCCTAGCATATGCAGATATGGCCTCGAACACGGAGACCGAAGGTCGAACGTGAATCATATAGTAGATATGATCAACATAGTGATGTTCACCATTGAAACTACTCCATCTCACGTGATGATCGGACATGGTCTAGTTAATTTGGATCACGTAAACACTTAGATGACTAGAGAGATGTCTGTCTAAGTGGGAGTTTTAATATGATTAATTAAAACTTAAATTATCATGAACTTAGTACCGATAGTATTTTGCTTGTCTATGTTTCTTCGTAGATAGATGGCTCGTCTTTGTTGTTCCGTTGAATTTTAATCGTTCCTTGAGAAAGCAAAGTTGAAAGATGATGGTAGCAATTACGGATGGGTCCGTAACTCGAGGATTATCCTCATTGCTGCCCGTAAGAATTAAATCTGGAAGCACCGGTGGGTGCGAACTTCTTGCGAGAGCTGCACCGAAGTTGTGAACGTCCGCAAAGCAAAGTCGATGACTACTCTATAGTTCAAGTGTGCCATGCTTTACGGCTTAGAACCGGGTCTTCAACGACGTTTTGAACGTCATGGAGCATATGAGATGTTCCAGAGTTGAAGTTAATATTTCAAGCAAATGCCCGGATTGAGAGATATGAAGTCTCCAATAAGTTCTATAGCTGCAAGATGGAGGAGAATAGTTACATCGGTGAGCACATACTCAAAATGTCCAGGTATAATAATCACTTAATTCAGCTGGGAGTTAATCTTCCGGATGATAGTGTCATTGATGTAATTCTCAATCATCGCCACCAAGCTACAAGAGCTTCGTGATGAACTATAATATGCAAGGGATGACTAAGACAATTTCGAGCTCTTCGCAATGCTAAAAGTCGCGGAGGTAGAAATCAAGAAAGAGCATCAAGTGTTGATGGTCAACAAGACCACTAGTTTCAAGAAAAGGGCAAAGGAAAGAAGAAGGAAACTTCAAAAGAACAGCAAGAAAGTTGCTGATCAAGAGAAGAAACCCAATCTGGACCTAAGCTGAAACCGAGTGTTTTACCGCAAGCAACTGGACACTCGAAGCGGAACTGCCCCAAGTATTTGGCGGATAAGAAGGATGGCAAGGTGAACAAAGGTATATGTGATATACATGTTATTGATGTGTACCTTACTAGAGCTCGTAGTAGCACTGGGTATTTGATCTGGTTCATTGCTCATATTTGCAACTCAAACAGGGACTACGGAATAGACGAGCATCGGCAAAGGACGAGGTGACGATCTTGCGCGTGGGAAATGGTTCCAAAGTCAATGTGATCGCGGTCGGCACGCTACCTCTACATCTACCTTCGTGATTAGTTTTAGACCTAAATAATTGTTATTTGGTGCGGCGTTGAGCATGAACATTATATCTGGATCTTGTTTGATGCGAGACGGTTATTCATTTAAATCGAGAATAATGGTTGTTCTATTTATATGAGTAATATCTTTTATGGTCATGCACGCTTGAAGAATGGTCTATTCTTATTGAATCTCGACAAGTAGTGATACACATATTCATAATGTCGAAGCCAAAAGATGCAGAGTTGATAATGATAGTGCAACTTATTTGTGGCTTCGCCGTTTAGGTCATATTGGTGTAAACGCATGAAGAAACTCCATACGATGGACTTTTGGAATCACTTGATTATGAATCACTTGGTACTTGCGAACCATGCCTCATGGGCAAGATGACTAAAACACCATTCTCGGTTGTATGGAGAGAGCAACAGACTTGTTGGAAATCATACATACTGAGATGTGTGTGGTCCGATGAATGTTGAAGCTCGTGGTGGATATCGTTATTTTCTCACCTTCACAGATGATTTAAGCAGATATGGGTATATCTACTTGATGAAACATAAATCTGAAACATTTGAAAAGTTCAAAGAATTTCAGAGTGAAGTTGAAAATCATCGTAACAAGAAAATAAAGTTTCTACGATCTGATCGTGGAGGAGAATATTTGAGTTACGAGTTTGGTCTACATTTGAAGCAATGCGAATAGTTTCGCAACTCACGCCACCGGAACACCACAACGTAATGGTGTGTCCGAACGTCGAATCGTACTTTACTAGATATGGTGCGATCTATGATGTCTATTTCGATTTACCGCTATCGCTTTGGGGTTATGCTTTAGAGACGGCCGCATTCACGTTAAATAGGACACCGTCAAAATCCGCTGAGACGACGCCTTATGAACTATGGTTTAGCAAGAAACCAAAGTTGTCGTTTCGAAAGTTGGGGTTGCGATGCTTATGTGAAGAAACTTCAACCTGATAAGCTTGAACCCAAATCGGAAAATGTGTCTTCATAGGATACCCAAAGGAGACAATTGGGTATACCTTCTATCACAGATCCGAAGGCAAGACATTTGTTGCTAAAATGGATCCTTTCTAGAGAAGGAGTTTCTCTCGAAAGAAGTGAGTGGGAGGAAAGTGGAACTTGATGAGGTAATAGTACCAGCTCCCTTATTGAAAGTAGTTAAATCACGTAAATCAGTTTACGTAACACCTACACCGATTAGTGAGGAAGATAATGATGAAGATCATGAAACTTCAGATCAAGTTGTCACCGAATCAGAGATCAACCAGAATAAAATCCGCACTGCAGTGGTACGGTAATCCTATTTCGGAAGTCATGCTACTAGATCATGGTGAACCCACGAACTATGAAGAAGCGATGGTGAGCCCAGATTCATAAAATGGCTTGAAGCCATGAAATCTGAGATGGGATCCATGTATGAGAACAAAGTATGGACTTTGGTAGACTTGCCCGATGATCGGCAAGCTATTGAGAATAAATGGATCTTTAAGAAGAAGACCGACGCGATGGTAATGTAATCGTCTACAAAGCTCGACTTGTTGCAAAAGGTTTTCGACAAGTTCAAGGGGTTGACTACGATGAGACTTTCTCACCAAGAGCGATGCTTAAGTCTGTCCGAATCATGTTAGCAATTGCCGATTTTATGATTATGAAATTTGGCAAATGGATGTAAAACTGCATTCTTGAATGGATTTCTAGAAGAAGAGTTGTATATGATGCAACCGAAGGTTTTGTTGATCCAAAGGGTACTAACAAAGTGTGCAAGCTCCAACGATCAATTTATGGTCAGTGCAAGCCTCTCGGAGTTGGAATAAACGCTTTGATAGTGTGATCAAAGCATATGGTTTTATATGACTTTTGGAGAAGCTTTGTATTTACAAGAAAGTGAGTGGGAGCTCAGTAGCATTTACGATATTATATGTGGACGACATATTGTTGATTGGAAATGATATAGAATTTCTGGATAGCATAAAAGGATACTTGAATAAAAGTTTTCAATGAAAGACCTCGGTGAAGCTGCTTACATATTGGGCATCAAGATCTATAGAGATAGATCAAGACGCTTAATAGGACTTTCACAAAGCACATACCTTGATAAAGTTTTGAAGAAGTTCAAAATGGATCAGGCAAAGAAAGGTTTTTACCAGTAGTACAAGGTGTAAGATTGAGTCGACTCAATGCCCGACCACGCAGAAGATAGAGAAAATGAAAATGTTCCTATGCTTCAGCCATAGGCTCTATCACGTATGCAATGCTGTGTACCGGACTGACGTATGCTTAGCTGTAAGCTTGGCAGGAAGGTACCAAAGTAATCCAGAGTGGATCATCGGACAGCGGTCAAGAACATCTGAAATACCGAAAAGGACTAAGGATATGTTTCTCGTGTATGGAGGTGACAAAGAGCTAGTCGTAAATGGTTACGTCGATGCAAGTTTTGACACCGATCCGGACGATTCTAAATCGCAAACCGGATCGTATTTTTATTAAACGGTGGAGCTGTCGGTTGGTGCAGTTCTAAACAAAGCGTCGTGGCGGGATCTACATGTGAAGCGGAGTACATAGCTGCTTGAAGCAGCAAATGAAGGAGTCTGGATGAAAGAGTTCATTTCGATCTAGGTGTCATACCTAGTGCATCGGGACCAATGAAGATCTTCGTGACAATATGGTGCAATTGCCTTGGCAAAGGAATCCAGATTTCACAAGAGGACCAAGCATATCAAGAGACGCTTCAATTCCATTCGGGACCAAGTCCAAGTGGGAGACATAGAGATTTGCAAAATACATACGGATCTGAATGTTGCAGACCCGTTGACTAAGCCTCTTCCACGAGCAAAACATGATCAGCACCAAGACTCCATGGGTGTTAGAATCATTACTATGTAATCTAGATTATTGACTCTAGTGCAAGTGGGAGACTGAAGGAAATATGCCCTAGAGGCAATAATAAAGTTATTATTTATTTCCTTATATCATGATAAATGTTTATTATTCATGCTAGAATTGTATTAACCGGAAACATAATACATGTGTGAATACATAGACAAACAGATAGTCACTAGTATGCCTCTACTAGACTAGCTCATTAATCGAAGATGGTTATGTTTCCTAACCATAGACATGTGTTGTCATTTGATTAATGGGATCACATCATTAGGAGAATGATGTGATTGACATGACCCATTTCATTAGCTTAGCACTTGATCGTTTAGTATGTTGCTTATGCTATCTTCATGACTTATACAAAGTTCCTGCAACTATGAGATTATGCAACTCCCGTTTACCAGAGGAACACTTTGTGTGCTACCAAACATCACAACGTAACTGGGTGATTATAAAGGTACTCTACAAGTGTCTCCAAAAGTATATGTTGAGTTGGCATGAATCAAGATTAGGATTTGTCACTCCGATTGTCGGAGAGGTATCTCTGGGCCTTCTCGGTAATACACATCACATAAGCCTTGCAAGCATTGCAACTAATGAGTTAGTTGTGAGATGATGTATTACGAACGAGTAAAGAGACTTACCGTAACGAGATTGAACTAGGTATTGGATACCGACGATCGAATCTCGGGTAAGTAACATACCGATGACAAAGGGAACAACGTATGTTGTTATGCGGTTTGACCGATAAAGATCTTCAGTAGAATATGTAGGAACCAATATGGGCATCCAGGTTCCGCTATTGGTTATTGACCAAGAATGGTTCTAGGTCATGTCTACATAGTTCTCGAACCGTAGGGTCCGCACGCTTAAGGTTTCGATGACGGTTATATTATGAGTTTATGTATTTTGATGTACCGAAGGAGTTCGAGTCCGGATGTGATCACGGACATGACGAGGAGTCTCGAAATGTTCGAGACATAAAGATTGATATATTGACGGCTATATTCGGACACCGGAAAGGTTCGGAAGTTTCGGAGAAAACCGGAGTGCGGAGGGGTTACTGGAACCCCGGGAAGTAATGGGCCTTATTGGGCCAAGAGGGAGAGAGAGGGCTGCACCGGGAGGTGGCGCGCCCCCATGGGGAGTCCGAATTGACTAGGGGGCGCAGCCCCCCCCCCTCCCTCTCCTCTCTTTCCTTCCCCTTCCTCTTCCTAGTAGGACTAGGAAAGGGAGTCCTACTCCTACTAGGAGGAGGACTCCCCCCTCCCTTGGCGCGCCCCTAGGGCTGGCCGGCCCTCCCCCTTGCTCCTTTATATACGGGGGCAGGGGGCACCCCAGGACACACAAGTTGATCTTCGTGATCGTTCCTTAGCGTGCAAAGCGGTGCCCCCTCCACCATATTCCACCTCAATCATATTGTAGCGGTGCTTAGGCGAAGCCTGCGACGGTAGAACATCAAGATCGCCACCACGCCGTCTTGTCGACGGAACTCCTCCCCGACGCTTTTTTGGATCGGAGCCCGGGATCGCCATCGAGCTGAACGTGTGCTAAGAACTCGGAGGTGCGGAGTAACGGTGCTTGGATCGGTCGGATCGTGAAGACGTACGACTACATCAACCGCGTTGATATAACGCTTCCGCTTTCGGTCTACGAGGGTACGTGGACGGACACTCTCCCCTCTCGTTGCTATGCCATCACCATGGTCTTGCGTGATCGTAGGAAAATTTTTGAAATTACTACGTTACCCAACATCACCATGATCTTGCGTGTGCGTAGGAATTTTTTTGAAATTACTACGTTCCCCAACAGCACCTGCCATAATAGCCCCCGTCAGCGCAAAGGCATCCCTCATCTGTCATACCACAAGCTACTCGTTCTCAAAACAAAGGCCCCATTGGGTTGTACGATATCTGTTTCTAAAAATAAATGTAAGATATTTCCAGAATCCCTCTAAAAGAATATTTGTAGAATTTCAAAAAAATAACACAAATCCCTTTGGGTGGAATATTAAGAAAACTTTGGATCGTAGCGATGTGTTTTTACGGAAAGTCTATCTACTCCCTCCGGCCCCATTTAATTGACGCGCTTAATCACATGTCAAGGAGTAGTTTTTCTATAGGCCGCGACAGTTAATTAGAGCCGGATAAAACTAGATGATACCTCGCACGTTGTTGTTGAATTTTTTATAATATATTTTATTGAGATTTGATTGCGTGAAATATGAATATTTTAAGTAATAATATGAGAACTAAAACTGAAAATACACACGTAAATAGCATAATAGAATGTAAATTATTGTATGGTTGTAAAATATTCATTAAATGTAAATAGCATAATAGAATGTAAATTCTCATGCATGTTAAGGTGGCTTTCTTCTATGCATGGTTACATGTTGCGGTCGGCTTTTACCATGCATGTTGCATGAGATGACATGCTTGCATGTTAAGAGAAATAAGATAATGGTGGCTAGCTATTTAGATATAGGAGATTTCAACATCCATATTTGGAAGACCTATCATCGCCTCATTGCACCTCTCCTCTCATCTTTGCCATTGCCACCACTAGCCCATCCTCTTTCGCATTGCCGCCTTCACTACATGCATCCTTCCTCTCCCTAATTCACACCACCTCAGCTCTCCAAACTCACCCTATTTATCATCGCCCACTGTCTACACGCTGCCTCACAATACATTGATTGCCCTACTAGGATATCCCCACAAGCCTAGGGGACTAGTTTAACTTGTCTGATGAGGTATTGGCTTCGACATCGCCGACCAGCCTTCTACCTCCCTCCCTCCTTCATGTCCTCTCATCTCGTTGTGTTTGGTATTGATACCCCCCTCCCATTCGCACTTCACTCCTTCTGACCCGATCTCGCCCTCATCTCCTCTCTCCCTCACTTCGCTCGTCGCCATTCTTCATCCCATAGTTCACTCCTCCCTCCCGTGTTCCTCCCATTTTCTCTCTCTTGCAGTTTAACGGTGTGAGTCATTTCATTCAATAAAATACTATGGGGTAAAAATTGGTGCGATGTATTATTAAATTTTTTAAATCTATGATTTATATCGGTTTGCGTCTTTGGGGTACATTATGTGATACATTTATGCATTTAATTCATTTTCGATTGGAGTTAACATAGGTATTGTGGTATCCTTCACATTAACAAGGTTTGTTTATATTTATTTTTTCTTATAATGCTGAAATTTCATTAAAAATAATTAATCTTTCATGGGAAATTTCTATCACCTAGAAATACCTCACAGAAATTTCTATCACGTATTGAGCATGACTACTACACATTTGCACTTGCACATTATTATCGAGAAGGAGGGTCAACCCTCGGCCTTTGCATCCATTGATCCACACAACCACATATTATTGATTATTCAACAATGTCAAGTAAAGCCAAGCATGGATGCCAAACAAGTCAATTTAAAAAAAAAAGAAAATAAACGTGATTTCAAAATAGATCTGCCTGGACAGTGAATTTGTAACGCTGAAATTTCTTTGGAAATATTTCATCTTTCGCAGGAAATTCTATCTCCTAGACGTACTTCTAAGACTGTAATGAGAGTTCAACATCCATTCCTCAACATAGTTTTAAACAATCCAGCTATGTGAAATAGCGGCATCCTGCTTAAACAGGTATAGGCAACTATAGCAGGGCCATAGCCGGAAAATGCAAACGGAGGCCGTCCTGCAGGCAGGCCGGAATCTCGGCCGTTGAACTGCCATGGGGATCTGTGCTGCCAGAGTATAAGTCACGTATTTGATTTATTTTTGGCCCGTATTGAACTAGGAAGGCCCCACACACATGCAAAAGCATCTAGGCCTCCAACGTCCACCTGACATGTACACAGAGCACTCGTGCGCTGGAGACCTGTACACCCATATGCATGCATGCCGTGGAGCAATTTTGGCCGGGGGAGATCACAAGTTGATCAAGTGCAGATGTGGAGCATTGGCAGCCAGCGAAAACGAAAACGCAAGTTCGTTCACAGTTGGCTATCTTTTCACTAAGCAAGTTTAATTAGTTTAATGTTAATGCTTCTATCCGGTTTGACCAGCAAATGCAGCACGGTTACATTGTCTTTGTATTTTAAAACTATTACCACTAACCTGGGACTTGAGTTTTATCTGTTCTAGACGCAAGAAAGTCGGAACAGCTTAGCCACATGGGTGTGCTAATGGTTTATGTGATAGAGCAAACAGTTTAGTCTTCATCAATCACACCACAGCGGCATGTTCATGTCTAATGGTCAATTTGCATTAGCGAGTTCACTTTTACGAGAGACGCCTGCTCTGGTCCAACAGCTTTGCACCGCGCACTGTAGTTCACTTTCCCTGTCTTGTCATGTCTGCGAATTAACTACGCCCCCACACGACATGTGCTTATAATCCATCGGGCAATAGATTTGGTTTTCGATTCACTTTATTATGCAGCCACCTCAGCACCAGGCACGCGGCTTACTATACACCGTGTCAAGTCCATTAATCAATTACCAGTTCCCATCCCATCCACCAGCTCCAAGGTTGTTTGAACTATTGAACGGTGAACTACGCAGCGCAATGATACGTCTCCAACGTATCTATAATTTTTGATTGCTCCATGCTATATTATCTACTGTTTTGGGCAATATTGGGCTTTATTATCCACTTTTATATTATTTTTGGGACTAACCTATTAACCGGAGGCCCAGCCCAGATTTGCTGTTTTATGCCTATTTGAGTGTTTCGAGGAAAAGGAATATCAGACGGAATCGAAACGGAACGAAATCAACTGGAGAAGTTATTTTTGGAAGGAAAGCCACCGGATAGACTTGGACTCTACGCCAGAAGATACGGGAGCTGGCCACGAGGGTGGGGGGCGCGACCCCTGCCTCGTGGGGCCCCCGCAGCTCCACCGACGTACCCCTGCACCCATATATACCTACGTATCGTAAAACTTCTAGAACAGAAGATAGATCGGGAGTTCCGCCGCCGCAAAACCTCCAGAGCCACCAAAAACCAATCGGGACCCTGTTTCGGCACCCTGCCGGAGGGGGAACCCATCACCGGTGGCCATCTTCATCATCCCGATGCTATCCATGACGAGGAGGGAGTAGTTCACCCTCGGGGCTGAGGGTATGTACCAGTAGCTATGTGTTTGATCTCTCTCTCTCTCTCTCTCGTGTTCTCTCTCGTGTTCCCTCTATGGCACGATGTTGATGTATCCCGAGCTTTGCTATTGTAGTTGGATCTTATGATGTTTCTCCCCCTCTACTCTCTTGTGATGAATTGAGTTTCCCCTTTGAAGTTATCTTATCGGATTGAGTCTTTTATGAGAACACTTGATGTATGTCTTGCTGTGCTTATCTATGGTGACAATAGGATATCATGTGCCACTTGATGTATGTTTTGGTGACCAATTTGCGGGTTCCGCCCATGAACCTATGCATAGGGGTTGGCACACGTTCTTGACTCTCCGGTAGAAACTTTGGGACACTCTTTGAAGTACTTTGTGTTGGTTGGATGAATCTGAGATTGTGTGATGCATATCGTATAATCATGCCCACGGATACTTGAGGTGACAATGGAGTATCTAGGTGACATTAGGGTTTTGGTTGATTTGTGTCTTAAGGTGTTATTCTAGTACGAACTCTTTAATAGATCGACCCGAAAGAATAACTTTGAGGTGGTTTCATACCCTACCATAATCTCTACGTTCGTTCTCCGCTATTAGTGGCTTTGGAGTGACTCTTTGTTGCATGTTGAGGGATTGTTATATGATCTATCTATGTTATTATTGTTGAGAGAACTTGCACTAGTGAAAGTATGAACCCTAGGCCTTGTTTCCTATCATTGCAATACCGTTTACGCTCACTTTTACCATTAGTTACCTTGCTGTTTTTATATTTTCAGTTTACAAAAACCTATATCTACCATCCATATTGCACTTGTATCACCATCTCTTCGCCGAACTAGTGCACCTATACAATTTATCATTGTATTAGGTGTGTTGGGGACACAAGAGACTCTTTGTTATTTGGTTGCAGGGTTGCTTGAGAGAGACCATCTTCATCCTACGCCTCCCATGGATTGATAAACCTTAGGTCATCCACTTGAGAGAAATGTGCTACTGTCCTACAAACCTGTGCACTTGCAGGCCCAACAACGTCTACAAGAAGAAGGTTGTGTAGTAGACATCAACCTTTTTTCTGGCGCCGTTGCCGGGGAGGCTAGGTAAGTGAAGGTATATCTTTAGATCTTGCAATCGAATCTTTTTGTTTCTTGTTTTAGCACTAGTCTAGTTTATAAAAGAAAACTACAAAAAAATGGAATTGAGTTTGTCTCATATGCTTCACCTTTTTAATATCTTTCGTGAGAATGATGGAAAGGAAAATTGTGCCAAAGTGCTAGAAGAAGAATTACATAAAATGCTTGGCATGAAATATGTGAATGATGAGCATGATTGCAATGTTGTTAGTATGAATTCCTTGAATATCCATGATGCTAATGATATGCAAAGCCACAAGCTTGGGGAAGCTATGTTTGATGAAGATGATATTTTTTGTCCCCCAAACTTTGTTGAGCAAATTTATTATGATGAAAGCATGCCTCCTACCTATGATGATTATTGTGATGACACGTATGCTATAAAGAATAATGATAACCATGAAACTTGTCATATTGATCTTAATTCTCAATCATATGATAGTTATTTTGTTGAGTTTGCTCCCACTACTATTCACGAGAAGAATTTTGCTTATGTGGAGAGTAGTAAAATTTCTATGCTAGTAGATCATGAGAAGAATGCTTTAGGTGCTGGTTATATTGTTTAATTCATTCATGATGCTACTGAAAATTATTATGAGGGAGGAATATATGCTTGTAGGAATTGCAATAATATCAAGTTTCCTCTCTATGTGCTTAAAGTTTTGAAGTTATGCTTGTTTTACCTTCCTATGCAAGTTGATTATTGTTCCCATAAGTTGTTTGCTCACAAAATCTCTATGCATAGGAAGTGTGTTAGACTTAAATGTGCTAGTTATATTCTTCATGATGTTCTCTTTATGTTTCAATTCTTATCCTTTATGTGAGCATCATTGAAATCATCATGCCTAGCTAGGGGCATTAAACGATGGCGCTTGTTGGGAGGCAACCTAATTTTATTTTAGTTTCTTACTTTTTGGTTCTGTTTAGGAATAAGTAATCCATATAGCTTATGTTTAGATGTGGTTTTGTGTTTTAATTAGTGTTTGTGCCAAGTAGAACCTTTGGGAAGACTTGAGTGAAGTCTTTATGATCATGCTGTAAAAAACAGAAACTTTAGCGCTCACGAGATTAGCTTCAACTTTTTACTGGAGAGTGCTATTTAGTTGATTATTTTTGAAGATGATTACTAGACAAATTCCTCAGGTCCACCAATTTATTTTAGAATTTTTGGAGTTCCAAAAGTATGTGTTAGTTTCAGATTACTTCAGACTGTTCTGTTTTTGACAGATTCTGTTTTCATTGTGTTGTTTGCTTATTTTGATGACTCTATGGCTAGTAAAATAGTTTATAAACCATAGATAAGTTGCAATAAAGTAGGTTTAAAACCAATATAAATAAAGAATGAGTTCATTACAGTACCTTGAAGTGGTGTTTTGTTTTCTTTCGCTAACGGAGCTCACGAGTTTTCTGTTAAGTTTTGTGTTGTGAAGTTTTGAAGTTTTGGGTAAAGATTCGATGGACTATGGAATAAGGAGTGGCAATGCTTGGGGATGCCCCGGATGGCATCCCCTCGTTCGTCTTCGTTCATCGGTAACTTTACTTGGAGCTATATTTCTATTCACCACATGATATGTGTTTTGCTTGGAGCGTCATTTTCTCTTGTTAGTATTTGCTTGCTGTTATTTAGAATAATGTTTTGCATCTTTAGTTTTAATAAAAAAAAGTCAAGGATAGCCTTTTCCATGCTTATTTTGCTAGTATACATGTTGCTGTTTGAAAACAGAAAGTTTACCGCTATTGCAAAAATTCCCTAGAAAAGTCAGAGAGTGGTATAATGTTGAATATTTTTGCATATTGAGATCTGATAAATTTATTACAGTGGGAATTTTAGTTCATAATTTTGGAGTTAGGGAAGTATTGATACTCTTGCATTCTTTACAAACTGTACTGTTTTGGCAGATTGCTGTTATGTTTGCATTGTTTGCATATGTTTGCTTGTTTAATGATTCTATTTGAGGATAGGAGTGTTAAATATGCAGAGGCATTTAGTATGCAATGTTTAATAATAATGTTAGTGATTTTTTACAGTAGAAAATGATAAGGTTTTGCATTGGTTTATACTAACCTATCTCACGAGTTCTTGTTGAGTTTGGTGTGGATGAAGCTTTTGAGAAAGAGAGAAACCATGATATGAGAGGAATTAAGGAGACACAAAAGTTCAAGCTTGGGGATGCCCAAGGCACCCCAATATATTATTTCAAGAAGTCTCAAGCATCTAAGCTTGGGGATGCCCTATTGGCATCCCACCTTTCTTCTTCAACAACTATCGGTTGAACCTAAGTTTTTGCTTCTTCACTTGAGTTGTGCTATCCTTGCAATGTAGTTTTATTTAGCTTTGCTTGTTGTTTGAATAAAATACCAAGATCTGAAATTCTTAAATGAGAGAGTCTTCACATAGTTGCATAATTATTCGACTACTCATTGATCTTCACTTATATCTTTTGGAGTAGTTTGTTGTTTGCTCTAGTGCTTCACTTATATCTTTTAGAGCATGGTGGTAGTTTTATTTTGAAGAAATATATGAACTCTCATGCTTCACTTATATTATTTTGAGAGTCTTTAATAGCATGGTAATTTGCTTAATAATAATAATATGCTTGGTATTCAAGATTTGTAAAACTTTCTTTTGAGTGCGTTGAATACTAAGAAAAGTTTGATGCTTGATAATTGTTTTGAGATATGAAAATGGTGATATCAGAGTTATGATAGTTGAGTAGTTGTGAATTTGAGAGATACTTGTGTTAAAGTTTGTGATTCCCGTAGCATGCACGTATGGTGAACCGTTATGTGATGAAGTCGGAGCATGATTTATTTATTGATTGTCTTCCTTATGAGTGGCGGTCGGGGACGAGCGATGGTCTTTTCCTACCAATCTATCCCCCTAGGAGCATGCGCGTAATACTTTGCTTTGATAACTTCTAGATTTTTGCCATAAGTATATGAGTTCTTCATGACTAATGTTGAGTCCATGGATTATACGCACTTTCCCCATCCTTCCACCATTGCTAGCCTCTCTAATACCGCGCACCTTTCGCTGGTATCATACACCCACCATATCCTTCTTCAAAACAACCACCATACCTACCTATCATGGCATTTCAATAGCCATTCCGAGATATATTGCCATGCAACTTTCCGCCGTTCCATTTATTATGACACGCTCCATCATTGTCATATTGCTTAGCATGATCATGTAGTTGACATCATATTTGTGGCAAAGCCACAGTTCATAATTCTTTCATACATGTCACTCTTGATTCATTGCATATCCCGGTACACCACCGGAGGCATTCATATAGAGTCATATTTTGTTCTAAGTATTGAGTTGTAATTGTTGAGTTGTAAGAAAATAAAAGTGTGATGATCATCATTATTAGAGCATTGTCCCAGTGAGGAAAGGATGATGGAGACTATGATTCCCCCACAAGTCGGGATGAGACTCCAGACGAAAAATTAAAAAAGAGAGAAAAAAAGAAAAAAATAGGCCATAAAAAAGAGAAAAGGCCCAAATAAAAAAATAAAAAAATGAGAGAAAAAGAGAGAAGGGGCAATGCTACTATCCTTTTACCACACTTGTGCTTCAAAGTAGCACCGTGATCTTCATGATAGAGAGTCTCCTATGTTGTCACTTTCATATACTAGTGGGAATTTTTCACTATAGAACTTGGCTTGTATATTCCAATGATGGGCTTCCTCAAATTGCCCTAGGTCTTCGTGAGCAAGCGAGTTGGATGCACACCCACTTAGTTTCTTTTGTTGAGCTTTCATACACTTATAACTCTAGTGCATCCGTTGCATGGCAATCCCTACTCACTCACATTGATATCTATTGATGGGCATCTCCATAGCCCATTGATACGCCTAGTTGATGTGAGACTATCTTCCCTCTTTTTGTCTTCTCCACAACCACCATTCTATTCCACATATAGTGATATATCCATGGCTCACGCTCATGTATTGCGTGAAGATTGAAAAAGTTTTGAAAATGTTAAAGTATGAAACAATTGCTTGGCTTGTCATCGGGGTTGTGCATGATTTAAATACTTTGTGTGGTGAAGATAGAGCATAGCCAGACTATATGATTTTGTAGGGATAACTTTCTTTGGCCATGTTATTTTGAGAAGACATGATTGCTTTGTTAGTATGCTTGAAGTATTATTATTTTTATGTCAATATAAACTTTTGTCTTGAATCTTTCGGATCTGAATATTCATATCACAAGTAAGAATAATTACAATGAAATTATGCTAACTAGCATTCCACATCAAAAATTATCTCTTTTATCATTTACCTACTCGAGGACGAGCAGGAATTAAGCTTGGGGATGCTTGATACGTCTCCAACGTATCTATAATTTTTTATTGCTCCATGCTATATTATCTACTGTTTTGGGCAATATTGGGCTTTATTATCCACTTTTATATTATTTTTGGGACTAACCTATTAACCGGAGGCCCAGCCCAACTTTGTTGTTTTATGCCTATTTGAGTGTTTTGAGGAAAAGGAATATCAGACGGAGTCGAAACGGAACGAAATCAACTGGAGAAGTTATTTTTGGAAGGAAAGCCACCGGATAGACTTGGACTCTACGCCAGAAGATACGGGAGCTGGCCACGAGGGTGGGGCGCGCGCCCACCCCCCTAGGGCGCGCCCCCTGCCTCGTGGGGCCCCCGCAGCTCCACCGACGTACCCCCTGCACCCATATATACATACGTATCGTAAAACTTCCAGAACAGAAGATAGATCGGGAGTTCCGCCGTCGCAAAACCTCCAGAGCCACCAAAAGCCAATCGGGACCCTGTTCCGGCACCCTGCCGGAGGGGGAACCCATCACCGGTGGCCATCTTCATCATCCTGGCGCTATCCATGACGAGGAGGGAGTAGTTCACCCTCGGGGCTGAGGGTATGTACCAGTAGTTATGTGTTTGATCTCTCTCTCTCTCTCTCTCTCTCGTGTTCCCTCTATGGCACGATCTTGATGTATCCCGAGCTTTGCTATTGTAGTTGGATCTTATGATGTTTCTCCCCCTCTACTCTCTTGTGATGAATTGAGTTTCCTCTTTGAAGTTATCTTATCGGATTGAGTCTTTTATGAGAACACTCGATGTATGTCTTGCCGTGCTTATGTGTGGTGACAATGGGATATCATGTGCCACTTGATGTATGTTTTGGTGACCAACTTGCGGGTTCTGCCCATGAACCTATGCATAGGGGTTGGCACACGTTCTTGACTCTCCGGTAGAAACTTTGGGGCACTCTTTGAAGTACTTTGTGTTGGTTGGATGAATCTGAGATTGTGTGATGCATATCGTATAATCATGCCCACAGATACTTGACGTGACAATGGAGTATCTAGGTGACATTAGGGTTTTGGTTGATTTGTGTCTTAAGGTGTTGTTCTAGTACGAACTCTTTAATAGATCGATCCGAAAGAATAACTTTGAGGTGGTTTCATACCCTACCATAATCTCTACGTTTGTTCTCCACTATTAGTGGCTTTGGAGTGACTCTTTGTTGCATGTTGAGGGATTGTTATATGATCTATCTATGTTATTATTGTTGAGAGAACTTGCACTAGTGAAAGTATGAACCCTAGGCCTTGTTTCCTATCATTGCAATACCGTTTATGCTCACTTTTACCATTAGTTACCTTGCTGTTTTTATATTTTCAGTTTACAAAAACCTATATCTACCATCCATATTGCACTTGTATCACCATCTCTTCGCCGAACAAGTGCACCTATACAATTTACCATTGTATTGGGTGTGTTGGGGACACAAGAGACTCTTTGTTATTTGGTTGCAGGGTTGCTTGAGAGAGACCATCTTCATCCTACGCCTCCCACAGATTGATAAACCTTAGGTCATCCACTTGAGGGAAATTTGCTACTGTCCTACAAACCTGTGCACTTGCAGGCCCAACAACGTCTACAAGAAGAAGGTTGTGTAGTAGACATCACGCAACGAGGGCTGTCAAAGAACGTTTAATGCTGTGATGGTGTGGGTCAATGGCTGCTGTGTTCTACGTGTGCTAACACATGTAGTTTGTGAAGGAAATATGCCCTAGAGGCAATAATAAAGTTATTATTTATTTACTTATATCATGATAAATGTTTATTATTCATGCTAGAATTGTATTAACCGGAAACATAATACATGTGTGAATACATAGACAAACAGAATGTCACTAGTATGCCTCTGCTTGACTAGCTCGTTAATCGAAGATGGTTATGTTTCCTAACCATATACATGAGTTGTCATTTGATTAACGGGATCACATTATTAGGAGAATGATGTGATTGACTTGACCCATTCCGTTAGCTTAGCACTTGATCGTTTAGTATGTTGTTATTGCTTTCTTCATGACTTATACATGTTCCTATGACTATGAGATTATGCAACTCCGGTTTACCGGAGGAACACTTTGTGTGCTACCAAACGTCACAACGTAACCGGGTGATTATAAAGGTGCTCTACAGGTGTCTCCGAAGGTACTTATTGGGTTGGCGTATTTCGAGATTATGATTTGTCACTCTGATTGTCAGAGAGGTATCTCTGGGCCCACTCGGTAATGCACATCAGTATAAGCCTTGCAAGCATTGCAACTAATGAGTTAGTTGCGGGATGATGTATTATGGAACGAGTAAAGAGACTTGCCGGTAACGAGATTGAACTAGGTATTGAGATACCGACGATCGAATCTTGGGCAAGTAACATGCCGATGACAAAGGAAACAACGTGTGTTGTTATGCAGTTTGACCGATAAAGATCTTCGTAGAATATGTAGGAGCCAATATGAGTATCCAGGTTCCGCTATTGGTTATTGACCGGAGACGTGTCTCGGTCATGTCTACATTGTTCTCGAACCCGTAGGGCCCGCACGCTTAAAGTTTCGATGACGGTTATATTATGAGTTTGTGAGTTTTGATGTACCAAAGGAGTTCGGAGTCCCGGATGAGATCGGGGACATGACGAGGAGTCTCGAAATGGTAGAGACGTAAAGATCGATATATTGGACGACTATATTAGGACTTCGGAAAGGTTCCGAGCGATTCGGGTATTTTTCGGAGTACCGGAGAGTTACGGGAATTCGCCGGGGAGTATATGGGCCTTATTGGGCCATACGGGAATAGAAGAGGGAGGCCAAAAGGAAGGAGGCCTGCGCCCCCCTCTGGTCCGAATTGGACAAGGGGTGCAGCCCCCTTTTCCTTCTCCCTCTCCTCCTCTTTCCTTCTCTCCTACTCCAACAAGGAAAGGAGGAGTCCTCCTCCCGGTGGGAGCAGGACTCCCCCCTTGGCGCGCCCTCCTCCTAGGCCGGCCGCCTCCCCCCTTGCTCCTTTATATACGGGGGCAGAGGGGCACCCCATAGACACAATAATTGATCATTTGATCTTTTAACCGTGTGCGGTGCCCCCCTCCACCATAGTCCACCTCGATAATACTGTAGCGGTGCTTAGGCGAAGCCCTGCGTCGGTAGAACATCAACATCGTCACCATGCCGTCGGTCGATTTAAACTCTCCTCAACACTCGGATGGATCGGAGTTCGAGGGACGTCATCAGGCTGAACGTGTGCTGAACTCGGAGGTGCCGTACGTTCAGTACTTGATCGGTTGGATCGTGAAGACGTACGACTATATCAATCGTGTTGTGCTAACGCTTCCGCTTTCGGTCTACGAGGGTACGTGGACAACATTCTCCCCTCTCATTGCTATGCATCACCATGATCTTGCGTGTGCGTAGGAATTTTTTTGAAATTGCTACGTGTTGGGGAACGTAGCAGAAATTCAAAATTTTCCTACGTGTCACCAAGATCTATCTATGGAGAAACTTGCAACGAGGGAAGGAGAGTGCATCTACATACCCTTGTAGATCGCTAAGCGGAAGCGTTCATGAGAACGGGGTTGAAGGAGTCGTACTCGTCGTGATCCAAATCACCGGAGATCCTAGTGCCGAACGGACGGCACCTCCGCATTCAACACACGTACAGCCCGGTGGCGCCTCCCATGCCTTGATCCAGCAAGGAGAGAGGGAGAGGTTGAGGAAGACTCCATCCAGCAGCAAAGACAACGGCATGGTGGTGGTGGAGGAGCGTGGCAATCCCGCAGGGCTTCGCCAAGCACCAAGGGAGAGGAGGAGGAGGAGAGGCAGGGCTGCGCCTGGAGAGGGAGGCTCTCGTGTGTTATGGGCAGCCCCATAGGCCTCATATATATAGGGGAAGGGGAGGAGGGTGCGCCCCCTCTAGGGTTCCCACCCCTAGAGGGGCGGCAGCCCTAGATTGGATCAAGGGGGCGGCCAAGAGGGGAGGGAGAGGGAGGCGCCCACTAGATGGGCCTTAGGGTCCATCTGCCCTAGGGTTTGCCCCCTCCCACTCTCCCTTGCGCCTTGGGCCTCTTGTGGGGTTGGTGGCCCCACTTGGTGGACCCCCGGGACCCTCCCGGTGGTCCCGGTACATTACCGATATCGCCCGAAACTTTTCCGGTGACCAAAACAGGACTTCCCATATATAAATCTTTACCTCCGGACCATTCCGAACTCCTCGTGACGCCCCGGATCTCATCCGGACTCCAAACAACATTCGGTAACCACATACAAACTTCCTTTATAACCCTAGCGCCATCGAACCTTATGTGTAGACCCTACGGGTTCGGGAACCATGCGCACATGACCGAGACGTTCTCGGTCAATAACCAACAGCGGATCTGGATACCCATGTTGGCTCCCACATGTTCCACGATGATCTCATCGGATGAACCACGATGTCAAGGACTCAATCGATCCCGTATACAATTCCCTTTGTCTAGCGGTATTGTACTTGCCCGAGATTCGATCGTCGGTATCCCGATACCTTGTTCAATCTCGTTACGGCAAGTCTCTTTACTCGTCCGTAACACATCATCCCGTGATCAACTCCTTGATCACATTGTGCACATTATGATGATGTCCTACCGAGTGGGCCCAGAGATACCTCTCCGTCAACCGGAGTGACAAATCCCGATCTCGATTCGTGCCAACCCAATGACACTTTCGGAGATACCGTAATGCACCTTTATAGACACCCGAGCCACGTTGTGACGTTTGGTACACCCAAAGCATTCCTACGGTATCCGGAGTTGCACAATCTCATGGTCTAAGGAAAAGATACTTGACATTAGAAAAGCTTTAGCATACGAACTACGATCTTTGTGCTAGGCTTAGTATTGGGTCTTGTCCATCACATCATTCTACTAATGATGTGATCCCGTTATCAATGACATCCAATGTCCATGGTTAGGAAACCGTAACCATCTATTGATCAACGAGCTAGCCAATAGAGGCTTGCTAGGGACATGGTGTTGTCTATGTATCCACACATGTATTTGAGTTTCCTATCAATACAATTATAGCATGGATAATAAACGATTATCATGAACAAGGAAATATAATAATAATAAATAATTTATTATTGCCTCTAGGGCATATTTCCAACAGTCTCCCACTTGCACTAGAGTCAATAATCTAGTTCACATCGTCATGTGATTAACACTGATAGGTCACATCGCCATGTGACCAACACCCAAAGAGTTTACTAGTGTCTGTAAACTAGTTCACATCATCATGTGATTTAGACTCAATGAGTTCGAGGTTTGATCATGTTTTGCTTGTGAGAGAGGTTTTAGTCAACGGTGCGAACCTTTCAGATCCGTGTGTGCTTTGCAAATTTCTAGGTCATATTATAAATGCTGCTTTCACGCTCCACTTGAAGCTATTCCAAATGGTTGCTCCACTATACGTATCCGGTTTGCTACTCAGAGTCACTCGGATAGGTGTTAAAGCTTGCATCGACGTAACCCTTTACGCCGAACTCTTTATCACCTCCATAATCGAGAAACATGTCCTTATTTACTCCAAGGACAATTTTGACCGCTGTCCAATGATCTATTCTGGATCATTCTTGTACCCTTGAGTGACTCATGGCAAGGCATACTTCCGGTGCGGTACTGAAGATAGCATACTATAGAGCCTATGTCCGAAGCATAGGGACGACCTTCGTCCTTTCTCTCTTTTCTGCCGTGGTCGAGCTTTTAACTCTTAACTTCATACCTTACAACTCAGGCAAGAACTCCTTCTTTGGTGATCCATCTTGAACACTTTCAAGATTATGTCAAGGTATGTGCTCATTTGAAAGTATTATTAAACATTTTGATCTATCTTATAGATCTTGATGCTTATTGTTCAAGTAGCCTAATCCAGGTTTTCCATTGAAAACATTTTCAAACAACCCTATATGCTTTCTAGAAATTCTACATCATTTCGATCATCAATATGTCAACAACATATACTCATCGAAATTCTATAGTGCTCCCACTCACTTCTTTGGAAATACAAGTTTCTCATAAACTTTGTATAAACCCAAAATCTTTGATCATCTCATCAAAGCGCACATTCCAACTCCGAGATGCTTACTCCAGTCCTTAGAAGGATCGCTGGAGCCAGCATACCTTTTAGCATCCTTAGGATCGACAAAAACTTTCTGTTGTATCACATACAACCTTTCCTTACGAAAACTGATAAGGAAACTCGTTTTGACATCCATCAGCCAGATTTCATAAATGCAGCTTATGCTAACATGATTCCGACGGACTTAAGCATCACTACGGATGAGAAAATCTCATCGTAGTCAACTCCTTGAACTTGTGAAAAACTCTTCGCCACAAGTCGAGCTTCATAGACGGTGACATTATCGTCCACGTCCGTCTTCTTCTTAAAGATCCATTTATCTCAATGGCTTGCCGATCAACGGGCAAGTCCACCAAAGTCCATGCTTTGTTCTGATACATGGATCCTATCTCGGATTTCATGGCTTCTAACCATTTGTTGGAATCCGGGCCCACCATCGCTTCTCCATAGCTCGTAGGTTCATTGTTGTCTAGCAACATGACCTTCAAGACATGATTCTTGTACCACTCAAGTAGTACGCATCCTTGTCACCCTACGAGGTACGGTAGTGACTTGATCCGAAACTTCATGATCACTATCATAAGCTTCTACTACAATTGGTGTAGGCGCCATAGGAACAACTTCCTGTGCCCTGCTACACACTAGTTGAAGTGATGGTTCAGTAACCTCATCAAGTCTCCACCATCCTCCCACTCAACTTTTCGAGACGAACTTTTCCTCGAGAAAGGACCCGATTCAAGAAACAATCCCTATTGCTTTCGGATCTGAATTAGGAGGTATACCCAACTGTTTTGGGTGTCCTATGAAGATGCATTTTATCCGCTTTGGGTTCGAGCTTATCAACCTGAAAACCTTTTCACATAAGCGCCGCAGCCCCAAACCTTTAAGAAATGACAGCTTAGGTTTCTCTAAACCATAGTTCATACGGTGTCATCTCAACGGAATCACGCGGTGCCCTACTAAAGTGAGTGCGATTGTCTCTAATGCCTAACCCATGAACGATAGTGGTAATTCGATAAGAGACATCATGGTACGCACCACATCCAATAGGGTGCAACTATGATGTTCGGACACACCATCACACTATGGTGTTCCAGGCGGTATTAATTGTGAAACAATTTGCACAATGTCTTAATTGTATGCCAAAACTCGTAACTCAGATATTTCATCTCTATGATCATATCATAGACATTCTATCCTCTTGTCACGAAGATCTTAAACTTCACTCTGAAATTACTTGAACCATTCAATAATTCAGACTTGTGTTTCATCAAGTAAATATACTCAACATCTACTCGAATCATCGTGAAGTAAGAACATAACGATATTCATCAGATGCCTCAAAGACTCATTGGACTGCACACATCAAAATGTGTTACTTCCAACAAGTTGCTATCTTGTTCCATTTTACTGAAAAACGAGGCTTTTAGTCATCTTGCCCATGTGGTGTGATTTGCATATCTCAAGTGATTCAAAATCAAGTGAGTCCAAACGATCCATCTCGCATGGAGTTTCATCATGCGTATACACCAATAGACATGGTTTGCATGTCTCAAACTTTTCAAAACGAGTGAGTCCAAAGATCCATCAACATGGAGCTTCTTCATGCTTTTACACCAATATGACTTACATGGGCAGTGCCACAAGTAAGTGGTACTATCATTACTATCTTATATCTTTTGGCATGAAAATGTGTATCACTACGATCGAGATTCAATAAACCATTCATTTTAGGTGTAAGACCATTGAAGGTATTATTCAAATAAACAGAGTAACCATTATTCTCCTTAAAAGAATGACCGTATTGCGATAGACATAATCCAATCATGTCTATGCTCAACGCAAACACCGAATAACAATTATTTAGGTTTAACACCAATCTCGATGGCAGAGGGAGCGTGCGATGCTTGATCACATCAACCTTGGAAACACTTCCAACACATATCGTCGGCTCACCTTTAGCTAGTCTCCGTTTATTCCGTAGCTTTTATTTCGAGTTACTAACACTTAGCAACCGAACCGGTATCTTAATACCCTGATGCTACTAGGAGTACTAGTAAAGTCCACATTAACATAATGTATATCCAATATACTTCTATCGACCTTGCCACCTTCTCATCTACCAAGTATCTAGGGTAATTCTGCTCCATGGCTGTTCCCCTTATTACGAAGCACTTAGTCTCGGGTTTGGGTTCAACCTTGGGTTTCTTCACTAGAGCAGAGCTGATTTGCCGTTTCATGAAGTATCCTTTCTTGCCCTTGCCCTTCTTGAAACTAGTGGTTTCACCAACCATCAACAATTGATGCTCCTACTTGACTTCTATTTTCGCGGTGTCAAACATCGCGAACACTTCAAGGATCATCATATCTATCCCTGATATGTTATAGTTCATCACGAAGCTCTAGAAGCTTGGTGGCAACGTCTTTGGAGAAACATCACTATCTCATCTGGAGGATCAACTCCCACTGGGTTCAAGTGATTGTTGCACTTCAGACAATCTGAGCACAAGCTCAACAATTGAGCTTTTCTCCCTTAGTTTGCAGGTTAAGAAAATCGTCGGAGGTCTTATACCTCCTGACGCGGGCACGAGCCTGAAATCCCAATTTCAGCCCTCGAAACATCTCATATGTTCCGCGACGTTTCGAAAATGTCTATGGTGCCTCAACCCTAAACTGTTTAACTGAACTATCACGTATTTATCAAAACGTGTATGTCTGATGTTCGCAACATCCACAAACGACGTTTGGGGTTCAGCACATTGAGCGGTGCATTAAGGACATAAGCTTTCTACTGTCCGCATAATCGCCATCGTCAACTTTCAACTATATTTTCTCTAGGAACATATCTAAACAGTGGAACTAAAGCGCGAGCTTCGACATAATTTGCAAAAGGTCTTTTGACTATGTTCAGGATAATTAAGTTCATCTTATGAACTCCCACTCGAGATAGACATCCCTCCGGTCATCTAAGTGATCACATGATCCGAGTCAACTAGGCCGTGTCCGATCATCACGTGAGACGGACTAGTCATCATCGGTGAACATCTTCATGTTGATCGTATCTACTATATGACTCATGCTTGACCTTTCGGTCTCGTGTTCCGAGGCCATGTGCGTACATGCTAGGCTCGTCAAGTTAACCCTAAGTGTATTGCGTGTGTTCCGAGGCCATGTCTGTACATGCTAGGCTCGTCAACACCCGTTGTATGTGAACGTAAGAATCCATCACACCCGATCATCACGTGGTGCTTAGAAGCGACGAACTTTTGGCAACGGTGCACGTTAGGGAGAACACTTCTTGAAATTGTTATAAGGGATCATCTTATTTACTACCGTCGTTCTAAGTAAACAAGATGCATAAACATAATAAACATCACATGCAATTATATAGTAGTGACATGATATGGCCAATATCATATAGCTCCATTGATCTCCATCTTCGGGGCTCCATGATCATCGTCACCGGCATGACACCATGATCTCCATCATCGTGTCTCCATGAAGTTGTATCGCCAACTATTACTTCTACTACTATGGCTACCGGTTAGCAATAAAGTAAAGTAATTACATGGCGTTGTTCAATGACACGCAGGTCATACAATAAATTAAGACAACTCCTATGGCTCCTGCCGGTTGTCATACTCATCGACATGCAAGTCGTGAATCCTATTACAAGAACATGATCAATCTCATACATCACATATCATTCATCACATTCTTCTTGGCCATATCACATCACATAGCATACCCTGCAAAAACAAGTTAGACGTCCTCTAATTGTTGTTTGCATGTTTTACGTGGCTGCTATGGGTTTCTAGCAAGAACGTTTCTTACCTACGCAAAACCACAACGTGATATGCCAATTGCTATTTACCCTTCATAAGGACCCTTTTCATCGAATCCGTTCCGACTAAAGTGGAGAGGCGGCACCGCTAGCCACCTTATGCACCAAGTGCATGTCATCGGTGGAACCTGTCTCACGAAGAGTACGTGTAAGGTCGGTCCGGCCGCTTCATCCCACAATACCGTCGAAACAAGATTGGACTAGTAACGGTAAGCATATTGAACATCATCAACGCCCACAACTACTTTGTGTTCTACTCGTGCAAAGAATCTACGCAATAGACCTAGCTCATGATGCCCTTGTTGGGGAACGAGCAGAAATTCAAAATTTTCCACGTGTCACCAAGATCTATCTATGGAGAAACTTGCAACGAGGGAAGGAGAGTGCATCTACATACCCTTGTAGATCGCTAAGCGGAAGCGTTCATGAGAACGGGGTTGAAGGAGTCGACTCGTCGTGATCCAAATCACCGGAGATCCTAGTGCCGAACGGACGGCACCTCCGCGTTCAACACACGTACAGCCCGGTGACGTCTCCCATGCCTTGATCCAGCAAGGAGAGAGGGAGAGGTTGAGGAAGACTCCATCCAGCAGCAGCACAACGGCATGGTGGTGGTGGAGGAGCGTGGCAATCCCGCAGGGCTTCGCCAAGCACCAAGGGAGAGGAGGAGGGGGAGAGGCAGGGCTGCGCCTGGAGAGGGAGAGGCTCTCGTGTGTTATGGGTAGCCCCATAGGCCTCATATATATAGGGGAAGGGGAGGAGGGTGCGCCCCCTCTAGGGTTCCCACCCCTAGAGGGGCGGCAGCCCTAGATTGGATCAAGGGGGCGACCAAGAGGGGAGGGAGAGGGAGGCACCCACTAGATGGGCCTTAGGGCCCATCTGCCCTAGGGTTTGCCCCCTCCCACTCTCCCTTGCGCCTTGGGCCTCTTGTGGGGTTGGTGGCCCCACTTGGTGGACCCCCGGGACCCTCCCGGTGGTCCCGGTACATTACCGATATCGCCCGAAACTTTTCTGGTGACCAAAACAGGACTTCCCATATATAAATATTTACCTCCGGACCATTCCGGAACTCCTCGTGACATCCCGGAACTCATCCGGGACTCCGAACAACATTCGGTAACCACATACAAACTTCCTTTATAACCCTAGCGTCATCGAACCTTAAGTGTGTAGACCCTACGGGTTCGGGAACCATGCAGACATGACCGAGACGTTCTCCGGTCAATAACCAACAGCGGGATCTGGATACCCATGTTGGCTCCCACATGTTCCACGATGATCTCATCGGATGAACCACGATGTCAAGGACTCAATCGATCCCGTATACAATTCCCTTTGTCTAGCGGTATTGTACTTGCCCGAGATTCGATCGTCGGTATCCCGATACCTTGTTCAATCTCGTTACGGCAAGTCTCTTTACTCGTTCCATAACACATCATCCCGTGATCAACTCCTTGATCACATTGTGCACATTATGATGATGTCCTACCGAGTGGGCCCAGAGATACCTCTCCGTCAACCGGAGTGACAAATCCGATCTCGATTCGTGCCAACCCAATGACACTTCCGGAGATACCGTAATGCACCTTTATAGACACCCGATTCGTTGTGACGTTTAGTACACCCAAAGCATTCCTACGGTATCCGGAGTTGCACAATCTCATGGTCTAAGGAAAAGATACTTGACATTAGAAAAGCTTTAGCATACTGAACTACGATCTTTGTGCTAGGCTTAGTATTGGGTCTTGTCCATCACATCATTCTACTAATGATGTGATCCCGTTATCAATGACATCCAATGTCCATGGTTAGGAAACCGTAACCATCTATTGATCAACGAGCTAGCCAATAGAGGCTTGCTAGGGACATGGTGTTGTCTATGTATCCACACATGTATTTGAGTTTCCTATCAATACAATTATAGCATGGATAATAAACGATTATCATGAACAAGGAAATATAATAATAATAACTAATTTATTATTGCCTCTAGGGCATATTTCCAACACTACGTTCCCCAACAGTGGTATCAGAGCCTAGTTTTATGCGTAGATGTCATATGCATGAGTAGAACACAAGTGAGTTGTGGGCGATATAAGTCATACTGTTTACCAGCATGTCATACTTTGGTTCGGCGGTATTGTTGGATGAAGCGGCCCGGACCGACATTACGTGTACGCTTACGCGAGACTGGTTTTACCGCCGTGCTATGCACATAGGTGACTAGCGGGTGTCAGTTTCTCCAACTTTAGTTGAACCGAGTGTGGCTATGCCCGGTCCTTGCGAAGGTTAAAACAGCATCAACTTGACAAACTATTGTTGTGGTTTTGATGCATAGGTAAGAACGGTTCTTGCTAAACCCGTAGCAGCCACGTAAAACTTGCAAAAACAAAGTAGAGGACGTCTAACTTGTTTTTGCAGGGCATGTTGTGATGTGATATGGTCAAGACGTGATGAGATATAAGTTGTTGTATGAAATGATCATGTTTTGTTGAAGTTATCGGCAACTGGCAAAATCCTTATGGTTGTCTCTCTATTGCATAAGATGAAAGCGCCAAATAATTGATTTACTTTATCGCTATGCGATAGCAATAGTTGCAAGAGCAATTGTTGGCGAGACGACCATGTGACGACACATTGATATAGATCAAGATGATGGAGATCATGATGTCATGCCGGTGACGATGGAGATCATGACGATGCTTTGGAGATGGAGATCAAAGGCACAAGATGATGATGGCCATATCATGTCACATATTTTGATTGCATGTGATGTTTATCTTTTATACATCTTATTTTGCTTAGTTCGGCGGTAGCTTTATAAGATGATCTTTCACTAAATTATCAAGGTATAAGTGTTCTCCCTGAGTATGCACCGTTGCGAAAGTTCTTCGTGCTGAGACACCACGTGATGATCGGGTGTGATAGGCTCTACGTTCAAATACAACGGGTGCAAAACAGTTGCACACGCGGAATACTCAGGTTAAACTTGACAAGCCTAGCATATAACAGATATGGCCTCGGAACGCGGAGACCGAAAGGTCAAGCGTGAATCATATAGTAGATATGATCAACATAGTGATGTTCACCATTGAAACTACTCCATCTCACGTGATGATCAGACATGGTTTAGTTGATATGGATCAAGTGATCACTTAGAGGATTAGAGGGATGTCTATCTAAGTGTGAATTCTTAAGTAATATGATTAATTGAACTTTAATTTATCATGAACTTAGTCCTGGTAGTATTAGCATATCTACGTTGTAGATCAATAGCTCGCGTTGTTGCTCCCCGTTTATATTTTGATATGTTCCTAGAGAAAAATAAGTTGAAAAATGTTAGTAGCAATGATGCGGACTTGGTCCGTGATCTGAGATAAACCTCATTGCTGCACAGAAGAATTATGTCCTTGATGCACCGCTAGGTGACAGGCCTATTGCAGGAGCAGATGCAGACGTTATGAACATTTGGCTAACTCAATATGATGACTACTTGATAGTTTAGTGCGCCATGCTTAACGGCTTAGAATCGGGACTTCAAAGACGTTTTGAATGTCATGGACCATATGAGATGTTCCAGGAGTTGAAGTTAATATTTCAAGCAAATACCCGAGTTGAGAGATATGAAGTCTCCAACAAGTTCTATAGCTAAAAGATGGAGGAGAATAGCTCAAGCAAAGTGAGCATGTGCTCAGATTGTCAGGTACTACAATCACTTGAATCAAGTGGGAGTTAATCTTCCAGATAAGATAGTGATTGACAGAGTTCTCTAGTCACTATCACCAAGTTACTAGAACTTCGTGATGAACTATAATATGCAAGGGATAACTGAAACGATTCCCAAGCTCTTCGTGATGCTGAAATCGACGAAGGTAGAAATCAAGAAAAACATCAAGTGTTGATGGTTGACAAGAACACTACTTTCAAGAAAAGGTCAAAAGGAAGAAGGGGAACTTCAAGAAGAACGGCAAGCGAGTTGCTGCTCAAGTGGAGAAGCCCAAGTCTGGACCTAAGCCTGAGACTGAGTGCTTCTACTGCAAAGGAACTGGTCACTGGAAGCGGAACTGCCCCAAGTATTTGGCGGATAAGAAGGATGGCAAAGTGAACAAAGTATATTTGATATACATGTTATTGATGTGTACTTTACTAGTGTTTATAGCAACCCCTCAGTATTTGATACTAGTTCAGTTGCTAAGATTAGTAACTCGAAATGGGAGTTGCAAAATAAACAGAGACTAGTTAAGGGTGAAGTGACGATGTGTGTTGGAAGTGGTTCCAAGATTGATATGATCATCAACACACACTCCCTATACTTTCGGGATTAGTGTTGAAACTAAATAAGTGTTATTTAGTGTTTGTGTTGAGCATGAATATGATTTGATCATGTTTATTGCAATACGGTTATTCATGTAAGTTAGAGAATAATTGTTGTTCTGTTTACATGAATGAAAACCTTCTATGGTCATACACCAAATGAAAATGGTTTGTTGGATCTCGATCGTAGTGATACACATATTCATAATATTGAAGCCAAAAGATGGAAAGTTAATAATGATAGTGCAACTTATTTGTGGCACTGCCGTTTAGGTCATATTAGTGTAAAGAGCATGAAGAAACTCCATGTTGATGGGATTTTGGAATCACTTGATTATGAATCACTTGATGCTTGCGAACCATGCCTTATGGGCAAGATGACTAAAACTCCGTTCTCCGGAACAATGGATCAAGCAACTGGCTTATTGGAAATAATACATACTGATGTATGCGATCTGATGAGTGTTGAGGATTGAGGCGGGTATCGTTATTTTCTGACCTTCACAGATGATTTGAGCAGATATGCGTATATCTACTTGATGAAACATAAGTCTGAAACATTTGAAAAGTTCAAAGAATTTCAGAGTGAAGTGGAAAATCATCGTGACAAGAAAATAAAGTTTCTACGATCTGATCACGGAGAAAAATATTTGAGTTACGAGTTTGGTCTTCAATTAAAAAAATATGGAATAGTTTCACAAATTTGTGCCACCTGGAACACCACAACTAATGGTGTGTCCGAACATCATAACCGTACTTTATTGGATATAGTGCAATCTGTGATGTCTCTTACCGATTTACCACTGTCGTTTTGGGGTTATGCATTAGATACAGCTACATTCACGTTAAATAAGGCACCATCTAAATCCGTTGAGACGACACCGTATGAACTATGGTTTAGCAATAAACCTAAGCTGTCGTTTCTTAAAGTTTGGAGTTGCGATGCTTATGTGAAAAAGTTTCATCCTGGATAAACTCGAACCCAAATCGAGAAATGCGTCTTCATAGGATACCCAAAGGAGACTGTTGGGTACACCTTCTATCACAGATCCGAAGGCAAATTCGTTGCTAAGAATGGATCCTTTCTAGAGAAGGAGTTTCTCTCGAAAGAAGTGAGTGCGAGGAAAGTGGAACTTGACAAGGTAATTGTTCCTTCTCCCGAATTGGTAAATAGTTCGTCACAGAAATCAGTTCCAGTGATGTCTACACCAACAAGAGAGGAAGTTAATAATGATGATCATGAAACTTCGGATCAAGTTACTACAGAACTTCGTAGATCAACCAGAGCACGATCCGCACCAGAGTAGTACGGTAATCCTATTCTGGGGGTCATGTTACTTAACCATGATGAACCTACGAACTATGAAGAAGCGATGGTGAGCCCAGATTCCGCGGAATGGCTTGAGGCCATGAAATCTGAGATGAGATCCATGTATGAGAACAAAGTATGGACTTTGATTGACTTGCGCAATGATCAGCGAGCCATTGAGATTAAATGGATCTTCAAGAGGAAGACGGACGCTGATAGTAGTGTTACTATCTATAAAGCTAGAATTGTCGCAAAAGGTTTTCGACAACTTCAAGATGTTGACTACGATGAGAGTTTCTCACTCGTATCTATGCTTAAGTCTGTCAGAATCATGCTAGAAATTGTCACATTTTATGAAATCTGGCAAATGGATAAACAAAACTGCATTCCTTAATGGATTTATTAAAGAAGAGTTGTATATGATGCAACCAGAAGGTTTTGTCAATCCTAAAGGTGCTAACAAAATATGCAAGCTCCAACGATCCATCTATGGAATGGTGCAAGCATCTCGGAGTTGGAATATACGTTTTGATAAGTTGATCAAAGCATATAGTTTTATACAGACTTGCGGTGAAGCCTGTATTTACAAGAAAGTGAGCGGGAGCACTACAACATTTCTGATAAGTATATGTGAATGACATATTGTTGATCGGAAATAATGTAGAATTATTCTGCAAATCATAAAGGAGTGTCTAAAAGGAGTTTTTTTCAAAGAAAAACCTCGGTGAAGCTGCTTACATTGAGCATCAAGATCTATAGAGATAGATCAAGACGCTTGATAAGTTTTTTCAATGAGTACATACCTTGACAAGATTTTGAAGTAGTTCAAAATGGAACAGTCAAAGAAAGAGTTTCTTGCATGTGTTACAAGGTGTGAAATTGAGTAAGACTCAAAGCCCGACCACGGCAGAAGATAGAAAGAGAATGAAAGTCATTCCCTATGCCTCAGCCATAGGTTCTATAAAGTATGCCATGCTGTGTACCAGATCTATTGCATACCCTACCACTAAATTTGGCAAGGGAGTGCAATAGTGATCTAGGAGTAGATAATTGGACAGCGGTCAAAATTATCCTTAGTGGAATAAGGATATGTTTCTCGATTATGGAAGTGACAAAAGGTTCGTCGTAAAGGGTTACGTCGATGCAAGTTTTGACACTAATCTAGATGACTCTAAGTCTCGGTTTAGATACATATTGAAAGTGGGAGCAATTAGCTAGAGTAGCTCCGTGCAGAGCATTGTAGACATAGAAATTTGCAAAATACTTACGGATCTGAATGTGACACACCCGTTGACTAAAATTATCTCACAAGCAAAACATGATCACACCTTAGTACTCTTTGGGTGTTAATCACATAGCGATGTGAACTAGATTACTGACAAACCCTTTGGGTGTTGGTCACATGTCGATGTGAACTATGGGTGTTAACTACATAAAGATGTGAACTATTGATGTTAAATCACATGGCGATGTGAACTAGATTATTGACTCTAGTGCAAGTGGGAGACTGAAGGAAATATGCCCTAGAGGCAATAATAAAGTTATTATTTATTTCCTTATATCATGATAAATGTTTATTATTCATGCTAGAATTGTATTAACCGGAAATATAATACATGTGTGAATACATAGACAAACATAATGTCACTAGTATGCCTCTACTTGATTAGCTCATTAACCGAAGATGGTTATGTTTCCTAACCATAGACATGAGTTGTCATTTGATTAACGGGATCAGATTATTAGGATAATGATGTGATTGACTTGACCCATTCCGTTAGCTTAGCACTTGATCGTTTAGTATGTTGATATTGCTTTCTTCATGACTTATACATGTTCCTATGACTATGAGATTATGCAACTCCCGTTTACCGGAGGAACACTTTGTGTGCTACCAAACGTCACAACGTAACTGGGTGATTATAAAGGTGCTCTACAGGTGTCTCCGAAGGTACTTGTTGGGTTGGCGTATTTCGAGACTAGGATTTGTCACTCCGATTGTCGGAGAGGTATCTCTGGACCCACTCGGTAATGCACATCACTATAAGCCTTGCAAACATTGCAATTAATGAGTTAGTTGCGTGATGATGTATTACGGAACGAGTAAAGAGACTTGCCGGTAACGAGATTGAACTAGGTATTGAGATACCGACGATCGAATCTCGGGCAAGTAACATACCGATGACAAAGGGAACAACGTGTGTTGTTATGCGGTTTGACCGATAAAGATCTTCGTACAATATGTGGGAGCCAATATGAGCATCCAGGTTCCGCTATTGCTTATTGACCGGAGACGTGTCTCGGTCATGTCTACATTGTTCTTGAACCCATAGGGTCCGCACGCTTAAAGTTTCGATGACGGTTATATTATGAGTTTGTGAGTTTTGATGTACCGAAGGAGTTCGGAGTCCCAGATGAGATCGGGGACATGAAGAGGAGTCTCGAAATGGTCGAGACGTAAAGATCGATATATTGAACGACTATATTCAGACTTCAGAAAGGTTCCGAGTGATTCGGGTATTTTTCGGAGTACCGGAGAGTTACGGGAATTCGCCGGGGAGTATATGAGCCTTATTGGGCCATACGGGAATAGAAGAGAGAGGCCAAAAGGAAGGAGGCCTGCGCCCCCCCCCCTTTGGTCCGAATTGGACAAGGGGTGCAGCCCCCTTTTCCTTCTCCCTCTCCTCCTCTTTTCTTCTCTCCTACTCCAACAAGGAAAGGAGGAGTCCTACTCCCGGTGGGAGTAGGACTCCCCCCTTGGCGCGCCCTCCTCCTAGGCCGGCCGCCTCCCCCCTTGCTCCTTTATATTCGGGGGCAGGGGGGCACCCAATAGACACAATAATTGATCATTCGATCTTTTAACCGTGTGCGGTGCCCCCCTCCACCATAGTCCACCTCGATAATACTGTAGCGGTGCTTAGGCGAAGCCCTGCGTTGGTAGAACATCAACATCGTCACCATGCCGTCGTGCTGACTAAACTCTCCCTCAACACTCGGCTGGATCGGAGTTCGAGGGACGTCATCAGGCTGAACGTGTGCTGAACTCGGAGGTACCGTACGTTCGGTTTCTTGATCGGTCGGATCGTGAAGACGTACGACTACATCAATCGCGTTGTGCTAACGCTTCCGCTTTCGGTCTACGAAGGTACGTGGACAACACTCTCCCCTCTCGTTGCTTTGCATCACCATGATCTTGCGTGTGCGTAGGAAATTTTTTGAAATTGCTACGTTCCCCAACAGTTTGCTAGTCCGGATTTGTCAAGTGTTTTGCCACTATTAACTATGTACACAATATCAATGCGATGATCTAAGCTTGCTGACCCTCTTACGGCAAATAAAAAACAGCTGGGTTTAAGCACAAAGGTCACAAAGTATCATCTAGTCATATTCAGTTAGAAAACATTCATGAGCGTAAAGATAGTTATATTACACAATCTCCAATTGATAAACTGTTCTTTCCAATGTGGCGCTTCACAGTAGATCAAATTCAGTTAAGAAACAATGATGGTCAAAATATTAGTCAGTTTCATTGGATCAAATTCAGCTAGAAAACACATGCTCACAAATACCAATATGTAATTAAACAGCGGAGCTCTGAATATTAATTCAGGACTATAATCATAAATGGGCAAATTAAAATGTAGACATACACCAGAACAGACAATCTCTTGCAAACATTTCTTTCTCTGAACATTAAATCGGCTCTCCGTGAAACAAGTCCCAAAAATCACATTCCATGGACTACAAATCATAGAACTCATACGCTTAATCTAGTGGATCATACTGTCTTGTTCCTTATTAACAAAACAAAGCACATGTAGATAACTACCGGATAATCAGAACCGAAGAAAACCTTCAGCTCATTACAAGCAAATCACATTGATAATATAACTCCTTAGATAAAACATAATTTAAATAAGGTTTTGGTCCAGGCCACACCGTTTTAGGACTGATAATCAAAGGAACCAAAAAGAAATAGCTTGTACCCTGCCATAATGCATGTGAATTGGTGTCATGATCATTAACAACTAGAGTGAAAAGTGGGAAAACACATTATTGCTCACCACGAAGACATAACGAGAAGACGAGTCAAAATGAGGCGGCTAAAAAAAGCTTGGAGCTCAAATAGACACAATCTGCATACAGTTTAGTATTAAGGCTGCATGATTTCTAGTCTCTTAACCAACAAAATAAAGAGAAACATCCTGAACCCTAAACCTTAATGTTCACTCGTGTTACATTTATTAGCAGCTACTGAGGAAGTTGGAAAAAAATATGGCTCATCATAAATCCATAATGATAACAAGAGATCTAATCAAATTGAATAGACGAGCAATCACGCATCATTATTCAGTTAATGAGACGATGGACAAAACAATGAACAAAAACTCTATGTAGACTTAACTAATCAAATTGATAAACTGCAAAACAGATTTCAATCCATGGGGTTGATGATAAACAAGCTTAGATTTAATTATTTGATAACTACCATACCAATTGCTTACAAGTTCACAAATAATCATGCTGCTAAGTGGTGAAAATCCCACAAAAATACCGCCAAACAAAATAAACAACCCAGACTCGTCCCTAGTATTCACCTACTAGATTCGGCATATGCACATTGACAAATCCACAGCACTAAAATAGCCCGGGAGCAACTAACCCGAAAACTAAATCCAGTCACAGGTAACAAAACTATGCATGCTTTGTGCACTAGCTCTCTATTTAACTAAAACTCTGTTCAGACTGCAATGAATCCAATCGAAAATATCATCTCGTTGGGGGGTGACAAAGCCAACATTTAGTACTACAACACCTCAGACCAGGGAATCCCTACTGAATTTAATATAATCCACAACACACTAATTTATCCATGGGCGTGCATTATACCAACAACTAAATCCAAGCAAAAATCCAGCGACGATTACTATAATCCAAATGACACATCCAACAATTATACTTGAACACCCTCGTAAAATGTTCCCTACTGAAATCAACATATTCACACCAAAATTATACCGTGTATTTTAGCTACCATGCGCCAAATCTGAAAATCATTGCCAGCAACTACATAGAGCAGGTCAAAGAGAGGATTTCCCGTCCCTGCAAAATCAGATGCACATGGTTTGGAAACAAATTGACACAAGAATGGAACAAACAAAGTTCTCCTGAACAAATGATATAAATCTCGATCGAACCATACATCCAAATCAGTCAGTACCAAAGGAATAGAAGGAACACAATTAAAATCATAAAAAAACGTGCAAATCTAGAACAGATGAACACTAGCTAGGAGAAAAGCATAAGCACATAACATGTGATCAGCCTCACCGACAGAAACAATGGAGAAAATGATTTTTCCTGGCCAGATACATGGACAAGGACCTCGAGCTCGACAGATCCGGTGTTCCACAAACCCACGTTGATCCCGCCGCCGGAGTAGAACTTCACACGAGATCCCGGTGGCTTGGCCGTCGGAGTAGAAGGGGACGAGCGCTCTGGCCGTCCCTTCGGTCGCAGGAGCCGTGAGAGGGTGGGGATGCAACTGATCTCCTGACCACGGCTCAAGAGGAGCGCGTTCGCCGACGACAACCACCGTGAGGACCACGCACCGATGAGAGAGAGAGAGAAAGAGAGAGGGACCGGGGGTGGGGGTCTGGGCGACGCGACAAGGAGGATAATGGACCAGGAATCTCTACTCCTAATGTCCTAATGGAGCAATTGGTGAACAGTCTTCCGGTTTATTTTAGCTGGGTTTTTTCGTCTCTCCTCCCACCTTTGTCTAGTTTTTTTTCGTCCGGTTTTTTCGTCTCTCCTCACCCCCACGCACGCTCCTCCAGAAAAAACTCGAGTGACCCCGTATGCCCTATCCCTAACCCGCTCTCGTCTCCCTCGGACGCAACCAGCCGCAGAATCGATCTCATCTCCGATTTCCCTGCCGCCGACTCTTCATAGCCACCACCCACGTACGAGTTCGTACATTACCGCCGCCGCCGTCCTAAGGGAGACGCCGCAGCCGCGTCTCCAGGGCAGGGCGGCTTGAATCCCTGTCGCCAGGATCGCCCCCGCCGACGTCTGAGGGGGAGACGACACCGCCGCGGTGATGGTACATTCCGTACGTAGCTCGTTTCGTTCGTCTCCACTACCGTAATTCATTCCGAGGAACCCATCTCGCCACCGTCGCCTAGACCCGCCCAGCTGGCGCATCGCCGTTGTCCGTCGTCCTGCACTAAGCTTGACGTCGCCCGCCTCCGTCCTCCCCGTTCCCAAATACTCCTTTCTCAGCTCTCAAATCTCTCTCTCTCTCTCTCTCTCTCTCTCTCTCTCTCTCTCTTCCTCTCCCATTTATTTTCAGGATTTTTTTATCAACCGCGTATTTTGGTGCAGTAATCAGCAATGTGATATGTTGTTTGTCCGTTCTTTGTGCAGCTGCTACCGGGGCAGCGAGATTCCTTTGGTTTTGTTGTTCGAGACTGCAAAATTTGGGGAGAATGAGTTTGTGTGTTCCATAAGCATCAAGGTTCTTCATTACAATGCTCAAGGTTCGGTGTGTATTTGTAAAATTGAGGGTCCTTGCATTCAGTTTATGCTACCTCATATGTATGGTCCTTTCACTATTGATTCTTGCTTGCATATTATGTGTATATTAGAAATTAAGTTCCCTGGTTAGAAGTAACCATAGATTCATGTTTTCCAAAACTATTCGGGAAGTTATTTTGTCTGTCTGTCAAGTGTTGGGATTTGTAATTCGTGGAAGAGGCAGAGGCGATGGGGTCTGGTTGGGTTGGAAGAAATGGCAGCGATTTATGATGGCCCGGTGATGATTGAGACCTACTTCGCTGCTCTGGTAAAAAAACTTCTGCTTGAGCTCCAATCCCGGTCGGCTGGATACCCTTTAAGGACAAGCTGAAAAGTTTTTTTTCTCGAATACGCACGAGTGTGCGTATCATATATTATAGAAGGAAAGGGTAGAAACCCTCCACGCATGAAGATACAAAGTTATTTACAGGTAGCCTTCGGCCACCCCACCCGACTAACTAATCAGCGGATTACTCGCTGCTCGCCCATAGTGCAAGGCCCAACATGAACCCCTCAACTTCCCCTCGTAGTAGTCCTGCCTGCTTCCATGCCCTTGCTTCGCTATCAATGCACTTGAGCACCTTTTGCGTGGATGGCGCCTCCCCGTCGAAGATCACGGCATTCCGATGGATCCACAGCTCCCATAGGACCAAGATTGATATAGCTCTAGCCAATTTCCAGTGATGCCCGATTTCGTCCTGCCTGATGCACCACTCCGGGAGTGACTCCGTCGCCGTTGGAGCACTTTCTGGTCGTCCCAAGGCCAGGCACACCTTGCTCCAAACCTCTCGAGCGAAAGCACATCCGATCATGAAGCTGAAAAGTTTTTGCAAAACTCAAGTAAGAGCAATCAGCGGGGACTGCAACAAGCTGGCTCGCAGCCTGATCTCACATGCAAGAGTATTTTCTCTACTCCTAATGGAGCAGTTGGTGAATAGTCTTTCGGTTTATTTTTGCTGTTTTTTTCGTCTCTCCTCCCACCTTCGTCTGGTTTTTTTTCGTCCCTCCTCACCCCCACGCACGCTCCTCCAGAAAAAACTCGAGTGACCCCGTATGCCCTATCCCTAACCCGCTCTCGTCTCCCTTGGACGCAGCCGGCCGCGGAATCGATCTCATCTCCGATCTCCCTGCCGCCAACTCTAAGTAGCCACCACCCACGTACGAGTTCGTACGTTACCGCCGCCGCCGTCCTAAGGGAGACGTCGCGGCCGCGTCTCCAGGGCAGGGCGGCTTGAATCCCTGTCGTCGGGATCTCCCCCGCCGACGTCCGAGGGGGAGACGACACCGCCACGGTGATGGTACGTTTCGTACGTAGTTCGTTTCATTCGTCTCCACTATCGTAATTCATCCCGAGGAACCCATCTCGCCACCGTCGCCTAGACCCGCCCAGCTGGCGCATCGCCGTTGTCCGTCGTCCTGCACTAAGCTTGACGTCGCCCGCCTCCGTCCTCCCCGTTCCCAAATACTCCTTTCTCATGCGACGGTCTCTCTCTCTCTCTCTGTAAGTGCATCTAGTGCCCCTTAGTGATTTTGGTGTATTGAAGACTTATAGGTTAAGGGACTAATGTGTTTATGAGTGTACACAGGTCTATAAGTCTATGAGGAGTTTGATATTTACAGTGAAAGTCGACCCCTAAAAATGAAGTTCTTCGACTGAAGACTTTGATATTTTGAAGACTTTCTGAAGACTTTGAAAGTGAAGAAATTGGTGTGACCTTGAAGACTTGGTATTCATTTGAGGAACATGAAGTGTGAAGACTTTTTGTTTTCGTAGTTTCGTTTTTCTCTTTCTTGAGTCATAGGAAACACCGCATCGTTAAAGGGGTCGAGGAAATACTAAGGAAAAATTTCCATGTGATGCTCAACTCAAAATCCTACACCTACCAATCCTTCGAGTGAAGCCTTTGAAATCTCATACAGATTCAGTCAATTTCTTGAAAGGATGTAGACGAAGTTCTTACGTATTTGAGGAATTTGTTCTGACTGAGGAGTTAGGAATTCGCCAGTGCGGATTGCCTACACAGTGAGGAACATGATAGCCCTGAGGAATTTGAGAATCAAATTTCCGACCGTTGCTGTGTTGCACGCGAGCTGTCCCAAAATATCTTATCCACCTAACGGTCATATCATTGAAGGGCATTTATGTCTCTTATCATGTCGGGCTGCTCCCTAGGCTATAAATAGCCGCCCCCTACAACCACTAGCTGGTTGGCTGCTCCGAGAGAAACTTGACACTTGTCATTTGAGAGCAACCCATCCTCTGAGGACTTTGAGCGAAAATCATCGAGTGAGGAAAACCCAAAACCAAACCCTACAAACCCAAAGTGATTGAGCATCATCAAGAGATTGATCCTGCGTGGATCCGACGCTTGTTACCTTTGAAGACTGTGCTTCTTCCAGACGGTTAGGCGTCATGGTCTAGAGCATCCAAGAGGAATTGTGGATCGCCGAGTGACCAAGTCTCGTGAAGGTTTGGAAGTCGCTCAAGACTTACCACAGTGATTGGACGAGGTCTGTGTGACCTAGTTCAAGAAGAATACGGTGAGGACTTGGTGTCCGAGCTGCGTGCTCGATGATCGGGTGTCCGGACTGTGTGTCCTCGAGTTTAAATACTCGGCCGCCCAACCGGATGTACAATCGAGACAGCAGTTGGAACTGGTCTACCAAATCATTGTCTTCACCAACCTAACTGGTTCTATTTCCTCAACTCTTTCATTTCCTCATTACTGTGTTGAGTGTTCATTCATATCTGTGTTTGAAGACTTTGACTGAAGACTTTCTCAATTTTCTCAGTTCAATTTCTTCAGTCTGTTTGTCTTCATCTTGTGCTATCCTGTGTTTACGCTTTCTGTACTCTTTGTTTGTCTTCATTTCATCATGATGAACATGCCCGCATTCTCTTATGCTTACTTCTGAGTACTTATTCCGCTGCAAATAGTTCTTCGCTAAGGAATTTCCTCATCGGCAAATTCCTCAGTGAAGAATTCATAAAAATCGCCTATTCACCCCCCCTCTAGTCGATATAACGCACTTTCACACACACACTCTCTCTCTCTCTCTCTCTCTCTCTCTCTCTCTCTCTCTCTCTCCCGTTTATTTTCAGGATTTTTTTATCAACCGCGTATTTTGGTGCAGTAATCAGCAATGTGATATGTTGTTTGTCCGTTCTTTGTGCAGCTCTTTCTTTGGGCAGCGAGATTCCTTTGGTTTTGTTGTTCGAGACTGCAAAATTTGGGGAGAATGAGTTTGTGTGTTCCATAAGCATCAAGGTTCTTCAAGACAATGCTCAAGGTTCGGTGTGTATTTGTAAAATTGAGGGTCCTTGCATTCAGTTTATGCTACCTCATATGTATGGTCCTTTCACTATTGATTCTTGCTTGCATATTATGTGTATATTAGAAATTAAGTTCCCTGGTTAGAAGTAACCATAGATTCATGTTTTCCAAAACTATTCGAGGAAGTTATTTTGTGCATCTGTCAAGTGTTGGGATTTGTAATTCGTGGAAGAGGCAGAGGCGCATGGGGTCTGGTTGGGTTGGAAGAAATGGCAGCGATTTACGATGGCCCGGTGATGATTGAGACCTACTTCGCTGCTCTGGTAAAAAAACTTCTGCTTGAGCTCCAATCCCGGTCGGCTGGATACCCTTTAAGGACAAGCTGAAAAGTTTTTGCAAAACTCAAGTAAGAGCAATCAGCGGGGACTGTAACAAGCTGGCTCACGGCCTGATCTCACATGCAAGAGTATTTGGGAATTAGATTAGCATGGGAGATGTGCCCACCCAATTGCACGATATCCTTTGTAGCGAACGTGTGGAGCTGGGCTTGTAATGGGTGTATTAGCATTAAAAAAATTGTACGTTAGAGACATAGCGCAAAATTTGAAATTCAGGACAGAGAAGACTAACCACGACTTGGATTCACATCTCCCCACATTCTTCAACTTTTTGTCTAATTTCTGCATCACCACTAGAGTTAACGAATCAAACCTACTGATGGAATTTGTCCTATGGGTGTGTAACATGAACATGTGTTACGAGAACAGCGATGTGATGCTCACGAAAGAGGAGGTCAAGGAGGTAGATGCGCTGATAATGCATTGATACATGTATGATATGTGCCCGCAAAAAGTTAGTGTAACAAAAATCTCACACCCAGTTTTAATTTTGGCAACTTATTTTATTGCACAGCAGCAGCACACGACATTTTGTTTCAGAAATCAGTAGTAGTAAATTACTGAAAACCTTGTGTTTGATTTGATTTAAGTTCTCAGCTCACGAGGTGCGCAACAAATCGTCTTTCACTTGCATCTCGTCGATCGGTAAATCTGCAGTTTTGAATGAGGTATATAGTTGAATTGTTTGGTACATTGTGCAATATGTTTGACATGCCTAAATATTAATCAATATGATGTATCTCAGAATACCCTAAATTTAGAGGACAACTTCGCAATGGCAATCCGTTGTGGGACCTTATTGAAGGACGGGAGGAAAATGAATTATTGCACTATACAACATTGTTAACCAGTATTTGACCATTACGACTTCTTCCCATCCTTCATATATCAAAAAAAAACATGTCAATTTGTCTTCACTCTTCACTGGTATTTCATTGTGATGGCAGGCCCTTAATCATCATCTCCTTTTAATTCAAACATAATGCTTATGTGCAAAGAAGCATGTTGTTTGCTTATTTTTCTCGCATGTTTTGTGAAGTGACATGCTATTTATTGTATTCAGGTTACATCGGCTATGGTTCCTTCCTTTTTAAAATAGAATTGTCGACAGATGATCACTCAATCATGTTCTTATATATGGTAACCTTTTCTCACCATCCATTATCCGTGCGGTTATTCCTTTTGTACAAAAATCTTACCATTAGGGAATACTGTTCACAACTTCTCTGCTATTTGTGACTCGGTTCTAGGCGATGAAGGCAAACTATCTGTTTATTAGGATTTAATATTTGTTTACCAAGAGAAAGTAATGAACCCATTTCAACTTACTAAGTGTATCTTTATGAGATCAAATGCTTGGAATTACGAGTATGGTTTTCAACATGTTTACAGAAAAATGCATTGTTTTACTCTACTCATCCACTATTGACGACTTCTATAAGGCCATGTATTTTGTTGATATTACTTCGAGGGGTACCCTATGGATGATGGTCGAGAATCAGTTCTAAATTCAAATCAAGTGCAACTTTTCTCTGTATTAGTACCGAAACCATGAAAATATTCTCAGTGTATGATCCTACAAATAAACCATTGCATTTCTCATTCTTAGCAACATTTGTAGATCCTTAGCAACTCTTGCTTTATTCTATTGCATCATCATGCAAGGTACTGTTTTGTATTGGATTTTGTTTCTCATGCTTGCTAAAAATTTCATTCATGTATTTGATTTCCTTTTCACTATTAGATGTTGAGAGCCTAAAGAATGCACTAGAATAGCGATGTGATGCTCACGGAAGAGGAGGTCAAGGAGGTAGATGCGCTGATAATGCATTGATACATGTATGATATGTTCTCGCAAAAAGTTAGTGTAACAAAAATCTCACACCAAGATTTAATTTTGGAAACTTATTTTATTGCCTGTAGCAGTGCACAGACTTTTTGTTTCAGAAATCAGTAGTAGTAAATTACTTAAAACCTTGTGTTTGATTTGATTTAAGTTCTCAGCTCACGCAGGGGTGTGCAACAAATCGTCTTTCACTTGCATCTCGTTAGTCGGTAAATCTGCAGTTTTTGAATGAGGTATATAGTCGAATTGTTTGGTACAGTGTGCGATATGTTTGACACGCCTAAATATTAATCAATATGATGTATCAGAATACCCTAAATTTAGAGGACAACTTCGCAATGGCAATCAGTTGTGGGACCTTATTGAAGGATGGGAGGAAAATGAATTATTGCACTATACAAAATTGTTAACCGGTATTTGACCATTACGACTTCTTCCCATCCTTCATATATCAAAGAAAAAACAAGTCAATTTGTCTTCACTCTTCACTGGTATTTCATTGTGATGGCAGGCCCTTAATCTGTTGGAAATATGCCCTAGAGGCAATAATAAAAGCATTATTATTATATTTCCTTGTTCATGATAATTGTCTTTTATTCATGCTATAACTGTATCATACGGAAATCGTGATACACGTGTGAATACATAGACCACAATACGTCCCTAGTAAGCCTCTAGTTGACTAGCTCGTTGGTCGACAGATAGTCATGGTTTCCTGACTATGGACATCAGATGTCATTGACAACGGGATCACGTCATTAGGAGAATGACGTGATGGACAAGACCCAATCCTAAGCATAGCACAAAGATCGTGTAGTTCGTTTTGCTAGAGCTTTTTCAATGTCAAGTATCTCTTCCTTAGACCGTGAGATCGTGTAACTCCCGGATACCGTAGGAGTGCTTTGGGTGTACCAAACGTCACAACGTAACTGGGTGACTATAAAGGTGCATTACAGGTATCTCCAAAAGTGTCTGTTGGGTTGACACGGATCGAGACAGGAATTTGTCACTCCGTATGACGGAGAGGTATCACTGGGCCCACTCGGTAGTGCATCATCATAATGAGCTCAAAGTGATCAAGTGTCTGGTCACGGGATCATGCATTACGGTACGAGTAAAGTGACTTGCCGGTAACGGGACTGAACGAGGTATTGGGATACCGACGATCGAGTCTCGGGCAAGTAACATACCGTCTGACAAAGGGAATAGTATACGGGGTTACTTGAATCCTCGACATCGTGGTTCATCCGATGACATCATCGAGGAGCATGTGGGAGCCAACATGGGTATCCAGATCCGCTGTTGGTTATTGACCGGAGAGCGTCTCGGTCATGTTCAGATGTCTCCGAACCCGTAGGGTCTACACACTTAAGGTTCGGTGACGCTAGGGTTACTAGGAAGACTTGTATGTGATTAACGAATGTTGTTTGAGTCCGGATGAGATCCCGGACGTCACGAGGAGTTCGGAAGGGTCCGGAGGTAAAGATTTATATATGGGAAGTTGTCAAGCGGACACGGAAAAGTTTTGGGTCATATCGAATTATGGAGGGCCACGGAAGGGTTCCGGAGGACTACGGGAGGGGCCACCCCTCCCGGGGGCCACTTTGGGCTGCGTGGGAGGCAACCAGCCCCTGGTGGGCTGGGCGCACCCCCTCCCCTTGGCCCATGCGCCTAGGGTTGAGGGGGGAACCCTAAGGGGGGCGCCCCCCTTGCTTGGGGGGCAAGCCCCCCTCCCCGTGGCCGCCCCCTCTAGATGCATCTAGAGGGGCCGCCCTCCTCCCTTCCCCTATAAATAGAGGGGTGAGGGGAGGGCTGCACACACAATTGAAGGCGCAGCCCCTCCCCTCCCCAACACCTCTCCTCCTCCGCGTGCGCTTGGCGAAGCCCTGCCGGAGAACTGTGACTCCACCATCATCACGCCGTCGTGCTGCTGTTGGAGCCATCTTCCTCAACCTCTCCTTCCTCCTTGCTGGATCAAGACGGAGGGGACGTTGCCCGTACCGTACGTGTGTTGAACGCGGAGGTGCTGTCCGTTCAGCACTTGGTCATCGGTGATCGGAATCACGTTGAGAACGACTCCATCATCACCACTCCTTCGAACGCTTCCGTACTCGATCTACAAGTGGTATGTAGATGCAAACTCACTCCCGTAACTCGTTGCTTAGATGAACTCATAGATGGATCTTGGTGAAACCGTAGGAAAAATTTTAATTTTCTGCAACGTTCCCCAACAGTGGCATCATGAGCTAGGTCTATGCGTAGTTCTCTATTGCACGAGTAGAACACAATTTAGTTGTGGCCGTGGATCTTGTCAACTTACTTGCCGCTACTAGTCTTATCTTGCTTCCGCGGTATTGTGGGATGAAGCGGCCCGGACCAACCTTACACGTACGCTTACGTGAGACCGGTTCCACCGACTAACATGCACTAGTTGCATAAGGTGGCTGGCGGGTGTCTGTCTCTCCTACTTTAGTTGGAGCGGATTCGATGAAAAGGGTCCTTATGAAGGGTAAATAGAAGTTGACAAGATCACGTTGTGGTTATTCATAGGTAAGAAAACGTTCTTGCTAGAACCCAATTGCAGCCACGTAAAAGATGCAACAACAATTAGAGGACGTCTAACTTGTTTTTGCAGCAATTGTGATGTGATGTGATATGGCCAAGTTGTGATGAATGATGAATGACATATTGTGATGTATGAGATCATGTTCTTGTAATAAGAATCACGACTTGCATGTCGATGAGTATGACAACCGGCAGGAGCCATAGGAGTTGTCTTTATTTTTTGTATGACCTGCGTGTCATTGAAGAACGCCATGTAAAATTACTTTACTTTATTGCTAAACGCGTTAGCCATAGAAGTAGAAGTAGTCGTTGGCGTGACAACTTCATGGAGGCACAATGATGGAGATCATGATGATGGAGATCATGGTGTCATGCGGTGACAAGATGATCATGGAGCCCCAAGATGGAGATCAATGGAGCTATATGATATTGGCCATATCATGTCACTACTATATAATTGCATGTGATGTTTATTATGTTTATACATCTTGTTTACTTAGAACGACGGTAGTAAATAAGATGATCCTTACAACAATTTCAAGAAGTGTTTCCCCTAAGCGTGCACCGTTGCTAAAGTTCGTCGCTTCTAAGCACCACGTGATGATCGGGTGTGATGGATTCTTACGTTCACATACAACGGGTGTAAGACAGATTTACACACGCAAAAACACTTAGGGTTAACTTGACGAGCCTAGCATGTACAGACATGGCCTCAGAACACGGAGACCGAAAGGTCGAACACGAGTCGTATAGAAGATACGATCAACATGAGAATGTTCACCGATGATGACTAGTCCGTCTCACGTGATGATCGGACACGGCCTAGTCGACTCGGATCGTGTGACACTTAGATGACTAGAGGGATGTCTAATCTGAGTGGGAGTTCATTTAAATAATTTGATTATGAACTTAATTATCATGAACTTAGTCTAAAACTTTTGAATGATATGTCTTGTAGATCAAATGGCCAACGCTCATGTCAACTTGAACTTCAACGCGTTCCTAGAGAAAACCAAGCTGAAAGATGACGGCAGCAACTATACGGACTGGGTCCGAACTTGAGGATCATCCTCATAGCTGCCTGGAAACAATATGTCCTAGAAGGACCGCTAGGTGACGCTCCGTCGAGAGAACCAAGACATTATGAATGCTTGGCAGTCTCGTCTTGATGATTACTCCCTCGTTCGGTCGTCATGCTTTACAGCTTAGAACCGGGCTCCAAAAGCGTTTTGAGCATCACGGAGCATATGAGATGTTCGAGGAGCTGAAACTTGTTTTCCAAGCTCACGCCCGGGTCGAGAGATATGACATCTCCGACAAGTTCTATAGTTGTAAGATGGAGGAAAATAGTTCTGTCGGTGAGCACATTCTCAAGATGTGCAGGTTGCACAACCGTATGACCCACTGAATATTAACCTCCCCGATGAGGCGGTCATTGACAGAATCCTCGATCGCTCCCACCAAGCTACAAGAGCTTTGTGATGAACTACAATATGCAGGGGATGGTAAAGACCATTCTGAAGTATTCTCTATCTGAAGTCAGCCGAGGTTGAAATCAAGAAAGAACATCAAGTGTTGATGGTCAATAAGACCACTAAGTTCAAGAAGGGCAAGGGCAAGAAGAACTTCAAGAAGGACGGCAAGGAGGTTGCGCGCCGATAAGCAAGTTGCCGGAAGAGTCAAAGAATGGTCCCAAACCCGAGACCTGAGTGCTTTTATTGCAAGGGAGGGGTCATCGAAGCGGAACTGCCCCAAATACTTAGCGGACAAGAAGGCCGCAACACCAAAGGTATATTTGATATACATGTAATCGATGTGTACTTTACCCGTACTCGTAGTAACTCCTGGGTATTTGATACCGGTGCCGTTGCTCATATTTGTAACTCACAGCAGGAGCTGCGGAATAAGCGGAGACTGGCAAAGGACGAGGTGACGATGCGCGCGTCGGGAATGGTTCCAGTCGATGTGATCGCCGTCGCACGCTACCTCTTCATTTACCTACGGGATTAGTTATGAACCTTAATAATTGTTATTTGGTGCCAAGTTTGAGCATGAATATTGTATCTGGATCTCGTTTAATGCGAGATGGCTACTCATTTAAATCCGAGAATAATGGTTGTTCTATTTATATGAGAGATATGTTTTATGGTCATGCTCCGATGGTCAATGGTTTATTCTTAATGAATCTCGAGCGTAGTATTACACATGTTTATAGCGTGAATACCAAAAGATGTAAAGTTGATAACGATAGTCCCACATACTTGTGGCACTGCCACCTTGGTCACATTGGTGTCAAGCGCATGAAGAAGCTCCATGCTGATGGACTTTTGGAGTCTCTAGATTATGAATAATTTGACACATGCGAACCATGCCTCATGGGCAAGATGACCAAGACTCCGTTTTCCGGAACAATGGAGCGAGCAACCAACTTGTTGGAAATCATACATACCGATGTGTGCGGTCCAATGAGCGTTGAGGCTCGCGGAGGATATCGTTATGTTCTCACTCTCACAGATGACTTGAGTAGATATGGGTATGTCTACTTGATGAAACACAAGTCTGAGACCTTTGAAAAGTTCAAGGAATTTCAGAATGAAGTAGAGAATCAACGTGACCGAAAGATAAAATTCTTACGATCAGATCGTGGAGGAGAATATTTAAGTCACGAATTTGGTACACACTTAAGAAAATGTGGAATCGTTTCACAACTAACGCCGCCTGGAACACCTCAGCATAACGGTGTGTCCGAACGTCGTAATCGCACTCTATTGGATATGGTGCGGTCTATGATGTCTCTTACTGATTTACCGCTATCATTTTGGGGATACGCTCTAGAGACAGCTACATTCACTTTAAATAGGGCACCGTCTAAGTCCGTTGAGACGACACCTTATGAATTATGGTTTGGGAAGAAACCTAAGCTGTGGTTTCTAAAAGTTTGGGGATGCGATGCTTATGTCAAGAAGCTTCAACCTGAAAAGCTCGAACCCAAATCGGAAAAATGCGTCTTCATAGGATACCCTAAAGAAACCATTGGGTATACCTTCTACTTAAGATCCGAGGGCAAGATCTTTGTTGCCAAGAACGGATCCTTTCTGGAAAAAGAGTTTCTCTCGAAAGAAGTAAGTGGGAGGAAAGTAGAACTCGATGAAGTACTACCTCTTGAACAGAATAGTAGTGCAGCTCAGGAAAATGTTCCTGTGATGCCTACACCAACTGAAGAGGAAATTCATGATGATGATCAAGGTACTTCGGATCAAGTTGCTGCTGAACTTCGTAGGTCCACTAGGACACGTTCCGCACCAGAGTGGTACGGCAACCCTGTCCTGGAATTCATGTTGTTAGACAATGGTGAACCTTCAAACTATGAAGAAGCGATGGCGGGCCCAGATTCCAACAAATGGCTAGAAGCCATGAAATCCGAGATAGAATCCATGTATGAAAACAAAGTATGGACTTTGACTGACGTGCCCGATGATCGGCGAGCAATAGAAAACAAATGGATCTTTAAGAAGAAGACGGACGCGGATGGTAATGTCACCATCTATAAAGCTCGACTTGTCGCTAAAGGTTATCGGCAAGTTCAAGGGATTGACTACGATGAGACCTTTTCTCCCGTAGCGAAGCTTAAGTCCGTCCGAATCATGTTAGCAATTGCCGCATACTATGATTATGAGATATGGCAGATAGACGTCAAAACAGCGTTCCTTAACGGTTATCTTAAGGAAGAGCTGTATATGATGCAGCCGGAAGGTTTTGTCGATCCTAAGAACGCTAACAAAGTATGCAAGCTCCAGCGATCCATTTATGGGCTGGTGCAAGCATCTCGGAGTTGGAACATTCGCTTTGATGAGATGATCAAAGTGTTTGGGTTTATGCAGACTTATGGAGAAGCCTGCGTTTACAAGAAAGTGAGTGGGAGCTCAGAGCATTTCTCATATTATATGTAGATGACATACTTTTGATGGGAAATGATATAGAATTCTTGGACAGCATTAAGGCCTACTTGAACAAGTGTTTTTCAATGAAGGACCTTGGAGAAGCTGCTTATATATTAGGCATCAAGATCTATAGAGATAGATCGAGGCGCCTCATAGGTCTTTCACAAAGCACATACCTTGATAAGATTTTGAAGAAGTTCAAAATGGATCAGTCCAAGAAGGGTTCTTGCTCTGATTGCAAGGTGTGAGATTGAGCTCAGCTCAATGCCCGACCACGGCAAAAGATAAAGAAGAGATGAGTGTCATCCCTATGCCTCAGCCATAGGATCTATTATGTATGCCATCTTGTGTACAGGACCTGATGTAAACCTTGCCGTAAGTTTGGTAGGAAGGTACCAAAATAATCCCGCAAGGAACACCGGACAGCGGTCAAGAATATCCTGAAGTACCGAAAAGGACAAAGGACATGTTTCTCGTTTATGGAGGTGACGAAGAGCTCGTCAGAAGGGTTACGTCGACGCTTAGCTTCGACACAGATCTGGATGACTCTAAGTCACAAACCGGATACGTGTATATGTTGAATGGTGGAGCGATGAAGCTGGTGCAGCTGCAAGCGAAGCGTCGTGGCGGGATCTACATGTGAAGCGGAGTACATGGCAGCCTCGGAGGCAGCGCATGAAGCAATTTGGGTGAAGGAGTTCATCACCGACCTAGGAGTCATACCCAATGCGTCGGGGCCGATCAAACTCTTCGTGACAACACTGGAGCTATTGCACTTGCCAAGGAGCCCAGGTTTCACAAGAAGACCGAGCACATCAAGCGTCGCTTCAACTCCATCCGTGAAAATGTTCAGGATGGAGACATAGAAATTTGTAAAGTGCATACGGATCTGAATGTCGCAGATCCGTTGACTAAACCTCTTCCATGGGCAAAACATGATCAACACCGAACTCTATGGGTGTTCGATTCATCGCAATGTAAACTAGATTATTGACTCTAGTGCAAGTGGGAGACTGTTGGAAATATGCCCTAGAGGCAATAATAAAAGCATTATTATTATATTTCCTTGTTCATGATAATTGTCTTTTATTCATGCTATAAGCAGTATCATACGGAAATCGTGATACGTGTGAATACATAGACCACAATACGCCCCTAGTAAGCCTCTAGTTGACTAGCTCGTTGGTCGACAGATAGTCATGGTTTCGACTATGGACATCGATGTCATTGACAACGGGATCACGTCATTAGGAGAATGACGTGATGGACAAGACAATCCTAAGCATAGCACAAAGATCGTGTAGTTCGTTTTGCTAGAGCTTTTCAATGTCAAGTATCTCTTCCTTAGACCGTGAGATCGTGTAACTCCCGGATACCGTAGGAGTGCTTTGGGTGTACCAAAGCGTCACTGGCGTAATCGGGTGACTATAAAGGTGCATTACGGTATCTCCAAAAGTGTCATTGGGTTGACACGGATCGAGACAGAATTTGTCACTCCGTATGACGGAGAGGTATCACTGGGCCCACTCGGTAGTGCATCATCATAATGAGCTCAAAGTGATCAAGTGTGCGGTCGGGATCATGCATTACTGATGCGAGTAAAGTGACTTGCCGGTAACGGGACTGAACGAGGTATTGGGATACCGACGATCGAGTCTCGGGCAAGTAACATACCGTCGACAAAGGGAATAGTATACGGGTTACTTGAATCCTCGACATCGTGGTTCATCCGATGACATCATCGAGGAGCATGTGGGAGCCAACATGGGTATCCAGATCCGCTGTTGGTTATTGACCGGAGAGCGTCTCGGTCATGTTCAGCATGTCTCCGAACCCGTAGGGTCTACACATAAGGTTCGGTGGCGCTAGGGTTACTAGGAAGACTTGTATGTGATTAACGAATGTTGTTGAGTCCGGATGAGATCCCGGACGTCACGAGGAGTTCGGAAGGGTCCGGAGGTAAAGATTTATATATGGGAAGTTGTCAAGCGGACACGGAAAAGTTTTGGGTCATATCGAATTATGGAGGGGCCACGGAAGGGTTCGGAGGACTACGGGAGGGCCACCCCTCCCGGGGCCACTTTGGGCTGCGTGGGAGGCAACCAGCCCCTGGTGGGCTGGGCGCACCTCCCTTGGCCCATGCGCCTAGGGTTGAGGGGGAACCCTAAGGGGCGCCCCTTGCTTGGGGGCAAGCCCCTCCCTTGGCCGCCCCCCTCTAGATGCATCTAGAGGGGCCGCCCTCCTCCCTTCCCTATAAATAGAGGGGTGAGGGAGGGGCACACACAATTGAAGGCGCAGCCCCTCCCTCCCAACACCTCTCCTCCTCCGCGTGCGCTTGGCGAAGCCTGCCGAGAATCTGACTCCACCATCATCACGCCGTCGTGCTGCTGTTGGAGCCATCTTCCTCAACCTCTCCTTCCTCCTTGCTGGATCAAGGCGGAGGGGCGTTGCCCGCACTGCACGTGTGTTGAACGCGGAGGTGCTGTCCGTTCAGCACTTGGTCATCGGTGATCGGAATCACGTTGAGAACGACTCCATCATCACCACTCCTTCGAACGCTTCCGTACTCGATCTACAAGTGGTATGTAGATGCAAACTCACTCCCGTAACTCGTTGCTTAGATGAACTCATAGATGGATCTTGGTGAAACCGTAGGAAAAATTTTAATTTTCTGCAACGTTCCCCAACATAATCATCATCTCCTTTTAATTCAAACATAATGCTTTATATGCAAAGAAGCATGCTATTTGCTTATTTTTCTCGAATGTTTTGTTAAGTGACATGCTATTTATTGTATTCAGGTTACATCGACTATGGTTCCTTCCTTTTTAAAATAGTTCTATAAATCGTCGACATATGATCAATCAATCATGTTCTTATATATGGTAACCTTTTCTCACCATGCATTATCTGTGCGGTTATTTCTTTTGTACAAAAATCTTACCATTAGAGAATACTATTCACAACTGCTCTGCTGTTTGTGACTCGGTTCTAGGGGATGAAAGCAAACTACCTGTTTATTAGGATTTAGTATTTGTTTACCAATAGAAAGTAATGAACCCATTTCATCTTACTAAGTGTATCTTTATGAGATCAAATGCTTGTAATTACGAGTATGGCTTTCTCAACATGTTTACAGAAAAATGCATTGTTTTACTCTACTCATCCATTATTGACGACTTCTATAAGGCCATCTATTTTGTTGATATTACTTTGAGGGAACAGGGTACCCTACGGATGATGATCGAGAATCAGTTCTAAATTCCAATCAAGTGTAACTTTTGCCTGTATTATTACTGAAACCATGATAATATTCTCAGTGTATGATCCTACAAATAAACCATTGCATTTCTCATTCCTAGCAACATTTTTAGATCCTTAGCAACCCTTGCACTGTTACTGCATCATCATGCAAGGTACTGTTTTGTATTGGATTTTGTTTCTCATGCTTGCTAAAAAATCCATTCATGTATTTGTTTTCCTTTTCACTATTTGATGTTGAGAGCCTAAAGAATGCACTAGAACTATTAGATGTTTTCCTTTTCACTATTAGATGTTGAGAGCCTAAAGTCATCCGATGGCTTTGGAGAGAGTGCATTCGGCGGAGCAGGTGGCATCTTATTCCTCTCCTTAGATGTCATTGTCTATTCTCGTGCGACCCTGACTACTCCGCGATCTCCCGCCTATGATCCACGTGTGCAAGCAAATTTTATGGTACACTACTATCTTGCTTCCCTCTCCTATTGATCCCATTTTCTTAGTTCATAGTTGTGTTTTTTTTAATTTGGTTCTTCAGCCAAGGATATCTCTTTATTCTTGCGGCCAAGGCGGAAGAAGCCCTGGATGCAAATGGAGAGCCTCCTCTGCCATCTCAGCATCAGCCGTAGGACGACGCTACACCTTAGCGCGGTGGACAGCTCAAAGGCCGCTTCTGATGAGATCATCAATCTCGAAGATATGGACCTCTCGAACGACAATGCCATTGTTGTTGTAAAACATGGTGATGGTGTTTCAGTTGAAATAGGAAAGGGCAGTCGACCCGAGGCTACCCTTATTCAGGTTTCAATACAGGGCAGTACCTTTATCGATGGAAGCCGTATCCTCTGACATAAGTAACTTATTCCTCCTTACTTATATCTTATATCTTCAACTGCAATGACATCAAAACAGTGTCATGATTACAGACATGTATCGTCATTCGAATATTGTCCGATGTGGATCTTGTGATGCCAGACATCGGTCTATATTGCTCTTGTGACATCAGACATCATGCTATGGCTCTGGTGACACTGGCAATGGAGCTGAGGCAATATTGTTAGGTTCTTATGCTCATAGTGATGTGGTATTGTCATGTTCTAAGGAGAGATTCAGAGAAAATTATAGAAGTTAGTATTAGATGATAATAATGTTATGTCAGAATACATGTTAGCTACACAGGTGTACCCTGCAAGAAATTACTTTACAATAGAAATGCAGGCACGTCCCTGAAAATAGACTACGACATTCCTGAAAATAGACTTCAGTCTGGGAGTTGAGAATTGTTCTGGTGTTTCTCTAAAGCGGTATGTCATGTCTGAATGTTTGCTTAATTTAGGTGTATACTCCCTCCGTCCCAAAATAGATGACTCAACTTTATACTAGCTTTAGTACAAAGTTAGTATAAAGTTAGGTCATCTATTTTGGAAAGGAGGGAGTATATAGATACAAGATAAAACAGAAACACACTAATTCTATGATCAGATTTGGGCATACAAATGGCTCTCAATTATATAGAAAAGTAGAAATGGATGTACTATAGTAGCATATGTTCACGTTGAGGGTGAAAATGTTATGTGTAGGAGGATCCATTGACAACAATAGAAAGGTTCTGATTTTGAATTTTGTCAAGTTCAGTTCAGACTTAATTATACTTCCTCTGCACTATTTTTGTTGTTGATTTTGAAAATTTTGTCATGAATTTTTGACAGCCATGAGTGTTTTGGAAAACAATGAAATCCTTGTTGAGAGCTTACAGTTCCTAAAATGGTGGCCTTCTGGTTACCATGGTTTATTTTATCTAAGCCATACAATGTGATTTTACGTACCATCACTCCTTATTACATAGATAGATACGTTATTTATGTGTTCTCCATACAATGTGCAGGGCACAGGGCGTAAAATTAATAAAGTATATGTACATCTGGTTTTGGTAGTTTCATAAGATCAATGAAATGTAGGATATTGAAATATGAAGGGGAAGGAGAAGGAGGAGGGAGGGGAAGGGGCGCAGGGCACAAAGTTAATAAAGTATACGAAAGATAAACATATGAATTTGATAACACAACTGAAAATGTAGGGTATTATAATGATGTACATCTGGTTTTGGTAATTAGGGTGTTCCCCCGGCCCTACCCAACTAGGCATCATGTCCCTCGTCATAGCCCGCGACAAGAAGAAAGAGAGGGTGGGATGGATGGGGATCGAAGGAAGGGAGAGACAGTGATATTTTTACTATTAAAGGGAGTCTGTGACAGTGATGGTACGTCGCCGTACACCCATCCATCCCCTTGACTTTTCCCATTCGTCCATCTGCCCTAACTCATGCAAGATCTTCTAAGGGAAAGAAAATTGTCATGCAATCCCTCATGTCAATTCCTATAAGGCAAGTTTCTCCTCCACGTGTTTTAGTTTGATTATTTTGGGTAAATCAAGCGTCGCCTCACCAGATTTCAATGTGCCTACTTGCATACTGTGCTATGCCTTCTCCTATTCTCCCATGGGTGCCGCATCCCCATGCCGACGACCTTCTCCTACATGTTGTGTCCCTATTGGCGGCACCCAGAGACATCACATACCCCCAGCAATTGGCCTCTATACTCGGAGAAGGTGCAATGGTCGGCTTCGCTGCGGCGGTCGAGGTTGCCCCCCCCCTCCCCGTCGAGTTGTGGTCGCTCTCGTGGCGGGTTCTCCTTGCCCGAGCTAGGCCTCGTGTTGGCAGCTCAATGAGGCGGCGGGTTTGTCCGTAACTGTGGTGGCACAGGCTGGTGGGCGGCTGTTGGGGTGGTGCATCTCAAGTTCGGGGTGATGGTGGTGGTTGTGGATCGGGAGAAATCCTTGTCGGCTTGTCTGGCACCGACGCGATGACGCTTGCGGGCGCCATCGGACCTTTCGATTGACAAAGTCACTGACGTAATATGATGGACCGGACTAAAAACTCATCAAGTTTTACAGAATTAGAACATGTGCGTACCAATAATTGTTCTTGTAGTCCAGATGTTGCACATGTAGTGTACAAAAGGTTTATTTTTGGATTTTTTTTACGGATTGTGAAAGAGATGGAGATGAATTATGTCGACATTCAAAAAGAATACATCGACAAGGGTGCCGAAGAGGCAAAAAATTCACCTTTGTAAGTATATATACAATCAGATTTTTATTAATAATGGCCCGTAGCAACGCATGGGCATTGTACTAGTAAGAATAGCTATCGCGTGGCTCTATTCTCCTCCAGAAGGTTTCGAACGTGGGGTGAAAGGAGTAGCACAGGATCACGGGATGGGCCAAACATAATAAGCCTATGTTGCAGGTAGGTGTATCCCGGACCGTATTTCAGCCACTAGGCCTGGCGCAGCCCTGACCAGCACTGACGGATTCCAGATCTATAGGCCCAAAAGGACGCACAGGATTATGGCCTGGCTGGTGCGTGGCCGCCATAAGCCCGTTGTCGGCCATAGCTTGCTATTTTGTAATTTTACCGGATAGTTGTATATGAAAACCATTTAGTGGCACCCTAATCAAACTGCTATAGCGTGGCTATGGCCGTCTATTTAAAACCTTGTTCATCGCCCTATTAAGCATGACCATTGCACATTTGCACTTGCACATCAAAAGCTGGGTCTCAGAATCGCAAGACGACCTCGAATATAAGTATATGTCGAATACAGAAAATTCCATGATACAAAAGATACAGGGCCTTGATACGATGCAATATATCTACGCATTGTAGACCACAAAGGACTAGGTCATGACGTAGAACATCTAACAGAGCAAGACTGAATTATTTATGTGAGAGCTCCGACGACGTAGAGCCGCACTGTAACCGTGGGCATGCATGCTGCATGGATCCCCTTCAGTCGCAGCACAGCTCGCAAAGCCAGCAGCAACAGAGGGCGGCAAGGCTGAAGAAAACGAAGGAGAAAACGCCAGGGTGAGTAAGCCGAAATGAGATTGAAATGAAGAAGAGAAATATGGTGGGCGTTTTTAGCCATGCCCATGCGCGCACCATCCCTCGATGAAACTGGTCTCCCCACGCCCACGACGCTGCTTGGTCCTGCGGCGCCACGGACCGCAGCAGCATTTCCTCCTGCCGCCTGCCTGCTGTTTCGGGTCCACCGTCGGGTAGCCTACGCAGCAATTGATCAAGTGAAAGAAAATTAGAGCTGAGATAGATAGATCGTTTGCAGCTCACTGAAGAATTAATCAGTGGCGCGTGTTCTTCGATCGATCATCACCTGGAGGAGGCTGCGGCTGTCCGTTCTCCATATCGACGGATCGATCGATCTCGGATTGATTCTTTGTTCGTTCAAGCTATGCATGGGACTACATATGCAGCTAGATGGATGGATGGTTATATATATGTGCGCGCATGGTGGCTGTGCCTAGCTCCCTCGATCGATCGATATACTTTCCCGCATGTGAATTACTTCCATTCGACTGGGCTTATTATTCCCCAGCTCCGAAAGCAGCTAGGCAGAAAGGAATGTGGACGTGCGTGCGCGCATGCGTGGGCTGACCTAGCGAATAACGAGGTTGACAAGTAAGAGATCTATCATGCTCGATCAGTCCTCTTTGTCGGTTCGTCGACGGAGATCGAGCTCGGCTACCTACTCCGGACGGGGGATCTCGGCGGCGTAGCGTCACCGACCATGCATGTGCAGAACTCAGAGGATGCGTGTGCATGCAGCCGCTGCATGGCCGGCCGAGGAGGGAATAGAATAGGTTCCCGACCGGCTCTGACGTTCCGATTTCTTCCGTCCACGTCGAATGTCTAGACTTTGCACCTTTGTCCTGCCACGTGAAAGGCTACAGCTATACCGTTTGAAACTTTTCGCGATTTGTTTGCCTTTTAATGTAAGCATGATCGTCTGTCAATGTCGACACATTCGTGTGGAGGGGGTATATGTACCCCTTTCTTTTTCTATAGGATATAAAGTTGCAATGTGTGCTTGATATATTCCACCGACCAAACACTCGCGTGCTATCGTGTTCCCAGAGGCTGCCCGACCACAGTCCCATGTTGTCTATCACCCAACCCATTTTGCTTCTTCTTTTCCCTTTTTTGTTGTTGCAAAAGTTTCACTCTATTCATCAACCATTACAACAGTAAAAAGAACACCAGAAGTAGTAGAAATTACATCTATATTCGTGGACCACCTATCGACGACTACAAGCACGGGAACGAGCAGAAAGCGTGCCGCCGTCATCGTCCCTCCCTCACCGAAGCCGGCAAACCTTGTTGTAATAGACAGTTGAGAACTCATCTTGCTAAGGCCCAAAGGACAGGCACACCAGGAACAACAATTGTCGCCGAAGAAAAGAAATATACATCGGAAGGATCCAACTTGTACACACATGAGCACAGACCGGATCCAAACAGATCCACCGAAGACAAATACCGAGCGAATCCCACGAGGTTCATCGGAGATAATCCTCCACATGCACGCTCTCCGACAATGCTAGATGCATTGTTCGGACGGGGCAAGGCGGGGAAAATCTTATTCTATTTTTAAGGAGCCGTCGCCACATCGCCTTCCTAAGAATAACCAATTTGAACTGAGTAATAACATCAACATGTGAACATGTGGTTTCAGCAAGGAAACACCAAAAGCGGGGTAAAAATCACGGGCCAAAGACACCCAAATATTTTGTTCTCCAATGAAGGTTAAACAATTTCATGGAAGATAATTAGTTTGAAAAGTTAACTAAAATTTTTGTAGATTCTATATAGGTGGAGCCTGAATTCAACTGGGGTGCCCTCTTCATCCCTTTGTTATCAATCATAATCCTTCACATCTGCATTTTTTGCAAAAAAAAACTTTTGATCTATTAATGAACTGTCAAGATAGTACAAAGAACACTAAAAGTAAAATTTACAACCAGGTCCATAGACCACCTAGCAACGACTACAAGCACTAGAGTGAGCCGAAGCCGCATTGCCGTCATCGCCCCTCCCTCGTTGGAGCCGGGCAAACATTATTGTTGTAGATGATACGTCTTCAACGTATCTATAATTTTTTATTGTTCCATGCTATTATATTATTTTTTGGATGTTTTATATGCATTAATATGTTATTTTATATTATTTTTGGTACTAACCTATTAACCTAGAGCCCAGTGACAGTTCCTGTTTTTTTTCTGTTTTTGAGTTTCGCAAAAAAGAAATACCAAACGGAGTCCAAACGGAATAAAGCCTTCGCGATGATATTTCTTGGACCAGAAGACAATCATGGACTTGGAGATGAAGTCAGAAGAGCCACGAGGTGACCATAAGGACGGAGGGCGCGCCCCCATCCTTGTGGGTCCCTAGTGCACTCCCTGACCTAATTCTTGCACCTATATATTCTCATATATTCCCAAACCAGCAGAGACATCCACGAAAATACTTTTTCACCGCCGCAACCTTCTGTACCCGTGATATCCCATCTAGGGACCTTTTCCGGCACCCTGCCGGAGGGGGATTCGATCACGGAGGGCTTCTACATCAACTCAATTGCTCTTCCGATGAAGCGTGAGTAGTTTATCACAGACCTAAGGGTTCATAGCTAGTAGCTAGATGACTTCTTCTCTCTCTTTGATTCTCAATACCATGTTCTCCTCGATGTTCTTGGAGATTTATTTGATGTAATACTTTTTTGCGGTGTGTTTGCCGAGATCTGATGAATTATGGATTTATGATCAGCTTATCTATGAATATTATTTGAATCTTCTCTGAATTCTTTTATGCATGATTTGATATCTTTATAATTCTCTTCGAACTATCGGTTTGGTTTGGCCAACTAGATTGATTTTTCTTGCAATTGGAGAAGTGCTTAGCTTTCGGTTCAACCTTGCGGTGTCCTTTCCCAGTGACAGTAGGGGCAGGAAGGCACATATTGTATTGTTGCCATCGAGGACAAAAAGATGGGGTTTTAATCATATTGTTTGAGTTAATTACTCTACATCATGTCATCTTGCTTAATGCGTTACTCTATTTTTTATGAACTTAATACTCTAGATGCATGCTGGATAGCAGTCAATGTGTGGAGTAATAGTAGTAGATGCAGAATCGTTTCGGTCTACTTGACACGGATGTGATGCCTATATTCATGATCATTGCCTTAGATATCGTCATAACTTTGCGCTTTTCTATCAATTACTCGGCAGTAATTTGTTCACCCAGCGTAATATTTTCTATCTTGAGAGAAGCCTCTAATAAAACATATGGCCCCCGGGTCTATTTTCCATCTTATAAATTTTTGATCTAATTATTTTTCAATCTTTTACTTTCCGTTCTATAAACCAAAAATACCAAAAATAATTATTATCGTTTATCTATCTCTATCAGATCTCACTTTTGCAAGTAACCGTGAAGGGACTGACAACCCTTTATCGCGTTGGGTGTAAGTTGTTTGATTGTTTGTGCAGGTATTCGATGGCTTGTGCGTTGTCTCCTATTGGATTGATACCTTGGTTCTTAAACTGAGGGAAATACTTATCTCTACTTTGCTGCGTCACCTTTCCTCTTCAAAGAAAAACCAACACAAACTCAAGAAGTAGCAGTAGACAGTCAAAAAGTCGTCGTGCTAAGCCCCCATAAGACCAACGCACCAGAATAGTAACCACTGCCGATGAAGAGAAGTGTAGATCAAAAGGATCCAACCTACAGACACACAGGTGTAGACGAACAAAGATCGGATCCAGGCGGATTCACCGAAGACAAATGCCAACCGGATCCCACGAGATCCGCCGGAGACATACCTCCACACGCCTTCCGACGACACTTGAAGCATCACCAGGACGGGAACTAGGCGAGGAGAACATTATTCCATCTTCATGAAGCCGCCGCCGCCTCGTCTTCTTGAGCGTGGCACAAACCCTAATAAAATTCAGAAAAGCACCTAAAAACGGAGCCCTCCCGTCGGCAAGGGCCGGGATCCACTGGGCCTCCATGTTCCAAGGACCATAGAGGAAGAGGCGGACCGACAGCGGTGCCGACGAGAGGCAGGGAAACCCTAGATGGGAGTTTGGACGAGGGGAAAAGCGAAAAGACGTAATCCTCCACATCAGCTTGCTTGTAAAAAAAATAACCTTTTATAGATGTAGCATTGCTCCAGTATAGCCAACCACAACCAACTGCCAAGCTACCAAAAGAAACACCAGGACATGAGAGCATCAACGACATCGCAGATCGGCAAGTCTCATTTCCTCGTGGTAGCAAAAGAAAAACTAATATCGTACAAATCTTGAGATATACATGTGGTGTAGACTTTATTAATTTAAAGCTGATCACTTCCTGTCGTGTCTTCGTTCTAAAAAAGATTGTATATCTCCTCAAACCATCGAATCTGTTGCCCCCATTCTTCGATCAGTTGCAGCAACACTCACAGAGCTAGCAGCAGCAGAGCGTAGCAATGCTGAGATCAAACAAGAAGCATCAAAAGCGGAAATCTGCGTGCCAAAATTATTTTGCCGATGTTAATATTTATTTTTGTATTTATTGTCACACCTAAATGCTACTTGCAAATTTTAAAGGGAAAGCTTAAGCATTTTGAGATGTGAAAAAACAAGTCAAACAACAATGTTACCTTCAAATGTTACACTTAATTTTGTATTTTTTTCACCGACAAAGCACTGATATCGGTTTCGCATGAAAATTATTAAGCACGTTTGTTACACTAACATAAACATAAAAAACAGTTTTTATTTTATTTTATTTACTATTTATTTTTTATTTACTGTTCATCAGCGAGCATATGCTTCCCAAAGCCAAAACAGCCATCCTAGAACCATCAGAAGGCTTTTTAATCTAAGGCGGACTAATAAATCTCTTCTCTATCTCTATACTTAAAAAGAACATAAGGTTCCATTTCATCTTTCTTCCCACCACCCCTTTGTCCAACCTTCCTTGTATGATAATAAACCAATTTAATTTGCTTACCTTTTGAACCAGTTCCATTTTAATTTACTTACCAAACTTTGGATCAAAATATAAGGTAATTCATGGGCAAAATTTGATGATCATTTATTTACATAATCGCATTATTATAGACATGTAAATCACAGGCCGACATACTAGAAAATTTATACCCAGGGCATTGTTTTAGTTAATTTAGAGAAGAAATCAATTGATTCGCAATTCATGTATGTAATGCACGCACCAGCCATTCTTCGTCTTCTTCTTCTTGTCCGCGCCCTGCTTCCCGTCCGAACGATCACCCGCCCTAGGGTAGCCGGTGGTACGTAATACGGCCAAAGAGAAATGTGTTGGCAGCAGCAAGCTGATTAAGAGTTCGATGTGTGGATCGACCGTTAGTTCGCCACCTCACCTGGCGGAGGCGGCGGGTTGTTCGTCATGCTCCTCTCCATCAGTTCCGATCGATCGAGAGGTTCAATGCAATGCTTCGATCTCTGGCTGGCTGCTGCTGCCGACCGATTTGGATGGTTGATGTGTTGAGCGAAGAAAATTAAGGTGTTGAGAGGCAGGGCCTCCATGCGGACGATCGAGCACGTAGCTAGTTTGCGCTCTTTGAATATATTCTTGAGTCGCTCTCCTGACATCTTCCAGGCGGTTGCAGCAATCCAGGAACAAATGAGATCGAATATGTATATCTGAAAGGGGAAAAAGTAGCTTTGGAAGTTCTTTTTTTAGCTTTGAAAGTTATGTGTCAGAATTGTAATTATACAATGAGTATAATTTGTTGTTGATTTCTTTACAAATGTTTGTGCCAAAGGAAATATTATACATTTGAGCCAAGAGAATCTCAACACGATTACCCGAGCGGAAGCAAACACGTTGTGCAAATTAATGCGGTTAATTTCAAGATCTGCATGCCTTCTGCCGCTTTGACGAAGATCGGATACGATATGGAATGTTAAAATTGTCAAGCGGGCGGTAAAATCTGCTGATATTGCTACTCACTTTCGCGGTTTCGCCGACCAGCGACAAAGTAAGATCGTGTTGTAGACACGGACATATCTATGCGCCGCCGTTGTGTTCTACCCTAAGATCGTGTTGTAGACACGGACATATCTATGCGCCGCCGTTGTGTTCTACCCCCTCCGTTCCAAAATAGATGACTCAACTTTATACTAACTTTAGTACAAAGTTGAGTCATCTATTTTGATACGGAGGGAGTAAAATGAAAAGCAGATTCCTGTTGCTATAGCTTGAGGTATGGCTGCCGACGACTTTGCCGATTCCCCAGCTTGTTTCTGCTGCTTTTCGCATCCACGACTTTCACCAAGGAGTCCCGTGCAGTGCCCTCAAAACGGAACTGTTGTGCGGACAAAAACGCCTGCACGACAAAGGAACGACGGCCAATCCAGCCGTCTGCTTCACTTCAGTGTTATGCATTGACAAGCTGAAACCTCCTGCTAGGTGTCGGGACCACATGATCTCCTTTCACTCCTTTCATCGGAGGAAGTCACCCTCAATCTCAGGGCACTTGAAATGCCGAAGAAAGGACTACTGCATACCAGCTCAGTAATAAATTAGCTGAATGTGACTCCAGAGTATTGGATACAGAAGTTACAGTAACCTATACTAGTACACTAAGCTTTCGTCCTCGACACAACATAGCAATCGAAAAACTGCATCAGAACAGTACGGAAAACTTTTTATCGGGCTCAGGAAAGTTCGGATATCACTCGCTCGCACTTCTCCTCAAGGATCTTCACGGCCTCTGTGAAGAGCACCTCCGGCGGTAGAGCTCCGGTGGACTCGATTGTAACTAAACCAGCAGAAACAAGCAACAAAAAACACTGTGATTAGCAGCAGGCTAGAAGAATCGGAACCCCCGCAAAAAAGAAGAAGGATCGGAACCATTATAAACAGGTCATTTGCTACTTACAGATGAAGTGGTCTCTAACACGCCGTAGCTCTACTTGATCATCAGCCAGTCTGACACATTCCCTACAAATGGTGCATGCTCTTGGCTTTGCAACAACTGCTCTCTTCTCCCCTGGACAATGGAGATATAAGGGGTGAACATAAGCTTCGGGCAAGAACGCAGCTTGGAAAAATAAAGGCACAACACATGGGCACCTATAAAACACTAGACACTTTGCATGTTGACGCCACGCGGATTATCTAATTGCTTTTGATCTCTTGGCCCTTATTAGTTACTTGTTTGAACTTTGAACCAATTTATTCCCATGTTGACTAGTACAAACTGAATGTTGAGGACATTTGGCAAGTTAGAAATGCTTCATAAACAACCATCTTAGTGATCTAAACTTAAGTAATTAGGGTCCAGTGGGTGCTCAAGTCCTAGTTAAATGCCAACATAAATGGACTAAAGTGCTCGTAAACATCCAAATAAATCGGAACTGGCCAGACAGGCCAACAATAGCAGGAGTTATAGACACTAAAGACAACTTGGGACAGCAGAGTTGAAGTTAACCTTTAGAAGATACCTCTGGAGTTGAATTGAACTAGAAATTGGGACCAAGTTATTAGTTGACCTATATAAAGGACTAGTATGTAACCATTTTGGTTAAGCAATTAATAAACAGAAGTTTCAATAAGCCTCAGGGACAAGCCCTGCCACTGGATTACAGAGCGCGGTCTTTCTGGAACATTATTCCCAATTTGGTGTCAAACGAATTGCTGCTCTGCAATTAGAGTACTCATGTGTTCATTCTGCACTTCAGAAGCTTTCGTGGCCACCTAGAATCCATATAATTTTGCGGATGCTGCCTAACCAAAAATAGCTAAAATGTTAGTGCCTTGCTTTTTTTTTGGCTTCGAGTCCCAAAGTGTGCTATTGCCAAATTATGGGGGAGTGAGCTTCTGAATTGGTTGGCAAGATACTGGTATGTATACTGCCTAACCAATTCCAAACTTACACCTATCGATATTATTTCTTCAGCAGTGATGTGATTTGCATGGAAACTGAGAAATTATTCACTGTTCCTGAGGATTGCTGCTTCAGGATGGAGGTACCATGATAGAGATAGAGACGGGGTCATGTGCCAGGAGATTGTTGTGCTGGGGCTATACGTTACAACTTATTGGGACTTTGGAAACGTCAATGGGGTCACAGAAAGATGGCTGGCGCCATAGGAAAGGAAATGCTCAAGGGAGATGTGGTGACCCTGGAAGAACTGAGAGACCCTGCACATGCTATGATGGTTATTTGCAGCAACAATGGAATGTTTGTGTACTGTGCGCGCCATAGGGAAGGAAATGCTCAAGAGAGATGTGGTGACCCTGGAAGAACTGAGAGACCCTGCACATGCTGTGATGGTTATTTGCAGCAACAATGGAATGTTTGTGTACTGTGTTTTTGTTTTTGTAGAGCTAGCGGTGCCAGGACTCTAGTGGCTATCATGATCGGCCATGGAGGTTGTGTCCATCTTCAGCGTAGTGGTGATATAAAAAAGCTCAAACCGAGGACTGCAGTTAATTAGATCTTCCATTTTTCAATGGAAATGAAACTAGGACTAGGACTTTTTATTTGTAAAATTTAGGCAATATCACAAAATGATGATCTGGTAGACATGGTGTTACTAGGATTTTCTTTCGAGAAAACACAAAAGACCTTGTGTTACTAGGATTGACAAACCCCTCCCTTGCTACTCAGATACAGCAGTCAATAAACAAGCACACCAGCAGCTACTAAAACTTCTCAGCCTCTCAAAATAGGAAGTCAAAGACAAGTTACCCTTTCCCAGGTCTTCAATGTCAAAAACATTAACTGGGCATCTTTTCACCAGCTCCTCTGCATCACCATTTTTAATTTCTTTGAGAAGAACAACCTACATGATAACAAAACAATCAGCAGTGGAGACGAATAGTTTGCAGTTACTCGACATATAATTACTGGAAATGCCATAACACGAATCTTACCTCGGGGAGCATCCTGTACCAGGCTGTAGCAACTGGAGACCACTTCGCATGAACTTTCCCCACTCCCTTAACAGCATGTGCCTCAAGCTCAATAGCCTGAAATAGAACAAAAAATATTAGAACATGTGATGATTGACTATTAACACAAACGGCACTCCCTGAAAATGTGTAAAAGAATTTTGAAGTAGCATCAAAAAATTCTATTAGGCATACACTGACTCACATAAACTTAGGCTTGATTATTTAAATCATGACAAAAAGGTTATTCATCTAAAGGAAGGTACCAAGTAATATAACTATTAGTAACAAAATAACCTGTCCTGGCCCAAGCCTGGCAATTGTTATGTCATTATACTTCACACCGAGAGGCCTTTCAGAGGTATTCTGTTGGCTTTGACCAAAGGATGTGTAGGTCCTCTGATTGTCCCCAGATTGCGCAGGAGATGCCATAGTTAATTGACTGCCTTCTGGCAACCACTCCAATTGACCAGACTTAACTGCGAGCCAGGAAAGCTGTAAGCAACTGTATACTGCTAAAGCCCAATCATATCACATGAATAAAATTGGATAATGCTAACAGTATATACGACCCCTCCGTGCCAAAATAAGTGTCAACTTTAGTAAAACTTATTTTGCAATGGAGGCAAGCTTCAAAATATCAGATATCGGGTTCGTATCGGTTCGGCTTCGACATATCGGATATCGGATATCGGGTGATATATCGGACGATATGTAGATATATCGGTGAAACCAAGTCTCATTTTTTTTTCATTATTCTTGTTCAAAACATTTACTTTTAGTAAAAGAAAATGTATGATCTCAATTCTTTAACATAACACTTTTAGATTCCTAGTTTAGTAACTTCTTGATATAGAAACTAATAAGTAAGGACTCACAAAATCCTTACTCTGTGATTAAAACAATACGATATATATGCATTTGTACAAAACATTGTGCATGACTTTGATAATATATAATGAAGTTGTAAATGCATAATGTTCTGCTTTCTAATAAAAAATGTTGTCATCTACGTATCGTTCTATATCGGTGGACATATCGGACTAGATATCGGACATATCAGTCGATATTTCGGTCCATATCGGATGATATGTTGGAAAATGATATTTACCAAATGATATGTTATGTTTATATCGGTAGAGCCCCAAAAGTGATATATCGGCCTATATATCGGTCGTATCGGCCTAGATTTGAAAGCTTGAATGGAGGGAGTATATAGGAACAACAACAACAACAAGCTAACAAAATTGAAATGTCTAATTAATCATTGACATAAGATGCCGTTATTTAGCAAAGTAACTTATTGATGATTGATTAAGATAAGAGATTATGAGATTGGGCACTGCATGACTTCTAAGTCAAACAATGTTACAAGAATGGACATAAGCAGAGGTACAGTACCAAGAACCAAATATCCACTGTTTGAATCTTTGTTCTAATACATATCAGCAAAATAGGTTTGCTTAGGTGCTTTAGGTTGTACACAAGATATTCAAAAAGTAAAAGGCATATATGCATTTAGTTTCAAAAGCAATGAACAGACATGATACAGAAGAATAAGCAGAGGCTAATTATAGACGACGAAATAATTTGTTGATGATATACATTTGAAGGACAAAGTTCCCAATAAGAAAATGGTAAGATGATTGGAAACTGTACTAGAATCCAGCTTGCAGGCAAAGAATGTATACCTGTAAGCCTTTGGGAACCCTTTTCACATGAAACATGCAGTTTGTACACAATAGTGTTCCTTTCATTTGGGACATCATCTACAAAAGAAAGGAAAAGCATAAGCTGGACGCAACCACGTTTATGAATGTGAAACTACAGATATTTATGACACTGACCAGAGATATAATCAAAAAGCCTTGGATCAGCATCAAGTGGAATAAGGCCTAGTCGGTGTGAAAGGACCTCATCTGCTATAACTGAGGTATTGTCAACCATGAAGACTTTCTCAATGGCCATTGTAGGAACCTATGAATTAATATTACACAATACATATATAATGCTTAGATGTTAGACAGGAAACATATTGGAATACCCAGCAAATAGTTTTTGAGATGGTGCAGATGACAACAATGTACATACCTCTGCAATGAGGATTCTCCGGAAAGCATTAGCTATCGATGCATCAACGCCAATCATATCAAACTCCATATCCTCATCTGTAAGTCGATTTATCTCGATTTTAAAGTTCTTGCAGAACTTCTCAACTGAGACACTAGTATCAACTCCCATAGCAGCAAAAGCACCCGAGTATTGAAACCCTTCTGTCTTTTGAAACATAAGGAGAAAACATAAAAATCAAGACATGAGCAATCCGTATAATCATATGACAGCTTTCAATAACAATAAACAGAAAAAAAATGCTTCAAAAATCATACAGAGATCATAAATGCCCAATCTGTTCTTAAAGTAGCAACATTTTGCCAGTATAACTGGACAATCATGACACAGCATATAAATACTGCAAAACTGAAGAAAAAAATGATTTTGGTTTGCAACCAAATTCCTCCAAGTAAATACCTCACCGTGCCAACCTTTTCCATCTAAACCGAGCACAAGTAAACAAGCAGTGATATTTAAGAGAACATGTTCAAGCCTTTTTAACAGAAGCAAAATAGCACATCAAAACGGTGATTGGAAACCAAAATCACCTTCATTTCAATATATTATACTAATTGGCCAATTGGATGCTTAGAGAGAATGATTTATGTTCCTATGGCAAATTAGGCTATTAAATAAGAAGTCTACACTACAGATGACATGATTCCTGCGAAAAAAATGTCAGCACAAACAATTTAAGCGCATAAAACACCGCGCACGGGCAAAATAGGTGTATGAGAATCACTAAGACGTAAAGAAGCAAAAGAAAGGTTATTAAATAAGAAGTCTACACTACAGAGGAGATGATTCCTGCGAAAAAAATGTCACCACAAACAACTTAAGCGCATAAAACACTGCACACGGGCAGAATAGGTGTATGAGAATCACTAAGACGTAAAGAAGCAAAAGAACGGGGTAGGGAGCAGATGGATACATGAGTGGGGGCATCGGCCTTGCAGAGAACACGGGTGCGCTGGAGCTCAAGAAAGTCTGGCAGTGAGGAACCATCGCGGTTTTCCATCCCCGCGGGAGCGAAGCGAGGCTGGGGGAGGGGGCGGCGGCGCAGTCGGAGACGGGAGAGGACGAGGGCACGAGGCGGCTGGGTCAGGAGAAGAGAGAGAGAGAGAGAGAGGCTGAGCGAATATACAAGCTTGCTGGGCGCGGCGGCGGCGGCGGCGGGGCAAAGGTTCTTCTCTTCTGCAGGGAGTAAAACCCTTCTGCGCTCGCTCCTTGGGCCCCGGTGTCAGCTGCCCTGGTGGGCCGTGCATCCCGTGCTGCCTGATGCGGTGATGCCTTGCTGCAAGCGGATTAGCCTCTCATCCACCATACAATCTCAATCCAACGGCTGTTTTACCCTCATCTTACATCCTAGTTATTTCACGAATTTCGTTTAGTTAAAAAAATCACTTGTTGGACCGCAAAATGAGGGGTGCAGCTGTCATTGGATAGAGAGAGCCAAAGCAACTCTAGCAGAGTCGCAGATTGACGATTGCCATAATACATATGAAATGTGCTTCATACGGATGTAGAGGTTGTCGAGACGACACACAAACATAATATTATCATATCTTAATCTCCATATTTATTTCCCGTTTTCTCATTCAAACACTTAGATTCTCTCCAAAAATAAATGTTTGACACATCAAGAAATCATGGACATATATAGTTTTAGAGAAGTTGCAAAAACAAAAATATTAACGAGCGACATGTCCAAATCACACAACGTCGTTATGTGCGCCATCCCTTCCATCAGAGTGTGCACCAGCCCCTCCTTCTCCGGGGTGATTATTATGCTCTTCTTCGAGGTTTCTCGAATGTATGATGATATTTCGCACCTTCTCTCATAATTCTTGAGCCCCTAGAGCCATTGTGCCCGGATACATCATGTTGAACCGAAATTTTTGTTTTTGAAACGAAGGCAAAAGGTGATGAACTGATTCCGACCGTGTAGGCGGGCATCTCTTATCTAATCCATCTTAATTTGAAGCCTACTCCACTCCATCTCCGACTTAAGTTGGAGCACCTTCTCTTCATTATTCTTCTCCTCCAACTCAAGCTTTTATTGCTTCCTTTTCCTCTCTTCATCCCCTCGGTACGAGCGACCAGTGCTAGCCGCCGGAATGGTACTTCTAGGCACATTTCTCATTTCCTCTTCATCAACATCATCTCCGTCGTCATCCATCTTCGAAGAGGAATTGACGTCCTTCACAGATTATGGATTGTCGTCCTCGTACCTCATCTTCCACTTCTCATGCTCTTCCGACAAATCCGAGTAATGTAGGAGGCAAAATGGTTTGCCCTTCATGACCATTTGTTTGTACCTCTCTTGAGCTATCTCGTCCTAAAACATACAAATGCATAAATTGATGAGAATGTTCAAAGTATTGGAAATATGGCAATAAAACAACAACAAAATTGCTTACATATTGAGCAATGGCTGAACCGCTAGGAGGAGCGTGCTTCACTTGCTCCTTGCAACCCGCCGAACGGCTGCACATCGCTTGGACGTACCCCATCGTTTTGTGAGAGACTTGAGCGTATGTTTTGTTCTCCATCCAAGATAAAATATGAAACGCTCCTCAATGCACTTATGATACTTTCATGCCGACTGATTCTTTCCGACGATCACATCAAGGAGATATCTTGTCATGCCCAGATAAACGCAACATCCTCATCAAGCTTAATATTTCTCCGAATTGCCTTCTTCTTTGATGAGTCGGTGGCATCGAAATGATCAAATTCCATATCTTGGACGGAATCATGATAGTAAAGCGACAACGATGCGCCCTCAAAATCAACATCGTTTGTGCCGAGTTCACCAATCATTATATTGAGAAAATCATCATTGTTGAGGGTCAATTCTCCCAAATTGAGGATGTCACCACTAAATCACAAACATCGCACATTTGCCAACAATTTTGCACGGTGACCTTTCATTCAATCAAACAAAACCCTAATACATGACAAAGAATGTTTTTTTTACCTCATGGTTGTTGTTGATCCAACGCACGATTGGGAAGCCGCCCTTGTTTAGCCAGTTGCCAGAGGAAGCAAAGAAGGGGCAAAGGCACCCGCAGCGCCCTTCCCCTTCTTCTAGTTTGGTTCCTTTGTGAGGACCACGGCGGCACTCCAGGCGAAGGCGAAGGCACCTCCGCTCGAGACTCTTCACCGGTAGGGTAGAGGTCGGTCGTCGCGACTGCTGAAGTCGCTGGGTCCGACTACAAAAACAAACGTCTAGACACAAACATGTCTATGCCTTGCCGTTATATTTCATAAAGCATATTCCTACTTTGCGGATTACTCGCTTGTTTTCGCTGCTCCACGACTTTCACCGTGGAGGCCGCCCAAAAGTCCTTGATGGGTCTCAGATATCGGGATCACATGATCCATTCTCTAAAAAAAACCATTTATTCAATTTTTCTTTGAAAAGGTCCTGCTCATGTATAGGACTTGATTTTTGGGGAAGTGCATTGATGAATCCGGGTACATACAAACCCATTTTGAAAAACACATATCTAAATGCTAAAAAAAATCTGAAAAAGATTTCACGGATACGTCTTCATGTTTTATGTGCGTGCATAAAGTTTCGTGAAAATTTAACTTTTTTATGGCCCGTGCAAAAAAGACAAAAAACTACTGTCATAAAACGTTATTTAGAAACATCAAAATTTGTCTTTTTTGCGGAGACAAAATGAAAATTCATTTTTCACAAAACTTTATGCCGTGCACACACATTTGCAAACATATATGCATGGAATTTTCTTTTGAATTTTTTAACATTTTAAAATGTGTTTAAAATGCATTTTTCAAAAAGTGGGTGCATTTTTCAACAAAAAAAAAATGCCCATGGGTTCAGGACGAATCGACTCGTGATGTTTGTTTCCAGATTTCAAGCTTACCAACCGCAAGTTAGGCCCTGTTTGGAGGACCTCCGCTCCATAACTCCACTCCCAGAGCGGGTGGAGTTACTGTTAAAAATCGTGAAGCTGCTGTTTCCTGGCTCCGCAGCTCCCGGGATTTTGCGGAGCTGCCAGAATTCTGAACAGGCTCTTAGTTTCACCAAATCGAAGATTTTACCATTTCTCTCCACACTATCCAAGCCTGGGCAGTACGTGTTAAAGCACGAGTGCCTGATTCACACTTACTGGATCCGCAACAGTAACAACAGATATAACGAAAAAACTATGCCTCATCATTTGCTGCATAACTGTATGTCGTAACCAAGGTTCTCCGGAAGAAGAGTTAAAAACTAAACTAAACTAGTTTACAAAATTAGCAAATTACATGAAAATCTAGAACAGTCATTGGTTATCTTGTCCTACACCTGCCGATTCGTCATTCCGAGATAAGAAGTTGGCATTAAATCACAAGCACTGAAAAGCAGGCTGAAGATTTCCTGAAGGAAATCCCAGTCATGTCCTCTGCTTTTTTTCTGTAATGCGGTGACCTCAGCTGGAAAGAATCCGCGACAAAATGTCTTGTGCATACTGGAGGAACATCTTGAAACCTTTTTTGTACACCCGAAAATCTTCCTTATGTTGTGTCAGCAAGATACAGGATGGTGAGATAGGACATAAGATAAAATCTTCAGGCACAAGCACCAGTCAAACTATAGCCCAGAATTTCTTCCTACAAATCAACACCTGCTCCGGCCTGTTTTCCTCATTTTCCAACGTGTGAGTGGTGACATCCCATAGGAACTTTGGTGCGAGATCACTGATTCTTGAGAGAGTGGTATTCTCATCTCTGATAATGATAAAACCCTGCATGTCCAAAATTATTGTAATGCAGAATGGATTATTCTCTATGAATTTAATTTCCATCAATATATTATCATATTTGATCTCTGGTATTCGAGAAAGAGAAACACAGAAGCTCATGCGACACAAAAATATTTCTAAGTGGCGAGAAGGTTGCTTGCAATTTATACTGCATTAGGTACGAAGGGCTAATTGTTATACATTGAGAAACAGGCTGATTAGACCACATACTATCGTATTTCCCTGGACAAATCATTTCTTGCACATGACCATTTATGATATTTCAATCAGTAATTAAGTGGCCTTGCACAAAACCGTCATAAGGCATGTTCCACACCATTTGGGGAAATTTAAAATCAAATCGAAAATTAGTCCTTAACAAATCTAGTAAAGTGATTAAATAAAAACCTGACTGGTGGCATGTTCAAACATTGAAGGAGCAGTTTTCACTAGAAAAATGATGTGCTCCCTCTGTTCACTATTAAAGACGTTTTGCATATTTCAATATGGACTACATACGGATTGAAACTAGTGAACAAACACACTAAAATGCGCCTATATATATCCGATTCAGAAAAAAGTTAGAACATCTTATAATAGTGAACGGAGGGAGTACTTCTTTAAGAAAATAGATCCAAAAACAAGAGAAGACATTTCCATTCTATTTGTCTGTGAAGATACAATAAATATATATACCTAAAATATTAGATATTTAAAGCAACAAGACTGTGCTTAGGCATCTATTGTGACATGAACATGAATCACTCTTTCAAAAATTAAAACCGTTGGAAGAAAGAAGAAGAAAAATACTGTTCTTACAAACATTGGCAACCTAGATATGATATGCAATGTGTAAATACATATTTGAATCAAGGCCACGTATTTCGAGTCTAACTTTGACCATCGAGTTGGCCATTAAAACATATGTTATATACTTATATGTACTAAAAAGTATATCATTGAAAACTTTTTTCAAATATGAATCCAATTATATACTTTTTGTGGCATATAACTCATATTTTGTTGGTCAAAACAATGGTCAAAGATAGACACAAAATACAAGGTAGTTGTGCATATAAAAAGGAGGGAGTGTATATCAATATTACCTGTGGACGAATGATGCGATCTATTTCTAGCATGATATCTTCCAATAAGCAACCTCCTACATGACCTTGATAGTGTGAAAAGAGGTGGAAAGCATGTAGCAAATCATATGACCTAGGATATGTTGAGAATGGCTGGCACCTGCAGAATAATGGTTTTTGTTTCATCATAACAAGGGAAGTAGATGTTTATATGTTCAGAAGAAATACTAACCAGTCATGGTAAGAACCAATTAACCCCCGGTCATAGATAACAGGCAGTGTGTTGATGGTTGTATAGGGTACTATATTCATAATCCAGACAGGATCAGTGCTTAGTGCCATAGCAAATCCACCATAATTAGCATTCATGTCCATGATATTCCGTATGCTAGTCTTTTCAACACCAAGAAATGACCAGTACTTGCGAACCTGGTCCCGCCAGAACTGGTTATTATTCTCAAACTTCTCTGGAGTAACTCCTAGAAAACATATTCCAGAAAATAGTTTATACTTACACATATGTGCTACAAGATCGAGCCAAAGATCAAACTAGATTTACCTAAAAATTATTAGTACAATTTAAATCACAGATGGTATATCTGCAATTTACAGAAATATTTGTGTGCTTCAAGAAGTAACATGTCATATTTGTGAAATGCCACACCCAAACTGTTTTCCTATCACACAAAATTATTGTCTTGCTCAATTAAAGCCATATGTGAGCAGTAATATCACTATTTCCATAGTAAGGTCAAGGAATGTCAAATAGGACTCTGCCACAAGAATGACTTCCAGGGTTGGCAGGCCGTTAGGCAGAAAAGATAACTCTTCTCTAGGCCCCCACCAGTGTCTCCGGACTTCCTAACATCATTGTCAACCGCCACATCCCAACCCGGGAAATTCTTAACCCGACCCCTTCCGGGGTCTATCTGCTGGGGTTACCCTCCCCTTAAGATTGGCTTGCTAACACTAAGGAAAGGTTGATGTTCAGTGCTCCAAAATTGGTCAGCTCTTTAAAAACCTTAATATTTGAAGGGACAAAAAAAAAGCTTTAAACAACAGGCCTACGCTCAGAAAAACTCCAGTAAGTCAGTGATAGTCAGCTAGTTGCAGGTATCACAGCCAATAACACTACACTTTTTTTGCGGGTAGCCAATAACACTACACAATAAGCATACTTGCTTTTTTTCCAATTTTCGAACATATGTTAAACATAGAGGAATTAGTTTCACTTCAAAATTTTGAGCTCCAGAATGGAACATGGCCCAAACATGCAGAACCAAAATTAGCTCGTTCTTTCTCTTTTGTAGGCAATGGAAATGGACTGACCTATTATTTCCAAACTCCTCGAATAAAATAACAGGCGTTCAGGTCTGGAAGGCAGTTTCTGAATTTTTGATTGGTCCGTGTTCAACCGAACACAGTTCATTAATGGAGCTTGCCATGAAGAAGTGTCACTGGGGCCACAGATATTCAGGATCCCCATATCAGCATTTTTCTGTCGGCAAGATTCATCTTCAGGTTTGATCCATATAGCAGTCTGAACATGCTTAGCAATAAGCTTCCAACACATTGCTGATGTGATATTAATTAGCTTCTCCCAGATAATAGGGAAATCTTTATCTTTTCTATAAGCTGGTGGAGCAGAATATACAAAATATCCGTTAGGTCGCAAAAGACGATCGACCTCTTTGAGCAATATTCCATCTGCAAAAAGGAAAGAGCTACTGGTTGAATGGTGCATTTCTAAAGTAGAATTCATAAACAAAGGATCATCATCAGAAGGAGCTTTTAGTAGAACAAAAATATCAATGATGAAAGAGGACACATTTTCATGCGAACCAACTTACTTTTAAGGGCCTGTTACAATAAACTGAAAACAGAATATAACTAACAAGATCCCACATAAAAACACTGCCACATCTTAAATTTTGAAATGTGCTCAGCAGTTTAGCATAAACATTAACAGTATGTGAATCTTACCATTTTCATGCCAGTCAACACGACATCGGGAGCAATGAACCATTTCAAATGAATTTCCAGGATACGGTAATTGCTTTGTGGCCAACACAGAGATCATTGCACCAATCCCACGCTCTAAAGCAAACTGGATTTGATTCTCATGGCCATCTTTTGGCGCGAATGACATAGTATGAATATCTAGGGGAAGAAGATAAGCAGAGAAGCTGGCAACACCGCATCCAACATCCAAAACCTGAACAACTCCTGCAGAGCGGAGATCACCAGTACTATTGGTTGTCATATTTCCTAGCCTGCATTGATCCATTTACAGAAATTATCTCACCGCAAGATCTTTTGTACGAGATACAAGAGGGCAGCAACATCAGACTGCTATTATTTGGTGTTTATGCTTCAAGTAGGATGTTTGCTAAAGAGGAACAATATCAGATCAAAGTTGACAGTGCTCAGAATTTTGCTACTAGGCATCACACCCGAATATTTATTTACCAGATATTACAAGGATCAAACCATTCTACAGCCTAACTATTAAACTACACACCAGGAAATTAGGCAAGCAATCCAAGGTTACCTCTCTATGTATTCTGATGCACCACGCTTGAAGTGAGTGCCACCGCCAGGAAACCACCAAAGCTTACCATTCTCATGCACCCAATTCTGTCCTCCTTTTACCTCAGAAAGGTGTGAATGGTTCACATTACTGCGCCATACATAGTCCCGACTTGTTGGCCATCTTATCGGTATCTTGTAGTCATTTGGTGGGGGCACCAAACAGAACAAGCTCTCCTCTCGTGGAGGGCATTTAGCTTCAAGATCCTCATGTCTAGATCTATCCAGGTTCCTTAAGCTTCTTATATAGGCGGCATCGTGACAGGGAATATACTCATTGTATTCCAAAGGGCACACATCAAGTCCATAATCAGGAACTGAGATTGACGCCGTTCGAGAAGTAACACCAACTTTGTTTGTGAATTCCGAAGCATCTGCAAGTGGAAATCAAACAGGTTTAACCTCTTTGGCATGGAAACATTCGCATGGTGCACTAGGAGTTCAGGATAGATGCGCCACATGGAACATTTCTGGCGTAAGCTGCAACTAAGAGAAAGAGAAAAACAAATCTAGAACCAGGACAAACTGTCAAGACCAAACTGATAGTATAACTTTGCGTATGAACTGAGACAAACTACGTCAAGGCCCAGCAGATTTACATCTTGTCGGAGACAAGGGCAGCAATTTCGGAGAGTGAATTTCTCAAGCATTACACCTCTAGTGACAACGTAGGAGCATCTGAGATAACCTGAATAGGAAGCTTAAAGCCGCGGCAGGTATTGGACAGAACTGAACAAATAATTGCGATCCAGCGGCGGATCGACAGGGGAGGCGTGCACTGAGGCCCGGGAGCGGAGAGTAGATAGGTACCTTGGGGATTGGGGGAACCGGGCGACCGGGAGACGGAAGGGGGCAATATGAGCGCGGGGGAGGCGGAGGACTGGAAGAGGGTGCCGGCGTAGAAGGAGGCGGCGACGAGGGCGACGCCCAGCAGGAGCAGCTGCACCGACCGCGGCTCCGCCGACGCCGGCGAACACCACCGCCCCATTATGCTGCTCTCTCACTCTCACTTCCCCTTCCTCAGCGTCAAGGCGATCTCTGTTTGGAGGAGATGGGGAGTTGGGAGTTGGGACTGAGTTCATCCCCCCTTCCTCTATTTCTTTTTCCATTAAAAAAATACTTCCTCCCTTTTAAAATACTATGAATCTTAGGTTTCATTAGGATAAATCTTTGACTATCAGTTACTCTATTAGTGTATATGCTTTATGTGACATAAAATTAAGGGCAGTGCTAGGCGCGGCAAGACCGGCCGAATTGTTCGATCGGCCGATTCGACCAAATACCGATGCAACGACTCTCACTGCTCGACCGCGCTCGTGTTGCCTTCCCCATCTCCTTCTTCCTCCCCACAAGCAGCCCGTCGTCTAGGCGTCCTCCCGTCCGCCGCCACCACCCCTCGCTGGACCTCCTCCTCCGCCGCCCCACGCCATGGATGTGCTTCGCCGTCGGCCGTCGTCCTCGTCGCCGCACGGCCCAAAGCAGAAGCCGTCGCTCTCCTTGTAGCAAAAACGACGCCTTTGAAGCACGCCGACGCCTTCATTGTCGTTGCGGCACCTAGCAACCGCCATCTTACCACACCCGTCGTTGCAATGTCGTGCCCCGACCGCAGACTCTCAACGCCGCCGCTCTCACCATTGGCACGCCGGTTGAAGCTTTTTTATCACACCGGTTGAAGCTTTTTCCATGCCGGTTGAAGCTTTTTTCGCAGATTGAAGCTTTTCATCATGTCGATTGTAGCTTTTTCCAACAACGATTGAAGCTTATTTTGTAAACGCTTGCAACTTTTTTCATCTTGCAGTGCCCCGTTGAAACTTTGTATGTTTTTCGGTTGAATCTTTTTTCACCTAAGGTTGAAGCTTTTTTCTTAACGGTTGCAGCTTTTTCAGTTGATAGTGGCTGGTTGAAGCTTCCCTTGTTGATGGTTGAAGCTTTTCTATATAGGCTTGAAGCTTTTTTGTCAATGGTTGTAACACTCGTATAGGTGGTTGTTGCTTTTTTGTCTCTGGATCCAGTTTTCTACTCTTCGGTTGTAGCTTTCACCAAAGCCGGATGTAGCTTTCACCAAAGCCGGTTAGAAGCTTCGAAGTTGCTTGGTTGTAGCACTTGCCCTAGTCTCGTTTGATGACCCCCGTTTGGTTGAGGCAAAAATGTCATTCGAGCGGCGTCGTACCGCAGGCCCGACAAAGAAAGCTTGGAGTAGTAGCGAGGTGGGCCGTGCAACAATGGTGGTGAGGGTGCAAAACCGTGGTTCGTGGCAAGGTAGAGATAGAGGAGGGGAGAGGTCAAGCTCGAGGGTGCCGCGTCCATGGGTGGGACCAGCCATGGAGATGCAAAAAGAAAGGAGACGGGTGAGGAGGAAGACGGCCGAGGAGGGATAAGGTGGGCCTAGGGGGACGAGCCTTACCTGGGCCACAGGATCGCTCTTTCATCGAACGCGTCATGGGACCGGGCATAACGGTTCGGTCGATCGCCGTCTGTTGAGGAACGTAGTAATTTCAAAAATTCCTACGCACACGCAAGGATCATGGTGATGCATAGCAACGAGAGGAGAGTATTGTCCACGCACTCGTGAGACCGTAAGCGAAGCGTTATGACAACGCGGTTGATGTAGTCGACGCCTTCACGATCCGACCGATCCAAGTACCGAACGTCGGCACCTCCGAGTTCAGACACGCTCACTCGATGACGATCCCGGACTCCGATCCGAAAAGTGTCGGGATGAGTTCTCACAAGACGACGGCATGGTGACGATGATGATGTTCTATCGCGCAGGCTTCGCCTAAACTCCGCGACGATATGACCGAGGTGGAATATGGTGGAGGGGGCACCGCACACGGCTAAGGAACGATCACGTAGATCAACTTGTGTGTCATGGGGTGCCCCCCGCCTGTGATATAAAGGAGCAAGGGGAAGAGGCCGGCCCTAGGAGGGCGCCAAGTGTGAGTCCTACTAGGACTCCTAGTCCTAGTAGGATTCCACCTCCCTTGTTGGAGTAGGAGAAGGGAAAGAGGGGAGAGGAATAAGGAAAGGGGTTGCGCCTTGTCCAATTCGGACCAGAGGGGGCGCAGGCCTCCTTCCTTTTGGCCTCTCTCCTCTATTCCCGTATGGCCCAATAAGGCCCATATACTCCCCGGCGAATTCCCGTAACTCTCGGTACTCCGAAAAATACCCAAATCACTCGGAACCTTTCCGAACTCCGAATATAGTCGTCCAATATATCGATCTTTACGTCTCAATCATTTCGAGACTCCTCGTCATGTCCCCGATCTCATCCGGGACTTGAAACTCCTTCGGTACATCAAAACTCATAAACTCATAATATAACTGTCATCGAAACCTTAAGCGTGCGGACCCTACGGGTTCGAGAACTATGTAGACATGACCGAGACACGTCTCCGGTCAATAACCAATAGCGGAACCTGGATGCTCATATTGGCTCCCACATATTCTACGAAGATCTTTATCGGTCAAACCGCATAACAACATACGTTGTTCCCTTTGTCATCGGTATGTTACTTCCCGAGATTCGATCGTCGGTATCCAATACCTAGTTCAATCTCGTTATCGCATGTCTCTTTACTCGTTACGTAATGCATCATTCCGTAACTAACTCATTAGCTACATTGCATGCAAGGCTTATGGTGATGTGCATTACCGAGAGGGCCAGAGATACCTCTCCAGGCAATCGGAGTGACAAAACCTAATCTCGAAATACGCCAACCCAACATGTACCTTTGGAGACACCTGTAGTACTCCTTTATAATCACCCGATTACGTTGTGACGTTTGGTAGCACCAAAGTGTTCCTCCGTAAACGGAGTTGCATAATCTCATAGTTACAGGAACATGTATAAGTCATGAACAAAGCAATAGCAATATACTAAACGATCAAGTGCTAGGCTAATGAATGGGTCATGTCAATCACATCATTCTCCTAATGATGTGATCCCATTAATCAAATAACAACACATGTCTATGGTTAGGAAACATAACCATCTTTGATTAATGAGCTAGTCAAGTAGAGGCATACTAGTGACTATATGTTTGTCTATGTATTCACACATGTATCATGTTTTCGGTTAATACAATTCTAGCATGAATAATAAACATTTATCATGAAATAAGGAAATAAATAATAACTTTATTATTGCCTCTAGGGCATATTTCCTTCAGTCTCCCACTTGCACTAGAGTCAATAATCTAGTTCACATCATCATGTGATTCAACACTAATATTCACATCGTATGTGATTAACACCCATAGTTCACATCGTCATGTGACCAACACCCAAAGGGTTTACTAGAGTCAATAATCTAGTTCACATCGCTATGTGATTAACACCCAAAGAGTACTAAGGTATGATCATGTTTTGCTCGTGAGAGAAGCTTAGTCAACGGGTCTGTCACATTCAGAGCCGTATGTATTTTGCAAATATTCTATGTCGCAATGCTCGCACGGAGCTACTCTAGCTAATTGCTCCCACTTTTAATATGTATCCAGATTGAGACTTAGAGTCATCTGGATCGGTGTAAAAAGCTTGCATCGATGTAACTCTTTACGACGGGCTCTTTTATCACCTCCATAATCGAGAAATATTTCCTTAGTCCTTACTAAGGATGTTCTTGACCAATGTCCAAAGGATCTACTCCTAGATCACTATTGTACTCCTTCCCAAATTCAGAGCAAGGTATACAATAGGTCTAGTACATAGCATAGCATACTTTATAGAACCTATGATGAGGTATAGGAATGACTTTCATTCTCTTTTCTATTTTCTGCCGTGGTCGGGATTTGAGTCTTTACTCAATTTTACACCTTTGCGACACAGACAAGAACTTTTCTTTGACTGTTCCATTTTGAACTACTTCAAAATCTTGACAAGGTATGTACTTATTGAAAAAAAACTTATCAAGCGTCTTGATCTATCTCAATAGATCTTGATGCTCAATATGTAAGTAGTTCTACTGAGGTCCTTTTTTGAAAAACTCCTTTCAAATACTCCTTTATGCTTTGCAGAATAATTCTACATTATTTCCAATCAACAATATGTCATTCACATATACTTATCGTAAATCTTGTAGTGCTCCCACTCACTTTCTTGTAAATATAGGTTTCTCCAAAAGTCTGTATAAAACCATATGCTTTGATCACACTATCAAAGCGTTTATTCCAACTCGAGATGCTTGCACCAGTCCATAGATGGATCGTGAAGCTTGCACATTTTGTTAGCTCCTTTAGGATTGACAAAACCTTACGTTGCATCATATACAACTCTTCTTTAATAAATCCATTAAAGAATGTAGTTTTGACATCCATTTCCCGATTTCATAAAATGTGGCAATTGCTAACATGATTTGGACAGAATTAAGCATCGCTACAGCTTGAGAAAATCTCATTGTAGTCAACACCTTGAACTTGTCGAAAACCTTTTGTGACAAGTCGAGCTTTGTAGATAGTAACACTACTATCGGTGTCCGTCTTCCTCTTGAAGATCTATTTATTTAACATGGCTTGCTGATCATCGAGCAAGTCAATCAAAGTCCATACTTTGTTCTCATACATGGATCCTATCTCGATTTCATGGCCTCAAGCCATTTCATGAATCTGGGCTCATCATCGCTTCCTCATAGTTCGTAGGTTCATCATGGTCTAGTAACATGACTTGCGAACATGATTACCGTACCACTCAGTGCGGATCTTACTCTGGAAGACCTACGAGGTTTGGTAGCAACTTGATCTGAAGTTTCATGATCATCATGATTAACTTCCTCACTAATTGGTGTAGGAATCTTTGGAACTGATTTCGTGATGAACTACTTTCCAATAAGGAGAAGGTACAATTACCTCATCAAGTTCTACTTTCCTCCCACTCACTTCTTTCGAGAGAAACTTCTTCTCTAGAAAGGATCCATCTTAGCAACGAATAACTTGCCTTCGGATCTGTGATAGAAGGTGTACCCAATAGTTACCTTTGGGTATTCTATGAAGACGCACTTCTCGATTTGGGTTCGAGCTTATCGGTGAAAACTTTTTCACATAAGCATCACAACTCCAAACTTTAAGAAACGATACTTAGGTTTATTGCTAAACCATAGTTCATACGGTGTCGCCTCAACGGATTTAGATGGTGCCCTATTAAACGTGAATGCATTTGTCTCTAATGCATAACCCCAAAACGATAGTGGTAAACCAATAAGAGACATCATAGATCGCATCATATCTAGTAAAGTACGATTCGACGTTTGGACACACCATTACATTGTGGTGTTCGTGTGGCGTGAGTTGCGTAAACTATTTCACATTGTTTCAAATGAAGACCAAACTCAGAACTCAAATATTCGTCTCCACGATCAGATCATAAAACTTTATTTTCTTGTTACGATGATTTTCCACTTCACTCTGAAATTCTTTGAACCTTTCAACTATTTCAGAATTATGTTTCATCAAGTAGATATACCCATATCTGCTCAACTCATCTGTGAAGGTCGAAAATAACGATACCGCCACGAGCCTTAATACTCATTGGTCCGCATACATCAAGATGTATTATTTCCAACAAGTTTGTTGCTCGCTCCATTGTTCCGAAGAACGGAGTTTTAGTCATCTCGCCCAAAGGCACGGTTCGCAAGCATCAAATGATTCATAACCAAGTGATTCGAAAATCCATCTTTATGGAGTTTCTTCATGCGCTTTACATCGATATGACCCAAACGGCGATTGCCACAAATAAGTTGCACTATCATTATTAACTTTGCATCTTTTGGCATCAATATTATGAATATGTGTATCACTACGATCGAGATCCAACAAACTATTTTCATTGGGTGTAAGACCATTTGAAGGTTTTATTCATGTAAATGAATAACAATTATTCTCGACTTTTAACCGTATTGCAATAAACATGATCAAATCATATTCATGCTCAACGCAAACGCCAAATAACATTTATTTAGGTTTAACACTAATCCCGAAAGTATAGGGAGTGTGCGATGATGATCATATCAATCTTGGAACTACTTCCAACACTCATCGTCACTTCCCTTCAACTAGTCTCTGTTTATTTCAGAACTCCTGCTTTGAGTTACTAATCTTAGCAACCGAACAAGTATCAAATACTCGGGGCTACTATAAACACTAGTAAGGCACACATCAATAATCAGATATCAAATATACTCTTGTTCACTTTGCCATCCTTCTTATCCACCAAATATTCGTGGTATTTCAGCTTTCAAAGTGATCATTTCCTTTGCGATTGTAAGCACTTTCGGTTTCAGTGCTTTGGTCCAGCTTTGGGCTTCTTCGCGGAAGTGACAACTTGCTTGTCATTCTACTTGAAGTTCCCTTTCTTTCCCTTTGCCCTTTTTCTTGAAACTAGTGGTCTTGTTAATCATCAACACTTGATGCTCTTTCTTGATTTCTACCTTCGTCGATTTCAGCATCACGAAGAGCTCGGGAATCGTTTTTGTCATCCCTTGCATTATAGTTCATCACGAAGTTCTAATAACTTAGTGATGGTAACTAGAGAATTCTGTCAATCACTATCTTATCTGGAAGATTAACTCCCACTTGATTCAAGCGATTGAAGTACCCTAGACAATCTGAGCACATGCTCACTAGTTGAGCGATTCTCCTCCATCTTTTAGCTATAGAACTTGTTGGAGATTTCCTATCTCTCAACTCGGGTATTTGCTTGAGAAATTAACTTCAAATCCTGGAACATCTCATATGGTCCATGACGTTCAAAACGTCTTTGAAGTCCCGATTCTAAGCCGTTAAGTATGGTGCACTAAACTATCAAGTAGTCATCATATTGAGCTAGCCAAACGCTCATAACGCCCCGCATTTGCTCCTGCAATAGGTCTGTCACCTAGCGGTGCATTAAGGACATAATTCTTCAGGCAGCAATGAGGATAAACCTCAGATCACGGATCCAATCCGCATCATTGCTACTAACATTTTCAATACAATTTTCTAGGAACACATATAAAAACATAGGGAAGCAAAAACATAGGGAAGCAACAACGCGAGCTATTGATCTACAACATAATTTGCAAAATACTACCAGGACTAAGTTCGTGATAAATTAAAGTTTAATTAATCATATTACTTAAGAACTCCCACTTAGATAGACATCCCTCTAATCTTCTAAGTGATTACGTGATCCATATTAACTACACCATGTCCGATCGTCACGTGAGATGGAGTAGTTTCAACGGTGAACATCAATATGTTGATCATATCTACTATATGATTCACGCTCGACCTTTCGGTCTCCGTGTTCCGAGGCCATATCTGTTATATGCTCCGCGTGTGCAACTGTTTTGCACCCGTTGTATTTGAACGTAGAGCCTATCACACCCGATCATCACGTGGTGTCTCAAAGACGAAGAACTTTCACAACGGTGCATACTCAGGAGAACACTTCTTGATAATTTTAGTGAGAGATCATCTTAAAATGCTACCGTCAATCAAAGCAAGATAAGATGCATAAAGGATAAACATCACATGCAATCAATACAAGTGATATGATATGGCCATCATCATCTTGTGCTTGTGATCTCCATCTCCAAGCACCGTCGTGATCACCATCGCCACCGCGCGACACCTTGATCTCCATCGTAGCATCGTTGTCGCCTCGCCAATCTTATGCTTCTACGACTATCGCTACCGCTTAGTGATAAAGTAAAGCATTACAGGTGTTTGCATTTCATACAATAAAGCGACAACCATATGGCTCCGCCATTGCCGATAACTTCGGTTACAAAACATGATCATCTCATACAATAAAATATAGCATCACGTCTTGACCATATCACATCACAACATGCCCTCCAAAAACAAGTTAGACGTCCTCTACTTTGTTGTTGCAAATTTTACGTGGCTGCTATGGGCTGAGCAAGAACCGTTCTTACCTACGCATCAAAACCACAACGATAGTTTGTCAAGTTGGTGCTGTTTTAACCTTCGCAAGGACCGGGCGTAGCCACACTCGGTTCAACTAAAGTGAGAGAGACAGACACCCGCCAGTCACCTTTAAGTAACGAGTGCTCGTAGCGGTGAAACCAGTCTCGCGTAAGCGTACGCGTAATGTCGGTCCGGGCCACTTCATCTCACAATACCGCTGAGCCAAAGTATGACATGCTGGTAAGCAGTATGACTTGTATCGCCCACAACTCACTTGTGTTCTACTCGTGCAAATAACATCAACGCATAAAACCTGGCTCGGATGCCATTGTTGAGGAACGAGTAATTTCAAAAAATTCCTACGCACACGCAAGGATCATGGTGATGCATAGCAACGAGAGGGAGAGTATTGTCCACGCACCCTCGAGACCATAAGCGGAAGCGTTATGACAACGCTGTTGATGTAGTCGTGACGTCTTCACGATCCGACCGATCCAAGTACCGAACGTCACGGCACCTCCGAGTTCAGCACACGTTCAGCTCGATGACGATCCCGGACTCCGATCCGAGAAAAGTGTCGGGATGAGTTACTCACAAGACGACGGCGTGGTGACGATGATGATGTTCTACCGGCGCAGGGCTTCGCCTAAACTCCGCGACGATATGACCGAGGTGGAATATGGTGGAGGGGGGCACCGCACACGGCTAAGGAACGATCACGTAGATCAACTTGTGTGTCATGGGGTGCCCCCGCCTCGTATATAAAGGAGCAAGAGGGGAGGAGGCCGGCCCTAGGAGGGGGCGCGCCAAGTGTGGAGTCCTACTAGGACTCCCTAGTCCTAGTAGGATTCCACCTCCCTTGTTGGAGTAGGAGAAGGGGAAAGAGGGGGAGAGGAATAAGGAAAAGGGGGCTGCGCCCCTTGTCCAATTCGGACCAGAGGGGGGGCGCAGGCCTCCTTCCTTTTGGCCTCTCTCCTCTATTCCCGTATGGCCCAATAAGGTCCATATACTCCCCGGCGAATTCCCGTAACTCTCCCGTACTCCGAAAAATACCCGAATCACTCGGAACCTTTCCGAACTCCGAATATAGTCGTCCAATACATCGATCTTTACGTCTTGACCATTTCGAGACTCCTCATCATGTCCCCGATCTCATCCGGGACTTCAAACTCCTTAGGTACATCAAAACTCATAAACTCATAATATAACTGTCATCGAAACCTTAAGCGTGCGGACCCTACGGGTTCGAGAACTATGTAGACATGACCGAGACACGTCTCCGGTCAATAACCAATAGCGAAACCTGGATGCTCATATTGGCTCCCACATATTCTACGAAGATCTTTATCGGTCAAACCGCATAACAACATACGTTGTTCCCTTTGTCATCGGTATGTTACTTGCCCGAGATTCGATCTTCGGTATTCAATACCTAGTTCAATCTCGTTACCGGCATGTCTCTTTACTCGTTACGTAATGCATCATTCCGTAACTAACTCATTAGCTACATTGCTTGCAAGGCTTATGGTGATGTGCATTACCGAGAGGGCCCAGAGATACCTCTCCGACAATCGGAGTGACAAAACCTAATCTCGAAATACGCCAACCCAACATGTACCTTTGGAGACACTGTAGTACTCCTTTATAATCACCCGATTCACGTTATGACGTTTGGTAGCACCAAAGTGTTCCTCCGTAAACGGAGTTGCATAATCTCATAGTTACAGGAACATGTATAAGTCATGAACAAAGCAATAGCAATATACTAAACGATCAAGTGCTAGGCTAACGGAATGGGTCATGTCAATCACATCATTCTCCTAATGATGTGATCCCATTAATCAAATAACAACACATGTCTATGGTTAGGAAACATAACCATCTTTGATTAATGAGCTAGTCAAGTAGAGGCATACTAGTGACTATATGTTTGTCTATGTATTCACACATGTATCATGTTTTCGGTTAATACAATTCTAGCACGAATAATAAACATTTATCATGAAATAAGGAAATAAATAATAACTTTATTATTGCCTCTAGGGCGTATTTCCTTCACCGTCTATTAACGTTTCCCTAAAATTAATTTCATCTTCGTACTCCTTCTATAAATAAACTAACAGTCTTGCTAAATCCCAGTCGACTAAAACTTGATTATGCCCAGTTTTGATGCTATATTCATGAAATTTTACATCGAGATCCTTATAAATTCTTCTTTTCAAATTTTTTCTTTTTTACATGTTATGTCACTTGACTAAGACTTGATTAAGTCTCAGTTGACTGTGACCTAACCACACCCATAAACTAATATAGGACATTTTAGATCACACGTTTTATATATATTAGTTTACAGAGGAAATACTTATTTTGTGTTTACTAGCAAGATGCCCGCGCATTGCACGGAACATCAAGATGCATTTTTACAAACGCCTGTTGTGATTGACCCATGCGGAGTAATCCCATGTGTAAAAACTAGTGACATCTCGTGAAAGAGGAGAAATAAGGTGAGTAGGAGTTGGGCGTGGTGGTGATTGGTGGTCGGACTGAGCGGAGGCATGTGTTGGAAATATGCCCTAGAGGCAATAATAAATTAGTTATTATTATATTTCCTTGTTCACGATAATCGTTTATTATCCATGCTATAATTGTATTGATAGGAAACTCAGATACATGTGTGGATACATAGACAACACCATGTCCCTAGTAAGCCTCTATTGACTAGCTCGTTGATCAACAGATGGTTACGGTTTCCTAACCATGGACATTGGATGTCATTGATAACGGGATCACATCATTAGTAGAATGATGTGATGGACAAGACCCAATACTAAGCCTAGCACAAAGATCGTAGTTAGTATGCTAAAGCTTTTCTAATGTCAAGTATCTTTTCCTTAGACCATGAGATTGTGCAACTCCGGATACCGTAGGAATGCTTTGGGTGTACCAAACGTCACAACGAATCGGGTGACTATAAAGGTGCACTACATGGTATCTCCGAAAGTGTCTGTTGGGTTGGCACGAATCGAGGCGGATTTGTCACTCCGTAAACGGAGAGGTATCTCTGGGCCCACTCGGTAGGACATCATCATAATGTGCACAATGTGACCAAGGGGTTGATCACGGATGATGTGTTACGGAACGAGTAAAGAGACTTGCCGGAAACGAGATTGAACAAGGTATCGGGATACCGACGATCGAATCTCGGCAAGTACAATACCGCTAGACAAAGGGAATTGTATACGGATCGATTGAGTCCTTGACATCGTGGTTCATCCGATGAGATCATCGTGGAACATGTGGGAGCCAACATGGGTATCCAGATCCCGCTGTTGGTTATTGACCGAGAACGCCTCGGTCATGTCTACATGTCTCCCGAACCAAGAGGGTCTACACACTTAAGGTTCGATGACGCTTAGGGTTATAAAGGAAGTTTGTATGTGGTTACCGAATGTTGTTCGAGTCCCGGATGAGATCCCGGACGTCACGAGGAGTTCCGGAATGGTCCGGAGGTAAAGATTTATATATGGAAAGTTGTTGTTCGGGTTCCTAAAAGTTCGGTTTTTTCGGTATTGTACCGGAAGCTTCGGAAGGTTCCAGAGGATTCGGAGGGGTCCGGAGGTCCGAAATTGTTCCACCACGTCCAATACAGTAGCATGGGCTGTAGGGCGCCCTAGCCTTAATGGGCCGGGGCACCAGCCCCCCTGTGCCCATGCGCATGGGGGGGGAAACCCTAAGGTGAGGGCCTCCACTTGACTTGGGAGGCACTCCTCCCCTCTTGGCCGCCCCAAGTCCCATCTAGGGCTGGCCGCACCCTTGGGGTGGGAAACCCTAAAGGGCGCAGCCCTCTTTCCCCTATATATACTTGAGGTTTTGGGCTGCCCAACACACATGAGTTCTCTCCTCTTGGTGCAGCCCCGCCTCCTCCTCCTCCTCTCCCTTGGTGCTTGGCGAAGCCTCGGGATTGCCACGCTCCTCCATCACCACCACGCCGTTGTGCTGCTGTTGGATGGAGTCTTCCTCAACCTCTCCCTCTCTCCTTGCTGGATCAAGGCGTGGGAGACGTCACCGGGCTGTACGTGTGTTGAACGCGGAGGTGCCGTCCGTTCGGCACTAGGATCTCCGGTGATTTGAATCACGACGAGTACGACTCCTTCAACCCCGTTCACTTGAACGCTTCCGCTTAGCGATCTACAAGGGTATGTAGATGCACTCTCCTTCCCTCTTGTTGCTAGAATCTCCATAGATTGATCTTGGTGATGCGTAGAAAATTTTGAATTTCTGCTACGTTCCCCAACAGCATGTGGATGAACGACGCCGGCAGTGGCCATCATTCCAGATTATTTCAGAGGCTTCCTTTTTTAGTTGCTCAACAATGAAGTTGTGGGAGATAAGGATGAACGAGCGAAGGTCTTATCTGCAAATCTGGAGAGAGGTGAGGGTATCTTTTTGCAAAAGCGCCATAGTCTCCGTCAGATATAGATCGGACGGTCTATATTGTAAGATGGCAAGCACACCATCATCACCAACTCTATTTTTTTATAAGAGTAGAGATAATCTTATATTCCAAATCAATCTCCCCTTTGGCTCGAGCGTTGGGATTGTTGTCTCTCTTTTGTTATGTAGTAAGATCTCGTGGCAACATCGCTCCAACGGTGGTGGTGGTGTTGCTTCGAAGTCCTCACAAGTCAACTTTCAATCTCGGTGGCACTTGGTCGGGCGTTGTTGAGGAGTTTAGATGTTCTTATTCTCGCCCATGTTCTTTATCGACGTGAGTCCATGGGTATTATCCGCAAACATCATCATCACCTTCAATAGCTCCTTCTTTCAAACCTTTGCGTGCAAGGTCATCACTCTTGACTGGTGCTACTTGTCGACTGCCTACCTAAATCGGGGTGGTGCCCCCACAGTATAATGCACGAGTTAATCTCGTTATACACATGACTCAATGAAGATCTGATCCTCTATTGGTTTTTGCAAGTATTTCAATGGTCGAATTTCTTGATGTTATCTATCACCGGCGAGAACTATGGTGACCAACGACGATAAGTTAGGATGCGGCTTTGACGGAATTTTTGAGGCATAGGTTCGTGGATGTAGTCTCGCATTTGTTTATGATTGTTGTTGTGTATGTGGCTCAGTTACCCCCACTATCGGACTCGATGATGTCATTATCTAATACTCCTTCCGTTCCAAAATACTTGAGTTCTATTTGTTCAAAAATGGATGCACCTATATACTAAAACATGTCTAGATACATCTATATTTTGACAAAGGGAAGGCATGTATTATGGAACGGAGGGAGTATAAGCTAGAGTTGACTTAAAAAATGATGAGACACATTATTGAAAATATAGTGTTTGATTTATTTTAGCATTCTTTTGACTGCTTGAGCTTGAGTGGGGAGTTGTGTTCAAATTTCAAAGTAAAATTGTTGAGAAATGAGACAATGCCCTCTCTGGAGAATTCCTTCAGAGTATTTTTCTATGAAACTTGGAAATTTATTCTTTAGTAAATGTGCCAAGGACGGCTATATCATAGGATTAGAGTTCTCCCTTTTTACACTCAATGTACTTGACAACCTACATGATCTGAAAACATATTGTATAGTGATAAACTAATATAAGAGCATTTCGAATACTAAAGTAGTGATCCAAACGCTCTTATATTAATTTACAGAAGGAATACTTTTTATAAGCACGACTTTGTTCCATCTTCTTTTTCCATTCTCTAAAATTTGGACGTTATTTTCTGTGAGCCATTCAAAGACATCACATCACTTAAAAAATCTCTATGTTTGAGGTTCTGTAAGAATTCATATCACTTGCTATCCTATTTGTTTGTGTTATTTTGGACTAAGTTTCGCAAGAACTATACTTGAATAGTTCAGTTAATTTCCCCCGGTAACAGAAAAAAGATCAAGGTCCTTCTTCAATCACTCCCAGGCCTTCCCACAGACGAAAACAAACGAAAGAATGAAAGATGGATATCGATCGCCTCAGGTGTACGGGGTAATACCTTGATTATTACACACAAAAAAACATGTAATACCTTACAAGATGAATAGAAATGATTCTCAGAAAATAAAATAAAAAATGCAAATTCGTTCCAAGCCTTTCAAAACTCTTTTTTTATGAAAGAACTTTAAATTTCATGACGCATCTTAATGAGGTTTGCAGATTCAGTTCACAAGATTCTCGGTGTCGTCCAGCGATGTACAATGATCAAACATATCAGAATTCAGAACATGACAATTCCCACCAGAAACACAAGCTCTGACTTTCAACATTTTTGTGATCAAAGAGAAATATAGGTGCTATTTCATGGGTATAAAATCTATGCTGGGGCTCAAGCGATCTCTCAAGAACAATGCCTACAAGATGGTGATACAAATGTACGCTGCACAGCTGAACTGAACACATGTCAAGGTGTGGCCTGTGACAATGCAGATCCAATCTGACACATGAGAGGGTACACTGGACTGAACTCCTTGTCTCCACGGGACCTGATCTTCATCTCATAGTCGTCCAGGGTTGCCTTCACGCCCTTCCAGATCTGATCCTCACCTTGTGAATCAAGCCACAGAGAGTACTGCAGTGGTGTCAGCTTGTTTCGCTGTAAGGGCGAGTGTAGCTCATCCGGCCCTCGCGAATATAGGTGGTGGAGGATCACGCTGGGTGGCAAGTCCTGAAGGAGTGGAGACTTGTCAAGCTGAGATGTCTCCAGGAATAGGACGGGGCGGAACGCACGCAATGCCCGGTATGGAGAGCCCAGCTGCTCCACTGGAAACAGATTCTGACCGACAGCTAGCTCCAGCTCGGCCATGTCCCTAGCCATTCTCAACTTCCCTGCTTCAGAGAGTGGCCTGACAAGAGATGCGTGTCTTATGAAGAATATAAGGATCCTTGAGGCCATCCTTCTAACCATTATGGTACATATGGTCTCCGAGCGGGAGGCTGATGATGGCAGAAGCTTTGACAAGAACTCGCTGCGGAAGTGGACGGCACACTTCTGAAGCTCTTCCATGTAGGCTGATGCATTATTGTCCATCGCTCCATCCATTCCATCAGCTCCAAAGTCCTGCTCGTGCATTTGCAGAATGCATGATTCCAGACGATCGAGCATTGCTTGGAATAGGGAGGTCACCGAATCACAAGCAACCCCATATATGACCCCGAGAGATGGGGAAAGGACTTCAGAAGCAACATTTGGGAGTGTTGACAGGATGCTTGAAATACGTGTGTGAACCTCGTGGAGATGTAGACACAGAGCAAAGTTTTTTAATTGAGCTGGAGTCACTGTGCCAGTAACTTGACGGGCTTCAGGGCCAGTAGAGATCTACATTTGAAGCAAAATATATGTCAGCAAATGCGCACAATAATGGAAGTGATGCCAATAACTGCACAAGTGTATGCACATATACAAGGCAGCACATACAAGGAAAGAAGAGAGGCATTATCAAATGCATATGAAGGATAGACAGACAGTGAGACTATAAATAAGAAAATGAAAAAGAAGACTGTCATCTAGCAGCACCAACAGCTATAGCCATTGCAGTTACCAGTTATAGGCTCAGATGATGTGTGCCCCTTTTACTTCCCTGGAAAGGCAATCCAGCCTTTCTGTAGGAAAAGATTGAGGGACAGCTGACACTAGTGAATGGGAATGCACATGAAGACAGGGATACATTAAGCAGTGTGCTACATGACAGCATTTTCTCATGATTTCTCCTGTTTGATGTACTCTATTTATATTCTTCCGTTACTTGCAGCATTCGTAACAGAACAAAAAATTTAGTCAATGAAACCAACAAGAAAGCACTACTTTTATGGATGCAACCACAGCTACCACAACCCGGGGGGAAAGCTGACCCAAACAATCACAGACCTGACTAAAACCTGCATATTTATTGGTCTCAATGAGTAAGTTTGATTTTCCGACAAGTGCGAGCAGGAGTTTTGAAGTCCAGAAGATGAGAAGAATCAAACTATGAACGGCATCTAGTAATAAAGGTCAGGACGGGAGGTGACTGATTAGGTTCCCACTCAACTCAGTAGTGAAAAAACAACCCGCTCAAGACAATGAGCTAGCAGATACAACTATAATTGCCTAAGGAGACAACACTGATTTTCTGCTTCTCGGGCATGCGGACACCATGCGTATGGCAGAAGCCAAGGGAAAATGCTTCTCCCTAGTTGGAAGGGATTAAGATCAAAGCATCTTTAAAGCTGAAGCACAACTGCTCAAGCCCACCGACACATGTCCCAAGCCAAGGTTGGAGAAATTCAACAATGTGGAAGAGCTAAAACGATAGCAAAAATAAGTATAGACAAGTTTCAAACACATTACTGTGAACTTACACTCAATGCAGCCTGACATGAGGAGCATTTGTTAAAGTTTGATGAATAAATTGAGAAAGCAAAAACTACCTACAGACTTACAAAAATAATTAGTAGAAAATAGTGTGTACCTGATATTCAGCTCTTTGTGCTAAAAGAAGCAAGATCTTTCCAATTTCACGTAGAACAAGAAGCAGCAAATGCCCATGAGTTCGCACAACTTCAATTTCCTCTTGGATGCGAGATATTAGCCTTGATATTTGATCCTTCGATGGTATACTTCCACGGTTCGACATAGGAAATATGCTATTGATGTAATCAGAAAGGCGACTCTGACTAAGAGCCAAAAAAGCTGTCTGGAATATCTCAATGGCTGCAACCATGTGATCTTTCCCTTCTGGAGTAAGCGCTGGAAGGGTACCCTTTACATCAGTATCTCTTGAAATCCTCTCAAGAAGGTTCTCAATCATTGAGAACAGTCTAGGATATCCAAGAGTAAATATTTCCTTGACAAAGCTTGATGCAGTAAAGACAGATTTCAGCTGACTTGCAAAGGCCTTAACAATTGCATCCCATACTCTCTCTGTCAACAGAGGCTCACCCTCCTGCAAAAGAATTTCTGTCAGTATAAGTTCAAGCACATAGAACAAATAATTATTTAAGAAAGAACAAGGAAGGGATCAAGACAAAGGATGTGCCTTTTAAGTGTTAGCGCCATACTATGGAAACAAGCGAACATACCAAATATACTAAACTACCGTTGCAAGTGCAAACAAATTTGAGGCAATGTAGGAACTAGGAACAGTGACATAGAAAATTTTAGAATCTGATTGCAGATAAAACATGGAACACCCCACTTCAACTCTGAAGAACAGAAGCTGTGATTATGGAGGCTAGAAGAGGCTATGCATTTACCAATGTATCAGTCTAGTCTACATTTGAAGGCTGGGTACCATGAATAGATATTCAGGTGGGGGAGCTCCTCCCTCTGGTGATTCTCAAAAAACAAGATGTACTTAATTTAACCATCTAACTGATATCTTATACCTGATCCTAGGCATGCACTAGCTTAGCCCTAGCGAAAACTATTAGATGATAACAGAATCATCAGTTTCAGTCAACAGAAGGGCTGGCTGCTCTCGATGACGGGGTGGTAATGAGATGCTGGGAGATGGGAGTTATTGGTGGATATACCATATAATCAACAACATTGCTATTTGACATACTATATAATCCCCACCCGCAAAACTAAAGTCTAGTCAACATAAGAACTGAAAAACAGTGGAACCTGAACATATACTGGTATATTCATTTTCTGTGTCATTTCGTATATACTGGTATATGTCATTTCGTATCTCTTTGACTGCCTATATATCTCATAATTCTCAAGTGACAGTCATACTGCCAAAAAAATCATGATATAGAGCATGTTCAATGCATCTTGGTTCTAAATTGTCATTTCCATCAATTTGAAATCTAATTCAAAGACTCACCTGCCAAACCTCCTCAAGGAACAGCATTTGTGTGAACGGCACACGCTTCTTGGTGAGCACAGTCTGCAGCTGCCATGCAGCGGTGACTGCCCGATGCAGCTCCTCCATGCACTGCCTCATCCTTTCCCAGAGTGCATCCGCTGCCCTCTTACTGCCACCAAGCTGTGGCGTGCCGCTTCTCTGCACGCCTCCAGGGCCGCCTCCACCACCAGCCATCGATATCGCCTTCATGTCCAGTGCCACGGTCACGCTCTTCGCCCCTGCTGCTTTGCACTTCCCCACGAGCCCCTCAACTGCCGGCTTCAGTTCTCCAAGATTGTAGTAGACCTGCAGACCGCACCAGATGTCGTTCTGGTTGGACTCGGTGATGCCACGGTCGATCACAGCACTGGCCTCCGATCGGAGCTTGGAGGCGGCAGCATCAACCTTGCGCATTTCCTCATCAACGGCATTGATGCCGGAGAGGTTCTTCTCCTCGTATAGGAGGCGGATCTCGCGATGGAGCTCAGCCTGGCGGGCGAGGTCGGGGGCAGGGGAGGAGGCGAGGAGGCGTGAGGAGAGGCGGACGAGACGGTGGGAGTGGAGGAGGAGGTCGGCGGTGGCGAGGAGGCTGGAGAGGGAGGAGGAGGAGAGCGCGAGGTGGGCGCGCGGCGCCGAGAGGTGAGATGAGAGTAGGGAGAGGTGGGAGAAGAGGAGGCGGAGGTTGGAGGGGAGACTGGAGAGGGAGGCGGAGGCGGACCGGAGGGAGAGGAGGTGCGAGAGGAGGAGCGGGTGTCGGCGCAGCACCTCGGCGCGCAGATGGCGACGGAGGAGGCGGATGGCGTCCTGGAGCTGCTCGGCGCGGGAGGCGGCAAGGCCGGAGGAGAGCGCAGCGGAGGAGAAATCGGAGGGGGAGAAGGACGGAGAGAGGAAGGCGGAGAGGACGGGATCGGAGGCGAAGGCGTCGAGCGGGGAGGCGGGGTCGGGGGAGGAGGAGGTGGGGGAAGGAGGCGAGGCGAAGGAGCTTCCGGTGATGAGGTCCTTGGACGTCGGCGAGAGGAGGAGGCGCGGCGTGGCTGGGGCGGCCATGGCGGTGGCCGTCGCCGGGGCGGGTGGTGGATCTGGGGGTAGGAGAGATCCGGAAGACTCACTACTCACTAGGCGTCATGGTCGCTAGAAGGTTGAGAAAATTGGCTAATTTCACGAAAAATACCCTTTTCCATTAAATTTCGACTTTTAACATGAACTAGTTAATTGCCCGTACGTTGCAACGGTAGTAATCTACTCCCTCCGTTCCCAAATACTCCCTCCGTCCGAAAAAACTTGTCATCAAAATGGACAAAAAGGGGTGTATCTATAACTAAAATACATCTAGATACATCCCCTTTTATTCATGACAAGTATTTCCGGACGGAGGGAGCAGTTGTCTTTCTAGCCATCTCAAATGAACTACAACATACGGATGTATGTAGACATGTTTTAGAGTGTAGATTCACTCATTTTGCTCCGTATGTAGTCACTTGTTGAAATCTCTTGAAAGACGATTATTTGAGAACGGAGGGAGTAGTAGTTTCACATAAATCATATCAAACATATGCACATTTTGAATCATCATATGCATTAAGCAGCATTGCCGACTTCGTTTTAACCTTTATAAATTATTATTTATCTTCTTCCCTCCTTCACTATATTGTCTCTTCTTCTTCATCGTGCTACACACACTATCTCCACCTCTCGCCAATCCAATCTAGTTAACTACCCACTTGCATTGCAATTGAGCATCAAAGTCATCTAAAAAATATACTTTTAAAATCTTCATTGACATTAAGTAGCATTGTCAATTTATTTTTAACCTTCAAAACTTGTTCCTCCATCCACTATCTCAGTCCCTTCTTCTTTCGACACCCATTATCTCCACCTCTTTTTATTTTTATTCCATCCATTATCTCCATCTCATCAATCCAAGCTCGTCATCACTGTTAATTGCACATCGGCTCACAATCTCCCAAGGTGGGTATGATACCCAGTACACAATGTAGTACGGTACCCGGTTGAAATAGCGAGGTGTAACTTATGCATGTCTGGGTCTGAATATAGGTCAAACATATTTGTACTGCACAAACTACTTTGCCGTTGGCACAGTGCAACATCCTTTTTATGTTGCCAAAACTTATAGCTTGCTTTTATGTAGCATTCCTAGGATGATCTTAGTACAATATTTCTTGCAAGCCACACTTGTACCGAGCTTTGTTGAAAAGCTTCTATGTTCTAATTGTGTAGTTGTATTGGTTGAGGTTACTCTGTGAGTCGGTTTTGTTTTAATTGTGTAGTTTGGTACACAAGTTATAGGGTTCAACTGTTGATCAACAAATTAACTCGCTTCCATCCCATTTCAAATTCATTTCCGGTGAAGTAAATTGTAATTCAAGATAAAAAACAAATGAGTTCCATGAAATAACTTTAAATGGTCGCATTTTATCCATAATGAAATAAATTTAAATGCTCTCAGTAGGCTACTTCTCTTTGCAAACCCTCTGTGGTTGGCACCATGATAGAGAGAGATGTTCCACCACACGGTGTTCGGGATACCATGTCAATATAAACATCATACATATTATCTCATTTTACTTCTGCCAGGAGTAGGACAGAATAAGCACACTCCAAACGCTACATGTAATGCTGACTTGAATTAGTTAACTCCCAAAGCATACCTACTAATAAATTATACGCCAAGAGCAGTTAGCACAATAAAATACATACACAATTTGTAATAATTTGTAGTAACCTGGTGCGTGATTTTTGACCCCTCTAAACGTTTGTTGTAGTATTTCTTTTTTCTTTTCACTTCTGCTACCCCATCCACAATGTAAGGCTGAACCCTTTGTAACTTGAGTTTACCTGTTGGCATTCCAAAGAAAATACCATAAACAATATATGGCTATCAGCCGTTGTCAAGGCGAAAATTCAATTAACAAATAAACACAAGCATTTCTATTTTGCTGATCTAGAATTTCACAAGAACACACGCAGATTTTCAAGATAACATAGACAAATTAAGAGGGTATAAAGCTTCAACGAAAATTATTATTTCAGGAGTGTAGTATCTCTAGCATTGAACCTCCACTAAAAGTTCAGAGAAGGGAAAAATAATTCAGCGGCGCATGAAAAGGGTATAAAGCTTCAATGCAAAAAAGGTTGTGTACTATTTGTAGCGTTTAACCTCAAATCCAATTTCAGAAGAGAGCAACAACCAACTTTTGACCTACCGTAGTTGAAAAGTTGCGTCTAAATGCTTGGTCGTAAGCTACTTCTTCAACAATCAACAATCATCACTCATCCTAGAAAAAAAAACATACTAAATTGTTTGCAAAATATTTCTCCTCACTTCGGATTTAAATTAGATGACCTATTATTTCTAAATAACATGTACAAGAATTTGGAGGAGAAAAACACACACACCATATGTAGCAAAACTACAAAAGAAATCTTATTATGTAGCAAAACTACAAAAGAAATCTTACACGCAAAGAGACATTCCACTGAACATGTTTTTTTTTGAAAGATCCAGCAAAACTGCTGGCTTTTCATATTGATCATAGCAGGGAGCAATGGGGAAATCACGCATACATGGTGGTTGATCCGTGGATCAAAAAGATAAAACTGGACAGAAACGGAAAAGAAACTGGGGAGGATCCCAGTGCTAAGAACAGACGCTCAAAGTTGCGCTGCTCAGCCTATCCCTTCTGGTGGCAAGGTGAAAGGATGCAGCAGGCAGGATGCACCCGCCTGACGCCATAGCTCAACCGCCCTTCTGATTGCCTGGATCACCTTCCTCAAAGAGGCCTCGCGCCCTCTGAAAGTGCAGTCGTTTCGGTGCCTCCACACTTCCCACAACGCAAGCAGCGTCACTGACTTGATCCCCCTTCTGAGCTCAGGTTTGGTACTTCCCACAACCTTGAGCACGCGGCCCACCCCGTCCAGGCCGTCACTGTCCGCGTGTAGCTTCAAGGCCTCACAACCGTTCCAAGTCGCCAGGTTGCCCCAGAGTGCCTAAGCGAACGGGCACGACCAGAAGAGGTGATCAGCAGTCTCCAGGCTTCTGAGGCAAAGTTGGCAGAAGTAGGAGTTCGGCCATCCTCGTCACTGGAGCCGGTCATTGCACCATAGTCCGTTCAGCAGCAACAACCAAAGGAACATCTTCAGCTTTCCGGGTGCCCAAGTCTTCCATATGATGTGCCTAAAGTCAGAGAGGTGATTCGCCTGGAACTGCGCATTGTAGGCAGATGAAGTGGTGTAGCAGCCACTGGCCTCTAGGTTCCACCTGATCTTGTCGCTGACTTGCGGGTTTATGGCGATCGCCGCCGCGCGCAGCAGCCGAGCTAGCATGACACAATCATGCACTAGCTGATCCGCCAGCCCGTGTGCAAGGTCAAGTAGCCAGCGATCATCATGCGGGGCGTCGGCGACTGTCCTGGTCTTCCTCCTTTAATGCTTGTACAGGTCTGGGAACAATACTTTGAGCATGCCCCCCCCCCAGCCAGGAGCATGTCCAGAATCTTGTTGTCCGCCCGTTGCCGATAGTGACAGAGGTTGCCGCGCTGAAAAAATCCTTGTCTGCCTCTGAACATGGCACCTCCATGCCCACCCAGGGCCGATCCGGGTGTTTCAAGGCCAGCCACAGCCATCTTTGACGCATCGCGCGGCCAAAACGCTCTATGTCCAGGACACCAACCCTCCTCTGTCGAGCGGGGAGCAAACTTTGGCCCAATTCACTTTGTGTTTGCCTCCTAACAGCTCTTCGTCATGCGCCCAAAGAAAACGACGACGCACCTTATCTATTTCCTTGAAAAATTTCTTCGGCATCCGTAGCACAGTCATGGCAAACGTTGGGATAGCAGTCAGCATCGCCCTGACCAGCACGCGCCGGCCCGCTAAGCTCAGTAACCTGCCTTTCCAGCCAGCCAATCTCGCTCTGATCCTGTCAAGCACAAACTGGAGGTGCACAAGCCTAGTTCTTGACAATGTGAGGGGGAATCCCAAGTATTTGAGCGGGAATGTGGATGCAATTCCTCCAAAGCATTGCAAAACTTGCTGCGTATCAATATTGTCACAACTAATGGGTGTAACTGTTGACTTTTGCCAATTGATCTTCAGGCCCGTTGCGTCGCCAAACAGATTCAGAATGGTCACCAGAGCGTCCATCTCGTTCTTGTCCGGATTCATGAAGATCACAACATCGTCAGCATAAAGACTGATCTGGAGCTTAAGCTCCCTCCTTGGCAGTGGCTGAATCATTTGTTGCAATGTGGCCTCATCTAGCAGCCATTGCAATGGGTCGATCGCTAGAATGAACAACAGTGGGGAGAGCGGATCCCCCTGTCGCAGGCCTTTACGATGCTAAATTTTGCTAGTCGGTGTTCCGTTGAGGAGGAACTCCGAGCTAGAGGTCGCCAGCAGCCAGGCGATCCAATCCCTCCACCTGGCACTAAAGCCCAGCTCCTGCAATAGCTCGAGCAAGTAGTCCCATGACACACTATCGAAAGCCTTGGATATATCCAGCTTCAGCAGCAGCGTTGGCGTGTTGCTTCTATGCAGCGCTCGGATGCCGTTTTGGACATACAAGAAACTGTCTTGTATGCATCTAGACTTCAGAAAAGCAGACTGCGCGGGTGAGACGATCGCACCAATCACTTTGGACAGCCTGATATACAACACCTTAGTTACTAGCTTCGCAAAGGAGTGGATCAGACTGATTGGGCGGTAATCTGTCAATCTAGCAGCACCATCTTTCTTTGGCAACAGAGCAACAAAAACAGTGTTCAGCGCAGCAAGGTTTCCGCCGGCAAGCCTATAGAAACTGCTGAAAGCCTCCATGACATCTCCGCTGATGATCGGCCAGCAGGCACGGAAGAAGCAGCCAATTAAACCGTCAGGGCCTGGTGCCTTTTCTACCGGTGCTTGCATCACTGCCACCCACACTTCAGCTTCAGTAAACGGATTATCCAGTCCAGCTGCTTGTACCCTTGGTAGCCGCAGCAAGCTCCAGTTGAGAGTGACCCGTCTGCCCATGTCAGCCGCCATTGCCTTGCTGAAATGGTCGTGGATGAGTTGTGCCTTGTCGCTATGAGTTGTGGCAATCTGATCCTCTCCCTGGATTGTGTGGATGACGTTCTTGCGTTTCCTGGAACAACACTTGGCATGGAAAAATTTGGTGTTGGCGTCTCCCGCGCGTAACCATAGCACTCTGGAGGTCTGCCGCCTTCTGGCCCTCTCGATTGCTGCTAGCCCAAGCAACCGCAGCTTCAGCATCTTGCGCAGATTGAACTCGGCGCCTGACAGCGTTCTAGTCTCCTGCGCCACGTCGAGCCGTAGAATCACCTCGTTGGCAATGTGGAACTGGGTCTTGGCGTCACAGAACAGCGATCTGCTCCATATCTTCAGGTCATGGGTCGTCCTCGTTAGCTTTGTCTGAAGCCTTGCAAAAGCGCAGCGCTGTCACACTGGGCGATTCCATGCCCGCTCGACCGTCGTCTGGAAGTGTGGGAACTTTGGCCAGAAAGACTCAAAACGGAAGCATGCACGACGGACCGGGGCGTCACACGGTGCTAGGATCAACGGGCAGTGATCAGAGCATGCCGTTGCCGAGGCCATCAGGCCGTAGGCGGGGAAAAGGAGCTCCCAACTAACGTTGCAGAAGAACTTATCTATGCTAACCAGGGTGGGGTTTCGCCGCTCATTGCTCCAAGTGAAACGCCTATTTTTACATTTGATCTCATGCAAGCCAGCCGCATCGATGGCATCTCTAAATCTACCCATAATGTGCCGGTTCAGATTAAGGTTGTTTTTATCCCTAGCCTCGTAAATGATGTTGAAATCCCCTGTGAGAAGCCAGGGCTCGCTAGGTGGCGGAGCTGATCTAGCTAATTCTAGCAGGAAAACCTCTTTCCTAGTCTCGTCTGCCGGCCCGTAGACAGAGGTAATCCAAAATGAGGTGGTTGAGCTATTGACAGTAACCTTTGCAGTGATGGCGAACTCGCCAATGGCGTGGGAGGCGATCGAAACAACCTGACGATCCCAGAAGATGGCCACCCCTCCCCTAGTGCCAAACGCAGGTAGAACCATGCAGTCAGCTAACCTAGCTCCTCCTACGTCCTTTACTAGGGCCGGCGACCAGGTCTCGATCTTCGTTTCCTGAAGACAAAGGATCACGGTGCGATGAGCTACCGCAACCTCAACGACTGCATCACGCTTCGAAGGCATGTTGAGCCCTCTCACATTCCAACTAAGGATGGGGCAACGGGTGTCATCCATATGGAAACAACAAAGAACTCCAATAGCTACAAATTCTATTGATCCATGGAAGGAACAGAGATAACAACGGGGACGGACTACCACGATCCGGGGGACGCTGGTGCCCACCAAATGGCCCCAAGATGCACCAGCGACAGCAACGCCTAACAGCTAACCTGACAGAGACTACAACTAGACCTAACTCAACCCAGCTTAAGGCCAGGCGCCGTTGGAGAATACAATTAGTACAATCTAACATGATCACACAGTGGCCTCCTCGACAGCTCCATCCGCACCGGCCATCGCAGCCGCAACTTGCAGCGCCTCCTTGTTGAGGCGAGTGAGCTTGGCAATGCAGGCGATGTCGTCGTCGGTAAGTGGTTCGTCAAACTTGCGCAACAGCTTCTCCGCCGTCTTGGCGGTCATCTTCTCCTTGGGCCCGAGCAGCCCGAGCTCGCGCACCAGCCGTAGCGTCCCCCTCTGAGCAACGGGCACCGGCGACGGGTTGGCCACCTGCCTTGCACTGTGGCGCACCGGAGCCGGCACGGTACGGGTCTTGGGGGGGGGGCGATGAGCGGCGCACTGGGGCAACAGGGACCAACGGCGGCTTCGTGCCCTGGAAGAGGCCCAGCGAGGCAGCGGCCGGATCAGCAGCCTCGCCCACCGCACCGATTTGGAGGCTACAGACCTAGCGGGTAACTGCGCTTAGCTGCATCTCGACCACCGTGGGCCTGGCGGCCTCCTTGCAGTTCAGATGGCCCACCGCGACGCTTGGGCCGGCCAGGGTTGGCCCGAAAACGTCGGGCAAGCCACCTACCGCGGCGCTGGAGTTGTTGTCATTGACCTGGTCGTTGAACAGCAGTGGCTCGGATACTGCAGCTGCCACGTGATCCTCCAGCTCGGCAGCCATGCAGTCGAAGGCAGGTGGTGGTGGAAGCAGGCTCTTGGCGCCGGCAAAGAAAGCAGCAATCGGGTCGGGGGCAGGGGCTGCATCAGCGCACGGCGGCAGGGGAGGGGACGCGGAGGTTGGAGGAGCGCGGCCCCAGCCCCGTCCGAGCGGCGCCGGCCGGAGTTGTGGCGGCCACGCGAGCTCTCAGAGTGACGCTGGCCCGGAGGGGAGCGGCTGCGACGGCGTGATGAAGCATCCTGGTCCGACATCTTCTCCTTGCCCGCGCGGCTCCGGCCAAGGAGCGTGTCCTTCCAGGACCTGCGCTCGCCGCGGTCGTCGCCGTGGTCGTCCTTGCACCCACTGGCGCCACGTGCACCACCACGGCACCCCACATCTGCCAGCACCGCAAGCTGGCAGCGCTGCTGCGGGTCACGTTGGCCATCTTCCACCCTTTTCTTCCAGGAGCCTGCGGGGATGATCCTCGGCATAGGCCTGTCGTCCTCGTCGGAGTCCGAGGAGGGCAGGCCACTTTGAGCAGAGCGCGGTGACTGCGGCTCGTACGGAGTCCAGTCCTCGATGCGGTCCACGTGGATGAGGACGTCGTGGCGGCTTGCCGTCGGCGGCGCCGCGATGGCGCGGCATGGCGGGGAGAAACCCAGCATCTCCTCCACACGCCCAGCTCCATGCTGCATCAGCCAGAACGTGTGCTTGGTCGGGATGAGAGCCACGTCCCATACCCAGACCCAGCATGCGAAGTGCTTGGTGTGGCTGCGCTCGAAGGTGCGGCTGTCGAGCCTGTCGACCCGGCAGCCAAGCGCCTCCTCCGCCCCTCCAGTGACCAGAAGTGCTGGGGCATCTTCTTGATCACAACTCTGACGTGGTGGTTGAAGGGCTGTACCACCGCGTGATCGTCTTCATGCCAGCGCTTGATGAAGAACTTGGCGCCATCGACCGTCAGGGAACCCAGCTTGACTACTTGCTCTTGGTGGATCGGCAGGTCGAAGACGATGAGGTAGTCTTCAGGGTCGTGGCAGGTTATCCTCAGCTGGTGTGGTGGGATGTGCAGCTTGGCGTCGAGCTCGTGGCCGACCTCCATGGTGCTGGACGTCCGCCTTGCGTCCGCGGCCGTGAGCAGCACCGCCTGGCGCTTAAGGATGAAGATGGCGTGCTCCAGGGCCGGGGTGGACATGAACACCTTGCAGCTGTGCCGCGGGCGGCGTGCAAGGTCGGCGACGTGCGTGCCCTCCATGGCAGGAGACGAGGACGGGGGGACGGCCGACGGCGGGGCGGTGGAGACTGGAGCAGAGGTGTAGCTAAGCCTGCCCTCGCCGGCACCCTAGCGGCAGCCGCGGCAGGGTTGCGCTTTGGATTCTGAGGACACTCCCGGCCAAAGTGGCCGGAGAGGTTGCAGATAATGCAGCAAAGAGGATTGCGGCAGTCCTTCCTACGATGCTTCTTGCTGAGGCAGCAGAAGCATTTCCCTCTGAACTGGCTTAAGAAGGCCGCCCGGCCAGCAGCAGCATTGAAGGCCGAACGCCGGCCGGTGTGGGCAGGACAAGGGCGCGGCCTAATACCCGCGGAGGCAGAGCGGGGGCGCCGGTCTTTCCGGGAGGAGACCACGGTCCATTCCCCAGCCCCGCCCGAGGCGGAGGAGATGGCGCCGTCACCAGGGGCAACCACAATGGATTGAAGTCTTGGTCACCCCAAAAATGGCAAGGGCGAGGGATTCACATCTGGATCTGATGGGCGGAGCGGGGAGGGGGGGGGGGCAGCGGTGGAGCATTCCCCACGCAGCAGGATCCGAGGCAGAGATCCGGGATCCCGCGCATTAACGCCACAGGGAAGCTGCGAATCCGGCACCATGGATGGACCGGAGGACGAAAGGGAGGCAGGCGAGGCTGCGCGCCGGCCACTACTGGCACTAGATCTACGGGAGCGTGGCCGGCCCATACCGCTAGGCCGAGGCAACCGGTGGTCGAGGCGGTGGCCATGCCGTGGTGGCGCAGACAGCGAGGCGGGCGGCTGGGCGGGTGGGTGGCCGCCATGACCGAGAGTGACGGCGCGGAAGGGGGGGTGGAGAAGGGGGGTGGAGAGGGATTTTAGGAAACCGACGGTTTCATAAATCCCTCCTCCTCCTCCTCCTTCTTGTTGCTGCTATTCCACTGAACATGTCAAATCAAGATGCTAGCTCAATCCTTCTTATACCAAAAAAAAATATTTAATCAAATTGAAAGGTGCCCACGGTATGATGAGGTCTGAAACAAAACCCTTCAGCAACATGTTAGTTCAAGATGAAAACTAAAAGAGAGGAGGGGCCGAGGGGACATGCCTGGATTTCTTCCTTCCACTCCACCATTGCAGGCATTCACCCAACACCATGCCATGCAACGAACCATGATAAGAATTATGTATGGTGTAATCATATGCTAGCTAGATTCACTGACCAACAAATAAGAACCGAAAGAGAAAATAATTGAACAAATCAAAAACTCATAGCTGGTTTTCCTGGTTAAGCGGCGGCACCTTGTAAGAGTTGGGAGCCAATTCTCAGATGGAGATGGAAAAAGAGCATGTTCTCCATATGTCACCCTAAAAAAGTAACTCAAATATCATCATAAGGAAACAAATTACACCGCAACCCAAGTTAGGCTGGCACAAGCGTAATAATGACACCCATCACTAACCACCAAAGCAAGCGTCCTAGGCATGGAAGCACACACTTCTTCTTTTACCGAAAAAGGCTTTCGCCCTGCTTTATATTGTAAAGAAAATCACCCGAGCCAAACATCCAACAAGGTTCACACACACACACACACACACACACACACACACACACACACACACAAGTCTCACACACAAATAAGGTAGCGAATAGCCCTGGAAACAGCTCAACAAGCCCTGGAAACAAAGCAACACACTTAGACACAACCCGTGCAGCATGTCTAATCGGGCTCAGGCGGAGGGGGCGGAAGCGGTGGTGCCACGCGGAAGGTCAGCGAAGAGGGCGTTGATGACGTCCCGGTCCTGGGGGCGGCTAAGCGGCCGCCATAGCTACAAGTAACCACACATTTTGAAGATCACGGCAGTCGCACGTCGAAGAGGCACCTTATGAATAACAAGCTTGTTGCGGATGGTCCAAAGCATCCAGGCGAGGACCCCAACACACAACCATCTAATATGGCGGTAGCGGGGGGGGGGGCGTGGATCTCTGCAAGTAAGTCAGTGAAGTTGGTGTTGCACCACTGTCCACCGACCGTCTCACGAAAGCAGGACCACAGGAATTGGGTTGTGGAGCAGGAGAAGAAGATGTGGTTAGTATCCTCCCCCGTGTCGCACAAGGGACACATCCCATCTCCTGGTCCATTACGCTTGAGGACCTCTACCCCAGAGGAAAGGCATCCCCGGACCCACTGCCACAGGAATATCCTGATCTTTAGGGGAAGGAGAATGTCCTAGATCAGGCTAAAGGGCTCAGAGGCCGACGAAGGTGCGATGGCCGTGTATAAGGACTTAGTGGATAAGCGGCCGGATGGCTCCAGGCGCCAAGAGATGGAGTCAAGGGCACCCTCGATGTCCATCGGAAGAAGAGCGATGTCTTGGAGGAGGGAGTCCCAAGCAGCCACCTCAAGGGGGCCGAAGGGGCACCGGAAAGCGAGGCACCCTAAGTCAATAAGGTTCGTCTCGTCAGAGACCCGAGGGTCGACCGCTATGGCGAATAGGTCTGAGAATCGAGCGGCCAGGGGGGAGTTGACGGTGTCCTGGACTAGGGGGTACTCACCACATCGTCTCCCGACTAGGTGGATCAGACCGAGGACCCCCATGGCAGTTCACTCATGGGCCACTTCCGGTAGCCTATGCCGCATACAAGGAGTATTCCACAAGACTTGGTGATCAAGACAAGGACTCCTCTCCACCAACGTATTCGGCTAGGACTCTTGTTATCCTAGGCCTCTGGTGCATTATATAAGCCAAGGACAGACTAGTTGATAGATTATTATGACATTACTCATCATACCCTTAGGTCTTAGACCACAACATATGATCTCGAGGTAGATCAACTCTTGTAACCCTATATTCATCAAGATCAATCAAGCAGGAAGTAGGGTATTACCTCGATAGAGAGGGCCCGAACCTGGGTAAACATCGTGTCCCCTGTCTCCTGTTACCATCGATCCTAGACACACAGTTCGGGACCCCCTACCCGAGATCCACCATTTTTGACACCGACAATGGTGCTTTCATTGAGAGTTCCGTTGTGTGATCGACAAAGGGTCAATGGCTCATCTGCAGATCGACTTCGACGTCGGCATCTTTGTCACCGGCTCGACTGGTCACCTAGGCTTGACCAAGGACTGTGCCCTGCCTCTGATCATCATATTCGAACGCGGTCCTCCATCAACATCAACTCTGAACCCTATCATGATCATGGAGAAATCATCCTTGGAGCTCGGGGGCTCAACGTCAACATTGCCTTCGGACGACCGTGCTGTTTTTCCGAACAGCAAACTTGTATCCGCTACCACCACCTCCTCGAGCATCGCTTTTACGATTCCTTTGGTAGAATTGTGTGGAATTAAGTCTACAACAACCATGCAAAACTCCGTCAAGTTCCGATGGAGGAATCTCCGGCAATCTACGATATACCGGAGCCCTGTTAAATCTGGACGGGAATCTGGACGAGTTTAGGGCGTGGTCTCCAGCACCTAGCTCGGATGTCCTTTGGAAGATCCAACCGTTGATCGGCTGCGGAATTCCTATATCTACCACCCCTCAAAATTTTAGCTTGATCCGACCGTCCAAACTCCGGGAACCTTCCGATTAGTGCATCACTTTTCGGATCTGTTTCCTGTGCGAATACAGATCCGACCAGAATTCATGTTTCTTTATAAACGTGATATTGGACAACCTTTTTAAAGGAATTTTATTCTAGGGTATTGTGCGTTGTTCTTAGCACGTGCCCATAAAATTTTAGGCCTTCTCTGAGGCACTCTTCACCATCGCGCTGGTGTCAAACCAGTCCGGTAACATTGCTCCACGTCTACCGCCCTGTGCTAGACATATCATTGATACGTCTCCAACGTATCTATAATTTTTTATTGCTCCATGCTATATTATCTTCTGTTTTGGACAATATTGGGCTTTATTATTCACTTTTATATTATTTTTGGGACTAACCTATTAACCGGAGGCCCAACCCAGAATTGTTGTTTTTTGCCTATTTCAGAGTTTCGCACAAAAAGAATATCAAACGGAGTCCAAACGGAATGAAACATTCGGGAACGTGATTTTCGGAACGAACATGATCCAGGAGACTTGGACCCTACGTAAGAGAAGCTTCCAGGAGGCCACGAGGTAGGGGGCGCGCCTACCCCCCAGCGCCAAGACTCCACCCTCGTGGGCCCCATGTTGCTCCACCGACGCATTTCTTCCTCCTATATATACCCACGCACTTCAAACGATCGTAAACGGAGCCAAAACCCAATTCCGCCGCAACCTTCTGCACTCCACGAGATCCCATCTTGGGGCCTGTTCCGAGTTCACGAGGGGGCATCCATCACGGAGGGCTTCTACATCAACACCATAGCCTCTCCGATGAAGTGTGAGCAGTTTACCTCATACCTTCGGGTCCATAGTTAGTAGCTATATGGCTTCTTCTCTCTTTTTGGATCTCAATACAATGTTCTCCCCCTCTCTCGTGGAGATCTATTCGATGTAATCTTCTTTTGCGGTGTGTTTGTTGAGACCGATGAATTGTGGGTTTATGATCAAGTTTATCTATGAACAATATTTGAATCTTCTCTGAATTCTTTTATGTATGATTGGTTATCTTTGCAAGTCTCTTCGAATTATCAGTTTGGTTTGGCCTACTAGATTGATCTTTCTTGCAGTGGGAGAAGTGCTTAGCTTTGGGTTCAATCTTATGTGTCCTTTCCCAAAGGATGAGGGGCAGCAAGGCACGATTGTATTGTTGCCATCGAGGATAACAAGATGGGGTTTTTATCATATTGCATGAATTTATCCTCTACATCATGTCATCTTGCTTAAGGCGTTACTCTGTTATTATGAACTTAATACTCTAGATGCATGCTTTGGATAGCGGTCGATGTGTGGAGTAATAGTAGTAGATGCAGGTGAGTCGGTTTACTTGTCTTGGACGTGATGCCTATATACATGATCATACCTAGATATTCTCATAACTATGCTCAATTCATCAATTGCTCAACAATAATTTGTTCACCCACTGTAAAATACTTATGCTCTTGAGAGAAGTCACTAGTGAAACCTATGGCCCCCGGGTCTATCTTCATCATATTAATCTTCCAACACTTCGTTATTTCCTTTGCTTTTTATTTTACTTTGCATCTTTATCACAAAAATACCAAAAATATTATCCTATCATATCTATCGATCTCACTCGTAAGTGACCGTGTAGGGATTGACAACCCTTATCGCGTTGGTTGCGAGGATTTATTTGTTTTGTGTAGGTGCGAGGGACTCATGCGTAGCCTCCTCTTGGATTGATACCTTGGTTCTCAAAACCGAGGGAAATACTTATGCTACTTTGCTGCATCATCCTTTCCTCTTCAAGGAAAACCAACGCAGTGCTCAAGAGGTAGCAAGAAGGATTTCGGCGCCGCTGTCGGGAGGTCTACATAAAAGTCAACATACCAAGTACCCATCACAAACCCTTATCTCCCGCATTACATTATTTGTAATTTGCCTCTCGTTTTTCTCTCCCCCACTTCACCCTTGCCGTTTTATTCGCCCTCTCTTTTTCGTTCGCCTCTTTTCCGCTTGCTTTTTTATTTGCTCGTGTGTTGGATTGCTTGTTTGTCACAATGGCTCAAGATAATACCAAATTATGTGACTTTACCAATACCAACAATAATGATTTCCTTAGCACTCCGATTGCTCCTCTTACCGATACTGAATCTTGTGAAATCAATGCTGCTTTGTTGAATCTTGTCATGAAAGATCAATTCGCCGGCCTTCCTAGTGAAGATGCCGCTACTCATCTAAATATCTTCGTTGATTTGTGTGATATACAAAATAAGAAATATGTTGATAATGATATTGTTAAATTGAAGCTATTTCCTTTTTCGCTTAGAGATCATGCTAAATCTTGGTTTTCGTCTTTGCCTAAAAATAGTATTGATTCTTGGAATAAGTGCAAAGATGCTTTTATCTCTAAGTATTTTCCTCTCGCTAAGATTATCTCTCTTAGAAACGATATTATGAATTTTAAGCAACTTGATCATGAACATGTTGCACAAGCTTGGGAGAGGATGAAATTAATGATACGTAATTGCCCTACTCATGGTTTGAATTTGTGGATGATTATACAAAAAATTTATGCCGGATTGAATTTTGCTTCTAGAAATCTTTTAGATTCGGCCGCGGGAGGCACTTTTATGGAAATCACTTTAGGAGAAGCTACTAAACTCCTAGATAATATTATGGTTAATTATTCTCAATGGCACACTGAAAGATCAACTAATAAAAAAGTGCATGCGATAGAAGAAATTAATGTTTTGAGTGGAAAGATGGATGAACTTATGAAATTATTTACCACTAAGAGTGTTTCTTCCGATCCTAATGATACGCTGTTGTCTACTTTGATTGAGAATAATAATGAATCTATGGATGTGAATTTTGTTGGTAGGAATAATTTTGGTAACAACGCGTATAGAGGAAACTTTAGTCCTAGGCCTTATCCTAGCAATTCCTCTAATAATTATGGTAATTCCTACAACAAATCTTATGAAAATTTTAATAAGATGCCCTCTGAATTTGAGACCAGTGTCAAAGAGTTTATGAATTCACAAAAGAATTTCAATGCTTTGCTTGAAGAGAAATTACTTAAAGTTGATGAATTGGCTAGGAACGTTGATAGAATTTCTCTTGATGTTGATTCTTTAAAGCTTAGATCTATTCCTACTAAGCATGATATCAATGAGTCTCTCAAAGCCATGAGAATTTCCATTGATGAGTGCAAAGAAAGAACCGCTAGGATGCGTGCTAAGAAAGATTGCTTTATGAAAGCGTGTTCTTCAAATTTCTATGAAAATAAAGATGAAGATCTAAACGTTATTGATGTGTCCCCTATTAAATCTTTGTTTTGCAATATGAATCTTGATAATGACGGGACTGAATATGATCCACCTTTACCTAGAAGGCGTTCCAAAAATTCTGAGTTTTTAGATCTTGATGCCAAAATTGATAAAAGTGGGATTGGAGAGAATGAAACCCTAGATGTTAATAAACCCACTATTTTGGATTTCAAGAAATTTAATTATTAAAATTTCTCTTTGATAGATTGTATTTCCTTGTTGCAATCCGTGCTAAATTCTCCTCATGCTTATAGTCAAAATAAAGCTTTTACCAAACATATCGTTGATGCTTTGATGCAATCTTATGAAGAAAAACTTGAGTTGGAAGTTTCTATCCCTAGAAAACTTTTTGATGAGTGGGAACCTACTATTAAAATTAAGATTAAAGATCATGAGTTCTATGCTTTATGTGATTTGGGTGCTAGTGTTTCCACTATTCCAAAAACTTTGTGCGATTTGCTAGGTTTCCGTGATTTTGATGATTGCTCTTTAAACTTGCACCTTGCGGATTCCACCATTAAGAAACCTATGGGAAGAATTAATGATGTTCTTATTGTTGCAAATAGAAATTATGTGCCCGTATTTTTTATCGTTCTTGATATAGATTGCAATCCTTCATGTCCTATTATTCTTGGTAGACCTTTCCTTAGAACGGTTGGTGCAATTATTGATATGAAGGAAGGGAATATTAGATTCCAATTTCCATTAAAGAAAGGCATGGAACACTTCCCTAGGAAGAAAATAAAATTACCATATGAATCTATTATGAGAGCCACTTATGGATTGCCTACCAAAGATGGCAATACCTAGATCTATCCTTGCTTTTATGCCTAGCTAGGGGCGTTAAACGATAGCGCTTGTTGGGAGGCAACCCAACTTTATTTTTAGTTTTTTGCTTTTTGATCTGTTTAGGAATAAATCCTTGATCTAGCCTCTGGTTAGATGTGTTTTTATGTTTTAATTAGTGTTTGTGCCAAGTTAAACTTATAGGATCTTCTTGGATGATAGTTATTTGATCTTGCAGAAATTTCTAGAAAAACTTTCTGTTCACGAAAATAATTTTTAAAAATCATCAGAACGTGATAAAATACTGATTCCAATTGCTGCTGATCAATAAACAAATTTTCTAGGTCGTCCTATTTTGGATGATTTTTTGGAGTTCCAGAAGTTTGCGTTAGTTACAGATTACTACAGACTGTTCTGTTTTTGACAGATTCTGTTTTTCGTGTGTTGTTTGCTTATTTTGATGAATCTATGGCTAGTAAAATAGTTTATAAACCATAGAGAAGTTGTAATACATTAGGTTTAACACCAATATAAATAAAGAATGACTTCATTACAGTAACTTGAAGTGGTTTTTTGTTTTCTTTCGCTAACGGAGCTCATGAGATTTTTTGTTAAGTTTTGTGTTGTGAAGTTTTCAAGTTTTGGGTGAAAGATTTGATGGATTATGGAACAAGGAGTGGAAAGAGCCTAAGCATGGGGATGCCCATGTCACCCCCAAGATAATCTAAGTACACCAAAAAGCCAAAGCTTGGGGATTCCCCGGAAGGCATCCCCTCTTTTGTCTACTTCCATCGGTAACTTTACTTGGAGCTATATTTTTATTCACCACATGATATGTGTTTTGCTTGGAGCATCTTGTATGATTTGAGTCTTTGCTTTTTAGTTTGACACAATCATCCTTGCTGTACATACCTTTTGAGAAAGCCATACATGATTCAGAAATTATTAGAATACTCTATGTGCTTCACTTATATCTTTTGAGTTATATAGTTTTGCTCTAGTACTTCACTTATATCTTTAGAGCACGGTGGTGGATTTGTTTTATAGAAACTATTAATCTCTCATGCTTCACTTAGAATATTTTGAGAGTCTTAAATAGCATGGTAATTTGCTTAAATAATCCTAATATGCTAGGTATTCAATAAGAGTAAAAACTTTCTTATGAGTGTTTTGAATACTAAGAGAAGTTTGATACTTGATGATTGTTTTGAGATATGGAGGTAATAATATCAAAGTCGTGCTAGTTGAGTAGTTGTGAATTTGAGAAATACTTGTGTTGAAGGTTGCAAGTCCCTTAGCATGCACGTATGGTAAACGTTATGTAACAAATTTGGAACATGAGGTGTTATTTGATTGTCCTCCTTATGAGTGGCGGTCGGGGACGAGCGATGGTATTTTCCTACCCATCTATCCCCCTAGGAGCATGCGCGTAGTGCTTGGTTTTTGATGACTTGTAGATTTTTGCAATAAGTATGTGAGTTCTTTATGACTAATGTTGAGTCCATGGATTATACGCACTCTCACCCTTCCATCATTGCTAGCCTCTTCGGTATCGTGCATTGCCCTTTCTCACATTGAGAGTTGGTGCAAACTTCGCCGGTGCATCCAAACCCTGTGATATGATACGCTCTTTCACACATAAACCTCCTTATATCTTCCTCAAAACAGCCACCATACCTACCTATTATGGCATTTCCATAGCCACTCCGAGATATATTGCCATGCAACTTTCCATCATTGTCATATTGCTTAGCATGATCATGTAGTTGACATAGTATTTGTGGCAAAGCCACCGTTCATAATTCTTTCATACATGTCACTCTTGGTTCATTGCATATCCCGGTACATCGCCGGAGGCATTCATATAGAGTCATACTTTGTTCTAGTATCGAGTTGTAAATAAATAGAAGTGTGACGATAATCATTTTCTAGAGCATTGTCCCAAGTGAGGAATAAAAAAATAGAGAGAAAGGCCATAAAAAAAGAGAAGGCCCAAAAAAAGGAGAAAAAAATGAGAGAAAAAGAGAGAAGGGACAATGTTACTATCCTCTTACCACACTTGTGCTTCAAAGTAGCACCATAATCTTCATGATAGAGAGTCTCTTGTTTTGTCACTTTCATATACTAGTGGGAATTTTTCATTATAGAACTTGGCTTGTATATTCCAACAATGGGCCTCCTCAAGTGCCCTAGGTCTTCGTGAGCAAGCAAGTAGATGCACACCCACTTAGTTTCTTTTGTTGAGCTTTCTTACATTTATAGCTCTAGTGCATCCGTTGCATGGCAATCCCTACTCCTTGCATTAACATCAATCGATGGGCATCTCCATAGCTCATTGATTAGCCTTGTTGATGTGAGACTTTCTCCTTTTTTGTCTTGTCCACATAACCCCCACCATCATATTCTATTCCACCCATAGTGCTATGTCCATGGCTCGCGCTCATGTATTGCGTGAAGGTTTATAAGTTTGAGATTACTAAAGTATGAAACAATTGCTTGGCTTGTCATCGGGGTTGTGCATGATGAGAGCATTCTTGTGTGACGAAAATGGAGCATGACTAAACTATATGATTTTGTAGGGATGAACTTTCTTTGGCCATGTTATTTTGAGAGGACATAATTGCTTTAGTTAGTATGCTTGAAGTATTATTATTTTTATGTCAATATGAACTTTTATCTTGAATCTTTCGGATCTGAATATTCATACCACAATTAAGAAGAATTACATTGAAATTATGCCTAGTAGCAATCCACATCAAAAATTCTGTTTTTATCATTTACCTACTCGAGGACGAGCAGGAATTAAGCTTGGGGATGCTTGATATGTCTCCAACGTATCTATAATTTTTGATTGCTCTATGCTATATTATCTTCTGTTTTGGACAATATTGGGCTTTATTGTTCACTTTTATATTATTTTTGGGACTAACCTATTAACCGGAGGCCCAGCCCAGAATTGCTGTTTTTTGCCTATTTCAGAGTTTCGCAGAAAAAGAATATCAAACGGAGTCCAAACGGAATGAAACCTTCGGGAACGTGATTTTCGGAACGAACATGATCCAGGAGACTTGGACCCTACGTAAGAGAAGCTTCCAGGAGGCCACGAGGTAGGGGGCGCGCCTACCCCCCAGGCGCACTCTACACCCTCGTGGGCCTCACATTGCTCCACCGACGTACTTCTTCCTCCTATATATACCTACGTACCCCCAAACGATAAAAAACGGAGCCAAAAACCTAATTCCACCACCGCAACCTTCTGTACCCACGAGATCCCATCTTGGGGCCTGTTCCGGAGCTCCACCGGAGGGGGCATCCATCACGGAGGGCTTCTACGTCAACACCATAGCCTCTCCGATGAAGTGTGAGTAGTTTACCTCATACCTTCGGGTCCATAGTTAGTAGCTAGATGGCTTCTTCTCTCTTTTTGGATCTCAATACAATGTTCTCCCCCTCTCTCGTGGAGATCTATTCAATGTAATCTTCTTTTGCGGTGTGTTTGTTGAGACCGATGAATTGTGGGTTTATGATCAAGTTTATCTATGAACAATATTTGAATCTTCTCAAAATTCTTTTATGTATGATTGGTTATCTTTGCAAGTCTCTTCGAATTATCAGTTTGGTTTGGCCTACTAGATTGATCTTTCTTGCAATGGGAGAAGTGCTTAGCTTTGGTTTCAATCTTGCGGTGTCCTTTCCCAAAGGATGAGGGGCAGCAAGGCACGTATTGTATTGTTGCCATCGAGGATAACAAGATGGGGGTTTTATCATATTGCATGAATTTATCCCTCTACATCATGTCATCTTGCTTAAGGCGTTACTCTGTTCTTATGAACTTAATACTCTAGATGCATGCTGGATAACGGTCGATGTGTGGAATAATAGTAGTAGATGCAGGCAGGAGTCGGTCTACTTGTCTTGGACGTGATGCCTATATACATGATCTTACCTAGATATTCTCATAACTATGCTTAATTCTGTCAATTGCTCAACAGTAATTTGTTCACCCACCGTAAAATACTTATGCTCTTGAGAGAATCCACTAGTGAAACCTATGGCCCCCGGGTCTATCTTCATCATATTAATCTTCCAACACTTCGTTATTTTCTTTGCTTTTTATTTTACTTTGCATCTTTATCACAAAAATACCAAAAATATTATCCTATCATATCTATCAGATCTCACTCTCGTAAGTGACCGTGTAGGGATTGACAACCCCTTATCGCGTTGGTTGCGAGGATTTATTTGTTTTGTGTAGGTGTGAGGGACTCGCGCGTAGCCCCCTACTGGATTGATACCTTGGTTCTCAAAAACTGAGGGAAATACTTACGCTACTTTGCTACATCACCCTTTCCTCTTCAAGGAAAACCAACGCAGTGCTCAAGAGGTAGCAATCATCGCTTCGCCGAGCCGAGCCTAACCTTATCAGATCATCAGCTCGGCAAGCCGAACAAGAGTTCGGCATTGCGAAGGATAAATCATCACCAACACCATCGCCCCATGGATTGCACGGGTCAGGCGCGCCGACATCGCCGCTCGGTCACTTCATCAATCCGGCATTGACCGCGTCACAAGTTATGACCACCGTCGGCATGGCCGCACTGTTGCTTCTTCAAGCCGATGTCCATCACGCCGAACTGCTTCAACACCTCGGCTGACATGGCAGCTGCAAAAGTCTCCTTACTGACCCGCTCCGTCATATCGGCTAGATCAGGGACTTTGCTATTTCTTCACCAACCTACTCCGGTGACTTCGGCGTCACCAGCCGACCTGCTTCGACTCATCGGCTGACATGGAGGCTTCGACACCTCGGCTGGACCGGGGACTTTGCTATTTCTTCATCAACATACTCCGGTGACTTCGGCGTCACCAGCCGACCAGCTTCGTCACGTTAGCTGGACCGGGGGCTTTGCCTCAACAAGCCCACCTTTGCCAACATCGCTATGCCGTCGCTTTATCGCCCATCAGGCAATGGGTGTGCGGATCGAGTCCCAATTTTGGGAGTAATCTTTCTTGAAATTGCTACAACAGATAAACCAAGTGCTATTAATCATAGTTTTTTTTCTTGCTTGGGTTTATTTTTCCCAAGGAATTATTACTCTGGTTTGTTTCATCATCTGTACGCAGGTCTATCAAATGGTGGCTGCATTAACAACGGCCGCGTGGTGGTTTGGTCAGTTTCCATATACAGTTCGGCGAATGCCGCATCCGGAACTTGGACCGGCCTGTGAATTCAGGCTTTGCCATTCCTTCACCGCGTCACGACGACGCCCTGCATCGACATTGACTTTGGTGCCAGGCCACATCTCTTTAAATAAATTATTTTTGCAAAAAGCAATTATCCTTTTTGGACCGCACTATTTTATGCGTGTAGGTAATCGACTTCGACTGCGTCACGTAATCACTTCGGCATTCGATGTCGTTGTCCCAATCGGCATAAATCGGCTCGCATGATCACCTTGTTGGTCGAATCGCCATACCGACATGTTCGGTTGCCTCGGGGACTTCGGCATCACTGAGAGAGCTCTACCTCATCGAGTGTTCGGCACACGGGCCATATTTCTTTTATTACTCACTTTGCATAAATTATTAATTATGCAACAATCTTTTTTTAATTTATTATTATTCCTATTATCTCCAGCTTGCACTATTTTTTGTGCACAGGTAAAGGATCCGGATCGGGCAGCGCTGTCACCTCGGTTGGACCGAGGGCTTCTTCATCACTTCATTAACCCACACCGGGGACTTCGGCGTCACACTGCCGGCCTGCATTGGCCGTGCTATGTCGCCACTTCGGAGTGCCGAGCTCTTCACTCCGCCACCTCGGGACCGGCTTGGGGGTTGGGACCTTGTCCCGCCGTAAGCTCGGGCCATGCATCGACACTGAGCACATTAACCAGCTAAGTCGCTTTTATGCTCGGAATTTTCAACTTTAAATTTTGTTCGGTTCGACCAAAGCATTATAATTTTTTGGCAAAAAGTAGTATGTGAAAAACTTCCTTATCAAAACTTTGTTTGTGACACACAAATTCAAATACCCCGTTTACTTGGGGGCTTCCTTTATGAAGCCTTTCCTCTTGCATATGATTATACTTGTACGGCTTCGTTCCCTGTTCGTGTATTACGCCACAATATGCACCATGTTGACTTAAGTGTTCCGCAAGCTGGGTTGCCTTGCTCCTATGTTTACCCCTACGTTCCCGATTGTTCGGCTAGGGAGTAAAGGGAGCACCTCTGCGATTGTCACAATCGGGTCATCCGAGCTCGGACCTCAGACTGGGTGAAGCCGGAAGCTAGCGCTCTTATTGTTTTCAATCATGGTCGGCACACAACGGAACTCATGAGTACAAAAACTCTATTGCACAAGTCTCATAGTAACAATGAGCAACCGAAGAAAGGTATCGGTGGGGGTACTATTTTCTTCGAAGATGCCTCTTACACTTCGTCAGTAATATAGCATAAGTTCCTGGAGCGCTTTGTCTCATTACAGCCTTATGGCCTGATTGCACGGTTATCGGAAACACCGTCGATATTCTCGACAGGTGGAGTACATAACACTTTTCAGCCCTTGACCGAAGAGGGAGAAGCCGACGGTCGGTTAAGACGCGTTTAAAGTTCGGGTGAACACATTTATGATATAAGTACTTCGGTACATACAATCGTTATACATAAAATTCTTTTACCCAAGTCACTTGGGGGCTCTTAAAATTTACATGAGCCGTTTTATAATAAGTGTTTTCTTCTTAGTCATTGAAAAGTCTTTTTCTATCACTCCTTTTTTTGATGCAAGTGTGTGGTCAATATCCGGGGAGCCTAATTTCTCTCTCAAAGCCGCTAGAGTTTAGTTTGCTAAACGGGCCCAACGAGAAGTACTCCGCCTTCGGGATAGGAGGTTGAAGCTGTAGGCTGACCCGCTTTAAGTCTTGAGATAGGATGTGTCATGTTAAAGCACGACAGAAGCACCATTTTTTTCTAAGGCCAATTTTCGGATTGGCACCGAACACATGATCTAGGTCGGACGTCAAGTTTTTACTGAAGTTTTTTGGTCTTCCAAGCCTATGGCACTTTTAAACTATATGTGTGTTTCCAGCATAAGTCTTGTAGTGTAACGCCGGACACCTTTAGAGATTCGGCAAAAACATTCTCGATATTGCTATATATGCATCGGTTTCGAATTATGAGTTCAGTCAATAGTTGGGTTGCCTGGCTCCTGTGCTTGCCTCCTACGTTCTGCTTTATTCGGCTAGGTGTGCAAAGGGAGAACCACTGTGATTGTGCTTCCGGCTAGCATGGTTAAAGCACCTCAGTGGAGAAAGCCGAAAACTGACTGTCACAATAAGGGCAAACTGGTCAGCGATCCGATGACTGTGTTAAACTATAAGATCGATAGCGGTCACCCCATGTTAAATGACGGGCCGTTCATAACATTGGCCGAAGTGTTTATGGCTTGACCTTGGCTATCGCCGAACACTAACCGGGGGCTCATAGCTAGCTTCCCCAATTTAAAGGTCCTATGACTAAGTGAAAGTTATAAAGCCCGCATATCTGATTGCCTCGTTTCCGCTAACACAACCGCCTTCAGGCACCGAGACGTCGGCTAAGGGTTGTTTTGTTATTATGGAAACACCCTGTGTAGCATCTACAAGGGGGTGGAAGCCGCCGATGGGCCACTTTCAACTAATAAACGGTCACAACGGAGTCAAAATAAAAATATCATCGGTGTTTGTATTTAATATACGAGGGTTGCCTTCCGTAATCACCGTTATAAAGCCATAAATATGCATCAATTTGACTTAAGATTTTGGTCAAGCTGGGTTGCGTGGCTCCTATGCTTACCCCTACGTTCCCGATTGTTCGGCTAGGTGGTAAAGGGAGCACCTCTGTGATTGTTACTACCGGGTCATCCGAGTTGGTACCTCAGACTGGGTGAAGCCGAAAGCTAGCGTTCTTCAAGGATATAATTGGTCGGCAACGATGGAAGTGAAAATTTCATTTCATTAATACCATAGAGTTAGGAAACTTTCTTCGAACTAAATCCTCAATATTTTCCTCCCACATTGATCGGAGGTGAGGTTTCATGATCATGGTCAGCATGACAACCCAAGGAAAGGAACCGATAGCGGGACTATTTTCCTTATGTTTCTTACATTAGAAAAGTAATATAACATATCTCTCCACGTACCTTTGTTTATAAAACTGTATGACCGGATTGCCTTGTTTGTCGTAAACCTTTGCCCTTATAAAGGCTTAATAAAGTAGGACAAACACTCCCCAGCTACTGGCCGAGGAGGTTGAAGCCGATGGTCGGTCAACAAAGTTTTGGACAATGAGGATCCGAGCATTAATGATGTCAAGTATTTGGATACATAGAATCATTACACATAATTTGTGATTTTACTCCGGATATCAATCCTTAATTCGGCCACTCGTGCCCACATTAAGGCTCGGGGGCTACTGGGCTTCATGCTCATTATTTATAAATATTAAAGGGGCACATCGATCCCCTGATCTGGTGTTGCCACCCGACCAGTGTCTTGGGGGCTACTGCATTGGCAATCCAATGCAGAAAATTTAAGTGCAATATAGTTCTCAAGGAGATTATGATCCTTAGGTTGGTCGGCCGCACCCAACCTGAGTCTCGAGGACTTTGCACACCGCTTTTTGTGTCCCGAAGTATTCTACCGAGCTAGGAGTTGATCCTCAGGCCGATTTTGCGAATCAACCTGAGTCTCAGGGGCTACTGGGATCAGCGGTCTTATGTCATCCTTCAGGTGCATCTCGGGTTTTCGACTGATACACACCTTGAGGTCTACTGGCTATATATCTCAGCAGAGAATAAATTGCACCAATCAAAAATATTGACAAAAAATCGGCCCGCAGTCGGGGTGGTGCACCACCTTGGAAGCAGTCCGGCATAAATCTCGGGCGCCAGTGGCTGGCTCCATAGAGGGCATTTCCGTCATTAAGCTCGGCTAAACTCCTTTAACTTTTTTGAACCAAGGTGATCTATGACACCTCGGATATAGTCCGGCGTTGGAGCTTGGACATAGTCCGACATTGGAGCTCGGATACAATCGGCTCTGGAGCTCGGATACAGTTCGGCGTTGGAGCTCGGTTGTAACAATACTCTTCGGATACAGTCCGGCGTTGGAGCTCGGATACATTCCGGCGTTGGAGCTCGGAAGCAGTTCGGCGTTGGTGCTCGGCTGCAAAAGATACCTCGAATATAGTCCGGAGTTGGAGCTCGGACACAAGAGGACACTGCCGCCCGGGAACAACTTCAAACCCGAGGTGTGGCATAAAATTAACAAGGCATTGATAAAGGCCGATAACTTAAAGGGACTCCTCGGATACCCGACATGTAAACTCTTCGGATTTACTTCGGTGATCCTAAAGATCGAAGATGAGAAGATTTGTTGAACCAGTTTTCAAGACCGACGACCGAAGATGAAGAACAGTTCGGAAGGATCGAGGAGCGTCCCCAACTTGAAGACCAGTTCAGGGGGCTACTGATGGTGTCCTGGACTAGGGGGGTACTCACCACATCGTCTCCCGACTAGGTGGATCGGGCCGAGGACCCCCATGGCGGTTCACTCATGGGCCACTTCGGGTAGCCCATGCCGCATACAAGGACTATTCCACAAGACTTGGAGATCAAGACAAGGACTCCTCTCCACCAACGTATTCAGCTAGGACTCTTGTTATCCTAGGCCTCTGGTGCATTATATAAGCCAAGGCCAGGCTAGTCGTTAGATTATTATGACATTACTCATCATACCCTTAGGTCTTAGACCACAACATATGATCTCGAGGTAGATCAACTCTTGTAACCCTATATTCATAAAGATCAATCAAGTAGGAAGTAGGGTATTACCTCGATAGAGAGGGCCCGAACCTGCGTAAACATCGTGTCCCCTGTCTCCTATTACCATCGATCCTAGACGCACAGTTCAGGACCCCCTACCCGAGATCCACCAGTTTTGACACCGACAGGAGTCCCCTAACGAGCGGTCGAACCAGAATAGGGTCGAGGACCCGGAGCCAACCGAGATGGACGTGCCTATGCGGAGCACAGGCAAAAGCTGAATCACAGCCTGCCAAAACTGGGATCCACCAGAACGCTAACAAAAAGCTAGGGGTTGGCCCCGAAGGTACTTGCTTCGGATGATAGTAAGCCAGAGGCCGCCCTCCCCGTTGGCGATACGCCAGAGCCAACGAGTCAGGAGAGCAATGTTCATGCGCCGAGAAGGCAGGATCCCCAGACCCCCTAGTCCTTGGGTTTGCAAATGTCGGGCCAACTTACCATATGGTATTTCTGCTTGTCCCCCTCGCCTGCCTAGAAGAACCTGGACTGGTACTTGGCGATCTCCTAATGAAGTGTCTCATGGAGGTTGTAGAAGCTCATGAGGAACCATAGGAGGCTGGCAAGCGAGGAGTTGAAGATGATTACCCGTGCCGCCTTCGAGAGTCACCGCCCCTTCCAGGGCTCGACCCGGTGCTGCATCTGGGTCACTGTCCGGCGGAGGTCAGCCAAGGTGAGTCGCGAGTCACTAATGGGTATCCCCAAATAAGTCGTGGGGAAAGTACCCAAGCAGCAGTTAAGCCGATCAACTATGGCCTGGGCCTCCTCCGGAGGATAGCCAAGGATCATCACTTCGCTCTTATCGAAGTTGATAATGAACCCAGACATCTGTTGGAAGCATAGTAGGAGAAACTTCAGGTTGGATGTGTCGGTCGTGGAGCCCTCAACCATTATTATGGTGTCGTCAGCATATTGGAGGAGGGAGACCCCTCCCCCTCCTACCAGGTGAGGGACAATGCCGTGGATATGGCCAGCAGATTTGGCCTTATCCAGGATGACCGCAAGGGCATCGACCACCATGTTAAATAAAAACGGGGAGAACGGGTCGCCCTGGCGAACCCCATAAAGAGTGGGGAAGAAAGGCCTGACCTCACCGTTAATGTTAACCGCGGGCCCTGAGTGCCGCAGTGCGGGAGTGGGTATGGCTTTGGATTTCCTCGACCGGCACCCCTGCGGGGGGATGGAGTGCCGGTGTGTGAAGGAGATGGGCCCGGGTCTCGGCAAGTTTCCCGTCAAGGATCTCGCGGTCCTGGATGGCCGCAATCTTCTCTAAGGGGGGCTAACTCCCCTGAAAACGACGGACGAGTCTGCAGCCACCTTGACAAGGTGGCCGAGCAAAACAGCCTCAAGTGCAGAAAACGAACAACTGGAAGAACTGGTGGGAATGTCGGTCGCACCTGGTGTGAGTGTCAAAACCTGCGGATCTCGGGTAGGGGGTCCCGAACTGTGCGTCTAAGGCGGTTGGTAACAGGAGATGGGGGACACAATGTTTACCCAGGTTCGGGCCCTCTCGATGGAGGTAATACCCTACTTCCTGCTTGATTGATCTTGACGATATGAGTATTACAAGAGTTGATCTACCACGAGATCATAGAGGCTAAACCCTAGAAGCTAGCCTATGATTATGATTGTTCTCTTCCTACGGACTAAACCCTCCGGTTTATATAGACACCGAAGGGGGCTAGGGTTACACAGAGTCGGTTAAAAGGGAGGAGATCTACATATCAGAATTGCCAAGCTTGCCTTCCACGCAAAGGAGAGTCCCACCCGGACACGGGACGATGTCTTCAATCTTGTATCTTCATAGCCCAACAGTCCGGCCAAAGGATATAGTCCAGCTGAGGACCCCCTAATCCAGGACTCCCTCAGTAGCCCCTGAACCAGGCTTCAATGACGATGAGTCCGGCTCACAGATTGTCTTCGACATTGCAAGGCGGGTTCTTCTCCAAATTCTGAGTACCTGTCGAGTAGTGTCCGGCTTCCCATAAATGTTTGCACTCTTTGGCTTCTGCGCCCAGTAATGGCTATCCACGTGTCGAGCGAATGCGAGAAGTCGGGGCATTTTTACACTTGCCACCCTAACCATGTGAGTAAATCGTCTTATTTAAAGAGACGGGGATTCTCAGATCCAGATCACACCATCCTCCCACAGCGAGCATCCATCGGAGCGCGCCCGGAAAAATCCATCCCATCATGGCCGGCCATTGCAGCTCCTCCTCTCGCTCCCGTAGCCCTAAGCCAGACAATTGGAAGAAGTGTTCCGTCTCCCATAGACAGTTAGTAGAGTTACAGACCCAGGGGTTTCTCCCTCCTGCGTACATGGTCCCCGTCCAAGCCGGACTAGCCACTTACAACGGCGGTGAGCAAGCAGAGAGCTTTCCCAACCCATCCATGGGGGAGCGGGTATGCCTTGTCCCTTACTTATTAAGAGGACTTGGATTTGTAGGATCTTGAGAAGAGGTGTCTAGAGGGGGGTGATTAGACACTAAGTACCAAAGTTGCAGTTTCTAACTTCTTTAGGTTTAAGTGGAGTTTAGGCACAAGTTTGACATTCACAATACATAACAAGCAAACATGCAAAGAGTATATGAGCAGCAGAAAGTAAAGCATGCAACTTGCAAGAATGTAAAGGGAAGGGTTTGGAGGATTCAAACGCAATTGGAGACATGGATGTTTTTGTCGTGGTTCCGATAGGTGGTGCTATCGTACATCCACGTTGATGGAGACTTCAACCCACGAAGGGTAATGGTTGCGCGAGTCCACGGAGGGCTCCACCCATGAAGGGTCCACGAAGAAGCAACCTTGTCTATCCCACCATGGCCGTCGCCCACGAAGGACTTTCCTCACTAGCGGTAGATCTTCATGAAGTAGGCGATCTCCTTGCCCTTACAAACTCCTTGGTTCAACTCCACAATCTTGTCGGAGGCTCCCAAGTGACACCTAGCCAATCTAGGAGACACCACTGTCCAAGAAGTAACAAATGGTGTGTTGATGATGAACTCCTTGCTCTTGTGCTTCAAATGATAGTCTCCCCAACACTCAACTCTCTCTCACAGGATTTGGATTTGGTGGAAAGAAGATTTGAGTGGAAAGCAACTTGGGGAAGACTAGAGATCAAGATTCATATGGTTGGAATGCAATATCTTGGCCTCAACACATGAGTAGGTAGTTCTCTCTCGAAATAGGATCTTTGGAAGTGTAGGCTTGTTACGATGGCTCTCTCCATGAATGAAGAGGAGGTGGAGGGGTATATATAGCCTCCACACAAAATCTAACCGTTACACACAATTTACCAAACTCGATGGGACCGAATCAACAAACTCGGTCGGACCGATTTAGTAAAGCTAGTGACCGTTAGGGTTTTCGGTGGGAACGATATGCAACTCGGTAGGACCGATATGGTTAGGGTTAGGGCATAACGTAATCTCGGTGAGACCGATTACACAAACTCGGTGAGACCTAATTTGGTAATTAGCTAACCAGAGAGTTGGTCAGGTAAACTCGGTGGGACCGATTACTCAAACTCGGTGGGACCGATTTTGGTAATAAGTTAACCAGAGAGTTTGCATTGTAATCTCGGTTGTACCGATTACACAAACTCGGTGAGACCGATTCTGGTAATTGACATACACAGAGAGATTACAATCCCATCTCGGTGAGACCGAGATCCCTATCGGTGAAACCGATTTGCCTAGGGTTTGTGGCAGTGGCTATGACATTTGAATTCGGTGGCGCCAGATAGAAAGAATCGGTAGGGCCGAGTTTGACTTTAGGTTTAGGTCATATGAGTGGAAGTGGAAAGTAGTCGAGGGTTTTGGAGCATATCACTAAGCACATGAAGCAAGAGGCTCATTAAGCAACACCTCATCCCTCCTTGATAGTATTGGCTTTTCCTATAGACTCAATGTTATCTTGGATCACTAAAATGTAAAATGAAGAGTCTTGAGCTTGAAGCTTGAGCCAATCCTTTGTCCTTAGCATCTTGAAAGAGTTCCCACATCCTTTAGTCCATGCCACTCCATTGTTGAACTTATCTGAAACATACTAGATAAAAGTGTTAGTCCAACAAGAGATATGTTGACATTAATTACCAAAACCACCTAAGGAGCACTTGTGCTTTCAATCTCCCCCTTTTTGGTAATTGATGGCAACATACATCAAAGCTTTAGATAAAGATATAAAGAATAGCAAGTAAAGCTTCGGAAAGACATGTAACAAGCATAGGCTCCCCCTACATGTATGCAATCATGTGAATATGGAATATAGAAGCATGTGAGAGAAAAACCATGATAGAGTAGGCAATGTGTTACATCTATCTTGGCCATATGCATCAGAGCAAAGAATATTAAAGAAAATACCTTCATGCTCATGAGTCCTTCTTGCAAATAGTATGTGCATCAGCAAGAATTCCTCATACACATGAGTGTGATGCATATACTTACCTTGTAGTCTTGAGTTGGCTTAGGGTGGAATGAACCTGCACAAACAAGGTTAGATAACACAGGTACATCTACTAGCCAGAGCAAACAGAAGAAACGACAAGAATACCAAGACTGGGATGACATGTAGAGAGTGAGTACTGAGTACCACATTGGATTAGACATGTCCCCAAGAGTAAAGATATGCAATGAATTTAAATGATTCCTTTCCCTTAGATGTCTTGCTCCCCCTGAATCTAGCATGGGATACTGGGAGAAGATAGGGAACAGAAAATCAGGGCTGAAAGATTTAAAGAACAGAGCAAATGCAACTAAGCACATATGAACATGTCTTTCCCCCAAGAAGACATGTGGCATCTCTCCTCTTGAACATCAAGCATATGGGATCCTTGAGAAATACTTTCTACTTGAGTATTCTCTCCCCTTGGAGATCTCTTTCTCCCCCGGTGGAAGTGATAAGCTTTGATGTGATCTCTCTCTCCCCCTTTGACATCAATTTCCAAGAAGGGTCTTCTGGAATTTGTTGTGAATGGGTTTGGTCTTTGAGTCACAACACAAAGCACTTGATAAAAAAATATGATGATTGTAGAGGACAAGATTCATTGAGTGGAGCTGGATCAGAAGAAACACATAATAAGTGGCAAACTATTTTTCCTGTTGTGAAATCGGTGGCACCGGGTGGTATGCTTCGTTGTACCGAAAGGATTCGGTTGGACCGAAAACAACTAATCGGTGAAACCGAGTTCATCGCAGAGAAAACACTTGTCACCTCAGCTCACTAGACTAGTAAGATCTCACAAAGATTTGCAAGGAATTTACTGAATGATATGCAATGAATTGGATGCAGGAAATGCAAAGCAACAGAAAAGAAAAGAAAGAAATCTAGATGAATTTTTTTTTGAAAGGGGAAACAAATATGCATGAGACAAATGCAAAAACTCAGAAAAGAACACGAGAGAACTTCATCTAGAGATGGTCGGTGACAAAGTCACCTATGCTAGAGTATATTGACTTAGGAGTCAAGTGAGATCACTTGATCATAGGTCATACTCATCGTTTAAGCTCAAAATGGGGTTACCATTTTTCGTTTAAGAAACTTGATGTATTCACATCTTGTCGAGTTGCTTTAGCTCATGTCTCGGAGTAAAGCTTCTCTAAGATGGAATAACATACCTTGGTTGGTGGTGTTGACCATGTAGTTGAACTTGTGTGGGTTGCTCAAGGTTGATGTAGCTCATCAAGAGTTGGGAGCACCACTTGGAATTTGAGTCCATCTACCTACATGGGTTAGTTCTTGCAAGGAGTAGAAATTGTGTATCCAAAAATGATAATCATGAAGCTCAACATAGAGTTTGTCAAAGGATATGTTTGAATGATTCCGTGCTTCCTTGTCTTCAACCACCATAGTGTAGAGACTTGGTGACGTAGAGATTGCTCAAGATGTGAGTAGATTACAATCTCATGGAAATTGTCTCAACCAAGTACCTACATGGGTTAGATAACATGCAAGATGCAAATATATCCAGGATATAATATTTCCATCATAAGAGAGATATCATGGATTAGTCATAAGCTCATGTCTTGCATGTATCCAATGGAGTTTCTACTCCAAGTTTGAAGCATCAATGATGTTCAATTCTCCTCTCAACCTGCAAAACACTTTCTCATCAAGGGTTTAGTGAATATATCCGCTAATTGCTTTTGGTGCGAACATGCTTAAGATTAATGTCACCCTTAGCAACATGATCTCGAATGAAATGATGACGAACTTCAATATGCTTAGTTCGAGAATGTTGTACGGGATTATGACCAATTTTGATAGCACTTTCATTGTCACAAAGCAATGGAACATGTTTCACATATATCCCATAATCTTTAAGAGTTTGGGTCATCCAAAGTAATTGAGCACAACATGAACCAGCGGCAATGTACTCCGCTTCGGCTGTAGATAAGGACACCGAGTTTTGTTTCTTGGAGGACCAAGACACAAGAGATCTACCAAGAAATTGACAAGTACCCGAAGTGGAATTTCTATCAACCTTGTCTCCGGCATAGTCCGAGTCGGAGTAGCCAACAAGATCGAAAGAGACCCTCTTAGGATACCAAATGCCAAAATTTGGTGTATGAATTAAGTATCTCACCATCCTTTTTACGGCCTTAAGATGACATTCTTTAGGAGCAGCTTGATATATTGCACACATGCACACACTTAGCATAATATCGGGACGTGAAGCACATAGGTATAACAATGATCCAATCATAGAGCGATAAACCTTTTGGTCAACTGGTTTACCATCTTTGGTCAAATCAAGATGTCCACTAGTAGGCATGGGTGTAGACATACCTTTGCACTCTTGCATATTGAACTTCTTGAATAAATCCTTAGTGTACTTCGTTTGAGAAATAAAAGTACCTTCCTTAGTTTGCTTGATTTGCAACCCAAGAAAGAATTTGAGTTCGCTCATCATTGACATCTCAAACTTCTCCGACATTAGCTTTCCAAACTTCTCACTAAAATGAGGGTTAGTTGATCCAAATATGATATCATCAACATAAATTTGGCATACAAATAATTCTCCATTAACCCTTTTAGTAAAAAGTGTGGAATCAATTTTCCCAATTTCAAATCCCTTTTCAAGAAGAAACTTGGTCAAGCATTTATACCAAGCTCTAGGAGCTTGTTTAAGACCATAAAGGGCTTTGCGAAGTTTGTAAACATGATTTGGTTTCTTAGGATTGACAAAGCCGGGAGGTTGTTTAACATAAACTTTCTCCTCTATTTCACCATTTAGAAAAGCACTTTTAATGTCCATTTGGTACAAGGTGATATCATGGTGATTAGCATAGGCAAGTAAGATGCGAATGGACTCAAGTCTAGCAACGGGAGCATAAGTCTCACCATAGACCATACCTTCGACTTGTGTTTAGCCTTGGGCGACGAGACATGCTTTGTTGCGAACTACTTGTCCATCTTCATCTTGCTTGTTGCGAAACACCCATTTGGTACCGATGATGTTGTGGTTGTTGTCGGGCATCTCAACCAACGTCCAAACTTGGTTTCTCTCAAAGTTGTGTAGCTCTTCATGAATAGCATTTATCCAATCCGGATCTTCCAATGCTTCTTCGACCTTCATAGGTTCAATGCTAGAGATGAAAGAATAGTTTTCACAAAAGTTAGCTAAACGAGTTTTAGAGCGAGTGATTCTCCCGGTTTGAATATCATTGTAGATTTGCTCCACGGGATGGTCTTTAGCAATTCTTGCTCGAACTCGTGAAAGCTTTTTCTTGGGTCTCGGTTGAACATCTTCTTCATCTTGTTCTTCTTCTTCTTCTTCATTGTTGGCGTTGTCATTCTCTTGTCGTGGTGGAGAAGGAGGTTGTTGACGTTCGTGATGTTCTTCCTCGTTTTATTCATCTTGGTGTGTTCCACTTGTGGATGCTTCCGTATCAACTCTTGGTTCACCTTGTCGTGAAGTAGAAGCTTCCACTTGTACAGACGAGGTACTCTCCTTCACCTCTGTTGGATGGACCTTGCCAATAGACGAGTCTTGGATTGCTTCCGAAGGATCTTTGTCTCCTACATCAATTGGCAATTGCTCTACTTGCGAACCGTTAGATTCATCAAACTTCACATCTACCGTCTCTTCAACCTTTCGGGTGAAATTGTTGTAGACACGGTATGTGTGAGAGTTTGAGCCATAACCGAGTAGGAAACCTTCATGTGATTTAGGAGAAAATTTTGAGCGACGATGCTTATCAAGAATGTAGCACTTTGAGCCGAATACTCGAAAGTATCCAACTTGGGGTTTGTTACCGGTGAGGAGCTCATATGCCGTCTTGCCGAGTAGCTTGTGAAGATACAAGCGATTTTTTGCATGACAAGCTGTCTCAACCGCTTCTGCCCAAAAGTGCTTCGGCGTCTTGTACTCATCAAGCATCGTTCTCGCCATTTCGATGAGCGTCCGGTTCTTCCTCTCAACAACTCCATTTTGTTGAGGTGTGTACGTAGCCGAGAACTCGTGTGAAATCCCTTCTTCGTGAAGAAAGGTGTCCACGTTTGCATTCTTGAACTCCGTTCGGTTGTCGCTGCGAACCTTCTTGATCTTCACTTCAAATTGATTTTGGGCCTTCCTAGCGAAGTTTTTGAAGATCTTTTGGACCTGCGATTTATCATCGAGAAAGAACACCCACGTAAATCTTGAAAAATCATCAACTATAACTAGACCAAAAGAATTTCCACCGAGACTTTTGTAAGCGTTGGAACCAAAGAGATCCATATGAAGTAGCTCGAGTGGCCTCCTTGTGGTCATGATGTTCTTCACGGGATGCCTTCCTCCAACCTGTTTACCTGCTTGACAAGCACTGCAGAGTCTATCCTTATCAAATATGACATCGTTAACACCAAGGATATGATTCCCTTTAATAAGCTTGTCAAGGTTTCTCATGCCAACGTGACCTAGTCGTCTATGCCATAACCAACCTTTTTGAGGATTTAGCAATTAAGCAAGTTTTAGGTTGTGCCTTTTTAGAGAAGTCAACAATGTAAAGATCACCTCTCATTATACCGGTAAAGACCATTTTATGATTGTCTCGACGAAACACTTGGCAATCTACTTGATAAATAGGACATTGAAACCGAAATCAACAAGTCTAGATCTTTGAAAGTAAGTTGTAGCCAAGAGATTCAACGAGCATAACATTCGAATGGAGCTATCATGTGAGATGGCCACCTTACCGAGGCCAACCACCTTACCCTTTGAGTTGTCACTGAAAGTGACATACTTTCGAGGACTATCATTTTCAGCAAGCTCACGAAACATGTCTTTATCTCCGGTCATGTGATCGGTACATCCACCGTCAAGAACCCATTCCTTTCCTCGACACATATCCTCAAGATTTGCCATAAGACCAAAATGTCTCATTGCATCATCAAGATCGAAGTCACTATCATCATCCTCATCATAGTATCCATGTTCAACATCGTCATGTGGTGGATCAAGTCCTAGAGAGGGTAATTCGTTAGAGTGAGTTTGACAATGATCTTGCTTATGAATTCTTATAGCTTCGGAAATAATATCACCAATAATTCCAACATCTCCTTTGGCACACATAAGGTCGGTAAGTTCAAATAGACGATCACCAAACATAGGATCACTAGTATTCATCTTACTCAAGGCAATAGACTTATGGAGAATCTCATCTAGATTTTTCAAGGAATAATTTGGAAAGCGTTCCTCAAGAAATTTCCATATAGTGTAGGCACACTCAAGAGTAGGCAAGATTCTAATTAAGTTTCTAGGCAAGCCTCTAGTGATAAGATTAACAGTTCTAAGGCTCCTAATCATGTCAATAGATTCATCAAGGGTAGGATGCATAGGATCAACATGAGGTGCACAAGGGCTAGCAATGTACTTGTTCAAATGATATTGATTGAAAATTACAAGCATCTCATTTTTCCACTCATGAAAATACTCTCCATCAAGAATAGGCACTCTATGTCTAAGACTCCCCAAAGTAGACTCGTCCATCTTCCTCCAATGGTGATTAAACCAAGGCAATGGAGACCAATGCTCTGATACCACTTGTAGGATCTTGAGAAGAGGTGTCTAGGGGGGTGATTAGACACTAAGTACCAAAGTTGCAGTTTTAACTTCTTTAGGTTTAAGTGGAGTTTAGGCACAAGTTTGACATTCACAATACATAACAAGCAAGCATGCAAAGAGTATATGAGCAGCGGAAAGTAAAGCATGCAACTTGCAAAATGTAAAGGGAAGGGTTTGGAGGATTCAAACGCAATTGGAACACAGATGTTTTTGTCGTGGTTCCGATAGGTGGTGCTATCGTACATCCACGTTGATGGAGACTTCAACCCACGAAGGGTAGCAGTTGCTTGTGAGTCCACGGAGGCTCCACCCACGAAGGGTCCACGAAGAAGCAACCTTGTCTATCCCACCATGGTCGTCGCCCACGAAGGACTTGCCTCACTAGCGGTAGATCTTCACGAAGTAGGCGATCTCCTTGCCCTTACAAACTCCTTGGTTCAACTCCACAATCTTGTCGGAGGCTCCCAAGTGACACCTAGCCAATCTAGGAGACACCACTCTCCAAGAAGTAACAAATGGTGTGTTGATGATGAACTCCTTGCTCTTGTGCTTAAAATGATAGTCTCCCCAACACTCAACTCTCTCTCACAGGATTTGGATTTGGTGGAAAGAAGATTTAAGTGGAAAGAAACTTGGGGAAGTCTAGAGATCAAGATTCATATGGTTGGAATGGAATATCTTGGCCTCAACACATGAGTAGGTAGTTCTCTCTCAGAAATAGGATGCTGGAAGTGTAGGCTTGTTCTGATGTCTCTCCCCACGAATGAAGAGGAGGTGGAGGGGTATATATAGCCTCCACAAAAAATCTAACTGTTACACACAATTTACCAAACTCGGTGGGACCGAATCAACAAACTCGGTCGGACCGATTTAGTAAAGCTAGTGACCGTTAGGGTTTTCGGTGGGACCGATATGCAACTCGGTAGGACCGATATGGTTAGGGTTAGGGCATAACGTAATCTCGGTGAGACCGATTACACAAACTCGATGAGACCGAATTTGGTAATTCTCTAATGAGAGAGTTGGTCTGGTAAACTCGGTGGGACCGATTACTCAAACTCGGTGGGACCGATTTTGGTAATAAGTTAACCAGAGAGTTTGCATTGTAATCTCGGTAGTACCGATTACACAGACTCAGTGAGACCGATTCTGGTAATGGACATACACAGCGAGATTACAATCCCATCTCGGTGAGACCGAGATCCCTATTGGTGAAACCGATTTGCCTAGGGTTTGTGGTAGTGGCTATGACATTTGAACTCGGTGGCGCCGGATAGAAAGAATCGGTAGGGCCGAGTTTGACTTTAGGTTTAGGTCATATGAGTGGAAGTGGGAAAGTAGTCGAGGGTTTTGGAGCATATCACTAAGCACATGAAGCAAGAGGCTCATTAAGCAACACCTCATCCCTCCTTGATAGTATTGGCTTTTCCTATAGACTCAATGTGATCTTGGATCACTAAAATGTAAAATGAAGAGTCTTGAGCTTGAAGCTTGAGCCAATCCTTTGTCCTTAGCATCTTGAAAGAGTTCCCACATCCTTTAGTCCATGCCACTCCATTGTTGAACTTATCTGAAACATACTAGATAAAAGTGTTAGTCCAACAAGAGATATGTTGACATTAATTACCAAAACCACCTAGGGAGCACTTGTGCTTTCAGGATTTCCAATTCACCCGTTCCTCCATGGGCTCCTGGAGTTCTACGGCCTCCAGCTGCATAACCTTACTCCTGCCTCCATATTACACATCGCTGGCTATGTCGCCCTTTGCGAGCTGTTTCTGGACTGCGAAGCTCATTTCGAGCTATGGAAGAGGCTATTTTGCCTCGTACCCCGTACCCAGGAGGGGTCAATATATCAAGTGGACGGAGCCGAGATATGGCGCATCGCCGGGACCGGATACCTGTCCGGTACTCCAAAGAAGACATCCGAAGACTGGCCTTCAGAGTGGTTTTATATGGAGGACTTCCCCCTTCCGGACCTTGTTCGGATGGGCCTTCCTAAGTTGACAACACCCCTTTAAAGAAACGCCGCAGATGGCGCTCCTGGAGCCCCCAGGAGGAAGATAGCGGAGAAGTCCTTTACCTGATGGGCCGGATAAAAACACTGGCCAAATCAGGATTGACAATAATCGAGGTTATGTCAATATGTGTAATGCGGGGGGTGCAACCACTTCAATATCGGGGACAACCCATGTGGCACTTCAATGGAGACGATGATGCCACCCGTTGCGGTCGTAAGGGACCGGAATCCGTCACTACTCTAGCGAAAATACTGTCCGATTTATATAAAGGAGAGGAAGAGGAGTTCATCCGTATTAAGCCACGGGATGGATTCTCCATGTACAACCCCCCAAACTGGGTGAGCTTCTACTTTTTACTCCGATCCTTCCTGCATTCTTTGTCATAAGTATTAACCTTGCTATTTCATAGCAGGAACTGCGAAAAAGCGGTGAGGGAGATCCACAGCCCGTCTCCACAACCAGAGGACCCTGACCGGGCCCTCGACCCTGGACTTGAAGAAGATCCAGACATATTTGTGGAGCTCATCGACAGGACGTTCTATCAATTAAGCTGCGATGGTGCCTTGGTGGCCATCATAGCCGATTATCCTGGACTACTCCCTGTATCGCATGTAAGTAAAATCGGAGTCCCAACTTCCGAGAAGGATCCTTTTTTTGCACTTCACCTACCGCACACATATGGTGTCTTACAGGGAAGGTCCTCGGGACGCCATGCCAAACCCGCAGTGACTCACCAACAAGGGGCACCGGAACCGGGTAGGCTTAAAAGGAAGGCGGTCAGGACTGAGACGCCATCGCAGAGGTATGAAAAAGAACCCCACTCCGTGGTTGTCGTCTTTTAAAGTATAATGACGTCCATGGTTCCCGGCAGGAAAAACGCTCGCCGGACTATATCCGGAGAGCCTGCCGGCCACGCATCCACCAGCGGGGCTCCAGAGCCGGATTTAGAGGCAGACGCTAACGTGGGGCCAATACCGGATGTTCCTCCTACAGAGGATGCGGATAGGCTGTCCGCTACAAATTCCGAAGTGGAGCGTGCCATGAATCACAGGCGTCGCCGGGCCATACTCCGCGACACTTGTTTCTCTCAAGAGGCGTTCGACGCCTTCAACTCAGGAGATGCGTACATCCGAGCTGCTCAAAATGTTCTTGCCAGAGCCACAGATCAATATGTAAAGGATATACGAATAAGAAAACCTGATAATTATGTATATCAGTAGCCCCTGAGACTTGAAACAGTTGACACAACTGATTTAAGGATCATTATTTGTGTAGGTTCTTACGGAGAAGAATACCCAGTTGTCTCGAGAGCTGGAAGAGTGCAAAGCCCAGCTACGGGCCGCAGTTGCCGCAATGAAGGAGTCCGAGAAGGCCCCCTCTGGTAACACTTATCTCTATCAAAAAGAATGACATGTACCAGTTAGTATGTGGCATGCATGCAAATCTAACAATGGATTCTGCAGATGATCCCGGAATGAATTCGGAGGTCGTGCGAGGAGATGAGCAACATGCTCAACGACAGTTAAAGGCTGGCGAGCGTGTGCTTAAGCAGGTTAGGCAGGAGAAGAATGATCTCCAAGATGCCAATATCCGGCTGGCCATTGAACTGGAAGATGTTCGGGCCCAGCTTGATGACTCCGTAAAGGAGAATAAGAGGCTTTGACACGGCATTTTTAGTAAGTGCTTGAACGAACCTTTATAGAGTTCAGCGAAGAAACCGGCTAACAGAGTTATATCTATAGGAATGCTGACGAGTCGTCCCGTAGAGGAGATGCCCGGGTCTGCAGGAGATCTTCTGCCAGAGCTTTCACAACTGCACGAACAAGTTCGACAGGTGATGCAGGGCATTGCCCAAGCCTTGTGGCCATCCGCCTCCCTGCCAGGAGGCATGGGGGAGCTTGTAGAGGTGCTCAGGGGAGCGCGGCGGCGCTTCCGATTATGGAAGATATCTGCCTGCCGACAAGGTGCAAGGGAAGCCTGGGCCATGGTGAAGACTCGATATACCAAGGCTGACCCGAACCATATGGCCGAAGACGGACCTGTGGGGCCTGACGGGAAAGAGATCCCCGTCAGTTTGGTGTATGACCATGTTAAATTAGCCGCAAAGTATTCCCAACAGGATTGTAGGCTAGGTAGCCTGTTGGATGGTATTGAAGAAGAATTTAGTCAGTCTAAGTGACTGTGTACTTCAAGTGACATATATTGTCCCTAGCCGGATTGTAAATCATCTGTCATGGCGGACCTTTTCGCTTCGATCTCTGGACCCGACAGTCCGGAGTGTATCCGAATACCCGCTCAGTTATGTAAAAACCGGGGTATGCATGGAGACCAGGCGTAGGGGTCATAAGTGCTTGAACAGACAAGTACCCAACTAGCTATGTTATATTACATGGATAGTAAGAAACATCTTCTAAGGAGAATAGTTTCGTTAACGGTTCCTTTCCCTGGGTACACATGCATTAATGTGCATGTTCGAACTGTGAAAAGAGACGCAGGATATAAACATTTGGGGGCATGTATTACAATAAATAAAAGTCATCTTTTGTTCACCGACCGAATATTCCCTTAAGAATGCTAGCTTTCGGCTTCACCCAGTCTGAGGTACACATCCGGCTGACCCGGCAGTAACAATCACAGAGGTGCTCCCCTTATGCCCTAGCCGAATTAACGGGAACGTAGGGCATAAACACAAGAGCCAGGCAACCCAGCTTGGCCAAAACTTAAGTCATACCGATGCATATAATGGCAAAAAAAGGTACATGTGGAAAAGTAACACATGTGTGGGGCATAGAGCCCGGAAAATAGTTATACTAAGCTTCTGTATAAGAAGCCCCCAGGTATAATGAGCACGGCTAGCGCGTCAAGATTGTGTAGTCACGACACATTTTTACCTTTTAAGGTCGTGAAGAAAAAAAGGGAAGAAAGAAGGAGAGAAAATACAGATAACTGATATATAAAAAATGGATGGAGGTAAGGAGACGAACACATAGTCTGACACTAGGCGTAGAACCTTCGGAGTCTGGCTGCGTTCCATGGGTTTGGCTCGAGTCGATTGTCCGATGCATCCCGCAAACGGTACGCTCCACCGATCAGAACCTTGTCAATAATGAAGGGACCTTCCCATTTGGGCTTGAGCTTGTTCTTTTTCTTCTACGGTAGGCGTAGAACGAGTTCGGCAACGTTATAAGTTTTGGCCCGTACTTCTCTGCTTTGATACCGTCAAGCCTGTTGCTGCTAGAATGCGGGACGGGCTTTTGCCACATTGCGCGCCTCCTCCAGGGCATCCAAACTGTCCTGCCGATCAAGCTCGGCTTCTTTCCCTTCGTACATGCACACTCGAGGTGAGTCATGAATTATGTCGCAGGGCAGTACCGCCTCTGCGCCGTACACCATAAAGAACGGTGTGTATCCGGTAGTGTGATTTGGCGTGGTCCGCAGCCCCCATAGTACGTAGTCGAGCTCCTCTACCCAGTGCGTATCTGATTCCTTCAAGGATCACACTAATCTGGGTTTAGTGCCGCTCATGATAAGACCATTTGCTCGCTCGACTTGACCGTTAGTTTGCAGGTGATAGACAGAAGCATAATCGAGCTTAATGCCCATGTTGCTGCACCAAATTTTTACCTCGTCGGCTGTAAAGTTCGAGCCATTATTGGTGATGATGCTATGGGGGACGCCGTAACGGTGTACGACCCCGGATATGAAGTCTATCACTGGTCCGGACTCGGCCGTTTTAACTGGTTTGGCTTCTATCCATTTGGTGAATTTATCCACCATGACCAATAAGTATTTTTTCTTATGGCTTCCCCCTTTGAGGGGTCCGACCATATCAACCCCCAAACTGCAAAGGGCCAAGTAATGGGGATTGTTTGGAGAGCGGTAGGTAGCATATGGCTTTGATTTGCAAAAAGCTGGCAACCGACACATCGTTGAACGAGATCATGTGCGTCTGGTCGGGCCGTCGGCCAGTAGAAACCTGTACGGAAGGCCTTGCTTACAAGGGACCGAGCTGCGGCGTGGTGGCCGCCAAGTCTAGCATGAACTTCTGCCAAAAGTTGCTGTCCTTCCTCTTCGGAGATGCACCTTTGAAGTACTCCGGTAGCGCTTTTCTTATAAAGCTCTCCCTCGTGGACCTTGTAGGCCTTAGACCACCTCACAATGCAACGTGCCTCGTTTGGGTCCTCAGGAAGTTCTTGCCCAGTTAGGTAGGCCAAGAAGGGTTCTGTCCACGGGGCGATGACATCCATAATCACGTGGGCCGAAGGCGTTATTTCGGTGGCAGAGCCTCCGATTACGTCAGAGTGTTTGGTATCTGGTGTTGTGGCCAGGTCCGGACTGTTGTTGCCGGTCTCTCCTTCCCATACTACGGATGGCTTAAACAGCCTTTCCAAGAAGATATTAGGTGGGACAGGGTCGCGCTTAGCACCGATGCGGGCTAGGATATCCGCCGCTTGATTGTTTTCCCGGACCACATGGTGGAATTCAATCCCCTCGAACCGATCTGACATTTTGAGGACGGCGTTGCGGTAAGCCGCCATTTTTGGGTCCTTGGCGTCAAAGTATCCATTTATTTGAGATATTGCAAGGTTTGAATCCCCACACACCTCTAGGTGTTGAATGCCCATGGAGACTGCCATCCGGAGACCATGCAACATGGCCTCATATTCTGCTGCATTGTTGGAGTCTGTGTATAATATTTGGAGTACGTATTGAACTGTATCTCCGGTGGGGGATGTCAGGACGACGCCTGCCCCCAGACCAGCCAGCATCTTAGAGCCGTCAAAGTGCATGATCCAATTGGAGTACGCGCCGTACTCTTTAGGGAGTTCGGCTTCTGTCCATTCAGCGACAAAATCAGCCAATACTTGCGACTTAATGGCTCGCCATGGTTTGTATGTTATGTCGAACGGGAGGAGCTCGATATCCCATTTAGCAATCCGGCCCGTGGCATCGCGGTTATTTATTATGTCATTAGGTGGTACTTTAGAGGCCACCGTAATTGAACACTCTTGAAAGTAGTGTCGTAATTTCCGGGATGCCATGAAGACCGCGTATGCTATCTTTTGATAATGTGGGTACCGTGATTTGCATGGAGTGAGGACAGTGGATACGTAGTATACCGGCTTTTGAAGCGGGAACTTATGTCCTTCCGTCTCTCGTTCGACGACGAGCACTGCACTTACAACTTGGTGTGTTGCCGCTATATATAGCAGCATTGGTTCGTCGACATTTGGCGCGACCAAGATTGGGTTGGTGGCCAGGATGGATTTTATTTCTTCCAATCCAGCCGTGGCCGCATCCGTCCACTCGTGTGTTTGGTGCGTTGAAGAAGGCGATAGAGGGGTAGTGCCTTTTCTCCTAATCGGGAGATAAAGCGGCTTAAGGCAGCCACGCATCCAGTTAATTTCTGGATTTGCTTGAGGTCTGTTGGGATAGCCAATTGTGACAGAGCTCGGATTTTATCCAGATTTGCTTCAATTCCTCTACTAGAGACGATGAAGCCCAGGAGCTTTCCGCCGGGCACGCCGAAAACACATTTTTCTGGATTGAGCTTGATGTCATATGTTCGGAGATTGTCGAACGTGAGCCTCAGGTCGTCTATTAAGGATTCGACGTGTCTGGTTTTAATGACCACGTCTTTTACGTATGCCTCCACTGTTTTGCTGATTTGTGTTTCCAGGCATGTCTGAATCATGCGTTGATAGGTTGCACCGGCGTTCTTGAGCCCGAAAGGCATGGTGTTAAAACAGAAAGGGCCGTATGGAGTGATAAATGCCGTTGCAGCTTGATCGGACTCCGCCATCTTAATTTGATGGTATCCGGAGTATGTGTCGAGGAAACATAACGAGTCATGTCCTGCGATAGCGTCGATGATTTGATCGATGCGGGGGAGGGGGAAGGGATCCTTGGGGCAAGCCTTGTTAAGGTCCTTGAAATTCACACATAGGCGCCATGATTTGTCCTTCTTTGGTACCATCACCAGGTTTGCTAGCCAGTCCGGATGTTTTATTTCTCTAATGAATCAGGCCTCAAGTAACTTGGCTAGCTCCTCTCCCATGGCTTGTCGCTTAGGCTCAGAGAAACGCCAAAGAGTCTGCTTGACCGGCTTGAACCCCTTTAGAATGTTAAGGCTATGCTCGGCCAGCCTGCGTGCATTCCTGGATGGCTGAAGGATGCCAGGCGAAGATGTCCCAATTCTCGCGCAAGAACTCCCGTAGTGCGGCGTCTACTATGGGGTTTAACTGTGCCCCGATGGATGCTGTTTTTGTAGGGTTTGTTGGGTGGACTTGGAATTTGAATATTTCGTCCGCTGGTTTAAAAGAGGTGGACTTGGGTCTTTTGTCGAGTATCACGTTGTCCCTGTCCACTGTGGAGCACAGCGCGGTTAGTTCTTTGGCCGCAAGGGCTTCGGATAATGCCTCGAGGGCTAGTGCGGTGGTTTTATTTTCGGCGAGTGCTATGTCTGGATCACTAGCTAGAGTGATGATTCCATTGGGCCCGGGCATTTTGAGCTTCATGTACCCGTAATGGGGTATAGCTTGGAAGATCGTGAATGCCTCTCGCCCTAGAAGGGCGTGGTATTCGCTACTGAACGGGGCCACTTGGAATATGATTTCTTCGGACCTATAATTCTCCGGCGTGCCGAATACCACATCTAGTGTGATTTTTCCTGCACATCGTGCCTCCCGACTAGGGATGATTCCTCTGAAGGTCGTGCTGCTTTGCTCAATGCGGCTCTTGTCTATTTCCATTTTTCGAAGTGTCTCCTCATAGATGAGGTTTAATCCGCTGCCACCGTCCATGAGCACTTTAGTAAGCCGGAAACCGTCCACAATTGGACTGAGGACCAACGTGGCTGGTGCCCGGGCTGTTCGGAATTTAGGTTCGTCACTGGCGTTGAAGGTTATAGTCGTATCGCTCCATGGATTTATTGCTGCCATGTGGCAGACTTCGGCAAGGCTGCGGAGTGCTCGCTTACGCCTATTATTTGAGGCGAAGGTCTCGAAGACTGTCAATACTGTATTGTTATTTTCCACGGGATGGTGCTCTATTGCATTGTTGATGAGGATATCCTCGCCGCTCTTGGCCACCTGGCGGAGTACCCAACATGCTCTAAGGCTATGTGTTGGCATGGTATCTGCTGTACTGTGAACTTTTGCATGGCCCATTGAGCCATCCCTCCAATACGGTTCCATGCCCTATAGTGGGCTTTTGTTTCTTTGTAATTGGATCGGGTGACTTACGAGAGTACACCCTTTTAGTTCGGACGGGGGGTTTAGTGAGGCGGAGGATCCTGAATTTTGTTTGGGTTTTCAGCGCTTTCCATCGCACTGAGACTTACGTACTATGGCCGCCAAGTCAGCGAAGTGTGCTATGTCACGGCGACCTATGGCGTTGCAGATTCCCTTGTCCGTGCAGTTTTTGCAAAAGAATGAAATTGCATCTTCCTCGCGACAGTCCTTGACCTTGCTCATTACAAGGAGGAATCTGGCCCAATAGTGATGTACTGTCTCTTGGGGCTCTTGTCTAATGTGGGAAAGATCACTTATATCTGGTTGGGTGGGTAGATTTAGGTCCGAACCTGACCCGATCTCGAGACCAGGCGGAGGAGTTTAGAGCTTGGTAGTTTGGGCTCGGGGCGTTGCCCGAGAGATCGGCTTTTTATGCGATTCTAGGTTGAGCTTGGGCCATGTCCTCCCGTAGACGGGTATCCATCTCGGAGAGCTCGGGAATCCGGACATAGTTTGTCCTCAAGATAGAGGAAGAATCGTTGCGTTGCTCCTCCACCACCGCTATCTGGTGAGTGACCGGCGGAGAGTTAATCTCCCTTAGGTCGGGTTTAAGCCCGATCTGATCATAGTCCGTAGCGACTCCCAGTGCGGCGATGCGATCCAAGAGCTCGTTCAAGGAAGAGAGCTCCATTGGATCCATCTGCTCGGCAAATCCCGAGCCAATGTGGAGGCTGTTTTTGATGACCCCGAGAAGTCATCGTCGGCACGGTGGCCGAACGGGCGGTCATGACAAAGCCGCCTAGTCGGAGAGTTTGGCCTACAGCCAAGGCTCCCCCAGAGGTGATGTTGTCCTTGACAACAAGACGAGCCATCAAGCTTTATGGTGACGGCACAGTGGAACTCTCAATGAAAGCACCAATGTCGATTGTCAAAACGGCGGATCTCGGTAGGGGTCTGAGCTGTGCGTCTAAGGCGGATGGTAACAGGAGGCGGGGACACAATGTTTACCAGGTTGGGCCCTCTCGATGGAGGTAATACCCTACTTCCTACTTGATTGATCTTGATGATATGAGTATTACAAGAGTTGATCTACCATGAGATCGTAGAGGCTAAACCCTAGAAGCTAGCCTATGATTATGATTGTTCTCGTCCTACGGACTAAACCCTCTGGTTTATATAGACACCGGAGGGGGCTAGGGTTACACAGAGTCGGTTACAAGGGAGGAGATCTACATATCCGAATTACCAAGCTTGCCTTCCACGCAAAGGAGAGTCCTACCGGGCACGGGACGAAGTCTTCAATATTGTATCTTCATAGCCCAACAGTCTGGCCAAAGGATATAGTCCGGCTGTCCGAGGACCCCATAATCCAGGACTCCCTCACCTGGCTCGAGGTTCCGAGCCGCGGTCCGAAGCTCAGCACGCTCGGAGATGGATGGCGCCTGGAAGCCTGACGGGCGGTTAGCATCAAGACGGGCACTGCGGTGGGATGCAGTTACCGGAGTCGACGAGGCCCGGGTCTGTCGGGCGTACGACAACGTCCGAGGCGGGTGGGAGGCGACGGGGGTGACCACGTCATCGGTGGCCCCCAGGAGCAGCCAAGTCGGAGAAGCAGGTGCAGGAGACTCCAACGGGGCACCGGACCCCGACCGGGCGACGGAGGGCGGGTCCGGGGCCGGCGGGCTGCCCTCCAGCAACACCACGGGAGCAGAGTCCGGGGTGTGGGGAGTCTGTGGCGAAACACCCTGGGGTCCCGGCAGGGGGCGCGATCGGGGGAGCTCGGCCGACGAAGGAGCCACCAGCTCCAGGGGCAGCTCGTCCGGGGCCGGAGGCGAGGAGTCGGGTGTAGGGGTGAAGCAGGGAGCGCGGCGAAGATGCCGGGAGGACGAGGAGGCTGACGCTGGAGATGTCGCTCATCTCAGCCGAGGATGTGGGGGAGGTAGCCGGCAGCGCGGCCGGGACCGACTCGTCAGAGAAGGCCAGTGCGCGGGACTGACCTGTGCCTGCACCCCCACGGCTTGGAGGAGGGTCGGAGGGGTCCCGCGAGGGGGAGCGGCTGTGTCCCGAGCGCTTGTCGTCGTCGTTCGGGTCCTCGTGGTGGGAGGGACGTGGGCGGCAGTAGTGGGAGTCATCGCGCTTGTCCGCTCCACCCCCACCAAAGTGACCATCATCAGAGTATCGGGGGCGGCCGACGTGGTTGGGGGGCTCGGGGTAGATCTTGAGGTCGAATCCCTGGTCGTTGAAGAAGACCCAGACGGTGGCACAGAGCTTGGAGGAGTCGAAGCATTTGACCTTGACCCGGACCTCCTCCTCTTTGCAGAGGCAGAGTTCATCCACCACCACCACCTTGGCGAGGATCTTGGACATACTGCGAATGATCCTCTTGGACCGGCAACGTCAGGAACCCCCACGATGAGGATCCTAGCAGTATCCAAGACAGCGACTGCCTTGGGGTCGTCCTTTGGCTCAGAGATGTTGACCATGATCTTATTCAGGCCAAGGTGATGTCGTCGCTACAGGTGCAGAGGCCCAAGCTGATGGTGTCCGGAAAGATCAAGGTGAAGGATCTATCAGAAGTCGGAGTCACCTGCCAGTCCCACACACGCCGGCATAGGTGGTTGAGCTTAGCCTCAATCATCTCCGGGGAAGCGACACCCACCCCCACAACGGTGACGATCGCTTGGAGTGACCGGGAAGGGGGTGGGATGTCCTCCACCTCGATGCGGAAGAAGCCGAGGCCCTCGATGCCATGGCCGTACCTCATGAGCTCATCCGTCACCGGCCGATCCGGGCATAGAACCCCGTGGTGGCCCGTATCCTTGCAGAGGTAGCACATCGGAAGGTTGGTGCACTCGACTTGGCGCCCCGTGAGCCCGCAATTGAAGCAAGGGGGCGGGTCACGGGGGGCATCGAAGGCGGGCAGAGCCGATGCTGCGGGTGAGGGGGCCGGCGCGGCGGGGGGATGCACGGGGCCCCTCTTCTTCTTCTTCTTCGCGCCTTGGCACCCCCGCGCCCCATTCCCTCCCTTGGCGGGAGGGAGGCTTGGTTGGTTCTTGATACGTCTCCGTCGTATCTATAATTTTGGTTGCTCCATGCCAATATTATACAACTTTCATATACTTTGGCAACTTTTTATACTATTTTTGGGACTAACATATTGATCCAGTGCCCAGTGCCAGTTCCTGTTTGTTGCATGTTTTATGTTTCACAGAAACCCCATATCAAACGGAATCCAAATGGGATAAAAATGGACGGAGAATATTTTTGGAATATTTGGAGAATATAGGAGGAAGAATCAACGCGAGATGGTGCCCGAGGTGGCCACGAGGCAGGGGGCGCGCCCCTGACCCTCATGGGCCCTCGTAAGGCGGTTGCTGCTATTCTTTTGCTGCAAGAAAGCTAATTTTTGGAGAAAAATCTGGGCGAAGGTTTCAATCCAATCGAAGTTACGGATCTCCATATATATATACGAAACGGTGAAAGGGCAGAATACGAGAACGCAGAAACAGAGAGAGACAAAGAGACAGATCCAATCTCGGAGGGGCTCTCGCCTCCCATGCCATGGAGGCCAAGGACCGAGAGGAAACCCTTCTCCCATCTAGGAGGAGGTCAAGGAAGAAGAAGAAGAAGGGGTCCTCTCCCCCTCTCTTCCGGTGGCGCCGGAACGCTGCCGTGGCCACCATCATCATCACCGCGATCTTCACCAACACCTCCGCCATCTTCACCAACATCTCCATCACCTTCCCCCCTCTATCTACAGTGGTCCACTCTCCCGCATCCCGCTGTACCCTCTACTTGAACATGGTGCTTTATGCTTCATATTATTATCCAATGATGTGTTGCCATCCTATGATGTCTGAGTAGATTTTCGTTGTCCTATCGGTGGTTGATGAATTACTATGATTGATTTAATCTGCTTGTGGTTATGTTGCTGTCCTTTGGTGCCCATCATATGAGCGCACGCGTGGATCACACCATAGGGTTAGTTGCATGTTGATAGGACTGTGTATTGTAGGGCAAGAGTGACAGAAGCTTCAAGCTAGCATAGAAATTGATGCATACGGGATTGAAGGGGGACCAATATAACTTAATGCTATGGTTGGGTGTTACCTTAATGAACGTTAGTAGTTGTGGATGCTTGCTAATAGTTCCAATCATAAGTGCACAGAATTCCAAGTAAGGGATGACATGCTAGCAGTGGCCTCTCCCACATAAAACTTGCTATCAGTCTAGTAAAGTAGTCAATTGCTCAGGGACAATTTCGCAACTCCTACCACCACTGTTCCACACTATCTATATTTACTTTATTGCTTATTTACTTAAAACAGCCCCTAGTTTTTATTTACGTGCTCTTTATTATCTTGCAAACCTATTCAACAGCACCTACAAAGTACTTCTAGCTTCATACTTGTTCTAGGTAAAGCGAACGTCAAGCGTGCATAGAGTTGTATCGGTGGTCGATAGAACTTGAGGGAATATTTGTTCTACCTTTAGCTCCTCGTTGGGTTCGACACTCTTACTTATCGAAAGAGGCTACAATTGATCCACTATACTTGTGGGTTATCAAGACCTTTTTCTGGCACCGTTGCCGGGGAGTCATAGCGTGGGGTGAATATTCTCGTGTGTGCTTGTTTGCTTTATCACTAAGTAATTTTTATTTGTTGTTCTTAGTTGTTATTTATCTTCAGTTATGGATATGGAACATGAAATACCAAAAAAATTAGGTGTACTTGGTACTCATGGAGATGGGGAACCTCCTAAAACCCTCGATGATCATTATGTGAAAAATATTATGGACCACTTTGATAATCCTGAGAAAACCTCATTCAATTATGTCATGGGAGACACGTTGGACCAACGTGAATACTTTAGGGATTATTGCTTGACTCAAAAAGGGAAACTATTATGGGATCAAATTTATATGTTGAAGTGGTATGCTCGGCAAGTATGCTTGAGATATGATTATACTTGTTGCTCTAGGATGAAGGCTCCACACCTTCCCTTTTCATGCAAATTTAATGATAATGAAACCTTGGCTTCTTATGCTGGAGGTATATATGATTACTATGATGTGGAACAAATAGAAGAATTTGTTGCTTTTATGGGTGTTTATGAAATTTAATCTATGTTCAAAGAGTTTGAAGATCTTTATGATGCTGTTTATAGACCTGAAAATTTAGCTATCCTTAAATATTGCTATGACAATTATGAATTCAATTCCGATATTGATGCATTTATTGAGAAAGTCTCCGCTGTCCAAGAAGAGACCAATATTTTGCAGGAATCTATGGAAGAAGAAATTGATGAAACTGTGAGCTCATTGGATGAAAAAGATGAGGAGGAGAGCGAAGAACAAAAGGAGGAAGAGCGGATTAGCTACACGTGCCCACCTTCTAATGAGAGTAACTCTTCAACTCATACATTGTTTAATTTCCCTTCGTGCTTACCGAAGGATGATTGCTATGATGATTGTTATGATCCCGTTGATTCTTTTGAAATATCCCTTTTTGATGATGCTTGCTATGCTTGTGGCCAAGATGCCAATATGAATGATGCTTATGGAGATGAACTTGCTATAGTTCCTTATGTTAAACATGAAATTGTTGCTATTGCACCCACACATGATAGTCCTATTATCTTTTTGAATTCTCCAAACTACACTATATCGGAGAAGTTTGCTTTTATTAAGGATTATATTGATGGGTTGCCTTTTACTGTTACACATGATGATTTTGATGAATATAATATGCATGTGCTTGCTGCTCCTACTTGCAATTATTATGAGAGAGGAACTACATCTCCGCCTCTCCATGTTTCCAACACAAAAAAATTGCAAGAAACTGTTTATACTATGCATTGGCCTTTACTATGTGTGCATGAGTTGTTCTTTTATGACATGCCGATGCATAGGAAGGGAGTTAGACTTCGTCATTGCTTGATATATGTTGCTTTGTGCTCACTACTAAATGCCAAATCATTGCTAATTAAAATTGGCTTTGATATACCTTGGGATCCGGGTGGATTCACTACTTGAGCACTATATGCCTAGCTTAATGGCTTTAAAGAAAGCGCTGCCAGGGAGACAACCCGAAAGTTTTAGAGAGTCATTTATTTATGTTGTGTGCTTTTATATATTTTAAAAACAAAAAAATAAAGAGGGGAACCCAAAACTTTTCAAAAATAAAAGTGAAAGTGAGATAGATGAGCGTTGTGAAAGTAGGGGACGTCCTTGAACTTTGTTCATGCCCATGGAAACTTTGTGAATCTTAATTACAGAAAATTTTCAACAAAAATAATTATCCCCTTGTACAATTCCATTGTATTTTAAAAATAATGTGCCAAGGTTTGCCTTTAGGATGTTTACAATGCTTGTTGGTTTGTGCGGTGCAGGACAGAAACTTTGGCTGTAGTGCGCGATTTTACATTTTTTACTGGAGCGTCAAATGGTTCTGAAACTTTTTGCACTGTCTTTCTATACAGATTTTTTATTTTTCCTAATTTTTGCAGAATTTTTAAAGTATCATAAGTATGGTGAATGTTCAGATTATTACAGACTGTTCTGTTTTAGACAGATTCTGTTTTTGATGCATAGTTTGCTTGTTTTTGATGAAACTATCAATTTCTATCAGTGGATTAAGCCATGGAAAAGTTATATTACAGTAGCTATAATGAAAAAACAAAATATGAATTGGTTTGCAACAGTACTTAGAGTAGTAATTTGCTTTATTATACTAATGGATCTTACCGAGTTTTCTGTTGAAGTTTTGTGTGGATGAAGTGTTCGATGACCGAGAAGGTATCGATGTGATTAGAAGGAAGAGAGGAAGAGCTCAAGATTGGGGATGCCCAAGGCACCCCAAGTAAATATTCAAGGATACTCAAGCGTCTAAGCTTGGGGATGCCCCGGAAAGCATCCCCTGTTTCTTCAACAAGTATCGATATGTTTTCGGATTCGTTTCGTTCATGCGATATGTGCAATCTTGGAGCGTATTTTGCATTTAGTTTTCACTTTTCTTTTATGCACCATGCTGGTATGAGATAGTCCTTGGTTTATTTATAGAATTATCATTGCACTTCACTTATATTCTTTGAGTATGGCTTTATAGAATGCTTCATGTGCTTCACTTATATCATTTGAAGTTTGGATTGCCTGTTTCTCTTCACATAGAAAACCACCATTTGTAGAATGCTCTTTTGCTTCACTTATATTTGTTAGAGCGTGGGAATATCTTTTGTAGAAATAATTAAACTCTCCTGCTTCACTTATATCTATTTAGAGAGGTGACAGGAACTGGTCATTCACATGGTTAGTCATAAAATCCTACATAAAACTTGTAGATCACTGAATATGATATGTTTGATTCCTTGCAATAGTTTTGCAATATAAAGATGGTGATATTAGAGTCATGCTAGTGGGTAGTTGTGGATTGTAGAAATACTTGTGTTGAAGTTTGTGATTCTCGTAGCATGCACGTATCGTGAACCGTTATGTGATGAAGTCGGAACATGATTTATTTATTGATTGTCTTCCTTATGAGTGGCGGTCGGGGATGAGCGATGGTCTTTTCCTACCAATCTACCCCCTAGGAGCATGCGCGTAGTACTTTGTTTAGATAGCTAATAGACTTTTGCAATAAGTATGTGAGTTCTTTATGACTAATGTTGAGTCCATGGATTATACGCACTCTCACCCTTCCATCATTGCTAGCCGCTTCGGTACCGTGCATTGCCCTTTCTCACCTCGAGAGTTCGTGCAAACTTCGCCGGTGCATCCAAAACCCGTAATATGATACACTATGTCACACATAAGCCTCATTATATCTTCCTCAAAACAGCCACCATACCTACCTATCATGGCATTTCCATAGCCATTCCGAGATATATTGCCATGCAACTTCCATCATCATCATATACATGACTTGAGCATTTATTGTCATATTGCTTTGCATGATCGTAAGATAGCTAGCATGATGTTTTCATGGCTTGTCCATTTTTTGATGTCATTGCTACGCTAGATCATTGCACATCCCGGTACACCGCCGGAGGCATTTATATAGAGTCATATCTTTGTTCTAGACATCGAGTTGTAATATTGAGTTGTAAGTAAATAAAAGTGTGATGATCATCATTATTAGAACATTGTCCCATGTGAGGTTATCAAAATAAAAGAGGCCAAAGAAGCTCAAAATAAAAAAAGAGGCCAAAGAAGCCCACTAAAAAAATAAAAAAAGAGAGAAAAAAGAGACAAAAAGAGAGAAGGGGCAATGTTACTATCCTTTTACCACACTTGTGCTTCAGAGTAGCACCATGTTCTTCATATAGAGAGTCTCTTGAGTTACCACTTTCACATACTAGTGGGAATTTTCATTATAGAACTTGGCTTGTATATTTCGACGATGGGTTTCCTCAAATGCCCGAGGTCTTCATGAGCAAGCAAGTTGGATGCACACCCACTTAGTTTCAGTTTGAGCTTTCATACACTTATAGATCTTAGTGCATCCGTTGCATGGCAATCCCTACTCCTTGCATTGACATCAATTGATGGGCATCTCCATAGCCCGCTGTTTGACGCGCGTCGATGTGAGACTTTCTGTCTTCTCCACACAACCTCCACCATCATATTCTATTCCACCTATAGTGCTATATCCATGGCTCATGCTCATGTATTGCGTGAAAGTTGAAAAGGTTTGAGAACGTCAAAAGTAAGAAACAATTGCTTGGCTTGTCATCGGGGTTGTGCATGATGTGAATATTTTGTGTGGTGAAGATGGAGCATAGCTAGACCATATGATTTTGTAGGGATAACTTTCTTTGGCCATGTTATTTTGAAAAGACATGTTTGCTTTATTAGTAGGCTTGAAGTATTATTGTTTTTATGTCAAATGATAGACTATTGCCTTGAATCACTCGTGTCTTAATATTCATGCCATGATTAGATACATGATCAAGATTATGCTAGGTAGCATTCCACATCAAAAATTATCTTTTTTATCATTTACCTACTCGAGGACGAGAAGGAATTAAGCTTGGGGATGCTGATACGTCTCCGTCCTATCTATAATTTTTGATTGTTCCATGCCAATATTATACAACTTTCATATACTTTTGGCAACTTTTTGTAGTATTTTTTGGGACTAACATATTGATCCAGCGCCCAGTGCCAGTTCCTGTTTGTTGCATGTTTTATGTTTCGCAGAAACCCCATATCAAACAGAATCCAAATAGGATAAAAACGGACGGAGAATATTTTTGGAATATTTGGAGAATATAGGAGGAAGAATCAATGCGAGACGGTGCCCGAGGTGGCCACGAGGCAGGGGGGCGCGCCCCTGACCCTCGTAGGCCCCTCGTAAGGCGGTTGCTTCTATTCTTTTGTCGCAAGAAAGCTAATTTTTGGAGAAAAATCTGGGCGAAGGTTTCAATCCAATCGGAGTTACGGGTCTCCATATATATATATACGAAACGGTGAAAGGGCAGAATACGAGAGCGCAGAAACAGAGAGAGACATAGATACTGATCCAATCTCGGAGGGGCTCTCGCCCCTCCCATGCCATGGAGGCCAAGGACCAGAGGGGAAACCCTTCTCCCATCTAGGGAGGAGGTCAAGGAAGAAGAAGAAGAAGAAGGGGGCCCCTCTCCCCCTTGAAAGTGCAACTATCCCTAGGTGGTTTTGGTAATTCCTAACAACATATAGCTCATTGAGCTAACATCATTCCAATATGAATATTCCAGGAAAAGCTCAATGGATGGCATGGCATGGATGAGAAAAGTGGATCCCTCAAATTGCTAATGATAAAAGGATTGGCTCAAGCTCAAAAGCTCAAGACTCTACATTTTATACTTTAGTGATGCAAGATCACATTGAGTCTATAGGAAAAGCCAATACTATCAAGGAGGGATGAGGTGTTGCTTAATGAGTTTATTGCTCTACAGTGCTTAGTGATATGCTCCAAAACCATCAACTACTTTCTCATATCCACATATGACCTAAACCCAAAGTCAAACTCGGCCCTACCGATTCTTTCTACCCGGTGCCACCGAGTTCAGATGTCATAGCCACTGCCACAAACCCTAGGCAAATCGGTCTCACCGATAGGGATCTCGGTCTCACCGAGATGGGATTGTAATCTCTCTGTTTCCCTTCGTAACGTTTCGGTCCTACCGAGATGAGCGATCGGTCCCACCAAGATTGCAATGTAAACTTTCTATTTCCCTTTCGTAACATTTCGGTCTCACCGAAAAGAGCAAATCGGTCCCACCGAGTTTACCTGACCAACTCTCTTGTTAGCTTATTACCAAAATCGGTCTCACCGAGTTTGTGTAATCGGTCTCACCGAGATTACATTATGCCCTAACCCTAACCATATCGGTCCTACCGAGTTGCATGTCAGTCCCACCGAAAATCCTAACGGTCACTAGATTTGCTGAATCGGTCCAACCGAGTTTATCAATTCGGTCCCACCGAGTTTGGCAAGTTGTGTGTAACGGTTGGATTTTGTGTGGAGGCTATATGTACCCCTCCACCTCCTCTTCATTCATGAAGAGAGCCATCAGAACAAACCTACACTTCCAACTTGCTGTTTCTGAGAAGGAACCACCTACTCATGTGTTGAGGCCAAGATATTCCATTCCTACCATATGAATCTTGATCTCTAGCCTTCCCCAAGTTGCTTTCCACTCAAATCTTATTTCCACCAAATCCAAATCCTGTGAGAGAGAGTTGAGTGTTGGGGAGACTATCATTTGAAGCACAAGAGCAAGGAGTTCATCATCAACACACCATTTGTTACTTCTTGGAGAGTGGTGTCTCCTAGATTGGCTAGGTGTCACTTGGGAGCCTTCGACAAGATTGTGGAGTTGAACCAAGGAGTTTGTAAGGGCAAGGAGATCGCCTACTTCGTGAAGATCTACCGCTAGTGAGGCAAGTCCTTCATGGGCGACGGCCATGGTGGGATAGACAAGGTTGCTTCTTCGTGGACCCTTCGTGGGTGGAGCCCTCCATGGACTCGCGCAACTGTTACCCTTCGTGGGTTGAAAAAAAAACGTGGATGTACGATAGCACCACCTATCGGAACCACGACAAAAACATCCGTATCTCCAATTGCGTTTGAATTCTCCAAACCCTTCCCTTTACATTCTTGCAAGTTGCATGCTTTACTTTCCGCTGCTCATATACTCTTTGCATGCTTGCTTGAATTGTGTTAAGATTGCTTGACTTGTGCTAAGATAGCTAAAATCTGCCAAAGACTAAAATTGGGAAAAGGATAAGGTTTTATTTGGTCAAGTAGTCTAATCACCCCCCTCTAGACATACTTTCGATCCTACAAGTGGTATCAGAGCTTTGGTCTCCATTTGCTTTGATTTGCATAGCTTTTGGTGGTCATAGCCTTGGTTTCACAACCTAGGAGAGTATGGCGTCTAGCGAGGGAAATTATCACCGTAGAGGTCCTTACTTTGATGGTACTAATTTTGCTAGTTGGCTTGCAAGGTGAATTCTTTGATCGGAGAGAACCAAACTGTGAAGCTAGTGCGGAAGAGTTGAAGATGCTGCAATACAACGCTCAAGCTTGCGATATCCTCTTCAACGGATTGTGCCCCGAAGAATTCAACAAAATCAGCCGTCTTGAGAATGCAAAGGAAATTTGGGATACTTTGATTGATATGCATGAAGGTACCGACTCCGTCAAGGAATCCAATTTGGATGTGCTCCAAAGTCAACTTGACAAGTTCAAAATGAAGGATGGTGAAGGTGTCGCTGAAATGTACTCTAGGCTTGCTCTTATCACAAATGAGATTACCGGCTTAGGAAGTGAAGAGATGACCGACAAATTCATCATCAAGAAGATCCTAAGAGCTTTGGATGGAAAATATGATACCATGTGCACATTGATCCAAATGATGCCCAATTACAAAGATCTCAAGCCAACGGAAGTCATTGGAAGAATTGTTGCTCATGAGATGTCGCTCAAGGATAAGGAGGAACTTCACAACAAGTCAAGTGGTGCTTACAAAGCCTCATGTGAAGCCCCCACATCATCAAGTGAGAAACAAACCTTCAATGAAGAATTGAGCTTAATGGTGAAGAACTTCAACAAATTCTTCGAGAGTAGAAGCAAAGAGAGAAGCTCCAAGTCAAGGTCCTACAATGACAAAAGATCTTCTAGTCGGGAGCATAATTGCTACATTGTGGAAGACCCGGACACTATTCCAATGAGTGTACGACACCCTACAAAAGAAGAGAAGATTCTCCAAAAAGAAGAAGTAGAAGAGAAGAATCACCACCAAGAGAAAGAAGGAGTAGAGATGATCGTTATGAATGAAGACCCTCATGGAGAAGCAAGGATTCGGAAAGGAAGGACAAATCATCAAGGAGCTACACAAAACGAAGACATCAAGCTCATGTTGGTGAATGGGTATCCGGCTCTGACTCCGACAATCACTCCGAGAGAAGTTATCACTCCGACTCCGAATATACTCAAGATGAAGGTGTTGCCGGTCTAGCACTTGTGTCAACCAACTCCTACGACATATTTGATTCACCAAATGAAGGAATTGGAAGATGCTTCATGGCCAAAGGCCCGAAGGTAACACACCCCGAGTATGTTGATTTCAAAAGTGATGAAGATGACTTGCTAGGTTATGATGATTTACTTGTTGACAACTCTAGTGATGAATACTATGATGAAACGTCAATTAATCATGCTAATCAAGATAAAACGAATGACAATGATAAGGAGAAGATTGAGCTTTTAACTAAAGAACTAAACACTCTTAAGTTAGCTCATGAAACTATCTTAGAAGATCATCGAGAACTTTTAAGGACTCATGAGAAGTTACGCTTTGAAAAGCTCAATCTTGAGCAAGAGCATGAGTTCTTAAAGGCAATCAATGATGATCTTCGTAAGAAAAGTTCTTCTTACATTGCCAAGCGTTTACTCTTATCTACTTACATGCCTCAAGTCAAATCCACTAACAAAAACAAGAAGGATTCTTCCTCTAGTAGTAACAATAATCATGCTAAATCAAATGTTGTTGCTTCTAGTAGTTCTATTGATTCCACTAATGATTCTCTTAACCAATTTACACTTGAGCAAGAAAATAGCTTATTGAAGGAATTATAGAAAGGTGTTTACAAGAGCCTTGCAGGGAGTAAGCAATTTGAGGAAATTATGCATAAGCAAGGAAGGCACCGGAAGAATCAAGGTGTTGGTTTTGAATGAAAGTTCAATGCCAATGGAGTTGAGTGGGAAGAAGATCAATATCCCAAGATGAAGTTTGTTCCTCAACAAGAGAAGTATGATCCTACTTCCTTCAAAGGGACACAAGCTCAAGATGATCTTCCACCACAAGACCACAAGCAAAAAAGCAAGGACAAGCTTCAAGAGGAGATTGATGCATTTGAAGAAGCTCCTAAGGCCTTGGTCAAGTGGGTTCCCAAGACTACGACAAGTTCTACTTCATCAAGTACGACTACAACTCCAAGGATTCCCATCAAGATGATGTGGATCCCGAAGAAGAAGAACTAGAGAGTTCTTGAGGGTGACTCCCCAACATATTTCACTCATATCATTTTGGCAACAACGAGTGCAATCAACTTCCACATCTTGCACTAGTTCAAGGAGTCACAAACCCTCTTGTTGGTAAGACAAGGGACAAGGTAACCTAATGCTTTCATAGACATCATCTTATGTGTGCATCACTCTATGTCTTTGGATATCCTTGTTTGTTCCTTGTGGGACTAACCCGTGTAGGTATTGAAAGTGCAACTCACTCCAAAAGGATTGCTCCAAATGATCTTCATCAACATTGAGCATCCACATCTTCAACACCTACATGAAGTCATCATCGACAAAACCCAAGGTTAGTTCATCCCTCTAATGGGGGATCTCACATCTAGGAGGAGCTTTACTCTAAAGAATTAAGCTAAAGCAACTCTAATGGTGTGAACACAACAATGCATTATGTAAAAGTGGTAACCCCACTTGAGCTTAAACGATGAGTATGACCTATGATCAATTGTTCTCATTTGACTCCTAAGTCAATATACTCATATATAGATGACCTAGTCATCGCCAATTTTTTGATAGATGCTAGAATTGTTTGTGCATGCTTTGTCACATATTTCATTTGTCATTTTATTGTGTGAGCATGTTGGTTGCATATTTTACTCATTCGAGGACATCCACTTGTGGTTTTGATTGATTGGTTTCTTTTTCTTTGGCCAAGTGGATGGACAAGAATGCCTAAGAACCTTCTCTAGCTATCTATGCTCTTCTCGTCTCAAACTCTATTCATGCTACATCACAAAATTTGATCAAGTCAGATTCGAACCACTCTGTGTGAGCACTCGGAGTCCCCGATTCGTCATAGACTTAAAATTCCAAAACTTCTTTGTGCTTTTCGGTCTGACCGATTCTTCCATTTCGGTCATACCGAGATCACTAAGTCGATCTAGGTTTTCAATCTCGGTGCAACCGATTTGAACTTTTCGGTCACACCGAGTTGCTGTAACTGTCTACAATTATGCATCTCGGTGCCACCGAGTTGTTCCACTCGGTCACACTGACAGGGTCGGGCTATATATACTCACTGGCAAAAATTTGGAAATTTTATCCAAACCCCTTCGCCTGCGCATAGCTCGCTCTGCCTCCAGGGTCTCCGGATCGTCCTCCTCGTCGCCAGCCGCCTCCCGTCGCTGGTCTCCGCCGCCGTCAACAAAATTCATCCCCGCCATTGCCGCCGTAGCGAGTTCATCGCCGATCTAGGGTATGGACTCGATCACAGTGCTATCCTCGTCCGATTCCTAGCACATTGTGTTCATCATGATTCTTGCCATGATTGAAACTACTCTATCCAGTCAAAACACTCCGTAGATTAGAGTTGAATTGAAAATTTAGGGTTAGGTTTCCACCGAAACCATCTCGGACCCACCAAGTTGCAGAACTCGGTTCCACCGATTCGGCTAAGGCCATTGCACATGTGGTTCTCGGTCTGACCGAGAATTGCAAATCGGTGTGACCGAGTTCAGGACTTTGTGAAACCCTAGCAGTCTCGGTGCCACCAAACTGTGACTCGGTCTGACCGAGTTCACTAGTTTAGGTTCCAAAAGATGCTTCGGTATCACCGAGTTTGCAAATCGGTTGATCCGAAATGCTTTCTGTGGAAAACTAAAACTAAGTTTTTGACTGATACTTTTGCAAAAATCTCTGTATTTTGTGATGCTCATCCACTCTATCTCTTCTATACCTATCCACAGGGTCTGCAGTCAGTGTTTGCAACATGTCTGACCAGAGTGACAGCCAGAACAAGTCAGAGGAGCAGATTCAGATGAGTGAGGGCACTAGTCCCTCTAGCAGCTCAGATGAGGGAAGCAGAAGCACCCCAAGCAACGTGCCCAAAGCTGCCACCAGGACAAGGAAGAAGAGAACCTTAGAATCTGAGGATGAAGATTATGTAGCAGTAGAGGATGAGGCCATTTCAAAGAAAAAGGTGCTCAAAAAGGAGTATAGCTCAACTGCAGTTAAGCCAGGTCTGAAGATCAAAAGGCCAGCAGAAAGACAACCCATGTCTAAAGCCAGAGCCTCCACTCAAGCATCTTTGGAATCCCAACCCAAAGAGGTTGCTGCAGAAGGAAAGAAAAGGAAGGAAAAGGTCAAGAAGACCATGGCCAGAGTTATTGGAAATCCTTCCATTATGGAAGAAGAGGAAGAAGAAGAGGTTGCTTTTTGACACCCAAGGCTCGAAGCTTATGGGTGATGCTATTAAGTCGAGGGCTGCATCATCAAAGCCCAAAGAAGCACCCAAAGCTGCCTCCAAACCAAAGAGTGCACCAAAGAGGAATACCAGGAACATATCTGCTGCTGAGAAGAACAAGGCCCCAGTGCCTGAGATTGTTGCTGAAGAAGAAGAAGATGAAGAGCAAATCCTGAGAAAGTTGGAGCCAAAGATTCCAAACCACAATGATGCTCATCCTGTGGCTGAGAACATGAAGATCAGAAGAGACTCAGGGTTGAGGCTATGGAGAGAGTCAGATCCATATGCCACCAGAAGGAGAACTGCTGTTGATTACAGGTTCCACACAAAGGAACAGCAGGACTTCTATGAGACAATCTTGTTGGACAAGAAGCCTATAGTGTGTGATATGAGGTGGGTCGACTGGACCTACATAAAGGAAAATGAGGAACACTATCCTGGTGTGTATGATATTTTCAGTGCTTGTGGAGTTGCAGACTTTGTTGGGCAGAAGCTCACAAAATGGAATGAGGAGCTCATAATGCAATTCTACTCCACAGCCCACTTCTATCCAGATGGCAGGATAGTATGGATGTCTGAAGGTACAAGGTACCAATCAACTATTGAGGAATGGGCCAATCTGATCAATGCACCTAAGGAGGAAGAGGATGACTTGGATGTCTATGCCAAGAAAAAGATGGACCATAACACAATGGCACATATGTACAAAGAGATTCCTGAAGCAGATCTTGAGACTCACCAGTTTGGATCAGTGAAACACTAGCTGTCAGGACTGCCTACAATCAATTGGATCCTTAGGCGCACTCTCTTGCCCAAGTCTGGTGATCACAGGATGATCAGAGGCCATGCAATAAACTTGCTACATATATTTGATGCGCCACAGAAGTTCAAAGTCATGAGCCTTATAGTTGAGACTATCAAAAGGACAACTGCTGACCAGAAAAGAAGTTGTGGATATGCCCCCCAGATCCAGGAGCTGATAAACTCCAAGATGGGCACAGTCACATACCTGTTGGATAAGGAGCATGTGCCTATTTATCCAGATTTCAAGGATAACCAAGTGGTTATGGATGAAGATGAACCATCCTCAGTGCAAGCACAAGCCAAAAAGGAGAAGGCAAGGGCAGAGAAGGCTGACAAGATGCCAACAATGGAAGAGGCATCCCAGTACCTCCTGAAGAGAAAACAAGATCAACTTGGCTACTTGATTGCATCCACTCTAAGGATTGAGAAGGGATTGGCCACCTTAACTCGAAACCAGGAGAGCTTGGAGAGGATCATGGAGCAGAAGTTGTATGACATGGATATAAAGGTGGCGAGATCCGATCTGTTGTTGAGCAACTTCAGGATGACATGCAGGAGAGGAAGGGCAAGACAACCACAGATGCATTTGCGAGTGCCTAGAGCTCACAGATCAGCTGCAGTGCGATGATGAGATACGAGCCACTTCATGCACCAGCTCTGACTTGAGTGCCACCAGCTCCGGCACCTACTCCACCAGCTCCATCTACATCAACAGATGCTTTCGTCCTTGGCGTCCTGTCTACTCCACCACCAGAAGATCAAGCCCGAGAGTCGATTTAGTACTATGCATTTTCTATGAACTTTTTGGTAACTTGTTGCCAAAGGGGGAGAAAAATGTATAGATCATAGGCTTCGAGAGAGAGTGTTGCTTTTTGTTCTCTCTTGCTTTGGTGGTTAAACTTTATTTGCTTGTTTGAGATACATTATGTCATGTGATACGGATGATCATGTGTTTGATCATATGCTACAATTATGCTTGTTGGATGATATTATCTTTCTTATTCCTATATGATCATTCATTTTGCTTGGTGATGAGTGCATGTATTTAATCATTATCATTTTGAGCGCTCCACCAAGATGTATGTGACATGGAAGAGTTACCCATGAGCCTAGCTCCTTGTGCATTTGCAGTCCAAAGCAAATCTTAAACTATGCACAAATTTAGGGGGAGCTCTTGCTTATCACATACTTCTCAAAGCGACAATGTTTTACACTCTCATTATCATTTGTCGAAGCTTTGATCTATATGTTGTCATCAATTACCAAAAAGGGGGAGATTGAAAGTGCAACTATCCCTAGGTGGTTTTGGTAATTCCTAACAACATATAGCTCATTGAGCTAACATCATTCCAAGATGAATATTTCAGGAAAAGCTCAATGGATGGCATGGCATGGATGAGAAAAGTGGATCCCTCAAATTGCTAAGGATAAAAGGATTGGCTCAAGCTCAAAAGCTCAAGACTCTACATTTTATACTTTAGTGATCCAAGATCACATTGAGTCTATAGGAAAAGCCAATACTATCAAGGAGGGATGAGGTGTTACTTAATGAGTTTCTTGCTCTACAGTGCTTAGTGATATGCTCCAAAACCCTCAGCTACTTTCTCATATCCACATATGACCTAAACCCAAAGTCAAACTCGGCCCTACCGATTCTTTCTACCCGGCGCCACCGAGTTCAGATGTCATAGCCACTGCCACAAACCCTAGGCAAATCGGTCTCACCGAGATGGGATTGTAATCTCTCTGTTTCCCTTTGTAACGTTTCGGTCCTACCGAGATGAGCGATCGGTCCCACCGAGATTGCAATGTAAACTTTCTGTTTCCCTTTCGTAACATTTCGGTCTCACCGAAAAGAGCGAATCGGTCCCACCGAGTTTACCTGACCAACTCTCTGGTTAGCTTATTACCAAAATCGGTCTCACCGAGTTTTGTATGTCGGTCTCACCGAGATTATGTTATGCCCTAACCCTAACCATATCGGTCCTACCGAGTTGCATGTCGGTCCCACCGAAAATCCTAATGGTCACTAGATTTTCTGAATCGGTCCGACCGAGTTTATCAATTCGGTCCCACCGAGTTTGGCAAGTTGTGTGTAACGGTTGGATTTTGTGTGGAGGCTATATATACCCCTCCACCTCCTCTTCATTTGTGAAGAGAGCCATCAGAACAAACCTACACTTCCAAATTGCTGTTTTTGAGAAGGAACCACCTACTCATGTGTTGAGGTCAAGATATTCCATTCCTACCATATGAATCTTGATCTCTAGCCTTCCCCAAGTTGCTTTCCACTCAAATCTTCTTTCCACCAAATCCAAATCCTGTGAGAGAGAGTTGAGTGTTGGGGAGACTATCATTTGAAGCACAAGAGCAAGGAGTTCATCATCTACACACCATTTGCTACTTCTTGGAGAGTGGTGTCTCCTAGATTGGCTAGGTGTCACTTGGGAGACTCCGACAAGATTGTGGAGTTGAACCAAGGAGTTTGTAAGGGCAAGGAGATCGCCTACTTAGTGAAGATCTACCGCTAGTGAGGCAAGTCCTTCGTGGGCGACGGCCATGGTGGGATAGACAAGGTTGCTTCTTCGTGGACCCTTCGTGGGTGGAGCCCTCCATGGACTCGCGCAACCGTTACCCTTCGTGGGTTGAAGTCTCCATCAACGTGGATGTATGATAGCACCACCTATCGGAACCACAACAAAAACATCCGGGTCTCCAATTGCGTTTGAATTCTCCAAACCCTTCCTTTACATTCTTGCAAGTTGCATGCTTTACTTTCCGCTGCTCATATACTCTTTGCATGCTTGCTTGAATTGTGTTAAGATTGCTTGACTTGTGCTAAGATAGCTAAAATCTGCCAAAGACCAAAATTGGGAAAAGGATAAGGTTTTATTTGGTCAAGTAGTCTAATCACCCCCCTCTAGACATACTTTCGATCCTACATCCCTCTCTTCCGGTGGCACCGGAACGCTGCCGTGGCCACCATCATCATCACCGGATCTTCACCAACACCTCCGCCATCTTCACCGACATCTCCATAACCTTCCCCCCTCTATGTACAGCGGTCCAGTATCCCGCAACCCGTTGTACCCTCTACTTGAACATGGTGCTTTATGCTTCATATTATTATCCAATGATGTGTTGCCATCCTATGATGTCTGAGTAGATTTTCGTTGTCCTATCGGTGGTTGATGAATTACTATGACTGATTTAATTTGCTTGTGGTTATGTTGCTTTCCTTTGGTGCCCATCATATGAGCGCGCGCGTGGATCACACCATAGGGTTAGTTGTATGTTGATAGGACTATGTATTGGAGGGCAAGAGTGACAGAAGCTTCAACCTAGCATAGAAATTGATGCATACGGGATTGAAGGGGGACCAATATAACTTAATGCTATGGTTGGGTTTTACCTTAATGAACATTAGTAGTTGCGGATGCTTGCTAATAGTTCCAATCATAAGTGCATAGAATTCCAAGTAAGGGATGACATGCTAGCAGTGGCCTCTCCCACATAAAACTTGCTATCGGTCTAGTAAAGTAGTCAATTGCTTGGGGACAATTTCGCAACTCATACTACCACTTTTCCACACTCGCTATATTTAATTTATTGCTTCTTTACTTAAAACAGCCCCTAGTTTTTATTTACGTGCTCTTTATTATGTTGCAAACCTATCCAACAACATCTACAAAGTACTTCTAGCTTCATACTTGTTCTAGGTAAAGCGAACGTCAAGCGTGCGTAGAGTTGTATCGGTGGTCGATAGAACTTGAGGGAATATTTGTTCTACCTTTAGCTCCTCGTTGGGTTCGACACTCTTACTTATCGAAAGAGGCTACAATTGATCCCCTATACTTGTGGGTTATCAGTTCTACGGGGGTTGGTAGTGGCGAGGCGGCGCACCGTCGACAGGCGGGGGCGGGTTGCAGCCAGGGGAAGGGGATCGGGCGCGCAGGCGAGAGGACCGGCGCCGGTCAGAGCACCAAGGCTCGGGCGCAGGTGACCGGGGCGGTCAAGGGCGGTCGTCGTCAGCTGGCCTGAGGAGGCGGGCGGCCGTCCCGGGCCGGCGAGCAGCGGTCCTCACGGCCAGGAGAGCGTCGGGCATCACGGGGAGGGGAGTGACGCGAGTCCCTGGAGGACAGCTCCCGGTGCAGGTCTGCATCCCGGCGAAGGCCCTCGGGGGAGGAGCGAGATGGGGCCCGGCGGTCATCCAAGCTCTGCTTGGGACGGCTGGCGTTGTCACCCCAGTCGCGCGGCATCGCCGGCAGGGGAGCGGGAGCGTGGGGGGAGGGAGGGGGCATGGCAGCAGGACCGTACCATGGCGGCGGAGGAGGAGAGGAGACCGGATGGGGGAGGACGATGCGCGAGGGGAGAAATGCGGCGGGATGGGAAACCCTCGAGGTGGCCCGATTCCCCCCTAGTAAGCGGGCGAGGGTGTAGGCCCAGAGCTGGGCTGGCAGCCGGTGTGGGCCAGCGTGCCCGCTGAGGGAGTCCTGGACTAAGGGGTCCTCGGGCGTCCGGCCTGTTATCCATGGGCCGGACTGATGGGCTGCGAAGACATGAAGGCCGAAGACGGTACCCGTGTCCGGATTGGACTCTACTTGGCGTGGAAGGCAAGCTTGACTCTATGTAAACCCTAGATCCCCCCGGTGTCTATATAAACCGGAGGGGTTAGTCTGGAAAGGGGACACATTACCATAGTCATACAGGCTAGACCTCTAGGGTTAGCCATTACGATCTCGTGGTAGATCAACTCTTGTAACACTCATATTCATCAAGATCAATCAATTAGGAAGTAGGGTATTACCTCCATAGAGAGGGCCCGAACCTGGGTAAACATCGCGTCCCCCGTCTCCTGTTACCATCGATCATAGACGCACAGTTCTGGACCCCCTACCCGAGATCCGCCGGTTTTGACACCGACATTGGTGCTTTCATTGAGAGTTCCACTGTGCCGTCGACGAAAGGTTCGATGGCTCCTTCAATCATCGACAGGGACGCTGTCCAAGGAGAATTCCTCCCTGGACAGATTTTTGTATTCGGTGGCTTCGTACTGCGGGCCAATTAGCTTGTCCATCTGGAGTAGGTCGATAGCTACGCCCCTGGCCATCAGGTCAGATTTGGAAGCTTGAACTACATTGCGGATACCCGTGGAGACTTGATCTTCAGTGGGTTTGAGACCGCAGCGATTGCTCTCCGTCGCCCCGATGAACATGACTTAGATCTGTCATCGGATCACATCCAGGAGATGGTTCCTGTTGCTGCAATGGCCTTAGAACCGAAGCAGATCGTGCCCTCTGAGGCCACAAAGTCCGCGGTGTTGGAGCCACACAAGGACTCGACATCCTGCAATATTTGTGTCAATGGAACTCTGGACTCGTCTCCGACTATAAGTTCTGGACCAGGTACGCCTGCGGACACTGAGCTGGATCGGTTAGCGATTTTCGAATTCAGCACCGCATACATCTTTCGGCACTCACCTTTTGGTGACGTGCTAAACTCTTTAAGGAACTTGTTCTTGGAGGAAGACTCACAGCCGAACTATGTTCGGTTCGAACTAGAGGCGGATGACGAGCAACTTTGCTTCCCACCCACCACCCACTTCATAGCCACTGTCGATGACTTAACCGACGTGCTTGACTATGGCTCCGAAGACATCGACGGTATGGACGACGATGCTGACAAGGAGCAAGGCCAAGACCCGCCATTCACTGGACGTTGGACGGCCACCTCTTCGTACGACGTGTACATGGTTGATACACCTAAAGGATCTGGTGACGACAAAGAAGAGCCAGTTGCGAATAAACCCTCTGAGACGCAGTCCAAGCGCCGGCGGCCCAAACGCCGTTCTAAGCCTCGTCGCTCAAAGGATGGCAACACTGGCACCAGAGAATATAGTACTCCGGGCGACTCCGAAAACAATGAAGACCCTGTCAGAGCTGCATCCGAACAGGAGGAACACGACAACGGACAAGATAACCCTGATGAACAGGCCATATAAGATGACTCGGAGGACGATAGTTACCGTCCACCCTCCAAGGAGGAGACAAGCCTCGGCAACGAAGACTTCATCGTGCCTGAGGATCCTCTGGAGCAGGAGCGCTTTAAGCTTCAGCTCATAGCCACTGCAAGGAGCCTGAAAAAGAAACAACAGCAGCTTCAAGCTGAACAAGATCTGCTCGTCGACAGATGGACAGATGTCCTGACAGCCGAAGAATACGGCCTCAAGTGCCCAGCCAAGAGCTACCCAAAACGCAAACTGCTACCTCAATTTGATGAGGAGGCGCCGGAGCACATATCTCCCTCACGTAATGCGGAATGACCACCACGTGGTCGAGACAGGGCGGCCGACCGGCCACCCCGCGGTCGGGATAAAGCGGCAACTCAGGCCGAACAGTAGCCAGCCCCACCGCCCCATAAAAATAGAGACGAAAGAGTTCGGGGTCATACGCCTACGGATCGCGAGGACATGCCTCGAGGCACGACGACGGCTACCTATTCGGACATGACAAACCTAACCACACCCGGGCCGAATGCCGCAGACGGACTCCATCAGAGCTACGCCGCGATGCGGCGCGATATAGAGGCGCCGCACACCCTCTCTGCTTCACAGATGAAGTACTGGATCATGAATTCCCCGAGGGGTTTAAGCCCATCAATATCGAATCATATGACGGCACAACCGATCCTGCAGTATGGATCGAGGATTTTATTCTCCATATCCATATGGCTCGAGGAGATGACCTCCACGCCATTAAATACCCCCACTAAAGCTCAAAGGGCCAGCTCGACACTGGCTTAACAGCCTGCCTGAAAATTCTATCGGCAGCTGGGAGGACTTGGAAGAAGCCTTCTTGGACAACTTCCAAGGAACCTATGTCCGGCCACCAGACGCCGACGACTTAAGCCACATAGTTCAACAACCTGGAGAATCAGCCAGAAAATTCTGGACTATGTTCGTAACCAAAAAGAACCAGATCGTTGACTGTCCGGATGCCGAGGCCCTAGCAGCCCTCAAACACAGCATCCAGGATGAATGGCTAGCTCGCCACCTCGGCCAAGAAAAGCCGAGGTCCATGGCAGCCCTCAAGGCACTCATGACCCGCTTTTGTGCGGGAGAGGTGTAACGCCCCGGATTCGATGCGCCAGGTGTCCGCCAGTTATTCGCGGTCTATGTCATGTCATGTGCTTGCGTGTCTCTCTTTGCCATGTCATCATTTGCATTTCATATCATGTCATCATGTGCATTTCATTTGGCATACGTGTTCGTCTCATGCATCCGAGCATTTTCCCCGTTGTCCGTTTTGCAATCCGGCACTCCTATGTCTCCCGGCGCCCCCTTTTACCTCTTTTCGTGTGCGGGTATTAAACGGTCTCGGAATGGACCGAGGTTTGTCAAGCGGCCTCGGTATAGCACCGGTAGACCGCCTGTCAAGTTTCGGATCATTTGGAGGTCGTTTGGTACTCCAACGGTTAACCGGGTAACCGCAAAAGCCTCTTTTGTTGCAGCCCAACACCCCTTCCAAAGTGGCCCAAAACCTACCAAACTCCCCTCCATGCTCTCGGTCGTTCGATCACGATCGCGTGGCCGAAAACCGCACCTCATTTGGACTCTCCTAGCTCCCTCTACCTATAAAACTAGATCCCCCCGAAAATTCGCGGATCAATTTCCCCTCGAAACCCTAATTTCCACTCCGCGCCGCGCCGGACATGTCCGGTCCGGCCGGACGAAACCCGCGCCGCCGCCCGCAGCCATCCAGGGCGCGCCACGTGGCCTCCTCTTTCCTCCCGCCGCGCCGCCGCCGGGCAGGCAAGCCCGCCTGAGCCCATCGGGGCCCGGTCCCGCCGTTGCCGTTCGCCGCCGCCGCGCCATGCCGTCGCCGCCGCCGAAGGCGCGCGCCTGCCGGCCGCGCCTCGCCGCCAGCCACCTCGGCCTCGCGCCCTGCCCGTCGCTGGTCGCCGGGCTCGCCTCGCCGCCGCGCCCTCGCCGGTCGCCCCGCCCATGCGGCCATGGGCACCCCGCCAAGCCGCTCCCCTTGCGCCGCCGCCGGATGCCTCCGGCGCCCCGAGCCGCCTCCTCGCCGGCCTCTGGCTCCGGCGTCGTCGCGCGCGGCTGTCCGCTCGGCCCGCGTCCGTCCCGCCGCCTCGCCCGGCCTCGTCGCGGAGGTCGCCCGCGCCTCCCGCGACTCGCCGGAGTCGTCTCCGGCGGATCCGGCGAGATCCGGCCGGATCGGCCCGGTGGATGAGATCCACCCATCCCCGCAACTAAACGCGCCCTCGTCCCCGTCCGGTACCGTGTCGTCCCGGATCTCCTTGTCCCGTTGACTTCTCCCCGAGGTCCATTTTTCTCTAAGTCCCGATTCTGTTAATATTTTATTATATTTTCATCGTACCGTAACTCTGTCATCGTTGCTCCGTTTTGCGCGTGTAATATGTGAAAATGTTCGCCTCGAAGAGTAGATCTTTTCATCTCATTGCATCATTTTCATTTGAACTCATCTTGGTGCCCGAAATGCTGTTGCAAGAGTGCTATGTGATGTTAGTTTCTGATTTTTATCAGAACTTGCACTTTTGTCATTTTTGCCATGATTGATGTGTGCATCTAATGAACTTGAGTCCTACATGTGTTTTTTAATATGCCATGTCTTCTTTCCAGTGGTGCTTGCTATGTATTTTTGGGATCTATGTGGTGACTAGCACAAGCATGCAAACTAGGTGTCTTGTTGTTGCTGATTTCAGCCCTGTTTTGCTGATATTTTGATGCCATGTTAACTTGATGCTACCGAGAGATCCATGCATATTTTGAGATACTTCAGTAAGGATGTTTTGTAAAGCATGTCTTGCTCTATCCATCCATGCCCTTGTTTGCAATTATGGAGTGCCATAGCTTGAGTCAATCGAGCTCTACTTTTGCTATAAAATGTTTCCTGGAAGGTTGTTTACATGTTATTCAATTTTGCCAAGGTTGTTGTGGTTGATCCATGTATGCTATGTTATTGTTCTTGCCATGTATGTCTTCTAGGCCATGTCTTCTTGATGTATGTGTGCTTATTTTTTCATATAAGGCTCTGTAGTGAGTGCATTGAGCTTGTAAACATGCCCACTTGTTATCAGTTTTTGACATGCCATGTTGCTGAATCTGTTAACGAAACTTTCAATATTGACATGGGTGTTACTATATTTTCTGATCCTTTTTGGCTTATGGTCAGTAAGGGACTTTTGTTATATGCTTTGAGTAGATGCATGCCATGGCTTTGTTTGCCATGATAAGTTCCTATAACGTGTTGTTTCATAGATCTAAACATTGCAACCTGATGTTATTTCTGCCAATGCCTGAAACTGTTATTAGTTGCAATCTTGCCATGCCATTTTGAGCATGTTCTAGTTGTTTCTGGAGATAGCTCAGTGTTCATGTTTTGTAATGCTTTACCTGTACATCTTGCCCATGCCTTTTGTTATTGTGTTGAGGTCCTGTAGCATGTTGTTTTGATGCTTGCAATATGCCTAGTTGCTGTTTTGGACAGATTGTGGTCATATCTTGTATTGGGTGTATGTGTTGAACAGTTGCTCCGTTTTGAGTGTGCTCTATATGAAACTTGCTTGATTTTGCATGTAGTTTCATATTATCATGTTGCATCCATGTTTTGAGGTGGTTTGCTTGATGTTTGTATGCATTTTGCATCAATGCCATGTTTATCTTGTTTTGCTCATATCTTTTAGGCCGTAGCTCCGAATCTAATGAACTTTATATGTAACTTGACTAGATTTTCGTGTAGATCATCATGGTGCATCTTAAATTGCTGTTTAACAACTTGAACATAAGGTTTATTCAGATCTGGACCAATTTCGAAATTTGCATATGAGGACTTACCGGAATTGTTCTATGTTGTTTCCGGCCTCATTTAAACTTGCTTTGATGTGTTGCTCTTGTTTGCATCATCTCTTGCCATGAGTAGCTTCATGTAGCTTGTCATGCATCATGCTTGTTGTGCATCATGTCTTGTCTATGTGTGGTGTGTTTACTATGTTGTGTGCTTCTTCTTGTTAGTTCCTGTTTGCGTTGCGATCGTGAGGATTCGTTCGCTCACGCTTGGTTCGGCTTCTTCCGTTCATCTTCTTCATGGACTCGTTCTTCTTCCTTGCGGGATTTCAGGCAAGATGACCGCTACCCTGGATCGCACTACTATCATTGCTATGCTAGGTGCTTCGTTCTTTCGCTATGCTGCGCTACCTATTACCTGTTTATCAAGCCATCCCAAATCGCCATGTCAGCCTCTAACCTTTTGCACCCTTTCCTATGCAAACCTTTGTTTGGCTATGTTACCGCTTTGCTCAGCCCCTCTTATAGCGTTGTTAGTTGCAGGTGAAGATGAAGTTTGTTCCTTGTTGGAACATGGAGATCTTGTTCCTTGTTGGAACATGTTTACTTGTTGGGATATCACAATATATCTTATTTAATTAATGCATCTATATACTTGGTAAAGGGTGGAAGGCTCGGCCTTATGCCTGGTGTTTTGTTCCACTCTTGCCGCCCTAGTTTCCGTCATATCGGTATTATGTTCCCGGATTTTGCGTCCCTAACGCGGTCGGGTGATTTATGGGACCCCTTGACAGTTCGCTTTGAATAAGACTTTTCAAAGAAGGCCCAACATTGGTTTTACTTTTGCCTCACCACCACCTATATTTCCCTTGGGAGTAATTAACCCAAGGGTCACCTTTATTAGCCCCCGGACGGTGCTTCTCTAAGTGCTGGCCCGAACCGAGTAGATCATGGGCCCCTCGTGGCAACTCGAGGTTTGGTTTTACTCGTAGGATGTCTCATCCGGTGTTGCCCGAGAACGAGATATGTGCAGCTCCTATCGGGATTGTCGGCGCATCGGGCGGCTTTGCTGGTCTTGTTTTATTGCTGTGAAATGTCTTGTAGCCGGGATTCCGAGACTGATCGGGTCTTCCCGGGGAGAAGGAATATCCTTCGTTGATCGCGAGAGCTTATCATGGGCTAAGTTGGGACACCCCTGCAGGGTTTGAACTTTCGAAAGCCGTGCCCGCGGTTATGTGGCAGATGGGAATTTGTTAATATCCGGTTGTAGAAAACCCAAAGTTGATCTTAATTAAAATACACCAACCGTGTGCGTAACCGTGAGTGTCTCTTTTCGGGGTTGATCGAGAGGAGAACACGGTTTCTGGGTTATGTTTGACGTAAGTAGGAGTTCAGGATCACTTCTTGATCATTACTAGTTGACGACCGTTCCTTTGTTTCTCTTCTCGCTCTCATTTGCGTATGTTAGCCACCATATCATGCTTAGTCGCTGCTGCAACCTCACCACTTTACCCCTTCCTTACCCATTAAGCTTTGCTAGTCTTGATACCCATGGTAATGGGATTGCTGAGTCCTCGTGGCTCACAGATTACTAAACCACCAGTTGCAGGTACAGGTTTTTGCGATGATCCTGACGCGAGAGCGATGTTTGCTTGTATTGGAGTTCTTCTTCTGCTTCTTCTTCGATCAGGGGATAGGTTCCAGATCGGCAGCCTGGGCTAGCAGGGTGGATGTCGTTTGAGTTTCTGTTTATGTTTCATCCGTAGTCGGATGCTGATCTCTTGTATGATGTTGATGTATTCTTGTGGCACTTGTGCCTTTTGTATGTATCCCCATCTATTATGTAATGTTGATGTAATGATATCCACCTTGCAAAAGCGTTTCCAATATGCGGGTCTATCCTTGGTGGGACCTTGAGTTCCTTTTGGATAGGTTCGCATATTAGGCGTGTTCAAGTTGGTATCGAGCCTCGACCGACCCTAGGAGCCCCCTTGATTGACCGTGTAGTTTGGCCGCAGTTGAGTCTAGAATAAAACTTTTCGGAGTCTAGTTATATCGGAGAGTAGGAATTCTTTTTACTCCTCAGCCCCTTCGTCGCTCTGGTAAGGAATCTTGACGTAGGTGTTTTGAATTACTTCTCTTCCCCTTCAAATTTTTCTTTAGGATCACGCAGTTGGTTTTCTGATCGTTGGCCCTCAGCTCTTTTTATCCGGTGCATTTCTCGTCAAGTTGACTCGAGCCTCTTCATCTTTGCCAAGTTCAATCCTCAGTTCTTCCTCCGACGTCGTTGTTTTTCCTTGTCCGAAGCTGTCCTTGTTTTTCCCACCCGCCCACCCTTCTTCTTCTCGGAACCGGAGTCCGCTATTGAGTATCCATCCTACTTGTGCGAAGTCTTTGCTTTCTTTCCTCAATGATTTCAACCGGTGTTTTCTCTTCAAGTTATTCGTCGGTTTCCCCTTCCAAGTTACCTTTGTTTTCCCGCCCTCCACCCTTTTTCTTCCCGAGTCGACTCTCTCGACCATCTATTTCATTCGTGCGGAGCCTCTTTAGTCTTCCCTCAATTATTTCAACCGGCGAATTCTCGTCTCGTTCGTCATTCTTCATCTCCTTTTCTTTAACGGCGGTTTCTATTCAAGTTTTTCAGGTTAATCATATTCTTTTCCTTCGAAGTGTTCTCTTTGCTCGTTCGCCTCTAGCCAGTTTATCATTCCGGAATTCCGAAGACATCTCAGGAGATTCGTCTGTGTTCCAATTAATTCGAGGTTGTCACCTCATTCAAATATTTCAATTGTTCCGGTGCATCATCTATCTGTTCAACATCCTTCCCGACGGTGTTATCTATTCAGTGGGCCCTAACCCACAGGTCTTTCCCAGGATCTTACCTGACTCTTCTAATTTTCTCGGAGTTATTCCTAATTCTTTCCGAAATTTGATGTAAGTATGAATTTCATCAGTCAGATGTTTTTCCAAGATCGATTTCAAATCATTTTCATTGTTGGCTCAATCTCTTCGCTTTTCATTCTCCCGGAGTATCTCAGTAAATTCAATGGTGTTTCTCGTCGTCATTCGAAGACCGAAGAAGAGCCTTTTCCTCTAAATCTTGTCTGTTCCCCCGGAGATTCATGGTGCTAGCTCGATGTTATCCTATCTAGTTGTTTCCAGTTGTGCAATTCTTTTCATCCGTCCGGAGTATTTCAGGAGTTGCTTTTCTGTTCCGATTATCCGGAGGCCTCCATTTCAGAAGATTTCTTCATTCTAAGTTTTCAAATTCGTTCTCCAATTATTCCATATTCATGTCCCTTCGTTCGTCTCAATATTCTTCCGGTGCTGCGTTCAAGTATTCTTCTGTCAGTTCGCGATCTCTTTGTTCTCTTGCATTTTTAATTCCCTCAAGTATCTCCGTGCTTCTCTAATTCTTCCCGGTGATTCATTCTCTTTCATCAGTCATTTCCAAATTCTTACGGTGGTTCGTTCAAGATTCTTTCCTTTGATTATCATTTTAATCCATTCGTTCTTTTCAATCCCACCGGTGGTTCATGAAGACCTTCTCAAGTTTGCGATATGTCACTTCTCAATTCTTTTTCAAGAAGAATAAGTTGCATGCCAAATCCGTTGTTGGTCATCAATTTAATTTGATGAAGGATAAGCATACAATAAATCTTATTCTTATTTCATCCAAGTGTCTAATCCTTTCCTTCGGAGTTTGTTCTTGATGAATAAATTCTAGTTCCAAGTGTTTTCATCTTTTCTTTTCCGGAGTTCAAAATTTACTCGACCATCTCGTCGGAACCTCCGTCTAAATCATCGCAAGGCTCGTCTTATTCTTTCATCCTTCATTTCTATCTCATCATCTTTTTGTTACCGGAGTTCTTCATGGTGGTTCTTCATGATTTAATTCATTCTTCAAGTGTTCATCAAGATTCTTGTCGGTGGAGTTCAAGTATCCTTTTCTTCTCGCGTCTTGAAGTGCAATTAATTCTCTGTATTCTTTTGTATTGGAGTTTTGAATGTCTTCGTTCTTCTCAGATATTCAAGCATTTGGTTGTGGCATAATTTTCACCTCAAGTTTTGAGATGTTTTTTTATAAGTCCACAACAATCTTATTCTTTCGTTATTGATTTTCTCAACAACTTCAGTTCAATCCTTCCTTCTAAATTCTTTTCATTCCAACTCTTTTAATTCTTTCCGGAGGTTTTTGTGTCATGTCTTCATCAAGTATCGTTCCATCCTCTCTTGTTCATGTTCTAATCCTCCCATGTTCAGCCGGAGTGCTGCCTAAATCCTTTCAGTCTTATTCGTTTCTTTTCTCATTCTAACCTGAGTGATTTCATAGTCTATCCGATTCAGTGAGCTTTCGTTTCTCGTCTTTCTCGTCGTTCCTCTTTTTTCTCGAGTGCTCTCGATTCTTTGCTTCTTCTCTTGAGTTTTTGTTTCACCTCATCCTTTTCTCTTCCGTCTCGGTCCTAAGATCTCGGGACGAGATCTCTTGTTAGTGGAGGAGTGTTGTAACGCCCCGGATTCGATGCGCCAGGTGTCCGCCAGTTATTCGCGGTCTTTGTCATGTCATGTGCTTGCGTGTCTCTCTTTGCCATGTCATCATTTGCATTTCATATCATGTCATCATGTGCATTTCATTTGGCATACGTGTTCGTCTCATGCATCCGAGCATTTTCCCCGTTGTCCGCTTTTGCAATCCGGCACTCCTATGTCTCCGGCGCCCCTTTTACCTCTTTTTCGTAATGCGGGTATTAAACGGTCTCGGAATGGACCGAGGTTTGTCAAGCGGCCTCGGTATAGCACCGTGAACCGCTGTCAAGTTTCGGATCATTTGGAGGTCGTTTGGTACTCCAACGGTTAACCGGTAACCGCAAAAGCCTCTTTGTTGCAGCCCAACACCCTTCCAAAGTGGCCCAAAACCCACCAAACTCCCTCCATGCTCTCGGTCGTTCGATCACGATCGCGTGGCAAAACCGCACCTCATTTGGACTCTCCTAGCTCCTCTACCTATAAAACTAGATCCCCGAAAATTCGCGGATCAATTTCCCTCGAAACCCTAATTTCCCCTCGCGCTGCGCGGACATGTCCGTCCGCGGACGAAAACTCAACGCCGCCGCCCGCAGCCATCCAGGCGCGCCACGTGGCCTCCTCTTTCCTCCCCGCCCGCTGCCCGCCCGGGCCGGCAAGCCCGCTTGAGCCCATCGGGCCCGGTCCGTCGCCGTTCGCCGCTTGCTGCAAGGCCTGTCCCGCCGCCGCCGCGAAGGCTGCCGGCCGGCCGCGCCTCGCCGCTGCCACCCTCGGCCTCGCGCCCTGCCCGTCGCCCGGTCGCCCGGGCTCGCCTCCGCCGCCGCCGCCCGGTCGCCGCGACCGCCTGCGCCATGGGCCCCCGCACCGCCGGCCCCCTTGCGCCGCCCGGATGCCTCCGGCGCCCCGAGCCGCCTCCTCGCCGGCCTCTGGCTCCGGCGTCGTCCCGCGCCGGCTGTCCGCTCCGGCCCGCGTCCGTCCCCCGCCCTCGCCCGGCCTCGTCGCGGAGGTCGCCCGCGCCTCCTGCGACTCGCCGGAGTCGTCTCCGGCCGGATCCGGCGAGATCCGGCCCGGATCGGCCCGGGTGGATGAGATCCACCCATCCCCGCAACCAAACGCGCCCTCGTCCCCGTCCGGTACCGCGTCGTCCCGGATCTCCTTGTCCCGTTGACTTCTCCCCGAGGTCCATTTTTCTCTAAGTCCTGATTCTGTTAATATTTTATTGTATTTTCATCATACCGTAACTCTGTCATCGTTGCTCCATTTTGCGCGTGTAATATGTCAAAATGTTCGCCTCGAAGAGTAGATCATTTCATCTCATTGCATCATTTTCATTTGAACTCATCTTGATGCCCGAAATGCTGTTGCAAGAGTGCTATGTGATGTTAGTTTCTGATTTTTATCAGAACTTGCACTTTTGTCAATTTTGCCATGATTGATGTGTGCATCTAATGAACTTGAGTCCTACATGTGTTTTGTAATATGCCATGTCTTCTTTCCAGTGGTGCTTGCTATGTATTTTTGGGATCTATGTGGTGACTAGCACAAGCATGCAAACTAGGTGTCTTGTTGTTGCTGATTTCAGCCATGTTTTGCTGATATTTTGATGCCATGTTAACTTGATGCTACCGAGAGATCCATGCATATTTTGAGATACTTCAGTAAGGATGTTTTGTAAAGCATGTCTTTCTCTATCCATCCATGCCCTTGTTTGCAATTATGGAGTGCCATAGCTTGAGTCAATCGAGCTCTACTTTTGCTATAAAATGTTCCCTGGCAGGTTGTTTGCATGTTATTCAATTTTGCTAAGGTTGTTGTGGTTGATCCATATATGCTATGTTATTATTCTTGCCATGTATGTCTTCTAGGCCATGTCTTCTTGATGTATGTATGCTTAGTTTTTCATATAAGGCTCTGTAGTGAGTGCATTGAGCTTGTAAACATGCCCACTTGTTATCAGTTTTTGACATGCCATGTTGCTGAATCTGTTAACGAAACTTTCAATATTGACATGGGTGTTACTATATTTTCTGATCCTTTTTGGCTTATGGTCAGTAAGGGACTTTTGTTATATGCTTTGAGTAGATTCATGCCATGCCTTTGTTTGCCATGATAAGTTCCTGTAACATGTTGTTTCATAGCTCTAAACATTGCAACCTGATGTTATTTCTGCCAATGCCTGAAACTGTTATTAGTTGCAATCTTGCCATGCCATTTTGAGCATGTTCTAGTTGTTTCTGGAGATAGCTCAGTGTTCATGTTTTGTAATGCTTTACCTGTACATCATGCCCATGCCTTTTGTTATTGTGTTGAGGTCCTGTAGCATGTTGTTTTGATGCTTGCAATATGCCTAGTTGCTGTTTTGGACAGATTGTGGTCATATCTTGTATTGGGTGTATGTGTTGAACCGTTGCTCCGTTTTGAGTGTGCTCTATATGAAACTTGCTTGATTTTGCATGTAGTTTCATATTATCATGTTGCATCCATGTTTTGAGGTGGTTTGCTTGATGTTTGTATGCATTTTGCATCAATGCCATGTTTATCTTGTTTTGCTCATATCTTCTAGGCCGTAGCTCCGAATCTAATGAACTTTATATGTAACTTGACTAGATTTTCGTGTAGATCATCATGGTGCATCTTAAATTGCTGTTTAACAACTTGAACATAAGGTTTATTCAGATCTGGACCAATTTCGAAATTTGCATATGAGGACTTACCGGAATTGTTCTATGTTGTTTCCGGCCTCATTTAAACTTGCTTTGATGTGTTGCTCTTGTTTGCATCATCTCTTGCCATGAGTAGCTTCATGTAGCTTGTCATGCATCATGCTTGTTGTGCATCATGTCTTGTCTATGTGTGGTGTGTTTACTATGTTGTGTGCTTCTTCTTGTTAGTTCTGTTTAGTTATGATCGTGAGGATTCGTTCGTCTACGCTTGGTTCGGCTTCTTCCGTTCATCTTCTTCATGGACTCGTTCTTCTTCCTTGCGGGATTTCAGGCAAGATGACCGCTACCCTGGATCTCACTACTATCATTGCTATGCTAGTTGCTTCGTTCTTTCGCTATGCTGCGCTACCTATTACCTGTTTATCAAGCCATCCCAAATTGCCATGTCAGCCTCTAACCTTTTGCACCCTTTCCTATGCAAACCTTTGTTTGGATATGTTACCGCTTTGCTCAGCCCCTCTTATAGCGTTGTTAGTTGCAGGTGAAGATGAAGTTTGTTCCTTGTTGGAACATGGAGATCTTGTTCCTTGTTGGAACATGTTTACTTGTTGGGATATCACAATATATCTTATTTAATTAATGCATCTATATACTTGGTAAAGGGTGGAAGGCTCGGCCTTATGCCTGGTGTTTTGTTCCACTCTTGCCGCCCTAGTTTCCGTCATATCGGTATTATGTTCCCGGATTTTGCGTCCCTAACGCGGTCGGGTGATTTATGGGACCCCTTGACAGTTCGCTTTGAATAAGACTTTTCAGCAAGGCCCAACATTGGTTTTACTTTTTGCCTCACCACCACCTATATTTCCCTTGGGAGTAATTAACCCAAGGGTCATCTTTATTAGCCCCCGGACCGGTGCTTCTCTAAGTGCTGGCCCGAACCGAGTAGATCTGGGGGCCCCTCGTGGCAACTCGAGGTTTGGTTTTACTCGTAGGATGTCTCATCCGGTGTTGCCCCGAGAGCGAGATATGTGCAGCTCCTATCGGGATTGTCGGCGATCGGGCGGCTTTGTTGGTCTTGTTTTATTGCTGTGAAATGTCTTGTAGCCGGGATTCCGAGACTGATCGGGTCTTCCCGGGGAGAAGGAATATCCTTCGTTGATCGCGAGAGCTTATCATGGGCTAAGTTGGGACACCCCTGCAGGGTTTGAACTTTCGAAAGCCGTGCCCGCGGTTATGTGGCAGATGGGAATTTGTTAATGTCCGGTTGTAGAAAACCCAAAGTTGATCTTAATTAAAATACACCAACCGTGTGCGTAACCGTGAGTGTCTCTTTTCGGGGTTGATCGAGAGGAGAACACGGTTTCTGGGTTATGTTTAACGTAAGTAGGAGTTCAGGATCACTTCTTGATCATTACTAGTTGACGACCGTTCCTTTGTTTCTCTTCTCGCTCTCATTTGCGTATGTTAGCCACCATATCATGCTTAGTCGCTGCTGCAACCTCACCACTTTACCCCTTCCTTACCCATTAAGCTTTGCTAGTCTTGATACCCATGGTAATGGGATTGCTGAGTCCTCGTGGCTCACAGATTACTACACCACCAGTTGCAGGTACAGGTTTTGCGATGATCATGACGCGAGAGCGATGTTTGCTTGTATTGGAGTTCTTCTTCTGCTTCTTCTTCGATCAGGGGATAGGTTCCAGATCGGCAGCCTGGGCTAGCAGGGTGGATGTCGTTTGAGTTTCTGTTTATGTTTCATCCGTAGTCGGATGCTGATCTCTTGTATGATGTTGATGTATTCTTGTGGCACTTGTGCCTTTTGTATGTATCCCCATCTATTATGTAATGTTGATGTAATGATATCCACCTTGCAAAAGCGTTTCCAATATGCGGGTCTATCCTTGGTGGGACCTTCGAGTTCCTTTTGGATAGGTTCGCATATTGGGCGTGACAAGAGGATAGTTGGCTGGCTCACAGTACAAACACAACCAATGAAACGGGCCCCTCCGAGCCCAAAAACAGCACCGGCAAGCTCCGTCGCAACAAACATAAACGCCAAAGAAATGGCGATAATTTCGGATGTGGGGTTCCGGCAAACCCTTAAGGTTCGAACACTCGGTTGCGCGCGAAGTCTTTTCCTCCTACCGATCTACGCCCTAGCTCGCTAAGATCTCGCGGACGAACTCGACGAACTCGCAACACAGAGAGACGCTGTCACATCCCTAGCTTGTGGTACTGCTTAGTGCTAGAATCTGGTGTTGCATCATGTTTAAATTCCTCAGAAACTTGAAATGGGGATGACAGAACCCCCAGCACCCCCCCTTAAACCAACTAGGGTTTACTAAAATCTTTTTCAATGATATCAAAATGCCCTTTAAAAATGTTCATCATTTCTGGATCAAGGTGGAAGCATCTACCAAAAATGGTTGACATTTTTGCAGGACATATTTGGACTTTGAATTAATTCAACCATATTTGAATTGGAGCTATTTAAATGCTATATATATTTTAGTTGCTCCAAAATGTTGGAAATTGTTAAGGGTCCTTTGGAATAACTCGAAAGCACCCATAATTATTTCCAGGATTTTATGAATGGTTTAGTATTTATCTTAAACCGAACAGAAAAACAGAAATTAGAAAAGGTAACGAAATAAAAGAGAGACGGAGGAGTTACTGGCTTACAGGCGCCCCAACCGGCCCACCTCTGTAGCAGCCCGGCTGGGCAAAGCCAGCCCAGCCCACCAGGGGCAAGGTTGTCTTCAACCTTGCGCCAGTAGGACGCCGAGCGTGTGCTCGCCGCACGCGCGCCCTCCGAGCGCCACCTCCTCTCTGCCTGCTCGCCCGGATGCTTCTGGACGACGCCACGCGGCTCCCCCGACTTCCTCTCACATCCCCTCCTCTGCTTCCTCCCTTCTCTCTGTCCGTGGGCGCCGAGACCGCCGACGAGCACCACCGCGACCACAGCCTTCCCCGTGCCTCTCCGACGTGACCTCGAGCTCCACCGTTGACCCATACGCCGTCTCCACCGAGCCACGTGACGAGAAGAGCCTCAGAGCACCGCCCCGACGTCTTCTTCCTCCTCGGGCCACCGAGATCGCCGGCGACCGTGCTTCCGCTCCGATGCGTCCCCGAGCCCGCCGGCCTTCTCCTCCGCCCCCCAGTGAGCCCCTGATCGCTTCCCCCTGTCCCCTTCTTCGATAGCACGCCCTAACTAGGCCACCGTCGAGGTCGAGATCTCCCCGCTGCCGGCCATGTCACCACCGTGGCTACGGTCGCGCAAGCTCGCGTCCGAGCTCACGGCTGCACTCACCGCACTCCCTCGAGTCGAACACGACCATCAACGGCTCCTTTCGTGCCTAGCATCGCCCAAACCATTGTTGGCCGAACTCCGGCCACCGCACTCGTCGTCACCACTGCCGCTACAGTCCACTTCGCTCCCTCCCGTGGCTACCCCTGAAGATATCCTTCCAGGCTCTTCTTCGGCCCCGCCGCACACCGGTCGTCACGTCCAATGTTTCGGTCATCTTTGTGTGGACTTCGAGGAGCTCCGCAAGAGGAAAGGATCCCCTAGCGGTAGCAACATCTTCGGGCCGTTGAAGCGGCAAAAGTACATCGCCATTGACGCGTAAGTATCTTGTTGTCACAGCTTCCTGCGTGTGGCCCCCTTATCCTGACGTCAGTTCTCCAGGGCTCCTTCCGTTGAAGCTGTTGCGTCCCCTGAGAAGCGGCCTCCTCCTTCATCAACTCCCCCATCTGCCTTGAGCGTTCCTGGTCTTCCTACCACCCTTGGAGCTGGGTCGGTTGGGGGAGCATCTCTGCCTTCGCGGCGCGCTGAGCCCGCAGCTTGGCCATCCCTCCCCCACGGTCTAGCGTGGAGCTTGGCGGGCGTGCCCAAGACTCCTCCTTTGCTCATGGGCAGCAGCTGGTTGGCTTCAATCTTTGGTTCCTCTTCAAGCAGCGAGCCTCAGCCGGCTTGGGCTTCTCGCGAGGACAGGCTGGCGTCAGGTGCGGCGTCAGCCCCCAGCCCCCTGCCGGGAGGTGGCGCGCCACTTGGCGCCCCGCCCGCAGCCCCCGAGGTGGAGGACGAGGTGGGTCGAGCGTTCGAGCTCGAGTGCGGGAGGAGCGTAGTTCGTCACGAGCTCTTCCAGGAGGCGATAGGCGCGATGAGCCGACTTGGTGAAGAGCTCGCGGGCGTCAACTCGCGCCTTGAGGCTGAAGGTCTCCGGCTGGTGGAGGAGCAGCGCAAGTTGGGGGTGCCCATCAACCTCGGTCGCTACCAGCGTGACCTCGAGAATGCGACAACCGAGGCGTCCCTCAAGATCGCCCATGAAGCCCGCTCGCGAGCCTTGGAAGAGGCTCGCGAGGCTGACCGCCATTGCGAGGCTGCGGAGGAACGCGCGTGGGAGCTCCAGGCCTGGAGCGCGTCCCTTGAGCAGCAGGTGGAAGCGCGCAGGGCCGCTCTTGCATCGCTGAGGGGGACGCCCGCGGAGGATGAGGAGGTCCGGAAGCGCGGTGAGACGCTGGCCCTGGAAGCCGTGGAGCGCAGCCTCGAGCTCGAGCGACTGGAGACGAGGGAGCGCCAAGTTGCTCAAGCAGAATATGACACTGGGGCTCGCGAGGCCGGAGTTGTGGAGGAGGTGAATCGTCGGGTGGCTGAGGTTCGCGCGGACCTGGAGGGTAGGTACGACCTGAAGCTGAAGCTCGCGGGTACGGCGGATGCGGGCAGGGTCGCTGCCCTCAGGCCCAGGTTGGATGAGGCTGAGAGGCGCGCGCTGCCCTGGTTACGGCGCAGGCGGACTTGGCCTCCGCCCGCGCCGAGCTGCGCTCCCTCCGTAGCCGGGTTGATGACGCTGAGGCTGTTGCGCGGCAGAACATGGAGGAAGTGCTCCAACGACGAACTCTCGAGCGCGAGCATGCTCCTATGCTTCAGGACCTCCGGAACAGGGCCAACACCGCCCTGGGCCATATTTGCAACGTGGAGGTGCCGGCCCCTCACTCGAATGACTATGCTAGCCATATGATCTTCTTCAATGAGGTGGTGACGCGCCTGGAGGCTCGATCTGCCAAAGCTCGCCAGCTTGTGGAGGAAAGGGGGCGTGGCCTGCTCGAGCGCGCTTTCTCCCATGTCTTCAGCCACCTTTTGAATGCCGATCCCAACTTTCATTTCAACGCCGCCATCACCCCCATTCCCACAGTCGTCCGGGATGACCTGGCGCGTTGGGTTGAAGACAACGTAGACGCGTTGGTCAGGGCCTTCACTTCGGAAGATGACGAGGTGGTGGTCACCGCAGACGAAGGCGACGTGGTTGACGACGGCGTCGGGGGCGTCGCCGGTGGGGCGATGATGCCGATGAAGACGCGAGTGACGCATCCGCGGGTGATGTAGCGAGCGACATTTCTGGCTGATCCCATGTTCTCCTGTCGTTTCATCCTGCACACGAAGCTCGGGCATGGCCCTTGGAAAACTAGTAAGAGCATTTTGGGAGGGGGAGCCCCTCATGTACGCAAAATGCAGTTTTTACTTTCCTATGCGATGTGAGTTTGTGTCCTTGTGAACTCGTGAATCCGGATGCGAGTTCTCTATCATGGTTTACCTTAGTTGGCGCCAGCTTTGAGATGGGTCGCGAGGCGTCGAGTTTCTGAGAACCCTGCGGAGCTCGTCGTCCCGTCAGAAGGGGCCCCACGAGAGGTGAGCACCAGTTGCAGTGCTAGCACACGCTTGGCGTGCGCGTGCTTCACGTAGTCCCGCTCGCGAGGAGCTTGTGAGGGGAAGGCGACGGACATGAGTCCCAGACAAAACGAGATCCAGAAGGCAAGAAATTGCTCGAACGAGAAAAGGCTCCCCCCGCGCGCATTGATAAAAAACTCAGCTTCAACTCAAATCCGGATCCAGAAAGCAAAGCTTCAGAAAGAGAGATCAAAAGCAAAAGGCCGCGTCCGACACCTAGTCTAGTCTTCTGGTCTTCAAGTCTTCTCACCAGCGCGGAGCTAAGTGCTGCCACTAGGCGTGGGAGGGAGCCCCAGGGCCTGAGGTCGGCACCCCTGAGACTCTGGCGCTTGTACAGCCCCAACTCATTATTACGTGAGAGTGTCACGGGCGGCGAGCTTCACAGGCACCGGGTCTTCTTCACAGGTACCGGCCTTGCTTCATATCGCCAGACGAGGGGCCCGCCTTGCACCACCCTTGACCTCCTTTGAGCCGACCGGTCACCGGGACGACACAAAGGAGGGAAAGAGGATGCCAGCGGTGCCCTCGGCGACCACAGGTCCTCTGCCGGGGGAAGGGTTGTCGAGGCCTCCCCGGCAGAGGGCCTACCTCCGAGTGTCGCCAGGCGTCGCGCGACGAGGGGAGGGGCCTTGCTCCTGGCTCCCTCCTGGTGGCCCCCAGCGTGTCTCCCTTGTTGGAACGGGTGTTGCCGTGCCAGGGTCGTCGATCGATGTTGCAACCTGATTCATCTGCAGCCCATGGTTAGCATAGGCCTGTTCCTGAGAGATTAGCGGTACCCTGTAGTTGCCGTTGCTGGCGCGATCGTCGTGGTTCTCCGTTGGTTCTTGGAAAGCTTCGGCTCCTAGCGCCCCCTCTCCCCGATCTTCTCCAATGAATGAGCCGGGGTCGTCCTCCGGTGCGTACTCTTGGTCCATCATGCGGGGCACGTAGGCCTCCGGGGCCGTCACCCCGAACACCTCGCCGTGGTGCCCCACGCTCCATGTTGCTTGGCCCAGGGTGGCGTCCTGAGGATGGTAGCATGGCATCCGGCTAGGACCATGGGGGGTGAAGCTTGCGCTCGTGCTTGTCGCGGGCGGCATGGGGGCGGCTGAGGGAGTCCTGGATAAGGGGGCATCCGGACAGCCGGACTATATACATCGTCCAGACTATTGAAGCGTGAAGATACAAGACTCAAGACTTCGTCCCGTGTCCGGATGGAACTCTCCTTGGCGTGGAAGGCAAGCTTGGCGATCCAGATATTATATTTCCTTCCTTGTAACCGACTCCATGTAAACCCTAGCCCTCTCCGGTGTCTATATAAACCGGAGAGGTTGGTCCTTAGAAGACCGATCACAATTACAATCATACCATCATAGGCTAGCTTCTAGGGTTTAGCCTCTACGATCTCGTGGTAGATCTACTCTTGTACTACCCATATCTTCAATATTAATCAAGCAGGAAGTAGGGTTTTACCTCCATCGAGAGGGCCGAACACAGGTAAACATTGTGTCCCTTGCTTCCTGTTACCATCAGCCTAAGACGCACATATCAGGACCCCCTACCCGAGATCCGCCGGTTTTGACACCGACATTGGTGCTTTCATTGAGAGTTCCTCTGTGTCATCGCTGCAAGGCTCGATGGCTCGTATCGTTGTCAGGGACAACATTACCGCGGGGGGAGCTCTAGCTGTAGGCCAAACTCTCCGACTAGGCAGCTTCGTCATGGCCGCCCCATCGTCTGTCGCGCCGACGGTGGCCTCTCGGGTCATCATGCATAAACTTCACATCAATTCAGAACTCGCCGAACAGATGGATCCGATAGAGCTCTCTTATCTTAATGAGCTCTTGGATCGCATCGCCGCTGTGGGAGTCGCAACGGACTATGACCGGATCGTGCTTAAACCCGACCAAAGGGACATTAAATCCCCGCCGGCCACCCATGAGATAGCGGTAGTGGAGGAACCACACAAGGAGTATCCCTCTATTTTGAGGACGAATTATGTCCGCGAGCTCCCGGAGCCGGACACCCGCCCAGGGGAGGATATGACCCGGGTCCCGGACTTAGAATCGGGCACGGGGCCTGAAAAATTGGGTAGCGTCCCGGATCCCGAGCTATCGAACTCGGAAGCTCTCATGCCCCGGGGTGCTAGATCGGATCAGAATCCGGATTCAGCCATAACCACCCACACGGACTTAAATCGGCTCTCCCATATCAGGCAAGAGCCCCAAGAGACAGTGCATCATTACTGGGCCAGATTCCTCCTTGCGCTAAACAAGGTCGAGGGCTGCCACGAGGAGGACGTAGTCTCACTCTTCTGCAAAAACTGCACGGACAAAGGAATCCTTAATGCTATAAGTCGCCGTGACATAGTACGCTTTGTGGACTTAGCAACCATAGTACAGAAGTACTGTGCGATGGAGAGCGTCTGGAAAACCCAAGCTGAATTTTGGGACAGTCCGGCTCTCACCAAAACCTTCGTCCGAACAAAACGGGCGAACTCTCGTAAGTCGGCCAATCCAATCCCCAAGAAACCAAAGCCCACCCAGGGCGGGGAACCGTATTGAAAAAATGGCTCAATGGGCCATGTAAACTCCACAGCACTCTGGACACAACATCAACTCATAGCCTTAGGGCATGTTGGATACTCCGGCAGGTTGCAAAAAGTGGCGAGGATCTTCTTACAGAACAACATCCCGCCAACAAGCACAATACGGTACTAACAGTCTTCGAGACTTTTGCCTCAAACAGTAGGCGCAAGCGAGCTCATCGAAGCTCCGCGGAAATTTGCCATATGGCCAAAATAAACCCCTGGAACGACACTGCTATAACTTTCAATGCCAGTGACGAACCTCGATTCTAGACTGTCCGGGCACCAGCCGCTCTGGTTTTTACCCCAATCGTGGACGGCTTTTGGCTCACTAAAGTGCTCATGGATGGCGGAAGCGGATTAAACTTGATCTATGAAGAGACACTCAATAAGATGGAAATTGACAAAGGCCGCATTGAACAAAGCGGCACAACCTTCAGAGGAATTATCCCTAGTCGGCAAGTGCGGTGTGCAGGAAAAATCACACTCGACGTGGTATTCGGCAACCCGGAGAATTATAGGTCCGAAGAAATCACATTCCAAGTGGCCCCTTTTAGCAGCGGATACCACGCCCTTCTACGGCGGGACGCGTTTACAAGGTTTCAAGCTATACCCCATTACGGGTACATGAAGCTTAAAATGCCCGGGCCCAATGGAATCATCACTCTAGCCAGTGATCCGGACGTCGCACTTCGCGCCGAAAACAAAACCGCAGCACTAGCCCTAGAGGCATTATCCGAGGCCCTAGCAGCCAAAGAATTAACAACACTGCGGGCCACCGTGGATAGGGACGACGTGATACTTGACAAGCGACCCAAGTGCACCTCATTTAAACCCGCAGACGAGATAGTCAAATTCCAAGTCCATCCAACGGACCCCACGAAGACAGCTTCTGTCGGGACACAGTTGAGTCCCGCGATGGATGCTGCACTACGAGACTTCTTACGCGAGAATTGGGACATCTTCGCCTGGCACCCATCGGACATGCCGGGCATCCCACGCAGATTGGCCGAACACAGCCTCAATATACTAAAAGGATACAAACCGGTCAAGCAGACTCTAGGACGATTTTCAGAGCCCAAACGGCAGGCCATGGGGGAAGAGCTAGCCAAACTACTTGAGGCCGGATTCATCAGAGATATCAAGCATCCGGATTGGCTGGCAAACCTGGTAATGGTACCAAAGAAGGACAAATCCTGGCGCCTATGTGTCGACTTTAAAGACCTCAACAAGGCTTGCCCCAAGGATCCCTTTCCCCTCCCTCGCATCGATCAAATCATCAATGCCACCGCAGGACACGACTCGCTGTGTTTCCTCGACGCATACTCTGGATACCATCAAATAAAGATGGCAGAGTCTGACCAAGCTGCAACAGCTTTCATAACGCCATATGGCCCTTTCTGCTTCAACACTACGCCTTTTGGGCTTAAGAACGCCGACGCAACCTACCAACGCATGATTCAAACATGCCTGGAAAAGCAGATCGGCAAAACAATGGAGGCATACGTGGATGACGTGGTCATAAAAACAAGACACGTCGAAACACTAATAGATGACTTGAGGCTTACATTCGACAATCTCCGGACATACGACATCAAGCTAAACCGGAAAAATGTGTTTTTGGCGTCCCCTCGGGGAAACTACTCGGCTTCATCGTTTCCAATAGAGGAATTGAAGCGAATCCGGCAAAAATCCGAGCTCTGTCACAGTTGGCTATACCAACATACCTCAAGCACATCCAGAAACTAGCCGGACGCGTGGCTGCTCTAAGCCGCTTTATCTCCAGGTTAGGAGAAAAGGCATTACCTCTTTACCGCCTTCTTGGCGCCGAACACCGATGTGGGCGGATGCAGCAGCGGCGGACTGGATGAAATAAAGACCTTATTGGCCAGTAATCCAAAGTACTAACAACGCCAAATATTGAGCGAACCTATGTTGCTGTACATAGCTGCAACGCATCAAGTTGTAAGCGCAGTGCTCGTCATTGAGCGAGAGGCAGCGGATACAAATTCCGCTCGAAGCGGTTTACTACGTATCCACGGTCCTAACCCCATGCAAACCCGATACCCACACTATCAAAAATAGCATACGCAGTGTTCATGGCATCCGGAAGCTACGACACTACTTTCAAGAGTGTTCGATTACGGTGGCCTCTGAAGTACCACTCAATGACATAATAAATAACTGCGATGCTACGGGCCGGATTGCCAAATGGGCCATTTAGCTCCTTCCGTTCGACATAACATACAAACCACGGCGGGCCATCAAGTCACAAGTATTGGCTGACTTCATCGCCGAATGGACAGAAGCCGAACTCCCTAAAGAGTACGACACATACTCAAACTGGATCATGCACTTCGACGGCTCTAAAATGCTGGCCGGATTGGGATCAGGTGTAGTCCTGACGTCTCCCACCAGAGACACGGTCCAGTACGTCCTCCAAATATTATACATAGACTCCAACAATGCAGCCGAATATGAGGCTCTGTTGCACGGTCTCGGATGGCAGTCTCTATGGGCATTCAATGCCTAGAAGTGCACGGGGATTCAAACCTCGCAATATCACAAATAAACGGAGATTTTGATGCCAAGGAACCGAAAATGGAGGCCTACCGTAATGCCATCCTCAAGATGACAGCTCGGTTCGAGGGGCTCGAATTCCACCATGTGGCTCGAGAAAACAATCAAGCGACGGACGTCCTCGCTTGCATCGGCGCTAAACGCGACCCTGTCCCACCTAACATATTCTTGGAACGGTTGTTCAAGCCATCCGTAGTATGGGAAGGGGAGCCCGGCAATACTAGCACGGATCTGAATACACCCCCAGATTCTGAACTATCAGACATAATTGGAGGTTCTACCACCGAAATAACGTCCTCGGCCCACGAAATCATGGCTGTAATCGCCCCGTGGACTGAGCCTTTCTTGGCCTACCTAAATAGGCAGGAGCTCCCCGGAGAACAAAATGAAGCATGCTGCATCGTCCGGCGTTCTAAAGCTTAAAAAGTCTACGAAGGGGAACTCTACAAGAAAAGTGCAACCAGAGTGCTCCAAAGATGCATCTCCGAAGAGGAAGGGCGGCAGCTCTTGGCTGAAATCCATGCCGGACTGGGCGGGCACCACGCCGCGGCTCGAGCATTAGTCAGCAAGGCCTTCCGTACAGGTTTCTGCTGGCCGACGGCCCGAGCAGACGCACATGACCTTGTCCAACATTGCGTTGGTTGCCAGCTCTTTGCCAATCAAAGTCATATGCCCTCTACCGCTCTCCAAACAATCCCCATAACTTGGCTCTTCGCAGTCTGGGGGCTGGATATGGTCGTACCTCTTAAAGGGGGAAGCCATAAGAAAAAATACTTATTGGTCATGGTGGAAAAATTCACCAAATGGATAGAAGCCAAACCAGTCAAAACGGCCGATTCCAGACCAGTAATAGACTTCATATCTGGGGTCATACACCGATACGGTGTCCCCCACAGCATCATCACTGATAATGGCTCAAATTTCACAGTCGATGAAGTGAAAATTTGGTGCGCAAAAATGGCATTAAGCTTGATTATGCTTCCGTCTACCACCCCCAAACAAACGGCCAGGTAGAGCGGGCAAATGGTCTCATCATGAGCGGCATCAAACCCAGACTAGTGCGATCCTTGACAGAGTCGGATACGCACTGGGTCGAGGAGCTCGACTCCGTACTCTGGGGGCTACGGACCACGCCGAATCGCACTACCGGATATACACCATTTTTTATGGTGTACGGCGCGGAAGCAGTATTACCCTGCGACATAATACATGATTCGCCACGCGTACACATGTACGAAGAGAAGGAAGCCGCGTTAGATCGGCAGGATAACTTGGATGCCCTGGAGGAGGAGCGCGACGTCGCGAAAGCCCGCTCCGCATTCTATCAGCAGCAGGCTCGACGATATCAAAGCAGAGAAGTGCGGGCCAAAACTTACAATATTGGCGAGCTCGTTCTACGCCTACCGGAGAAGAAGAAGGACAAGCTCAAACCCAAGTGGGAGGGTCCCTTCGTCATTGACAAAGTTCTCTCCGGAGGAGCGTACCGCTTACATAATGCGTCCGATAACAGACTCGAGCCGAACCCATGGAACGCGGCCAGACTCCGGAGATTCTACGCCTAACGCCGAACTCAGTGTTCGTCTCCTAACCCTCCTCTTTAATTATGCTCCATCCCTTTTCCTTTCTCGACCTTTTTTCCTCTTCACACAAAGTATTCAATACAGTGCGGACTCCCGAATCACTCCGGCCGCACTAGGTGTGTAAGCAATACCTGGGGGCTTCCTATATGGAAGCTAAAAATAATTACTCACATGGCTTTCTGCCCATCACATATGCATTCTTTTTCCATATGTGCCTTTTCTTCACCATTATATGCATCGATATGACTTAAGATGTGCCCAAGCTGGGTTGCCTGGCTCTTGTGTTTATGCCCTACGTTCCCGTTAATTCGGCTAGGGCATAAGGGGAGCACCTCTGCGATTGTTACTGCCGGTTCAGCCGGATGTGTACCTCAGACTGGGTGAAGCCGAAAGCTAGCTTCCTTAAGAGAATATTCGGTCGGTGAACAAAAGATGTATTCATTTATTACAATGCAAATCCCCAGAAGTTTTGTATCCTGCGCAATCGTTCACAGTCCGGACATGTGCATTGTCGTATGCGTACCCAGGGAAAGGAACCCTTAACGGAACTATTCTCCCTGGAAGATGTTTCTTACTATCCATGTAATATAACATAACTAGTTGGGTACTTGTCTGTTCAAGAACTTATGACCCCTACGCCTGGTTTCCACGCATACCCCGGTTTTGTATAACCGAGTGGGTATTCGGACACACCCCGGACTGTAGGATCCGGGGGCTGAAGCGAAAAGGTCCGCCATGACAAATGATTTTAATCCGGCTAGGGACTAATTATGTCCATTGAATTACACAGTCACTTGGACTGACTATATTCCTCCTCTATATCATCCAACAGGCTATCTAGCTTACAATCCTGTTGAGAATATTTTGCGGCTAACGCTACCTAGTCATATACCTGACTCACGGGAATTTCTTGCCCATCTGGCCCCGCCGGTCCGACTTCGGCCATATGGTTCGGGTCCAGCTTGGTGTAGCGCGTCTTCACCATAGCCCAGGCTTCTCTTGCACCTTGTCGGCAGGCTGACATCTTCCACAATCGGACGCGCCGCCATGCTCCGTGAAGCATATCCACAAGCCCCCCCATGCCATTCGGCAGGAGGTTTGATGGCCACAAGGCCTGAGCAACGCCCTGCATCACCAATCGAGCTCGCTCGTGCAGTTGTAAGAGGTCTTGTGGTAAATCTCCTGCAGATGAGGGCATCTCCTCCTCAGGGCGACCCGTTAACATTCCTACAAGCACAATCCTTTCAATATACCTCCGCGCCAAACTATACTACAGTTCGTCTAGGCACTTACCGTAAATGCCGCGTCGAAGCCTTTTGTTCTCCTATGGAGTCCGCCAGCTGAGCGCGGAGATCTTTTAACTCCACGTCCAGCTGGACTTTGGCATCTTGAAGATTGTTCTTCTCCTGCCTAACTTGCATAAGAATGCGCTCGCCAGCCTTCAGCTGCCGTTTGAGATGTGATCCGTCCTCTCTTACGCCCTCCGGATTCACACCGGGATTGTCTGCAGAATTTTCTATTAGACTTGTCATATCAGCCATTTACTCACTGGTGCATCTTCGTACAATTGCGACAACTGTTACCAGATGAGGGCTTTTGGGATTCTTCTAGCTTGGCAACTGCGGCCCTCAGCTCGGCCTTGCACTACTCCAGCTCCCGAGACAATTGCTCATTCTTATCTACAAGGACCTGTGCATAAATTGATCCTTAAAACGGTTGTTCCAACCGTTTCAAGTCTCAGGGGCTACTGCTACACATGCTTATCAAATTTTCTTACCCGTATATCTTTGGTATACTGGTCCATCGCTCGGGCAAGCCCGCCTTGAGCAGCTCGGATGTATGTGTCTCCCGAATTGAAGGCGTTAAATGCCTCTTCGAAAAAGATGTTGTTCCGAAGTACGGCCCATCGGCGCCGGTGATTCATGGCGCTCTCTACTTCGGAATTCGTGGCTGAGAGCATATCCGCATTCTCTGTTGGAGAACTATGCAGCATCGGCCCCGCTCCCGCCTCCGCTCTCGAAGCCGGTTTTGGGATCCGGTTGGTGGAGGCGTGGTTGGCAGGATCCCCGGATATAGTCCGGCTGCTCCTCTTCCTGCCAGGACACAAAGGGTGTTGTCGTACTTCAAAAATACCATAATCATAGCACAAGTTTTTGCCTTACCTCTGTAGCGGCGAGTCAACCCTTACCGCCTTCCTCTTGAGCCTGCCCGGTCCGGACGCCTTTTGCCGACGAGTCCCTAGGGGCTCGGCCCCACGCTTCGACCGTCATCTCTGCAAAAACACGGCACTTCAAGGGTAAGGCATGACATCTGAAGGGAGTCCTCTTTGGAGGATAGGGTTTTTCGGCTTGGCTTACGCACGACGTAGGCAGCGGTCCGGGATAGTCGGCAGTAATGGCCACTGAGGCGCCATCGCAACTCTCTTGATAAAATATCCCGTTGACAAGCTCCACGGTAATATCCGGATCTTCTTCGAGACTTGGATCTAGGGCCCTTCCGGGGTCCTATGGCTGCGCGGAGGGGCTGGAGATTCCTTCTACGGCCCTCCTCAGTTCCTGCTCGGGAATATCGAGGCAGATGATCTTAGCGAAGAACGCCACAATAAGTGACGCGAGGAAAGGAATGACAACTTACCCAGTTTGGGGGGTTGTACATGGAGAATCCATCTCGTGGTTTGATGTGAAGGAATTCCTCCTCTTCCCCTTTGTATAAATCGGACAATATCCTTAACAGAGCAGTGGCGGAGTCCGGACCCTTACGGCCACAGCGGGTGGCATCATCTTCCCCGTTGAAGTGCCACATGGGCTTCCCCCGATATTGAAGCGGTTGCACTTCCCGTATTATGCATATTGCCATAACCTCGACTATCGTCAGTCCAGATTTAGCCAGTAACTTTATCCTGCTCATCAGGTAATATATTTCCCTGGTATCCTGCTCTTGGGGGCCTCGGGGCGCCAGCTTAGACGTGCCCTCGGTGGGGCGTTACTGAACTGGGGGAGACCTATCCGGATTGGATCCGGAAGGGGAACACCGTCAATGTAGAACCACTCTGAAGGCCAGTTCTCTGGTGCCTTCTTGGGAGTGCCGGATAGGTATCCAGTCTCGGCAATGCGCCATACTTCGGCCCCGCCCACCTGACATAGGGATTCTCCCTGGTTGTGGGGGACAAGGCAGAACAACTTCTTCCATAACCCGAAGTGAGGCTCGCAGCCTAAAAATAGCTTCATAAAGCAGCGTCCCTGCTATATGTAGTATAGAGGCGGGGTAAAGTTGTGTGGCTGGAGGCCGTAGAACTCTAGGAGCCCGCCAAGGAGCAGGTGGATAGGAAACCCGACGCCCCTTAGCAGATACGGGATGAGGCATATTCACTCCTCTGGAGATGGATTGGGAGATCTCTCCGCTTGCTCCCCGCCGTTATAGGTGGCTATTCCGGCTCGGACGGGGACCATGAATGCTGGTGGGAGAAACCCTTGGGTTTGTAACTCAATCAAACGGCTATGGGGAACTGAACACTCTTCCCAGTCCCCCGTCTTGGAGCAAGGAGAGCGAGCAGAGGAGCTGCGACGATCGGCCATGTTGGAATGGTTTTTCCGGAGCACTCTGTTGGATGCTTGCTCGAGGGGTAAGAGTGAGGTTTGGATCTGAGAATCCCCGTCTCTTCAAATAGGCGGTCAGCCCAAAGGATTGAGGGTGGCAAATGCGAAAAATACCTCGGCTCCTCGCATTCGTTCGACACGTGGAGATGGTCATTATTGAGGCACTAAAGCCAAGGAATACAACATTGATGGAGTTCCGGACACTATTAAATCGTAATGGTACTTTGGAGTACTCGGAGAAGGAACCCCCTGCAATGCGAAGACAAGACTCTGGCGCCGGACTCATCGTCATTGAAGCCTGGTTCAGGGGCTACTGAGGGAGTCCTGGATTAGGGGGTATCCGGACAGCCGGACTATATACATCATCCGGACTATTGAAGCGTGAAGATACAAGACTCAAGACTTCGTCCCGTGTCCGGATGGAACTCTCCTTGGCGTGGAAGGCAAGCTTGGCTATCCGGATATTGTATTTCCTTCCTTGTAACCGACTCCATGTAAACCCTAGCCCTCTCCGGTGTCTATATAAACCGGAGAGGTTGGTCCTTAGAAGACCGATCACAATTACAATCATACCATCATAGGCTAGCTTCTAGGGTTTAGCCTCTACGATCTTGTGGTAGATCTACTCTTGTACTACCCATATCTTCAATATTAATCAAGCAGGAAGTAGGGTTTTACCTCCATCGAGAGGGCCTGAACCTGGGTAAACATTGTGTCCCTTGCTTCCTGTTACCATCAGCCTAAGACGCACAAATCGGGACCCCCTACCCGAGATCCGCCGGTTTTGACACCGACAGCGGCAGAGCCCCCTACGCCGCTGGCCGTGCTAATGTTGATGAAGCCCCCGGGCGTAGTTGATGGCGCGCGACTGTGGTGAGGTTCGCCGCGTGGCCCTGTAGTGGCCTGAGGAGAAAGTCGATAGCAGAAGGGTGGCGCTCCCGACGCCGCTGCATCCAGCAGCTCGGCAACACGCTCCAGCAGTGTATCCCGGCCGCTTTCCATCAGCCTGCATCGCAGCAGCTCCCTTGCCATGGTGAGCGCTGCCCGCATGTTTGCTTGCTCCCGCCGTGAGTGCGGTGCCGTTGCTGCGGCATGGCTCGTTGCTCTTGCGGTGGCCCGTACTTGCCGCGGGGTGAGGGTGGACGACGGCTGGCCGCGCTGCCCGTGCCCGGCGGAGTTTGGCGGCGCTCGCGCCGCCTGGAGCGCGGGGTCAAGGTCTTCATGGGCAGGCGGCGCTGCCCGGGCTGGCCTGGCTGCCCAGCGGTCAGAGCCGGCCCTTGAGTCACCAGACATCGTGGCTGTGGAGCGTCGGCGAGCTGGTGGGCGGAGAAGAAGCTCCGGCGCACCCCTACCTGGCATGCCAAATGTCGGATGTGGGGTTCCGGCAAACCCTTAAGGTTCAAACACTGGGGTGCGTGTGAAGTCTTTCCCTCCTACCGATCTACGCCCTAGCTCGCTAAGATCTCGCGAACGAACTCGATTTAACTCTTAACCACGAGAGAGACACGAGATTTATACTGGTTCGGGCCACCGTTGTGGTGTAATACCCTACTCCAGTGTCGTGGTGGTGGATTGCCTCTAGGGCTGATGATGAACAGTACAAGGGAAGAACAGCCTCCTGAGGTTGAGGTGTTCTTGTGGCTAGGGTAGGCTCTCGATCAGATTGGATCAAGCTAAGATGAGATGCCGCTACTGTGGTGGCTAGCTCTACTTATATAGGCCCTGGTCCTCTTCCCAAATATTGAGCGGGAAGGGAGCCAACAACGGCGGGCAAATTTGAAGGGGGACAACTAGTACAAGCTATCCTGAGAAAAGTGGTCTTCGGCTGCGAAAGGCTCTGGTGGTGACGCCGTCTTGGGCTCCACGATGACCTCCTTCTTGCCGTCCTCCTGGTCTTGGTCTCATTGCACCAGTATAGCAACCTTTGCCTGATGCCTCGGTACTCCTCTCCTGCGCTGGCCTCCTTAGCACCAAAGAGGAAACAAGGACGCTGCGCGCGCTGGCGCCCGCCTGGCGCCTGCCTGGTGTCGATCTTCATGGCTCACGTCATGGGAGGCTCGTGAGGTTTTGCCCCGCCTTGATATCTCCGCTCCTCGTGAGCCTGCCTGGCTAGGCCACTCCTGAGGAGGTCTTGCGTCGTCCGCCTCGCGAGGCTTGGACCCTCGCGAGGGCCTTGGATGCCTTGTTGATGAAGATGGGTCGTACGGCCTGGTGGCTTAGCCACGCCGTGGGCCACAGGCAGGCAAGTCTGGGGACCCCCGTTCCCAGAACGTCAACAGATAACACCGATGACACTATAGTTCACGCAGGATTCAGTGGCTCCATGTCCGGCCAGCGAAAGAAGCCCTATAAAAGGAGCAGCGGAGGACCATCCAGCCTGGACCGCATACTCTATCGTCCTTGCCAGATACATGGCACCCTAGACAAACCGGCCTACCATACTAAGAGAGATTGCCGGATCTTTAAACAAGCCAGCAAGGTTAATATCAGAAACAAGGAAGGGGAATCATAGAGTGAGGGCGATGGCGAGGGGCCCCGGCAGCCGAACACTGGGGGGCAAAAGAAATTTCCCCCTCAAGTCAAAACAGTGAACATGATATACGCTACACACATTCCCAAGAGGGAGCACAAGCACGCACTTAGGGACGTCTATGCGGTAGAGCCAGTCACCCCGAAATTCAATCGGTGGTCATCATTCCCGATCACCTTCAACCGCCGAGACCATCCAACTAGCATCCGACATGGTGGTTCAGCCGCACTGGTCCTTGACCCAATCATCGATGGATTTCACCTAACACGAGTCCTAACGGACGGTGGTAGTAGCCTCAACCTGCTCTATCAGGATACAGTACGTAAAATGAGCATTGACCCCTCATGAGTCAAGCCCAGGAAGACTACCTTTAAAGGAGTCATACCAGGCGTAGAGGCCCATTGTACGGGCTCAATAACGCTGGAGGTAGTATTTGGTTCCCCGGATAACTTCTGAAGCAAAGAACTAATCTTTGATATCGTCCCATTTCGCAGTGGCTATCACGCACTACTTGGACGAACCACATTCGCTAGATTCAACGCGGTGCCATATTACGCTTATCTCAAGCTCAAGATGCCCGGTCCACGTGGCGTCATTACAGTAAATGGAAACACGGAACGCTCCCTCCAAACAGAGGAGCACACCGCCGCCGTAGCAGCAGAAGTACAGAGTAGCCTTCTCAAGCAGCACTATAATCTGGCTGCCGAGCCCCTTGACATCATTAAGAGGGTCCGGACTACACTGCAACAGGACAGCTCGGCTCGTCACGAGCCGAATTAGCAATTTGGCCTCCGCCCCAGCCCCGAGGAGGCAATGGCATTAATACCGCGCGTACATAAATTACGCACTCAAAGCCCCATGTGTATTGACGGAGGCATAACTGAAGGAACTACGCCCTAGAGGCAATAATAAAGTTATTATTTATTTCCTCATATCATGATAAATGTTTATTATTCATGCTAGAATTGTATTAACCGGAAACATGATACATGTGTGAATACATAGACAAACTTAATGTCACTAGTATGCCTCTACTTGACTAGCTCATTAATCAAAGATGGTTATGTTTCCTAACCATAGACATGTGTTGTCATTTGATTAACAGGATCACATCATTAGGAGAATGATGTGATTGACTTGACCCATTCCGTTAGCTTAGCACTTGATCGTTTAGTATGTTGCTATTGCTTTCTTCATGACTTATACAAGTTCCTATAACTATGAGATTATGCAACTCCTGTTTACCGGAGGAACACTTTGTGTGCTACCAAACGTCACAACGTAACTGGGTGATTATAAAGGAGCTCTACAGGTGTCTCCAAAGGTACATGTTGAGTTGGCGTATTTCGAGATTAGGTTTTGTCACTCCGATTGTCTGAGAGGTATCTCTAGGCCCTCTCGGTAATGCACATCACTATAAGCCTTGCAAGCAATGTAACTAATGAGTTAGTTACAAAATGATGCATTACGTAACGAGTAAAGAGACATGCCGGTAACGAGATTGAACTAGGTATTGAGATACCGACGATCGAATCTCGGGCAAGTAACATACCGATGACAAAGGGAACAACGTATGTTGTTATGCGGTTTGACCAATAAAGACCTTCGTAGAATATGTAGGAGCCAATATGAGCATCTAGGTTCCGCTATTGGTTATTGACCCAAAATGGTTCTCGGTCATGTCTACATAGTTCTCGAACCCGTAGGGTCCGCACGCTTAAGGTTTCGATGACAGTTATATTATGAGTTTATGAGTTTTGATGTACCGAAGTTTGTTCGGAGTCTCGGATGTGATTACGGACATGACGAGGAGTCTCGAAATGGTCGAGACATGAAGATTGATATATTGGAAGCCTATATTTGGATGTCGGAAATGTTCCGAGTGAAATCGGGATTTTACCGGAGTACCGGGAGGTTACCGGAACCCCCCGGGGGCTTATTGGGCCTACATGGGCCTTAGTGGAGAAGAGGAGAGGAGGCAAGGGCTGGGCCGCGTGCCCCTCCCCCTAGTCCGAATAGGACAAGGAGAGGGGGGCGGCGCCCCCCTTTCCTTCCTCTCTCCCTCCTCCTTCCCCCTTCTCCTAGTCCTACAAGGAAAGGAGGGAGTCCTACTCCCGGTGGGAGTAGGACTCCCCTTGGCAGCCCTCCTGGCCGGCGCCCCTCCCCTTGGCTCCTTTATATACGGGGGCAGGGGGCACCTCTAGACACACAATTGATCTCTTAGCCGTGTGCGGTGCCCCCCTCCACCATAGTCCTCGATAATATTGTAGCGGTGCTTAGGCGAAGCCCTGCGACGGTAGAACATCAAGATCATCACCACGCCGTCGTGCTGACGGAACTCTTCCCCGACACTTTGCTGGATCGGAGTCCGGGGAACGTCATCAAGCTGAACGTGTGCTAGAACTTGGAGGTGCCGTAGTTTCGGTGCTTGATCAGTCAGGCCGTGAAGGCGTACGACTACATCAACCGCGTTATTCAAACGCTTCCGTTTTCGGTCTAGGAGGGTACATGGACAACACTCTCCCCTCTTGTTGCTATGCATCACCATGATCTTGCGTGTGCGTAGGAAATTTTTGAAATTACTACGTTCCCCAATAGTGGCATCCGAGCCTGGTTTTATGCGTAGATGTTATATGCACGACTAGAACACAAGTGAGTTGTGGGCGATACAAGTCATACTGCTTACCAGCATGTCATACTTTGGTTCGGCGGTATTGTTGGATGAAGCGGCCCTGACCGACATTACGCGTAGGCTTACGCGAGACCGGTTCTCCCGACGTGCTTTGCACATAGGTGGCTAGCGGCTGTCAGTTTCTCCAACTTTAGTTGAACCGAGTGTGACTACGCCCGGTCCTTGCGAAGGTTAAAACATCACTAACTTGACAAACTATCATTGTGGTTTTGATGTGTAGGTAAGAACGGTTCTTGCTCAGCCCGTAGCAGCCACGTAAAATTTGCAACAACAAAGTAGAGGACGTCTAACATGTTTTTGCAAGGCATGTTGTGATGTGATATGGTCAAGACGTGATGCTATATTGTATGAGATGATCATGTTTTGTAACCAAAGTTATCGGCAACTGGCAGGAGCCATATGGTTGTCGCTTTATTGTACGAAATGCAAACGCCCTGTAATTGCTTTACTTTATCACTAAGCGGTAGCGATAGTCGTAGAAGCAATAGATGGCGTAAACGAAAACGATGCTACGATGGAGATCAAGGTGTCGGCGCCGGTGGCGCTGGTGATCACGACGGTGCTTCGGGATGGAGATCACAAGCACAAGATGATGATGGCCATATCATATCACTTATATTGATTGCATGTGATGTTTATCCTTTATGCATCTTATCTTGCTTTGATTGGCGGTAGCATTTTAAGATGATCTCTCACTAATTATCAAGAAGTGTTCTCCCGAGTTTGCACCGTTGTGAAAGTTCTTCGTCTTTGAGACACCACGTGATGATCGGGTGTGATAGGCTCTACGTTCAAATACAACGGGTGCAAAACAGTTGCACACGCAGAATACTCGAGTTAAACTTGACGAGCCTAGCATATCGTATATGGCCTCGGAACACGGAGATCGAAAGGTCGAACGTGAATCATATAGTAGATATGATCAACATAGTGATGTTCACAATTGAAACTACTCCATCTCACGTGATGATCGGACATGGTTTAGTTGATTTGGATCACGTGATCACTTAGATGACTAGTGTCGGTGTCAAAACCGGCGGATCTCGGGTAGGGGGTCCCGAACTGTGCGTCTAGGCGGATGGTAACAGAGACAAGGACACGCTGTTTTTACCCAGGTTTGGGCCCTCTCGATGGAGGTAATACCCTACCCTGCTTGATTAATATTGATGATATGGGTAGTACAAGAGTAGATCTACCACGAGATCAAGGAGGCTAAACCTAGAAGCTAGCCTATGGTATGATTGTTGTTCGTCCCACGGACTAAAACCCTTCGGTTTATATTGACACGAATAGGGTTAGGGTTACATGAGTCGGTTACAATGGTAGGAAATCTACATATCCAGATCGCCAAGCTTGCCTTCCACGCCAAGGAAAGTCCTATCCAGGACACGGGACAAAGTCTTCAATCTTGTATCTTCATAGTCCGAGTCCAGCCAAAGATGATAGTTCGGCTATCCGGACACCCCTAGTCCGGGACTCCTCGGTAGCCCCGAACCAGGCTTCAATGATGATAAGTCCGGCGTGTTGATTGTCTTTGGCATTGCAAGGCGGGTTCCCCTCCGAATCTGTGTTGAATAGTGTCCGCTTTCTTGTGAATATCACGCTTCTCGCTTCCACGCCCAATAATGGCCATCTTCCACGTGTCGAACGAATGTGAAAAGTCAGGTATCTTTACATTTACCCCCTTGCTGTGCAAATGAGCCGTCTATAAAGAGACGGGATCCAGATCCGGATCACACCATCCTCCCTTTGCGAGCCTTCATCCAGGCGCCTTTGACAAAAAACCCACTCCACCATGGACGGTCCGACGCGGCTCCTCCTCTCGCGTTCCCAGCCCTCAGCCCGGAGATTGGGGAGATGCTCATCCCACATCGAATTGGTGGTGCTCCAAACCAAGGGATTCCTTCCCCGGCCTTCATGGTTACAGTGCGTTCGGACTCGCCACTTATAAGGGCGGAAGCAGGCGGAGGCGCCCCGATCCCTCAAGGGAGAGCGGGTATGCTTCGCCTCTTACCTAATGAGAGGACTTGGATTTCCAATCCATCCGTTTCTCCCGGGCTTCGGAGTTCTCGGCCTCCACTGCACAACCTTACGCCTGCCTCCATCTCGCATATAGCGGGCTTTGTGGCCCTTTGCGAGCTGTTTCGGGCGTTGAGGCCCATTTCGCTCTGTGGAAGAGATTGTTACGCCTTGTGCCTCGTTCTCACGAAGGGTCAATATATCAAGTGGGCGGAGCGAACTATGGCGCATCGCGGGACGGATACTTATCGGAACTCCAAAGAAGCGCCCGAGGACTGGCCCTCGGAATGGTTTTACATGGAGGACGCCCCGCTGCCGGATCCTGTTCGGATCAGCCTTCCGGAGTTTAGCAACTCCTCCAAGAAGCGCCTAAGCTGGCGCTCATGAGCCCCCAGAGGGAAAATGACCGACGTCCTTTACTTGATGAGCCAAATAAGATTACTGGCTCATGCCGGATTGACCATGATTGGAGTCATGGCAATCTGCATTATGAGGAGTGCAGCCGCCCAATATAGGGGCCACCCATGTGGGACTTCAACGGGAGGACGATGCCACCCGCCATGGCCGCAAAGGGCGGGATCGGTCACCGAACTGGTGAAGACCTTGTCCGCCATGTACAAAGGGAAGAGGAGGATTTTCTCGCGTCGATCCATCGAACGGGTTTTCTTTGAATAATCCTCGAAGTTGGCTAAGAAAATATCTTTGTGGCCTGTCCGATCCATGTTCCGTGGTTAAATATCTCATTTCATGGTTTCTACGCGAAGAACTCTGCGCCGGGCCGTGGAGAAGATACACAGCCCGCCCCACAACCCGAGGATCCGAACGGTCCTCGACCCGACCTCGAAGAGGACCCGGATACAAAGGTGGAGCTGATCGACGGGTGTTCCACCAACTTAGCATCGACAATGCTTTGGTTGCCATTACGGCCGACTACCCGGACTACTTCCGCCTCCCTGTAACCGTGATCAAGTCCGGATACCATGACCCACCCGTGCTTTACTTCTAATCACCACGTATTTGATGGTGTTTCGCGGGGGTGCCTTGAGCGGCAAGCCGAGCCTGCCGCGCCGCCCAACAAGGCAGCAGCTTCGCCCAGAAAGCGAAAAAGAAGTGCGGTATGACTCGAGACATCGCCCAGAACGGTATGATGTGCCATCGTGTTTTAAGGAGAGGTTCTGGGAGGCACACCGACGCCGTGGTTTTTTCAGAAAAAGCGCCGCGGACTGAGTCCGGAGAAGTTATAATCGGACTTCCGCCAACCAGGCTCAAAAGCCGAGTCCGAAGGGGTACAAACACGAGGCGTCGTCGATGCTCCTCCAACGGAGGATGCCGACGATCGTCCGCCACCAAGTCGGAGGTGGAGAGCGCCATGAATCATAGGCGCCACGACTATTCTACGTGACGACATGTTTCTCCCAAGAGGCGTTGGACGCCTTTAGTTCGAGAGAAGCGCACCTCCGTGCCGCTCAAGATGGCCTAGCCAGAGCCACGGAGCAGTATGTGAAAGACATACGGGTAAGGAATTTTGACAGTTATATATGCCAGTAGCCCCCGAGACTTAAAATAGTTAGGATAACTGATTTAAGGATCATTTGGAATCTGTGTACTTACGAAAATAATATCCGCTTGTCCTGGGAGCTTGAAGAGTGCAAGGCCCAACTTGAGGTCAAGATCGGCATGACCGGGAAGCCATGAAGACTCCCTCTGGTAATATATGCTCTTCGAAGTAGAAGTAGTTTCGCGAAGTGCGGCGTGTGCGTAAATCTAACATTAACATGGCAGATAGCGCCGGGATGGATCCGGATAAGCGACAGCTCCTGCGCCAGCTAAAGGCCGGCGAGAGCGTGCTTACGAGGGTGCGGTAGAAGAAAAATAACCTCCAAGATGCCAACACCCAACTGGGTGAGGAACTAAAGGATGTTCGTGCCCAGTTGTCTGACTCCGTGAAGTTGAATCGACGGCTTCGTCGCGGCATTTTCAGTAAGTGCTTAAACGAACTTTGAAAGAGTTCGGCGAGGAAGGCGACTAACATAACCATGTATGTAGGTTTGCTGACAGGTCGTCCTGAGGAGGAGATGCCCAGTTCTTTGGGTGATCTTCTTCCCGAACTCGTCGCTACCTGCACGAACGAAGTTCGGCGGTGATGAAAAGCGTCGCCTGTGCCTTGTGGCTATCTATCTCCCTGCCCAAGGCATTGGGGAGCTGGCAGAGCGGCTTCAAGGAGCACGGCGGCGCTCCGACTATGGAAGATATCGGCCTGCCGTCAAGGTGCGTGGAGGCTGGGCCATGGTAAAGACGCTGTACACGGCTGACCCAAACCACATGGCCGAGGTCGGACTGTGGGGCCGATGGGAAGGAGATCCTGTAAGCTTAGTGTACGACCAAGTAGAATAGGCCGCCAAGTATTCCCAGCAAGATTGTAAATTAGATAGCCTATTAGATAGCATTGAGGAGGAATACAATTAGTCGAGTTGACTATGTAATTGAATATGACATGAAAAATGTCTTCTAGCCGGATTGTAGATCGTTTGTCATAGCGGACCTTTTCGCTTCCTCCTCGGGACCCAAAAGTCCGGAGTGTGTCCGAATACCCTCGCAGTTATGTAAGAACCGGGGCATGCATGGAGATAAGGCGTAGGGGTCATTATTGCTGTATCAGATAAGTGCCCAACTAGTTATGTTATATTACATGGATAGTAAGAAACATCTTCCAGGGAGAATAGTTCCGTTAAGGGTTCCTTTCCCTGGGAGGCATGCCCTAAAGTGCCTGTCCAAACTGCTAAGAAAGCAGAAAATCAACTGGGGGCAGATGCATAAATAGTTAAAAATCATATTTCAGTTCACCGACCGAATATTCCCTTAAGAACGCTAGCTTTCGGCTTCACCCACCGAGGTACACATCCGGCTGACCCGGCAAGAATAATCGCAGAGGTGCTCCTTTACCACCTAGCCGAACATTCGGGAACGAGGGGTAAGCAGGAGCCAGCAACCCAGATTGGCCAAAACTTAAGTCATATCGATGCATATAATGGTGAGTAAAAGGTACATGCGGAAGTTTGACACATGTGTTGGGCATGAAGCCCGTATAAATAAGCTTCTGTTAAAGAAGCCCCCAGGTATAATGAGCACGGATAGCGCGTCAAGTATGTGCGAACAAAGTGCAAACGAGCCTCTAAAGGCTTCAAGAAGAAGGAGGAGGAAGGAGAGAAATAAAAGACAGCAAAAATAGAAAATGTGGACGGAGGAAGGAGACGAACTCGGAGTCCGGCGCTTAGGCGTAGAATCTTCGTGAGACGGGCTGCGCTCCATGGGTTCGCTCGAGTCGGTTATCCGATGCGTTTCGCAGACGGTATGCTCCGCCGTCAGGACCTGGTCGATGATGAAGGACCTTCCCATTTGGGCTTGAGTTTGTCCTTTTTCTTGTCCGCAGCGAGAACTAGTTTGCCAATGTTGTAAGCTTTGGCCCGCATTTCCTCGCTTTGATATCTTCGAGCCTGCTGTTGATAAAATGCGGAACGAGCTTTTGCCACGCCGCGCTCCTCCTCCAATGCGCCCAACAGTCCTGCCGATCGAGCTCGGCTTCTCTTTCTTCATACATGCGCACGCGAGGTGAGTCATGCATTATGTCGCAGGCAAGACTGCCTCTGCGCCGTACACCATAAAAATGGTGTGAATCCGTAGTACGATTCGGCGTGGTCCGCAGCCCCAGAGTACGGACTCGAGCTCCTCAACCCAAAGGCGTGTTAGATTCCTTGAGGGACCACACTAGTGCGGGTTTAATGCCGCCATGATTAGACCGCTTGCTCGCTCGACTTGACCGTTGGTTTGAGGGTGATAGGCGAGGCGAATTGAGCTTGATGCCCATGTTTTTGCACCATAATTTGACCTCATCGGCCGTGAAGTTGGTGCCGTTAACAGTGATGATATTGTGGGGGACGCCGTAACGGTGCACTACCCCTGATATTAAGTCTATCACCGGCCCGGATTCGGCCGTTTTATGTCACATCCCTAGCTTCTGGTATTGCACTAGGCTAGCTTCATGTGTGCATCATGTTTAAATTTTTCTTAAACTTGAAATGGGGATGATCAAACCCTAGCACCTGAAATCCAAATAGGTCCAACTTAATAAATGCATTCATTGTTCTCCAAAATGTTCTTATTAACTGTTTAATATTTTTGGCAAGGCTTTTGCACCAGACCAAAAATAATGAACATTTGTAAGGAATATTTTGGGCACTGAATTTAAATCATTATTGTATTTGAACTTGGAATTATATTCAAAATATATGGGATATATTTTCAAGTAACTTTGAAATGTTTTATGTGCTGTTGGAAAAGTCCATCTAGCACCATAAAATTATTCAGAGTGTTTTTTTTGTCATTGTTTGAATTCATTTTGAATTCACAAGCAGTGGCAAAATAACCGGATAAAAAGAAAACAGAACAAAAATTAAAACAGAGCAGAAAAACTCACCTGGCAGCCCACTTACCTGGGCCTCACTTGTGCTGCCCAGCCCACCTGGCTCGGTGCGAGTCATCCCTAACCTCTGCCAGTAGGCAGAGGCGGGACAACGCACGCGCGCGCGAGGCGCCACGCCTCCTCCCTGCTCGCCTGCCTCACCGAGGCGCCTCGAAGCCCCTCCTCGGCGCCGCTCTGGACAACCTGACCTCTCTCCCACTCTCCTGCGCCTCTCCCCTCCTCTCTCTCGCTCTCTTCCGCGACGCCCGAACACACCGGAAAGCACCGTCGCACGCCGACGCGGCCCACAGCCTTCCTCTCGCCTCGCCGTCGTGCCCACGCGCCCCGCCACTGTGGGCTACGCCTCCTCGTAGAGACGCACGGCGCCGGACGCCCTGGAACGCCGCCATCACCATCGTCTTCATCCTCGGGCTCCGCCGCCCGCCGCCGCCGATTCGCCGTCACCAAGTCTTCCCCGAGCACGCCGAGGCCACCTCTGCACTCGCCGTGAGCCCCTCTTCCTCTCCCCTCTTCTCTCAAGCTCGCGGTCATTCCCTAGCTTCATTCCCCATCACGGCCGAGAACATCTCACAGCCGGCCATCGCGTAGCCGTGGCCACAGCCACCGCAGCTCATTTCCGAGCCCACCGTCGTGCTCAGCACGGTCTCATGAGCCCATAGACACCCACAACGCCTCCTCCCGTGCTCTGTAGTGCTACCCCGAGCTCGCCCGAGCTCCGGCGACCGCCAAGGTCGACACCGGCGACAACTCCGGCCACCCCAGCCCCTGCCGCTTGCACAGATGGATGCGGGTGACCTCCAGCTCCCCGCGGGTGCCCTCCGCCGCTCGTTTGGGCGCTGGGAGAGCGAACCCGAGCCCTCCGTCGTGCCTGTTGCCACCGGCGACGAGCCGCCGGCGAGTTAGCCTCAGTTGACCAGAAGGTTGACCTCCCCTGGGTCCATGACATGCGGGCCCCGCCCGGCTAACTAATCTAGTTTAGGTTTAAACTAAATTAGCTTAACCTAGGTTAGTGCTAATTAAACTAGGTTAGTTTAGTTAGTCATCGACATGCAGGACCCACGCCAGGTTTGACCTGGACCGGTCTGTTGACCTGCTGAGGTCAGCATGACGAATGTCGACGTTAGATAATAGGTTTTCTGGATTTAATTTAATTAAGGAAATTCCAGAAAATGTTTAAAACTTGTAAAAATCACAGAAATTCAACCGTAACTCCAAATGACATAATTTATATATGAAAAATTATCAGAAAAATCCAATCTATCCATCTGTACCATTTTCATGCATGTTTGATCAAGTTAACTTCACTGTTTAGGATGAAACATGAATAGGGCAACTTTGATAATAGCCTTGGAGTTGGGATTTGGTATAGTTTTGAATTCCACTTCAATCAAAATGACTTGCTGTTGCATTAGCCCAAATCACAGCATATTGCCATGTCATGATCATGCATCATATTGCTGCATTGCATTGATTGTGTTTCTTCCTTGTTTGTCGGTGCTTGTTCCCTCTCGGTAGGCATATCCCGACGATGAGTTCGATGACACGGATGAAGAACTATATTATCTTCAGAAGTGCCAGGCAAGCAAAACCCCCTTGTTCATTCCGATACAATCCCACTCTCTCGCTCCTGCTCTCTTTTACTGCATTAGGACAACAACGATTCATCTGTTACTTGCTGCGGTAGCTGAACCCCTTTATCCTCTGCATGACCTGTCATTCCACAGTAAATAGATGAAACCCACTAGCATGAGTAGGAGTTGTTTGAGCCCTGTTGTGCCTACTCATTCATGCTTGTTTGTCATGCCTGCTACTGCTTAGAGTTGATTCAGGTCTGATTCGTCGGGGATGAATCGGAGGTGTGTGAACATGTCCTACTGTGTGTGAGCTAAGTGTGTGAACACGATTTGGTAAAGGTAGCGGTGAGAGGCCATGTAGGAGTACATGGTGGGTTGTCTCATTGAAACCGTCCTCAGGAACTGAGTTCTGTGTTTGTGATCCATGAACAGTTACTACCACACATTGGGATCCTTAATTGACTCTCTTGGCTTCTTAACCACCCTTGTCCTCTGTCCAGGAGTTGCAACTAGTTTCTGGTGTTTGTAGGATATGTGTTGGAGGTCATGCATAGCACTGACCCTAGGGGTGGGCTATGATGCGGTAGATACACCATGGCCCGGTGTACCGATTCGCCCGTTTGGTGTCTCGGGAACCCTGCACACATCGTTCGGGGCCGTTAGTGGAAACCTCGGCCGGACTCCCTGCGGATGGAACCCGAATAGGCGATAAACCTGGACTAGGGACTTGAGTGTTTAGGTAGGCCGTGGCCGACACCCTCGCTGGGCTTCCGCTTGAAGGTTGCCGAGTACATGTCGTGTAAACGGCGATAAGTGGTGAGAGCGTGTGTGAAGAAGTACACTCCTGCAGGGTTATAAATGATCTATTCGAATAGCCGTGTCCACGGAAAAGGACTTCTGGGTTGCCTATAACAGTTCATAGACAAGTGAAAGTGGATACTCTAAAATGCGCAAGATAAGCGTGAGTGCTATGGATGGCGTTCTCGTAGGGAGACGGGAGCGGGTCCATAGTGGTGTATTGATTTGTGAATATGTTGACTCGTGTGTGCCACCTCAAAAGAGTTACTTGCAGTCGTAGTTCAGGATAGCCACCGAGTCAAAGCTGGCTTGCTGCAGTCAAACTCCACCACCACCTTTGTTGATAATGATGCATATGTAGTTAGTTCTGATGTAAGTCTTGCTGAGTACGTTTGTACTCACGTTTGCTTATTTTATGTTTTGCGAGAGACGTCGGCCTCGCTAGTAGTTCCGCTTGGACTTGACGCTTAGCTTGTTACCTCAGCTACGATCTTGTGCCCTCGGCAGATCTGGTAGATAGTCGCTTCTCAGCCTTTTCCATTTGTAGATGTCGTAGATTCGGACATGTTAAGCTTCCGCTTGTGCTTGTTGCTTGTATGCTTTGAATGTTGGGTCATGAGACCCATGTTTGTAATATCTCGCTCCTCGGAGCCTAATGAATAAATATTTGAGTCGAGAGTTATGTTGTGATGCCATGTTGTATTACACATATTGAGCATATTGTGTGTATGTTTGAAATGCTTGGTATGTGTGGGATCCGACAATCTAGTTGTTTATCCTTGGAAGCCTCTCATATGGGTAAATGTAGTCTAGTGCTTCTCGAGCGATAGTAGTCCGCTACTGCCGGTTCACGGAGTCCGCTAGCCCAAAGACTACTGCTTTGGACACTTGATGGCGGCATGTGTTTTACTTCGTTCTGTTCCGTTCTTCGGGAAATGTCACGCGGTGACATCCGGAGTCCTGCCTAGCCTGCTACAGCCCGAGTTATCGGAGTCCTGTTAGCCCAGTGCTACAGCCCGGATCCATACGTTGATGACCGACATGCTCGATGTGATTCATGTATGCCTGTCCCCATGGGTTAGTGCCGCTTTGGGTTCACGACTAGCCATGTCGGCCCGGGTTCTCTGTCATATGGATGCTAGCGACACTATCATATACGTGAGCCAAAAGGCGCAAACAGTCCCGGGCCATGGTAAGGCGACACCCGTGGGAATACCGTGCGTGAGGCCGCAAAGTGATATGAGGTGTTACCGCTAGATCGATGTGACTTGGAATCGGGTCCGACAGCGTTGGTATCGAGCCTCGATTGCTCAGAGGATTACCAAGCCAAACTGGTCGAAGTTGTGTCTAGAAATGCTTTAGTTATGTAAGGGAATTGATTGTGGAAGGGAACGTAAGGCTCTTTTTACTCCTTATACCTCATGGCCTTCTGATCTGAGTCATCCTCTTCTCCTCTACGGGGTTTAAGAACTAGGCTTCTCATCTATCTATCAGGATGACGTGTTACTAATCCCTAGACCTTTAAGATTGTTGGATTTAAGCCCCAGTTCAGTTCCTACTATTTCTGTATGTTAACTGTTGATCTCAGAATCTTGTTATGATGTTGTAGACTGGTTATGCCACCATTTTGCATGATGTCTCAGATCTTTTTGAGCATTTACAGCCGTTATGCTGTCCGAGTCATCCCAGGTTTCTAAACTATCTGATGCATTTGCAAATTCCTTCCTCCCGTTCCTGATGTCCTTTTGGGCCAGATTAAGCACACTAATCGGTGAGTTGAGGTACCCTATTGCCTCGACATATATGTTGGAGTTATTATTATGACCCTAGGTGTCTAGAGTATCACTTAGTAATCCAGCCATGCTTTGTGTCCCCAGTGTGATGATTCTGGCCATCATTTTCGAAAGCATCCCGTGATGCCACTTAGTAGTAGGTATTCTACTCCTGGGTTCTTGAACCCGAGATTCACCCTACTTACTTCATGTTGATAGTAATTGCTAGCTCCCTTAGGTTATTAGTAACTTTGTGATAGCCCTCGAGGTCTGTGGTATTTCCTTCTTCCAAATACCATGAACTAGTTATGGCAGAAGTTCCTCTTTGAGCCTAAAGATCACAATCAGAGTACTCTTGAAGAGTTCTCCATTCATAATTGTGACTCTGCCAGTTCTACCTTCTCCGCATGGGTTATCCGGAAGAAATGTTGAGCTTTGCTCGACATACTAATCCATGCCTCCACAACTCGAAAATTTATATGTTCCTAGTTGTCCCTCTTTAGTTGTATTCTGACTCTCGCCTATCAATTGATAGTCAAGAGTATGTGTGCAATTCTGTTTATCGATGCCTATTATCCTTGTGGTCCGTCAGGCCATTCTATTTCGGAATGACTAGGAGAAACAAACTCCAGTACCTCATCCATTTCTAGGATTGGGTCAAAGTAGTTGTATCCCGCAGATCAAAATGCCAATTCAGCTTTGTTCTGTTCTACCTTGGATTATTACCCCCTTTATGTCCGAATTGTCATGAGAACTGCACCAACTCTCATGAATTCTTGACGTAGTGATACTTCTCACCATCATCATTCATTCCTCGGTCCTCGTGTTGTTGTAACCGGAATGCCGACAAGTGAATTGTGATGTGTGAAATCAATACTCCGAGCAACTCGTTGCTTGGTAGCTAATGGACAATATTCTCATTCTTAGCGTGTTGGTTATTCAATCATCATCCTAAGATTGATCGTGCTACCTAGTCCTTATTTCCGGTGCACTCTCCGAACAATGAGTTAGGATTATTCAATCCCTTGCTTATTGTTCATATCATCTTGCCCTGAAAAGCAAGGTTGTTCTCGAGCTTAGTAACATATCGGTGGTTCGTGATTTTCCGGATATCTTCTCGGAAGTATTACCAGGTTGTCCCCTGACTGTTATGTTTAGCTCGTGATCAAGTTGGTTTCTTGTGAACCACCCTTTCTCCAAGAATCTGTGTTGGATACCCCTGAGCTAGTTGGTTAAGCCAAACAACAACTTGGAGAGTTGGAAGATAAAAGCTTGCTTGACTTAGTTCGTTCCAAAGGGATATTCTTGTGTGTATGTGTTGAAGAAAGATGATATCTCCATTGATTGGTCCTCGTGATCAGTTGTTGGATCTATTGCCTTGTCAAAACTTTGACTTTAGTATGGGCTATTGTCAAGTCAAATCAGAACCAACGATGTTCATAATGTTGTCTTACTCGTGGTTGATCCCTCGAGCATACACAATTACATCTTTTGGTCTGATCAATGCTATCACCGTGTTCACATGATGGTGGAAGTCCAGTGATATGGAAATTCCAATGAGTTGCCGTTGAGCCCATCAACAGCATTTTGTCTCCCCCATGATTCATGTTGAACATCAACCTAGTGTTGGAAACTTTATAAGCAATGCCTTCGTGTTCCGTTCATGAAGCTTATGTTTGGATGAAAGTAGTGACTTCCTCTAATTCATGTGCATCTGGTGCAAGTTGCCGCCGTGAATTTGAGAAAGGTTTGTTTTGCCTCCTCTGGAATCTTCCCAATTCAGTCATGCATACGTGCGAAGTATTCTGTGGTTCGGAGACTTGCAACCTTCGCTCTACATGTGTCCCTAGCACACCAAGCCACTGACTGATTTGTTGTAGGAGAAGGAGTTAAGTGCTAATCTATGGTAATGCACAAGACTTTGATATCCTCAACGATGGTTCCCCACCTGAACTCGGTAGTGTTTTATTATAAGACTACTATGTGGTCATGCTTGTCTCGAACAACATGTTCACATGTTTGTAGCAGAACCCACTCATGTTTTGGAGCTTGCTACCTTGGTTCATTCCCCGAGAATCTCGCAACGTCATCTCGTCGATTTGTGTTGCAAACTTTCATTTCTCTTTCTAGACTTGATGAGTCTGAAGTATCCTATTACCAATCGGATCTGAATCTCAGGCAGATATGATGGTTGGAACCTTCCCAACATTTGCATTTTGTTCCCGCTTGCATCCCATCGTGCCAATTTTCCATGGGCTGCCCTTCTCGATAATTGATGTCTAGGATCATCCTCAAAAGTGGACTTACCATGGGTCCCATCCATTTCGGTGATAAGCAAAATCATCCATTCGTTGTCTTCAACAAGGTAGTCCACATTATCCATTCTAGTCTGGTATGCCATTCCTTTGCACTCCACCAAGCGATCGTTTGTGATTGCCTTAGGCTGGTATAAAGAGTTTCAATGATCCTTGTATCAAAAGTAGTTCTTTTTGCCACTTAAGGAATAATTCTCTGAGTCACCTTTCCTAAGGTCTCCGTTATGGAATCATGGCAATCATCTCCTTGTTACTTTGAAACCATGCACCATTTTACTTAAGCGTGGAATGGTTGCCTACCAATTTGAACCTTCATCGTCCGTTTCTTTTCCATCATTCCTAATGTGTGTTTGGTGTCTCAACTCAAGAGATGTTCTTACGTCTCACTCCATGAACTGATCTTGAGTTGCTCGATCTTCAAGAAGATTAAATCCTGTAGGGTTTCCCCCTCTTTCTGTTGTCGTGTCGAGTGAAGATATCGAAAGCAAAGACGTCAAGACCAAGATGATGGAATGAATCAACATCTTCGAGAAGGGCAAATGGATCATGAAGATTGTGATAGTTTTTTGACTTCCCTTTTCCTCTTACCTCACGTCTTGAATCTCGGGACGAGATTCTTGTTTAGTGGGGGCGAGTTGTCACATCCCTAGCTTCTGGTATTGCACTAGGCTAGCTTCATGTGTGTATCATGTTTAAATTTTTATTAAACTTGAAATGGGGATGATCAAACCCTAGCACCTGAAATCCAAATAGGTCCAACTTAATAAATGCATTCATTGTTCTCCAAAATGTTCTTATTAACTGTTTAATATTTTTGGCAAGGCTTTTGCACCAAACCAAAAATAATGAACATTTGTAAGGAATATTTTGGGCACTGAATTTAAATCATTATTGTATTTGAGCTTGGAATTATATTCATAATATATGGGATATATTTTCAAGTAACTTTGAAATGTTTTATGTGCTGTTGGAAAAGTCCATCTAGCACCATAAAATTATTCAGAGTGTTTTTTTGTCATTGTTTGAATTCATTTTGAATTCACAAGCAGTGGCAAAATAACCGGATAAAAACAAAACAGAACAAAAATTAAAACAGAGCAGAAAAACTCACCTGGCAGCCCACTTACCTGGGCCTCACTTGTGCTGGCCCAGCCCACCTGGCTCGGTGCCAGTCATCCCTAACCTCTGCCAGTAGGCAGAGGCGGGACAACGCACGCGCGCGCGAGGCGCCACGCCTCCTCCCTGCTCGCCTGCCTCACCGAGGCGCCTCGAAGCCCCTCCTCGGCGCCGCTCTGGACCCCCCGGACCTCTCTCCCATTCTCCCGCGCCTCTCCCCTCCTCTCTCTCGCTCTCTTCCGCGACGCCCGAACACACCGGAAAGCACCGCCGCACGCCGACGCGGCCACAGCCTTCCTCTCGCCTCGCCGTCGTGCCCACGCGCCCCGCCACTGTGGGCTACGCCTCCTCGTAGAGACTCACGGTGCCGGACGCCCTGGAACGCCGCCATCACCATCGTCTTCCTCCTCGGGCTCCGCCGCCCGCCGCCGCCGATTCGCCGTCACCGAGTCTTCCCGAGCACGCCGAGGCCACCTCTGACTCGCCGTGAGCCCTCTTCCTCTCCCTCTTCTCTCAAGCTCATGGTCGTTCCCTAGCTTCATTCCCCATCACGGTCGAGAACATCTCGCCGCCCGGCCATAAGCGTGGCGTGGCCACAGCCCACCGCAGCTCATTTCCGAGCCCACCGTCAGGTTTCAAGACGGTCTCATGAGCCCATAGACACCCACAACTCCTCCTCCCGTGCTCTGTAGTGCTACCCCGAGCTCTCCTGAGCTCCGGCGACCGCCAAGGTCGACGCCGGTGACAACTCCGGCCACCCCAGCCCCTGCCGCTTGCACAGATGGATGCGGGTGAGCTCCAGCTCCCCGCGGGTGCCCTCCGCCGCTCGTTTGGGCGCTGGGAGAGCGAACCCGAGCCCTCCGTCGCGCCTGTTGCCACCGGCGACGAGCCGCCGGCGAGTTAGCCTCAGTTGACCAGGGGGTTGACCTCCCCTAGGTCCATGACATGCGGGCCCTGCCCGGCTAACTAATCTAGTTTAGGTTTAAACTAAATTAGCTTAACCTAGGTTAGTGCTAATTAAACTAGGTTAGTTTAGTTAGTCACTGACATGCAGGACCCACGCGTCAGGTTTGACCTGGACCGGTCTGTTGACCTGCTGAGGTCAGCATGACGAATCTCGACGTGATAATAGGTTTTTTGGATTTAATTTAATTCAGGAAATTCCAAAAAATGTTTAAAACTTGTAAAAATCATAGAAATTCAACCGTAACTCCAAATGACATAATTTATATATGAAAAATTATCAGAAAAATCCAATCTATCCATCTGTACCATTTTCATGCATGTTTGATCAAGTTAACTTCACTGTTTAGGATGAAACATGAATAGGGCAACTTTGATAATAGCCTTGGAGTTGGGATTTGATATAGTTTTGAATTCCACTTCAATCAAAATGACTTGCTGTTGCATTAGCCCAAATCACAGCATATTCCCATGTCATGATCATGCATCATATTGCTGCATTGCATTGATTGTGTTTCTTCCTTGTTTGTCGGTGCTTGTTCCCTCTCGGTAGGCGTATCCCGATGATGAGTTCGATGACACGGATGAAGAACTATATTATCTTCAGAAGTGCCAGGCAAGCAAAACCACCTTGTTGATTCCGATACAATCCCACTCTCTCGCTCCTGCTCTCTTTTACTGCATTAGGACAACAACGATTCATCTGTTACTTGCTGCGGTAGCTGAACCCCTTTATCCTCTGCATGACCTGTCATTCCACAGTAAATAGATGAAACCCACTAGCATGAGTAGGAGTTGTTTGAGCCCTGTTGTGCCTACTCATTCATGCTTGTTTGTCATGCCTGCTACTGCTTAGAGTTGAGTAAGGTCTGATTCATCGGGGATGAATCGGAGGTGTGTGAACATGTCCTACTGTGTGTGAGCTAAGTGTGTGAACACGATTTGGTAAAGGTAGCAGTGAGAGGCCATGTAGGAGTACATGGTGGGTTGTCTCATTGAAACCGTCCTCAAGAACTGAGTTCTGTGTTTGTGATCCATGAACAGTTACTACCACACATTGGGATCCTTAATTGACTCTCTCGGCTTCTTAACCACCCTTGTCCTCTGTCCAGGAGTTGCAACTAGTTTCTGGTGTTTGTAGGATATGTGTTGGAGGCCATGCGTAGCGCTGACCCTAGGGGTGGGCTATGATGCGGTAGATACACCGTGGCCGGTGTACCGATTCGCCTGCTTGGTTTCTGGGAACCCTGCACACATCGTTCGGGGCCGTTAGTGGAAACCTCGGCGGACTCCTCATGGATGGAACCCGAATAGGCGATAAACCTGGACTAGAGACTTGAGTGTTTAGGTAGGCCGTGGCCGACACCCTCGCTGGGCTTCCGCTGAAGGTTGCCGAGTACATGTCGTAAACGGTGATAAGTGGTGAGAGCGTGTGTGAAGAAGTACACCCCGCAGGGTTATAAATGATCTATTGAATAGCCGTGTCGCATGAAAAGGACTTCGGGTTGCCTATAACAGTTCATAGACAAGTGAAAGTGGATACTCTAAAATGCACAAGATAAGCGTGAGTGCTATGGATGGCGTTCTCGTAGGGAGACGGGAGCGGGTCCATAGTGGTGTATTGAATTGTGAATATGTGGACTCGTGTGCGCCACCTCAAAAGAGTTACTTGCAATGTAGTTCGGGATAGCCACCGAGTCAAAGCTGGCTTGCTGCGGTCAAACTCCACCACCCCTTTGTTGATAATGATGCATATGTAGTTAGTTCGATGTAAGTCTTGCTGAGTACATTTGTACTCTCGTTTTCTTATTTTATGTTTTGCAGAGAGACGTCAGTCTCGCTAGTAGTTCCGCTTGGACTTCGACGTTTAGCTTGTTACCTCAGCTACGATCTTGTGCCCTCGGCATGATCTGGTAGATAGTCAGGCTTCTCAGCCTTTTCCATTTGTAGATGTCTGTACTCAGACATGTTAAAAGCTTCTGCTTGTGCTTGTTGCTTGTATGCTCTGAATGTTGGGTCATGAGACCCATGTTTGTAATATCTCGCTCCTCGGAGCCTAATGAATAAATATTTGAGTCATAGAGTTATGTTGTGATGCCATGTTGTATTACACGTATTGAGCATATTGTGTGTATGTTTGAAATGCTTGGTATGTGTGGGATCCGACAATCTAGTTGTTTATCCTTGGCAGCCTCTCATATGGGGAAATGTAGTCTAGTGCTTCTGGCGATAGTAGTCCGCTACTGCCCGGTTCACGGAGTCCTCGCTATCCCAAAGACTACTGCTTTGGACACTTGGTGGCGGCATGTGTTTCACTTCGTTCTGTGGTCGTCCCTTCGGGAAATGTCACGCGGTGACATCCGAGTCCTGCCTAGCCTGCTACAGCCGGGTTACCGGAGTCTGTTAGGCGAGTGCTACAGCCCGGATCCATACGTTGATGACCGACATGCTCGATGTGATTCATGTATGCCTGTCCCCATGGGTTAGTGTCGCTTTGGGTTCACGACTAGCCATGTCGGCCCGGTTCTCTGTCATATGGATGCTAGCGACACTATCATATACGTGAGCCAAAAGGCTAAACGGTCCCGGGCCATGGTAAGGCGACACCGTGGGAATACCGTGCGTGAGGCCGCAAAGTGATATGAGGTGTTACCGGCTAGATCGATGTGACTTGGAATCGGGGTCCTGACATTTTAATAGGCTTGGCCTCTATCCATTTGGTGAATTTATCCACCATGACCAATAGGTATTTTTGCTTGTGGGTTCCTCCCTTAAGGGGTCCAACCATGTCAAGCCCCGGACATGACGACTGGTGATGGGTATAGTTTTGAGGGCGGTGGGTGGCATGTGGCTTTGGTTAGAAAAAAGCTGGCAACCGACACATCGTTGGACTAAATCTTGCGCATTTGCCCGGGCCGTCGGCCAATAAAATCCTGTACGGAAGGCCTTGCCTATGAGGGCCCGGGCTGCAGCATGGTACCCACCCAGTCCGGCATGAATTTCAGCCAGGAGGTTTCGCCGTTCTTCTTTGGAGATACACCTTTGAAGGACTCCTGTTGTGCTTTTCTTATAGAGCTGTCCCTCATGGACTTTATAGGCTTTGGATCGTCGTACTATGCAGCGAGCCTCATTTTGGTCTTCGGGGAATTCCTGCCTAGTTAGGTAGGCTAGGAATGGTTCCGTCCACGGGGCGATAACCGCCATTATTTCGTGGGCGGAGGGTGTTATCTCGTTGGCAGAGCCTCCAATTGTGTCAGAGTGTTCGGTGTCAGGCAGTGCGGTTGGGTCCGGATTGTTATTTCCGGACTCCCCTTCCCATAGTACGGATGGCTTGAACAACTGTTCCAGGAAGATATTGGGCGGGATGGCATCGCGTTTTGCGCCGATGCGTGCCAATACGTCCGCCGCCTGGTTGTTATCCCGGGCTATATGATGAAATCCGAGCCCTTCGAACCGTGCTGACATTTTTAGGCCCGCATTGCGGTACGCTGCCATTTTCGGATCTTTGGCATCAAAGTCTCCATTTATTTGAGATATCGCGATGTTCGAATCCCCGCGCACCTCTAGGCGTTTAATGCCCATGGAGACCGCCATCCGGAAGCCGTGCGTAAGGGCCTCGATTCGCTGCGTTGTTGGAGTCCGTATACATTATCGAAGGATGTATTGGACTGTGTCCCGGTTGGGGACGTCAGACGACGCCAGCCCCAGGCCGCCAACATTTTGGAGCCGTCAAAGTGCATGATCCAATTGAGTATGCGCCGTACTTTTAGGGAGTTCGGCTCGGTCGAGTCGACCCGAAGTCGGCCAAAACCTGTGACTTAATAGCTCGTCGGGGCTTATAGGTTATGTCGAATGGAAGGAGCTCTATGGCCCATTTAGCAATCCGGCCCGTCGCGTCGCGGTTGTTTATAATGTCGTTAAGAGGTACCGGAGGCTACCGTTATCGAACACTCTTGAAAGTAGTGTCGCAGCTTCCGGGATGCCATGAACACCGCGTATGCTATCTTTTGATAATGTGGGTACCGGGACTTGCATGGAGTTAGGACAGTAGACACATAGTAAACCGGTTTTTGAAGAGGGAACTGTGTCCGTCCATTTCTCGTTCGACGACGAGCACCGCTACCGACAACTTGATGTGTTGCGCGATATATAATAGCATTGGTTCGCCCATGTTGGGCGCGGCCAGAACGGTTGTTGCCAATATGGCTTTTATTTCTTCGAGTCCGGCCGTGGCGGTATCCGTCCACTCAAAGTGTTCGGTGCACCGGAGGAGGCGGTAAAGGGGTAACGCCTTTTCTCCCAAACGGGAAATAAAGCGGCTTAGAGCCGCTACGCATCCAGTCAATTTTTATATTTGTTTGAGGTCTTTTGGAATATCCAATTGTGATAGAGCTGGGATCTTGGCTGGGTTTGCTTCAATTCCTCTACCGGACACAATGAAGCCCAAGAGCTTTCCGGCTGGAACGCCGAAGACGCATTTTTCCGGATTGAGCTTAATGTCATATTTTCAGAGATTGTCGAATGTGAGCCTCAAGTCGTCTACTAGAGTTTCGACATGCTTGGATTTGACGACCACGTCATCTACATATGCTTCCTTGTTTTGCTGATCTGGTTTGCGGACATGTCCGAATCATGCGTTGATATGTTGCGCGGCGTTTTTGAGCCGAAGGGCATTGTGTTGAAGCAGAATGGGCGTATGGAGTGATGAATGCTGTTGCGGCTTGGTCTGCTCCGCCATCTTGATTTGGTGGTAGCAGATACGATCGAGGAAGCACAATGAGTCGTGTCCTGCTGTAGCGTTGATAATTTGATCAATGCGAGGGAGGGGAAGGGATCCTTTGGGCAAGCCTTATTAAGGTCTTTGAAATCAACACATAGGTGCCAGGATTTATCCTTCTTTGGTACCATCACCAGATTTGCTAGCCAGTCCGGATGTTTTATATCTCTGATGAATCCGGCTTCCAGAAGTTTGGCTAGCTCCTCTCCCATGGGCTTTCTCTTGGGTTCAGAAAAGCGCCGAAGAGCCTGTTTGACTGGCTTGAATCCGTTTAGGGTATTTAGGCTGTGCTTGGCCAGCCGACGTGGGATTCCTGACATGTCTGAAGGGTGCCAGGCAAAAATGTCCCAGTTTTCTCGTAGAAATTATCGTAGTGCGGCGTCTACATCAGGGTTTAATTGTGCCCCAATGGCGGCCGTCTTTGCAGGGTCCGTTGGGTGGACTTGGAATTTGACTATTTCATGCGCTGGTTTAAAAGAGGTGGACTTGAATCTTTTATCAAGTATCACATCGTCCCTGTTCACCATGGAGCGCATCGCGATGAGTTCCTCGGCCGCTAGGGCTTGGATAGTGCCTCGAGGGCTAGTGCGGCTGTCTTGTTTTCAGCGGAGTGCTATGTTCGGATCGAGAGCGATAGTGATGATTCCGTTAGGTCCGGGCATTTTAAGCTTCATGTACCCATAATGGGGTATAGCTTGAAAAATTGTGAATGCGTCTCGCCCTAATAAAGCGTGATATCTGCTGCTGAACGGGCCACTTGAAATGTGACCTCCTCGGACCTGTAATTGTCCGGCGAGCCGAACACTACGTCCAGTGTGATTTTTCCTGTGCAGCATGCTTCCCGGCTAGGGATTATTCCTCTAAAGGTTGTGCTGCTTCGCTGTCACAGCCCTAGAGTTTGCTTGTAACTTGTGGCATTGCATCCATGCATCATGTTTAAATTTCATGAAATTTGAAATGGGGATTGATCAAACCCCTAGTACTGAAACAATGCAAATAGGTTCAACTTCAAAATATTTTAAAAGAACCCAAATTGGTTTGCAAAAATGTTCATGATTAATGGAAAAAGATGAAAACCATATCCAGAGATGATGAATATTTTTCCAAGACATTTTTGGTATTTGAATTAACCCATATTGTATTTGAATTGGGGAACTTAAATTCTATAAATAATTTTAAATGCTCCAACATATTCTGAAAATAGCTTAGGGTCTCTGTAATATTTCAGTTAATGCCCAAAATTATTTTCAGGATTTATGAAAATGATTTAGTTTCTAAAACTAAATCAAAACAAATTACAGAAAATAGCAAAACAGAAAGAAATTAGAAAGGACACGGAGAGAGAGAGTTTACCTGTGCAGCCCACCTGGTGGCCCACTTACCTGGCCCAGCCCACCAGAGCCGCCACCATCTCCCACCTCGCGCCAGAAGGACGCGAGGCGTGTGGCCACCGCGCGCCGGCACGCGCCCGGCCACCTCCTCCCTGCCTGGCTGCCCCCTTTCCCATCTGGATGCCTGGACGTCGACACGTACCCTCCCCGGCCCCTCTCACTCTCTCTCGAGTCGATTCCCTTCTCTATTCCCCTCCGTCGAGCTCCACCGAGCGAGCTCCTCGCCGCCGTTGCCATAGCCACAGCCACCGTGCTCCTCGCGCTCAGACGACCTACCAGGGAGCTCCGCCAAGACGCCCTCTTCCTCCTCGATGAGTCACGTGAGCTCGGCTGCTCTGCATCGCCGCCTGCATCGCCTTCTTCTCCCAACGGTCGCCGAGATCGCCGGCAACGCCATGACGCCGTCCGTGCTTCCCCGAGCCCACTTCGACGCCCCCTACAACCGCTGTGAGACTCTCCATCGTTTGCCCCTCCTCCCCATGCCTCTCGATCACTGTAGCCGCCGTTTCGACCGAGGCCGAAGCTCACCGCCGTCGTGGCTGATGCAATAACTCTTTTCTGGATTTATTCTTTTACAGGAAATTTCAGAAAATAGTGCTAACTTCTAAAATTCATAGAAAATCAACCGTAGCTCAGAATGAAATAAATTATATATGAAAAATGATCAGAAAAATCCAATCTATCCATTTGTACCATTTACATGCATGTTTAAACAACTTATACCTGCTGATCAGGTCAAATCAATTAAATGGCATTTGAATAATAACATATGGAGTTTGAATTTGAATCTTGTATTCAAACCAACTTCATTTAATCTGTTGCTAGTTGCATTAGCTCAAACCACAGCATATTGCCATGACACATTCATGCATCATATTGTTGCATTGCATTGATTGTGTTCTTTCTTGTTTGCCGGTGTTATCCCCTCCCGGTAGACGACGTTCCGACGATGAGTTCGATGACACCGATGAAGAGTTATACTATCTTCAGAAGTGCCAGGCAAGCAAAACCCCCTTGTTCATTTTGATACAATCCCACTCTCTCGCTCCTGCTCTCTTTTACTGCATTAGGACAACAACGATTCATCTGTTACTTGCTGCGGTAGCTGAACCCCTTTATCCTCTGCATGACCTGTCATTCCACAGTAATTAGATGAAACCCACTAGCATGAGTAGGAGTTGTTTGAGCCCTGTTGTGCCTACTCATTCATGCTTGTTTGTCATGCCTGCTACTGCTTAGAGTTGAGTCAGGTCTGATTCATCGGGAATGAATTGGAATGGTGTGTGAACATGTCCTACTGTGTGTGAGCTAAGTGTGTGAAATTTGGTAAAGGTAGCGGTGAGAGGCCATGTAGGAGTACATGGTGGGTTGTCTCATTGCAGCCGTCCTCAGGAACTGAGTTCTGTGTTTGTGATCCATGAAACAGTTACTACCACACATTGGGCTCCGGGCACTCCAAGCCCTCTCGACTTATTAATCAACTCGATCTCTGTCCAGGAGTTGCAACTAGTTTCTGGTGTTTGTAGGATATGTGTTGGGGGCCGTGCGTAGCGCTGACCCTAGGGGTGGGCTATGTTGCGGTAGATACACCGTGGCACGGTGTATCGGGCGCCCATTTGGTGTCTCGGGAACCCTGCTCACATCGTTTGGGGCTGTGAGCGACACCCCGGCCGGATCTCCTTGCGGATGGAACCCGAATAGGCGATAAACCTGGACGAGAGACTTGTGTGGTTAGTCAGGTCGTGGCCGACTCCCTCGCCAGGCTTCCGCTCGAAGGTTGCCGAGATACACGACGTGTACATGGTGGTAAGTGGCGAGAGCGTGTGTGAAGAAGTACACCCCTGCAGGGTTATAAATGATCTATTCGAATAGCCGTGTCCGCAGTAAAGGACTTCTGGGTTGCCTATAACAGTTCATAGACAAGTGAAAGTGGATACTCTAAAATGCGCAAGATAAGCGTGAGTGCTATGGATGGCGTTCTCGTAGGGAGACGGGAGCGGGTCCATAGTGGTGTATTGATATGGTGAATATGCGGACTCGTGTGCGCCACCTCAAAAGAGTTACTTGCAGTCGTAGTTAGGATAGTCACCGAGTCAAAGCTGGCTTGCTGCAGTCAAACTCCACCACCCACCTTTTTTGATAATGATGCATATGTAGTTAGTTATGATGTAAGTCTTGCTGAGTACATTTGTACTCACGTTTGCTTATTTTATGTTTTGTAGAGAGACGTCAGTCTCGCTAGTAGTTCCGCGTGGACTTCGACGTTTAGCTTGTTACCTCAGCTACGATCTTGTGCCCTCGGCAGGATCTGGTAGATAGTCAGGCTTCTAAGCCTTTTCCATTTGTAGATGTCTGTACTCAGACATGTTTAGCTTCCGCTTGTGCTTTGACTTGTATGCTCTGAATGTTGGGTCATGAGACCCATGTTTGTAATATCTCGCTCCTCGGAGCCTAATGAATAAATACTTGAGTCATAGAGTTATGTTGTGATGCCATGTTGTATTTACACATATCGAGCATATTGTGTGTATGTTTGAAATGCTTGGTATGTGTGGGATCCGACAATCTAGTTGTTTATCCTTGGCAGCCTCTCATATGGGGAAATGTAGTCTAGTGCTTCCTGAGCGATAGTAGTCCGCTACAGCCCGGTTCACCGGAGTCCTGCTAGCCCAGCACTACTGCTCTGGACACTTGACTGGCCGGCATGTGTTTCACTTCGTTCCTGTGTCTTTCCCTTCGGGGAAATGTCACGCTGTGACATCCGGAGTCCTGTTAGCCCAGTGCTACAGCCCAGATTCACACGTTGAGGACCGACATGCTCGATGTGATTCATGTATGCCTGTCCCCATGGGTTAGTGCCGCTTTGGGTTCACGACTAGCCATGTCGGCCCGGGTTCTCTGTCATATGGATGCTAGCGACACTATCATATACGTGAGCCAAAAGGCGCAAACGGTCCCGAGCCATGGTAAGGCGACACCCGTGGGAATACCGTGCGTGAGGCCGCAAAGTGATATGAGGTGTTACCGGCTAGATCGATGTGACTTGGAATCGGGGTCCTGACAGTTTTGGTATCAGAGCCTGACTGCCTGTAGGTGTACCAAGCCAAACCGGTCGAAGTTGTGTCTAGAAATGCTTTAGTTATGTAAGGGAATTGATTGTGGAAGGGAACGTAAGGCTCTTTTTACTCCTTATACCTCATGGCCATCTGATCTGAGTCATCCTCTTCTCTTCTACGGGGTTTAAGAACTAGGCTTCTCATCTATCTATCGGGATGACGTGTTACTAATCCATAGACTTATAGAATTGATAGTTTCAAATCTCAGTTTAGTTCTTGCTACTTCCGTATGTTCATAGCTGGTCTCAGAACCTTGATTTTGTGATGTTGAGTGGACATGCCACCATTTTTGCAGGATGTCTCAAATAATTGTGAGCATTTACAACCGTTATGCTGTCCGAGTCATCCCAGGTCTCTAAATAGTCTGATGCATTGCAAATCCTTTCTTTCCATTCCCGATGTCCTTTTTGGTCAGAATAAGCACACTAACCGGTGCGTTGAGGTACTCTATTGCCTCGGTATATATGTTGGAGCTACTATTATGACCCTAGGTGTCTTAGAGAACCACCTAGTAATCTAGCCATGTTTTGTGTCCCGGTGTGATAATTCTGGCCACCATTCTCGAAAGCATCCCGTGATGCCATTTAGTAGTAGGTATTCTATTCCTGGGTTCTTGAACCCAAGATTCACCCTACTTACCTAATGTTGATAGTGTTTGCTAGTTCCTTTAGGATATTAGTAACCTTGCATTAGTCCTCGAGGTCCGTAGTATTTCTTTCTTGCAAATACTATGAACCGCTTATGGCAGAAGTTCCTCGCTGAACCGAAGGATCACAATCAGAGTACTCTTGAGTAGTTCTCCATTCATAATTGTGAATCTGCCAGTTCTACCTTTCTGCATGGTTATCCGGAAGAAACCTGTTGAACTTGACTCGACATACTAACCTATGCATCCACAGCTCAGGAAGTTATATGTTCCTCGAGTTGTTCCTCCTTAGTTGTATTCTGACCCCCCGTCTATCAATTGATAGTCAAGGGTATGTGTGCGATCGTGATTATCGATGCCTATTATCCTTGTGGTCCGTCAAGCCATTCTATTCTGGAATGACTAGGAGAAACAAACTCCAGCACCTCATCCATTTCTAGGATTGGGTCAAAGCGGTTGTATTCCGCAGATCAAATGCCAATCTAGCTTTTGATTCTGTTCTACCCTGAAGTATTACCGTCTTATGTCAAGAATGTCATGAGAATTGCACCAACTCTTATGAATTCTTGTTGCAGTGATACCTCTCGCCATCATTGCTCATTCCCCGGTTCCGTGTTGTCATAACCGAAATGCTGGCAAGTGAGTCGCGATATGTGAAATCAATACTCCTAGCAACTCCGCTGCTTGGTAGTTAATGGACAATAGTCTCATTCTTAGCGTGTTGGTTATTAAATCATCATCCTAAGATTGATCGTGCCACCTAGTCCTTATTTCTGGTGCACTCTTTGATCAATGAGATAGGATTGTGTCAATCCCTCACTCTTTTGATCATATCATCTTGCCCTGAAAAGCAAGGTTGTTCTCGACCTTAGTAACATACCGGTGGTTCGTGATTTTCGAATATCTTCTCGGAAGTATTACCAGGTTGTCCCCTGACTGTTATGTTGAGCTCGTGATCAAGTTGGTTTTCTCTAAACCAGCCATTCTCCAAGAATCTGTGTTGGATACCCCTGAGCTAGTTGGTTAAGCTAAACAACAACTTGGAGAGTTGGGAGATAAAAGCTTGTCTAACTTAGTTCACCTCCAAAGGGATATCTTTGTGTGTGTGTGTGTGTGTGTGTGTGTTGAATAAAGATGATATCTTCACCAATTGGTCCTCGTGATCAGTTGTTGGATCTATTGCCTTGTCAAAACTTTGACTTGAGTATGGGCTATCGTCAAGTCAAATCAGAACCAACGATGTTCATAATGTTGTCTTACTCATGGTTGATCCCTCGAGCATACACCATTACATCTTTTGGTCTGACCAATGCTATCACCATGTTCACATGATGGTGGAAGTCCAGTGATATGGAAATTCCGATGAGTTGCTGTTGAGCCCATTAGCAGCATTTTGTCTCCCTCATGAGTCATGTTGAACATCAACTTAGTGTTGGAAACTTGTGTAAGCATTTTCTTCATGCCCCGTTCATGAAGTATATGTTTGGTGAAAGAAGTGACTTTCTCCAAGTTCACGTGCATTAGGTGTAAGTTGCCGCCATGAATTTGAGAAAGGTTTGTTTTGTTTCCTTTAGAATCATCCCAAATCAGTCATGCATATGTGCGAAGTATTCTATGGTTTGGTAGATTAATTACCTCCACTCCATATGTATTCCCTAGCACACCAAGCCACTGATTGATTTGTTCAAGGAAAAGAAGTTCTTGAGTGCTAACCCTTAAGGACCCAAAGGTACATGCGCAGGACTTCGCTCTCCGCAATGATGGTTCCCAATCAGAACTCGGTAGTGTTTCATTATAAGACTACTGTGTGGTCATGCTTGTCTTGGACAACGTGTTCACATGTATGTAGCAGAACCAGCTCATGTTTTGGAGCTTGCTATCGTAGCTCATCCCCTGAGAGTTTCGCAACGTCATCTCGTCGATTGGTGTTGCAAACCTTCATCTTTCTTTCTAGACTTGAGAAGTCTGGAATATCCTGACACCAACCAGATCTGAATCTCAGGCAGATATGATGGTTGGAACATTCCCGGCATTTGCATTTTGTTCCCAGCTGCACCCCATCGTGCCAATTCTCCATAGGCTGTCCTTCCCAGCAGTTGCTGTCCAGGATCATATTCAAAAGTAGTCTTGTCATGGGTCCCATCCATTTCCGGTGATAAGCAAAATCATCCATTGTGTTGTCTTCAACAAGGTAGTCCACATCATCTATTATGGTATGAGCATGCCATTCATTCGAATTCATTCACACGATCGTTTGTGTTTGCCTTAGGCTGGTATAAAGAATTTCAATGATCTTTGTATCAAAAGTAGTTCTTTTTGCCACTTAAGGGAATAGTTCTTCGAGTCACCTTCCCTGAGGTACCCCATTTTGGAATCATGGCAATTTCCCTCGCTACTTTGGAACCCTCGTCAAATTGTTTCTTCTATCGCTCCTGATGCATGTTTTGCCTCTCAGCTCCAGAGATGTTTTCATGTCTTATTCCGTGAGTTGATCTTGTGATCATTAAGATGATCCTAACTTGCTCGAACCTCAAAAATATCGATTCTTCTAAAATTCTTCCTGTTTACCCGTTGTCATGTTGGATGTAGCTCTCAAAGCAAGACGTCAAGATCAATTTGAAGCAATGAATCAACATCCTCGAGAAAGACATCTGGATCATGAAGATCGTGTTAGCTTTGTATCTCCTCTGTCTTCTTACCTCACGTCTTGAATCTCGGGACGAGATTCTTGTTTAGTGGGGGTGAGTTGTCACAGCCCTAGAGTTTGTTTGTAACTTGTGGCATTGCATCCATGCATCATGTTTAAATTTCATGAAATTTCAAATTGGGATTGATCAAACCCCTAGTACTGAAACAATGCAAATAGGTTCAACTTCAACATATTTTCAAAGAACCCAAATTGGTTTGCAAAAATGTTCATGATTAATGGAAAAAGGTGAAAACCATATCCAGAGATGATGAATATTTTTCCAAGACAGTTTTGGTATTTGAATTAACCCATATTGTATTTGAATTGGGGCACTTAAATTCTATAAATAATTTTAAATGCTCCAACATATTCTGAAAATAGCTAAGGGTCTCTGTAATATTTCAGTTAATGCCCAAAATTATTTTCAGGATTTATGAAAATGATTTAGTTTCTAAAACTAAATCAAAACAAATTACAGAAAATAGCAAAACAGAAAGAAATTAGAAAGGACACGGAGAGAGAGAGAGAGAGAGTTTACCCGTGCAGCCCACCTGGTGGCCCACTTACCTGGCCCAGCCCACCAGAGCCGCCACTGTCTCCCACCTCGTGCCAGAAGGACGCGAGGCGTGTGGCCACCGCGCGCCGGCACTCGCCCGGCCACCTCCTCCCTGCCTGGCTGCCCCCTTTCCCCTCTGGACGCCTGGACATCGACACGTACCCTCCCCGGCCCCTCTCACTCTCTCCCGAGTCGATTCCCTTCTCTATTCCCCTCCGTCGAGCTCCACCGAGCGAGCTCCTCGCCGCCGTTGCCGTAGCCGCAGCCACCGTGCTCCTCGCGCTCAGACGACCTACCAGGGAGCTCCACCAAGACGCCCTCTTCCTCCTCAATGAGTCACGTGAGCTCGGCCGCTCTGCATCGCCGCCTGCATCGCCTTCTTCTCCCTCCAGTCACCGAGATCGCCGGCAACGCCATGACGCCGTCCGTGCTTCCCCGAGCCCACTTCGACGCCCCCTACAACCGCTGTGAGACTCTCCGTCGTTTGCCCCTCCTCCCCATGCCTCTCGATCACCGTAGCCGCTGTTTTGACCGAGGCCGAAGCTCACGCTGCCGGCCATGTCGCCGTCGTGGCTGAAGACGCCGTAGCTCGTGCCTGGGCGCGTCATAGTGCTCGGTTTGCTCACAGGAGATGACCCCGACCACCAGATGGACCTGCCGTGCACCAGAACTCCGAACCCGCGCTTGTCCGAGCTCCGGCCACCGCCTCGCTCGCCGCCGACGCTGTTTCCGGCCACCCCAGCACCTCCCACCGGCACCACTCGACGCGCGCGAGCTCCAACTCCACGTAGCCGCCCTCCGCCAGCCATTTGGTCGCCGGAGGAGGAAACCCGCACCTCTCCGTCGTCCCTGGCCCTGCCGGCGACGAGCCCTGGGTCAACTCCGGCGAGTTTGACCCGGGTTTGACCCCAGTTTGACTTTTCCCTGTCTCAGCGGCGGTGGGGCCCGACCACATTAATTAGTTAGGATTAGTACTAATTGTTTTAGCTAATCTAATTACAACGACACGCAGGGCCCATAGGTCAGTTTGACTGGACGCGCCGTTGACCGTTGACATCACAATGGACGTCATCTTGATGCAATAACTCTTTTTGGATTTATTCTTTTACAGAAATTTCAGAAAATAGTGCTAATCTAAAATTCATAGAAAATCAACCGTCGAGAATGAAATAAATTATATATGAAAAATGATCAGAAAAATCCAATCTATCCATCTGTACCATTTCCATGCATGTTTAAACAACTTATACCTGCTGATCAGGTCAAATCAATTAAATGGCATTTGAATAATAACATATGGAGTTTGAATTTGAATCTTGTATTCAAACCAACTTCATTTAATCTGTTGCTAGTTGCATTAGCTCAAACCACAACATATTGCCATGTCACATTCATGCATCATATTGTTGCATTGCATTGATTGTGTTCTTTCTTGTTTGCCGGTGTTATCCCCTCCTGGTAGACGACGTTCCGACGATGAGTTCGATGACACCGATGAAGAGTTATACTATCTTCAGAAGTGCTAGGCAAGCAAAACCCCCTTGTTCATTCCGATACAATCCCACTCTCTCGCTCCTACTCTCTTTTACTGCATTAGGACAACAACGATTCATCTGTTACTTGCTGCGGTAGCTGAACCCCTTTATCCTCTGCATGACCTGTCATTCCACAGTAATTAGATGTAACCCACTAGCATGAGTAGGAGTTGTTTGAGCCCTGTTGTGCCTACTCATTCATGCTTGTTTGTCATGCCTGCTAATGCTTAGAGTTGAGTCAGGTCTGATTCATCGGGAATGAATTGGAATGGTGTGTGAACATGTCCTACTGTGTGTGAGCTAAGTGTGTGAACACGATTTAGTAAAGGTAGCGGTGAGAGGCCATGTAGGAGTACATGGTGGGTTGTCTCATTGCAGCTGTCCTCAGGAACTTAGTTCTGTGTTTGTGATCCATGAAACAGTTACTACCACACATTGGGCTCCGGACACTCCAAGCCCTCTCGACTTATTAATCAACTCGATCTCTGTCCAGGAGTTGCAACTAGTTTCTGGTGTTTGTAGGATATGTGTTGGGGGCCGTGCGTAGCGCTGACCCTAGGGGTGGGCTATTTTGCGGTAGATACAGCGTGGCACGGTGTACCGGGCGCCGTTTGGTGTCTCGGGAACCCTGCTCACATCGTTTGGGGCCGTGGCGACACCCGGCGGATCTCCTTGCGGATGGAACCCGAATAGGCGATAAACCTGGATGAGAGACTTGTGTGGTTAGTCGGTCGTGGCCGACTCCTCGCCGAGCTTCCGCTTGAAGGTTGCCGAGATACACGGCGTGTACATGGTGGTAAGTGGCGAGCGTGTGTGAAGAAGTACACCCTGCAGGGTTATAAATGATCTATTGAATAGCCGTGTCATGGTAAAGGACTTACGGGTTGCCTATAACAGTTCATAGACAAGTGAAAGTGGATACTCTAAAATGCGCAAGATAAGCGTGAGTGCTATGGATGGCATTCTCGTAGGGAGACGGGAGCGGGTCCATAGTGGTGTATTGATATGGTGAATATGCGGACTCGTGTGCGCCACCTCAAAAGAGTTACTTGCAGTCGTAGTTAGGATAGCCATCGAGTCAAAGCTGGCTTGCTGCAGTCAAACTCCACCACCCCTCTTTGTTGATAATGATTCATATGTAGTTAGTTATGATGTAAGTCTTGCTGAGTACATTTGTACTCACGTTTGCTTATTTTATGTTTTGTAGAGAGACGTCAGTCTCGCTAGTAGTTCCGCGTGGACTTCGACGTTTAGCTTGTTACCTCAGCTACGATCTTGTGCCCTCGGCAGGATCTGGTAGATAGTCAGGCTTCTAAGACTTTTCCATTTGTAGATGTCTGTACTCAGACATGTTTAGCTTCTGCTTGTGCTTTGACTTGTATGCTCTGAATGTTGGGTCATGAGACCCATGTTTGTAATATCTCGCTCCTCGGATCCTAATGAATAAATACTTGAGTCGTAGAGTTGTGTTGTGATGCCATGTTGTATTTACACATATCGAGCATATCGTGTGTATGTTTGAAATTCTTGGTATGTGTGGGATCTGACAATCTAGTTGTTTATCCTTGGCAGCCTCTCATATGGGGAAATGTAGTCTAGTGCTTCTGGCGATAGTAGTCCGCTACAGCCAGTTCACGGAGTCCTTCTAGCCCAGCACTACTGCTCTGGACACTTGACTGGCGGCATGTGTTTCACTTCGTTCATGTATACGTCCCTTCGGGAAATGTCACGCGGTGACATCCGGAGTCCTGTTAGCCCAGTGCTACAGCCCGGATTCACACGTTGATGACCGACATGCTCGATGTGATTCATGTATGCCTGTCCCCATGGGTTAGTGCCGCTTTGGGTTCACGACTAGCCATGTCGGCCCGAGTTTTCTGTCATATGGATGCTAGTAACACTATCATATACGTGAGCCAAAAGGCGCAAACGGTCCCGGGCCATGGTAAGGCGACACCCATGGGAATACCGTGCGTGAGGCCGCAAACTGATATGAGGTGTTACCGGCTAGATCGATGTGACTTGGAATCGGGGTCCTGACATTCGCTTAGTGCGGTTCCAGTCTATTTCCATTTTTCGTAGGGTTTCCTCGGAGATGAGGTTTAGTCGGCTGCCGCCATCCACGAGTACCTTAGTAAGGCGAAAGCCGTCCACTATTGGACTAAGGACCAATGCGGCTGGTGCTCGGGCTGTTCGGAATTTGGGTTCGTCACTGGCATTAAAGGTAATAGCCGTGTCACTCCTATGGATTTATTGTTGCTACTTGGTAGACTTCGGCAAGGTCGCGGAGTGTTCGTTTCCGCATGTTATTTGATGCAAAAGTCTCGAAGACTGTTAATACCGTACTGGTGTTGCTGGGCTGGGATTCTGAGGCTAGAAGCTCTTCGCCACTTTTGGCCACCTGCCGTAGTATCCAACATGCTCGAAGGCTATGAGTTGGAGTGGCGCCCTCCGTGCTATGAATTTTGCAGGGTCCGTTTAGCCAACCCTCCAGTACAGTTCCGTGCCCTTTAGGGGGGTTTTTGTTTTTTGATGTTTAACCCAGGTGCTTGGTGATGATGCACCCTTTTATTTCGGACTAGGGCTGTATTCGGGGCCGGATTAACCCAAAATTTACTTTTGGTCTTCCAAGCACTCTCCATCGCACAATACTTTTATACTATGGTCACCAAGTCAGCAAAGCGTGTAATTTCGCGACGACTTATGGCGTTTAGGATTCCCTTGTCCGTGCAATTATTGCAGAAAAGTGAGATTGTGTCCTCCTCTCAGCAGTCCTTTATCCTGTCCATAACCAGGAGGAATCTGGCCCAGTAATGATGTACTATTTCAGCAGGCTCTTGCCGAATTCAGGATGGATCGCTAATGTTTGGGTGGGCGGGTGGAACTAGATCCGGAACCCCGTCCAATTTAAGACTCAGGGGCCGTGAAGTTTCCGAACTTGGAAGTTTGGATTTTTGAATGCTATCCAATGAATCCAACCCGCCGCCTGACTTTAAGTTCAGGGCTTGATCGACATCCGTCCCTCTGTGGGAATCCGGCATGGAGGGATCGGGAATCCGGACGTAGCTAGTCCTTAAGATAGAAGAAGAATCGCCGTATTGCTCCTCTACCACAGCAACATGATGGGTAGCCTGGGGAGAGTTGATCTCTCTCAGATCGGTTTTAGGCCCGATCTGGTCGTGGTCTGTGGCGACTCCCAGGGCGGCGATGCGATCCAAGAGCTCGTTTACAGAGGAGAGCTCAATTGGATCTAACTGCTCGGCAAGTTCCGAGTTAACATGAAGATTGGTTTCGATGACCCGAGAAGTCATCGTCGGCGCGGTGGCCGAACTGGCGGTCATAAGAAAACCACCTAACCGAAGAGTCTGACTAGTGGCCAAGGCTCCTTTGGCGATAGTATCGTCTTTAAAGACGGGATTAGGCATCCTTCCTGACGGCGATGGCACGAGGAACTCTCAATGAAAGCACCAATGTCGGTGTCAAAACCGGCGGATCTCGGGTAGGGGTCCCGACTGTGCTTCTAGGCGGATGGTAACGGAGACAAGGGACACGATGTTTTTACCCAGGTTGGGCCCTCTCGATGGAGGTAATACCCTACTTCGCTTGATTAATATTGATGATATGGGTAGTACAAGAGTAGATCTACCACGAGATCAAGGAGGCTAAACCCTAGAAGCTAGCCTATGGTATGATTGTTGTTCGTCCTACGGACTAAAACCCTTCGGTTTATATAGACACCGAATAGGGTTAGGGTTACACAGAGTCGGTTACAATGGTAGGAAATCTACATATCCGTATCGCCAAGCTTGCCTTCCACGCCAAGGAAAGTCCTATCCGGACACGGGACGAAGTCTTCAATCTTGTATCTTCATAGTCCAGGAGTCCGGCCAAAGATGATAGTTCGGCTATCCGGACACCCCCTAGTCCAGGACTCCCTCAACTAGAGAGATGTCTTTCTAAGTGGGAGTTCTTAAGTAATATGATTAATTGAACTTAAATTTATCATGAACTTAGTACCTGATAGTATTTTGCTTGTCTATGTTTGTTGTAGATAGATGGCTCGTGCTGTTGTTCCGTTGAATTTTAATGCGTTCCTTGAGAAAGCTTAGTTGAAAGATGATGGTAGCAATTACACGGACTGGGTCCGTAACTTGAGGATTATCCTCATTGCTGCACGGAAGAATTACGTCCTGGAAGCACCGCTGGGTGCCAGGCCTGCTACAGAATCAACCGACGGCGTTAAGAACGTGCAGGAGAGCAAAGCTGATGACTACTCGATAGTTCGATGTGCCATGCTTTACGGCTTAGAACCGGGTCTTCAACGACGTTTGAACATCATGGAGCATATGAGATGTTCAGGAGTTGAAGTTAATATTTCAAGCAAATGCCCGGATTGAGAGATATGAAGTCTCCAATAAGTTCTATAGCTGTAAGATGGAGGAGAATAGTTATATCAGTGAACATATACTCAAAATGTCTGGGTATAATAATCACTTGATTCAGCTGGGAGTTAATCTTCCTGATGATAGTGTCATTGACAGAATTCTTCAATCACTGCCACCAAGCTACAAGAGCTTCGTGACGAACTATAATATGCAAGGGATGGACAAGACTATTCCCGAGCTCTTCGCAATGCTAAAGGCTGCGGAGGTAGAAATCAAGAAGGAGCATCAAGTGTTGATGGTCAATAAGACCACCAGTTTCAAGAAAAAGGGTAAAGGGAAGAAGAAGGGGAACTTCAAGAAGAACATCAAGCAAGTTGCTGCTCAAGAGAAGAAACCTAAATCTGGACCTAAGCCTGAGACAGAGTGCTTCTACTGCAACCAGACTGGACACTGGAAGCGGAACTGCCCCAAGTATTTGGCGGATAAGAAGGATGGCAAGGTGAACAAAGGTATATGTGATATACATGTTATTGATGCGTACCTTACTAATGCTCGCAGTAGCACCTGGGTATTTGATACTGGTTCGGTTGCTAATATTTGCAACTCGAAATAGGGACTACAGATTAAGCGAAGATTGGCTAAGGACAAGGTGACAATGCGCGTGGGAAATGGTTCCAAAGTCGATGTGATCGCGGTCGGCACGCTACCTCTACATCTACCACCGAGATTAGTTTTAGACCTGAATAATTGTTATTTGGTGCCAGCGTTGAGCATGAACATTATATCTGGATCTTGTTTGATGCGAGACGGTTATTCATTTAAATCAGAGAATAATGGTTGTTCTATTTATATGAGTAATATCTTTTATGGTCATGCACCCTTGAAGAGTGGTCTATTTTTATTAAATCTCGATAGTAGTGATACACATATTCATAATGTTGAAGCCAAAAGATGCAGAGTTGATAATGATAGTGCAACTTATTTGTGGCACTGCCGTTTGGGTCATATTGCTGTAAAGCGCATGAAGAAACTCCATACTGATGGACTTCTGGAATCACTTGATTATGAATCACTTGGTACTTGCGAACCGTGCCTCATGGGCAAGATGACTAAAACACCATTCTCCGGAACTATGGAGAGAGCAACAGATTTGTTGGAAATCATAAATACAGATGTATGTGGTCCGATGAATGTTGAGGCTCATGGCGGATATCGTTATTTTCTCACCTTCACAGATGATTTAAGCAGATATGGGTATATCTACTTGCTGAAACATAAGTCTGAAACTTTTGAAAAGTTCAAAGAATTTCAGAGTGAAGTTGAAAATAATTGTAACAAGAAAATAAAGTTTCTATGATCTGATCGTGGAGGAGAATATTTGAGTACGAGTTTGGTCTACATTTGAAACAATGCGGAATAGTTTCGCAACTCACGCCACCCGGAACACCACAGCGTAATGGTGTGTCCGAACGTCGTAATCGTACTTTACTAGATATGGTGCGATCTATGATGTCTCTACTGATTTACCGCTGTCGTTTTGGGGTTATACTTTAGAGATGGCCGCATTCACGTTAAATAGGGCACCATCAAAATCCGTTGAGACGACGCCTTATGAAATGTGGTTTGGCAAGAAACCAAAGTTGTCGTTTCTTAAAGTTTGGGGCTGCGATGCTTATGTGAAGAAACTTCAACCAGATAAGATCGAACCCAAATCTGAGAAATGTGTCTTGATAGGATACCCAAAAGAAACTATTGGGTACACCTTCTATCATAGATCTAAGGGCAAGATTTTTGTTGCTAAATTCGGATCCTTTCTAGAGAAGGAGTTTCTCTCGAAAGAAGTGAGTGGGAGGAAAGTAGAACTTGATGAGGTAACTATACCTACTCCCTATTGGAAAGTAGTTCATCACAAGAACCGGTTCCTGTGACAATACACCAATCAGTGAGGAAGCTAATGATAATGATCATGAAACTTCAGATCAAGTTACTACCGAGCCTCGTAGGTCAACCAGAGTGAGATCCGCACCAGAGTGGTACAATAATCCTATTCTGGAAGTCATGTTACTTGACCATGGCGAACCTACGAACTATGAGGAAGCGATGATGAGCCCAGATTCTGCAAAATGGCTTGAGGCCATGAAATCTGAGATGGGATCCATGTATAAGAACAAAGTATGGACTTTGGTTGACTTCCCGATGATCGGCAAGCCATCGAGAATAAATGGTTCTTCAAGAAGAAGACTAACGCTGATGGTAATGTAACTGTCTACAAAGCTCGACTTGTTGTGTAAGGTTTTTGACAAGTTCAAGGGGTTGACTACGATGAGACTTTCTCACCCGTAGCGGTGCTTAAGTCTGTCTGAATCATGTTAGCAATTGCCGCATTTTATGATTATGAAATATGGCAAATGGATGTCAAAACAGCATTCCTGAATGGATTTCTGGAAGAAGAGTTGTATATGATGCGACCAGAAGGTTTTGTCGATCCAAAAGGTGCTAACAAAGTGTGCAAGCTCCAGCAATCCATTTATTGACTGGTGCAAGCCTCTCGGAGTTGGAATAAACTCTTTGATAGTGTGATCAAAGCATATGGTTTTATACAGACTTTTGGAGAAGCCTGTATTTACAAGAAAGTGAGTGGGAGCTCGGTAGCATTTCTGATATTATATGTAGATGACATATTATTAATTGGAAATGATATAGAATTTCTGGATAGCATAAAAGGATACTTGAATAAAAGTTTTTCGATGAAAGACCTCGGTGAAGCTGCTTACATATTAGGCATCAAGATCTACAGAGATAGATCAAGACGCTTAATTGGACTTTCACAAAGCACATACCTTGATAAAGTTTTGAAAAAGTTCAAAATGGATCAGGTAAAGAAAGGGTTCTTGCCTGTATTACAAGGTGTGAAGTTGATTCAGACTCAATGCCCGACCACAGTAGAAGATAGAGAGAAAATGAAAGATGTTCCCTATGCTTCAGCCATAGGCTCTATCATGTATGCAATGCTGTATACCAGACCTGACGTATGCTTAGCAATAAGTTTGGCAGGGAGGTACCAAAGTAATCCAGGAGTGGATCACTGGACAGCGGTCAAGAATATCCTGAAGTACCTGAAAAGAACTAAGGATATGTTTCTCGTTTATGGAGGTGATAAAGAGCTAGTCGTAAATGGTTACGTAGATGCAAGCTTTGACACTGATCCGGACGATTCTAAATCGCAAACCGGATATGTATTTTTATTGAACGGTGGAGCTGTCAGTTGGTGTAGTTCTAAGCAAAGCGTCGTGGCGGGATCTACATGTGAAGCAGAGTACATAGCTGCTTCAGAAGCAGCAAATGAAGGAGTCTGGATGAAAGAGTTCATTTCCGATCTAGGTGTCATACCTCTTGATCGGGACCAATGAAGATCTTCTGTGACAATACTGGTGCAATTGCCTTAGCAAAGGATTCCAGATTTCACAAGAGGACCAAGCACATCAAGAGACGCTTCAATTCCATCCGGGACCAAGTCCAGTTGGGAGACATAGAGATTTGCAAGATACATACGGATCTGAATGTTGCAGACCCGTTGACTAAGCCTCTTCCATGAGCAAAACATGATGAGCACCAAGACTCCATGGGTGTTAGAATCATTACTGTGTAATCTAGATTATTGACTCTAGTGCAAGTGGGAGACTGAAGGAAATGTGCCCTAGAGGCAATAATAAAGTTATTATTTATTTCCTCATATCATGATAAATGTTTATTATTCATGCTAGAATTGTATTAACCGTAAACATGATACATGTGTGAATACATAGACAAACTTAATGTCACTAGTATGCCTCTACTTGACTAGCTCATTAATCAAAGATGGTTACGTTTCCTAACCATAGACATGTGTTGTCATTTGATTAACGGGATCACATCATTAGGATAATGATGTGATTGACTTGACCCATTCCGTTAGCTTAGCACTTGATCGTTTAGTATGTTGCTATTACTTTCTTCATGACTTATACAAGTTCCTATAACTATGAGATTATGCAACTCCCGTTTACCGGAGGAACACTTTGTGTGCTACCAAACATCACAACGTAACTGGGTGATTATGAAGGATCTCTACAGGTGTATCCAAAGGTACATGTTGAGTTGGCGTATTTCGAGATTAGGTTTTGTCACTCCGATTGTCGGAGAGGTATCTCTGGGCCCTCTCGGTAATGCACATCACTATAAGCCTTGCAAGCAATGTAACTAATGAGTTAGTTACGGAATGATGCATTACATAACGAGTAAAGAGACTTGCCGGTAACGAATTGAACTAGGTATTGAGATACCGACGATCGAATCTCGGGCAAGTAACATACCGATGACAAAGGGAACAACGTATGTTGTTATGGGTTTGACCGATAAAGATCTTCGTAGAATATGTAGGAGCAAATATGAGCATCCAGGTTTCGCTATTGGTTATTGACCCGAAATGGTTCTCGGTCATGTCTACATAGTTCTCGAACCCGTAGGGTCCGCACGCTTAAGGTTTCGATGACAGTTATATTATGAGTTTATGAGTTTTGATGTACCGAAGTTTGTTCGGAGTCCCGGATGTGATTACGGACATGACGAGGAGTCTCGAAATGGTCGAGACATGAAGATTGATATATTGGAGCCCTATATTTGGATGTCGGAAATGTTCCGGGTGAAATCGGGATTTTACCGGAGTACCGGGAGGTTACCGGAACCCCCCGGGGGCCTATTGGGCCTACATGGGCCTTAGTGGAGAAGAGGAGAGGAGGCAAGGGCTGGGCCGCGCACCCCTCCCCCTAGTCCGAATAGGACAAGGAGAGGGGGGCGGCGCCCCCCTTTCCTTCCTCTCTTCCTCCTCCTTCCCCCTTCTCCTAGTCCAACAAGGAAAGGAGGGAGTCCTACTCCCGGTGGGAGTAGGACTCCCCTTGGCGCGCCCCTCCTTGGCCGGCTGCCCCCTCCCCCTTGGCTCCTTTATATACGGGGGCAGGGGGGCACCTCTAGACACACAATTGATCTCTTGATCTCTTAGTCGTGTGCGGTGCCCCCCTCCACCATAGTCCTTGATAATATTGTAGAGGTGCTTAGGCGAAGCCCTAGCCCTACGACGGTAGAACATCAAGATCGTCACCACGCCGTCGTGCTGACGGAACTCTTCCCAGACACTTTGCTGGATCGGAGTCCGGGGAACGTCATCGAGCTGAACGTGTGCTAGAACTCGGAGGTGCCGTAGTTTCGGTGCTGGATCGGTCGGGCCGTGAAGACGTACGACTAGATCAACCGCGTTATTCAAACGCTTCCGCTTTCGGTCTATGAGGGTATGTGGACAACACTCTCCCCTCTCGTTGCTATGCATCACCATGATCTTGCGTGTGCGTAGGAATTTTTTTGAAATTACTACGTTCCCCAACAGTGGCATCCGAGCCTGGTTTTATGCGTAGATGTTATATGCACGAGTAGAACACAAGTGAGTTGTGGGCGATACAAGTCATACTGCTTACCAGCATGCCATACTTTGGTTCGGCGGTATTGTTGGATGAAGCGGCCCGGACCGACATTACGCGTACGCTTACGCAAGACCGGTTCTCCCGACGTGCTTTGCACCAGAGGTGGCTAGCGGGTGTCAGTTTCTCCAACTTTAGTTGAACAGAGTGTGACTACGTCCGGTCCTTGCGAAGGTTAAAACATCACTAACTTGACGAACTATAGTTGTGGTTTTGATGCGTAGGTAAGAACGGTTCTTGCTCAGCCCGTAGCAGCCACGTAAAATTTGCAACAACAAAGTAGAGGACGTCTAACTTGTTTTTGCAGGGCATGTTGTGATGTGATATGGTCAAGACGTGATGCTATATTGTATGAGATGATCATGTTTTGTAACTGAAGTTATCGGCAACTGGCAGGAGCCATATGGTTGTCGCTTTATTGTATGAAATGCAAACGCCCTGTAATTGCTTTACTTTATCACTAAGCGGTAGCGATAGTCGTAGAAGCTATGGCGTACAAGGGAATCCCCAGGTGGTTTCTACTAAACGATTACCATGCTTGTTTTACATACCCACACTCAGCTTGCCCTTGGTTACGGCATGTTAAATAGCCTTACTTGCTTATCGCATCACTTGTACAAAGTACGCCTCGATGTACTAATTACATCACACTAGTGAGTAAATAATGACGTCAGCTCATTACTAATTTTTTTCTCGTTTCCTCACCTTAATATTTATTACTCAGTACACACGTACACCATGGTATGTATTACTACGCCAGGGGCTTTATTACGCCCCTCATCACGGCAATAAAAGTCTGAATACTTTTACAGTACTGTTTGGCACCCCGAACTTATAGCATTATATGCATCGGCTCCGAATCATGTCTTTGGTCAATAGTTGGGTTGCCCGGCTCCTGTGCTTGCTACCCTACGTTCCGCTCTATCGGCTAGGGTAGTAAAGGGAGAAATACTGCGATTGTGCCCTGGCCTTGACCGGATGAGCACCTCAGTAGAGAAAGCCGAAAACTGACTGTCATGATGCGGCGAGAGCCAGTCGGCTGTTCTAGAGGTTCCAAATCGTTGGAGATTTTTTCCGCTTCTTGCGAAGAATCGGTTCTTCCTATAACGCCCCTGGTTCGGCCTTCCGAACACCAGGGGCTTCGCCAACTTTCCTAATTGTCAAACTCCTATGGCTAAGTGAGGGCGGTAAAGGCCGCATAGTCCGATTGCCTTGTTCGTCGCGCTAAACACCTCCTTTAAGGACCAGAATGTGGAGTAAAGAGTGTTTAGATTTATCCCAAACACCCCCGTACTAGCTACATGGGGGCAGAATTATTTGGTCAACCCTCAGATTTCATAAATGGCTGCACAGGAGGTAAAATTTAAATCGCAAGCATTATAGCATCATTGTTCCATATTACAGGACAGGATAATGCAAATGTTCTAATGGGAATTTGACATCCTTCAAACATTGCTCCGCCACAAGGCGGGACCCCTCCAGGACACCATCAAAATAGATCTCGGGTCGACGATGCTCCTTGCCCTCCAGCGGTCCCTCGATCATCAGCTTCTTGGCATCCAGCTTTGCCCAATGCGTCTTGACGCGGGCAAAGGCCATACACGCTCCTTCAATACAAATCGACCGCTTCACGGCTTCGAGCCGCGGACAAGCACTTACAAGCCGCTTAACAAGACCGAAGTAGCTGCTAGGTACAGGCTCGGCATGCCACAGCCAGACTATCAAGTCCTTCATGGCTAGCTCTGTCGACCTGTGCAGCTCGACCAACTGCTTTAGCTGGTCGCTGATGGGTACCGGATGTTCGGGTCCAAGATATTGGGACCAGAACAGCTTCTCCGTGGACATCCCTTCTTCGGCTCTATAATACTTGGCAGCATCGGATACGCTGCACGGCAGATCCGGAAACGCCCCTGGAAAACCCAAATTCGGATAAGTACAAGGAACGTTTCTTTATATACTTGCCTGGCACGATGAAAGACTTACGCGCCGTAATCTCCTTGGCCGCCTGAATTTCCTGGAGGGCGTTCTGGGCTTCGGCTCGTGCATCCTGTGTGCTCTGGCAGACCTTCGCCAGTTCGAACTCTTGCGCCTTACAATCACGCTCCAAGGACTCAAATCTCTCGATCACGCCCTGGAGTTGTTGCTGCGCCTCGCCCACCTGGGCCTTGCGCTTCTCGCGCATGGCGTGCTCCTTGGCCGCTTTTTCCTCTGCCTCGGTCAACGCCTTTTTTAGGGCAGCCACCTCGGTTGTGGCCCCTAACAAAGTTCATTACATTTTAGTTAGCTTGAACAATTTACTCTTCAATATACATGCAGGTTACTGCATACCTTCGCTATCCTGCAGCTGCTTCTTCACGCGGCCGGGCTCTTCCTCGGCCCGCTCCAGTTTCTGCTTCAGTCCAGAGACCTCCGCAGTTTGAGCGGTAGCAGCCCGCAACGAGGCCTGCTCATTCACATAGACATTTTATGTTAGACTCCTGTGAAAATTAATTTTGATCCTCTGTTCAGCTTTTCTTTCCGGACACCGAACAAAGCATCACGGGCTACTGTCTATGCTGTGATATTCTTCTTACAATTATGTGCTCACCTAAAAGCCTGCTAGAAGGTTAGCACAGGCTTCGGTCAGCCCGTTTTGACGGACCGAACCTTTTCAACCACCGTACCAGCGAAGAGCTGTCCCGAGCCGGACTGCAATAACACGACTTAAACATTGCAAGGAAGAAAGTACGGACGTTCGGGCGCGTGTATGGATTGTTGATACTTACGATTTAGCTTGAGGCTTGGACTGGGAAGGCCGCTCCGGACTGCTATCGACATCCCACACGTAGTTATCCGCGGGGGAGCCTTTTCCCCTTTTGGGCGCCTTTGCCTCCAGGTTCTTAGAGGCCGCCCTATTTTTCCTCCCCGCTTCAGGTGGGGAGTCATCTTCTTCTTCTTCGTCCTCTTCGTCATCGTCTTCGGCGGACAAAGAGTGAGTCTCGTCTCCGGACATCACGTCCGAAGCTCCTTTCCGGCGAAGGCCACTCCTGGTCCCCTTGGCCGCTTTCCTGGTCTTCTTCTCCGGCACGTCATAAGGCGGCGGAAACAACATCTTCGTGAGAAGTGGGAATTCTTGCTCCTCAGGAAGCGGAGCTGGACAGTTAATCTACCCCACCACCTCGATCCAGGCCTGGCAGAGTGGGTAGAATAGCTTACAATCCTTCCTCAAAATATGCAGGTGAAGGGTATACCTTGAAAATATTAAAAGATTTACCGGATTGGCCTGGCGCTTTAAGCTAAGCCCGCGATCTTCAGTAGTAGGCGGTGGCGTCTTGTCGGCATTCTGGGAACGGGGTCCCCAGACTTGCCTGCCTGCGGTCTGTGGCGTGGCTCAAATGGGGGCCCAGTGCGGCCCAGCTTCATCAGCTCAAGCTCAAGATCCTCGCGAGGGGCCAAGCCTCGCGGGGCGGACGACAGGAACCTACCTCGGGAGCAGCCTCGTCGAGGCAGGCTCGCGAGGAGGAGAGAGATCAAGGCGGGGCACCTCGCGAGGGTGCCCTGCGGCAAGCCATGACGATCAAGGCCAGGTGGGCGCCGACCCGCGCAGTGTCCTCTTTCCCCCTTTGGTGCAAAGGAGGCAAGCACAGGCCAAGGCATCAGACAAAGGTTACCGCTTCGGTGCAACAAGACCAAGACCAGCAAAACGGCAGGATGGAGGTCATCTGGAGCCCAGGACGGCGTCATCGTCAGAGCCTTTGGCAGTCGAAGACCAACTTTAGTCAGGATAAGTGTACTAGATGTTCCCCTTCAAAATGGCCAATTGTTGGCGCCCTTCCGGCTCATTATTTGGGAAGAGGCCCAGGGCCTCCTTCTATAAATAGAGCTAGCCACCACAAAGAGAGGGGACGGACCAGAGACAAGTCGAACCCCCTAGAGAGATAGAGAAAGGCGACTGAACTCACCCAAGCAGTTCATCGCACCATCTCAAGAACAGCCCCTCGCGAGGTTGTTCTTCCCTTGTATTGTTCTTCATCAGCCCCTGAGGCAATCCACCACACCACACACTGGAGTAGGGTATTACACCACCACGGTGGCCCGAACCAGTATAAACCTCGTGTCTCTGTGTTGTTCATCGTTGGTAGTTTAGATCCCTTGCAATCCATGCACGCATGAGCTGGTAGGGGAAATATCTCTGTGCGCACCCCAGTGTTTGAACCTCAAGGGTCTGCCGGAACCTGAAATCCGACATTTGGCGCGCCAGGTAGGGGAGCGCCGGAGTCCTTCCTCCGCTGGTCGCGTGTGATTCTCTGCCATGTCCATGGCCGACGCTCGCCGAGCTCGCGCCGAGCGCCGGGCTGCTCGCGCAGCTCGAGTCGCCCAGACGGCTCCCGTCGGTGGACGCCCCCGCCGTTCCCCGTCGCCTGCCGCCAACGCCGCCAATGGCCCGGTGGGGAACGGGCAGCAGACTTGTTGGGGGGAGCTGCGCGACCTCTACCTCGCCCCTCACGCTGGGCCGGCGCCCCCGGTCGTCGCAGCTCTCCTGGGCGGCTCACTGGCGCCACCTTCGAGCCGCCACGTCAAGCCGTTCACCCGCCAGATCGCCGCCACCTCCAAGCGCCAAGGAGCCCCGCCAGGCTGGGTGGCGCCCGAGGCCGACCTGCTCTTCAACTCGGACGATCACCCCTCCAACCCCGCCGGACCGGGTGCGCTCCCGATGCTGTGCACCCCCTCCATCTACAAAGTGGCGGTCACCAGGACCCTCATCAACGGCGGAGCCGGCCTCAGCGTGCTTTCTGTGGAGGCCTTCAGCCTCCTCCACGTGCCAGCAGAGCGGCTCCAGCCCAGCAGGCCTTTTCCCAGAGTCGGAGCCAGCTCCACCGCCTCATTGGGACAAATTCTTCTCCCGGTGACCTTCGGCACCCGCGACAACTTCCGCACGGAGCTGATTGACTTCGACATCGCCACCATCGGCCTCCCCTACAACGCTATCCTCGGCTACCCGGCCTTGGCTCGGTTCATGGCAGCAACTCACCCTGCGTACAACCTCATGAAGATGCCCGGGAGCAGCGGCGTCCTTACCGTGTCGGGAAACACTGGAGAGGCACTGCAGGCGCTCAAGCATGTTTTCAAAGTGGCTGCAGCGGCACGACCCACCGGTGTTGACGCTCCCGAGCTCAAGGGGGCTGCGCCATCCAAGAAGAAGCAGCTATTCACTCAAAACAAGGCGGAAACCAAGCAGGTACCAGTCAGCAAGGACGGGTCCACTGACGTCACCTTCACCATAGGTGCAAACCTCGAACCCGAGCAGGAGGAGGCCTTGGTAAAGTTCCTGCGCGCAAACAAGAAGGTGTTTGCATGGGGGCCTATCAGTTGGCAGGGGTCCCGAGGGGCGTGATTGAGCATCACTGTAACGCCCCGGATTCGATGCGCCAGGTGTCCGCCAGTTACTCGCCGTCGTTGCCATGTCATTTGCTTGCGTGTTGCACTTTGCCATGTCATCATCTGCATTTCATATCATGTCATCATGTGCATTTCATTTTGCATATGTGTTCGTCTCATGCATCCGAGCATTTTCCCCGTTGTCCATTTTGCAATCCGGCACTCCTATGTCTCCCGGCGCCCCCTTTTACCTCTTTTCATGTGCGGGTGTTAAGCGGTCTCGAATGGACGAGGTTTGTCAAGCTGCCTTGGTATAGCACCGTAGACCGCTGTCAAGTTTCGGATCGTTTGGAGGTCGTTTGATACTCCAACGGTTAACCGGGTAACCGTGAAAGCCTCTTTTGTATTGCAGCCCAACACCCCTTTCAAAGTGGCCCAAAACCCAGCAAACTCCTCTCCATGCTCTCGGTCGTTCGATCACGATCGCGTGGCCGAAAACCACACCTCATTTGGACTCTCCTAGCTCCCTCTACCTATAAATATGTGGCCTCCCCCGAAATTTCCGCAGTCCAAACCTAGTCCATCTCCTCCCACCACGCCGGACATGTCCGTTTCCTCCCGGACGAAGTTGCGCCACCGCACGCAGCCTATCGGAGCGCGCCACCTGTCTACCGCCGTCGTCCCCATGACCATGCCCGCCGAGCCCATCGCGGGCCCTTGAGCCAACCGCGCCCGCCGCCCGCGCCCAGGACCGAGCCGCCCGCCGCCCGTCCTGCCGGTTCCCGCCGCCGCCGCCGCCGCCCATGGCGCTGCCCCGCCGCCGCCGCCGCTCCACCGCCGCTGGTCCCTCGCCGGCCGGGCGACCACGCCCGCCCGCCCGCCGCTCCCGGCCGCTCCCGCCCGGCCTGCCCGCCGCCGCGCCCTTCCTCCCCTCGCCGCCGGCCCCGCGAGCTTCGCGGAGCTTCGCCCGGCCGCGCCTCTTCCCGCGGTCTCGGGCGCGCTCGCCGCCGCCTCGGTTCAGCGCCCCTCGCGCGCGCTGCCTCCTCCTCCACCGCGCGCGCGTCCCCGCGCCTCCACGTCGTCGCCGGAGCACCGCCGGAGTTCGCCGGAGCCCTCTCCGGCCGGATCTGGAAAAGTGGACCAGATCCACCGGGAGTCCAACCAAACATCGTCTCCGTCCCGGATCTCGCCATCCCGCACCACCTCGTCCCGGTTGACTTTCCTCCCCGAAATTGTTGCATTTTTGTTGCATTTTCATTGCATCATATCTCTGTCATCGTTGCTCCGTTTTGCGCGTGTAATATGTCAAAATGTTCGCCTCGAAGAGTAGATCATTTCATCTCATTGCATCATTTTCATTTTAGCTCATATTGATGCCCGAAATGCTGTTAGAAGAGTGCTATGTGATGTTAGTTTCTGTTTCTTAACAGAACTTGCACTTTTGTCATTTTTGCCATGATTGATGTGTGCATCCTATGAACTTGAGTCCTACATGTGTTTTGTAATATGCCATGCCATCTTTTCAGGGGTGTATGCCATGTATTTTTGTGATCAATGTGGTGACTAGCACAAGCATGCAAACTAGGTGTCTTGTTGTTGCTGATTTCAGCCCTGTTTTGCTGATATTTTTATGCCATGTTAACTTGATACTACAGAGAGTTCCATGCTTATTTTGAGATACTTCAGTAAGGATGTTTTGTTCTACATGTCTTGCTCTATCCATCCATGCCCTTGTTTGTAATTATGGAGTAATTTAGCTTGAGTCAATCGAGCTCTACTTTTGCTATAAAATGTTCCTGGCAGATTGTTTACATGTTATTCAATTTTGCCAAGGTTGTTGTAGTTGATCCTTGTATGCTATGAGGTTGTTCTTGCTATGTATAGCTTCTATGCCATGTCTTCTTACTGTTAGTTGCCTTGACATGCCATGTATTGCTCTGTGGTGAGTGGTTCAAGCTCACCAACATGCCTACTTGTCGTTGTTCCTGCCATGTTTGAATCTGTAATATAACTTGCCATGTTTACATGGGTGCCATCATATCTTCTGATCCTTTTTGTCTTATGGTCACTAAAGGACTTTTGTTCTATGCAATTAGTAGGTTCATTCCATGCCTTTATTTGCCATGATAAGTTCCTGTAACATGTTGTTTTATAGCTCTAAACATTGCAACCGGATGTTATTTCTGCCAATGTCTGAAACTGTTATTATTTGCAATCTTGCCATGTCATTTGGAGCATGTTCTAGTCATTTCTGGAGATAGCTCAGTGTTCATGTTTTGTAATGCTTTACCTGTACATCATGCCCATGCCTTTTGTTATTATGTTGAGATGCTGTAGCTTGTTGTTTTGGTGCTTGCAATATGCCTAGTTGCTGTTTTGGGCAGATTGTTGCTATGACTTGTATAGTGTGTATGTGTTGAACCGTTGCTCCGTTTTGAGTGTGCTCTATATGAAACTTGCTTGATTTTGCATGTAGTTTCATATTATCATGTTGCATCCATGTTTTGGAGGTGTTTGCTTGATGTTTGTGTGCATTTTGCGTCAATGCCATGTTTAACTTGTTTTGCTCATATCTTCTAGGCCGTAGCTCCGAATCTAATGAACTTTATATGTAACTTGACTAGAATTTCGTGTAGATCATCGTGGTGCATCTTAACTTGCTGTTTAACAACTTGAACATAAAGTTATTCAGATCTGGACCAATTTCGAAATTTGCATATGAGGACTTACTGGAATTGTTATATGTTGTTTCCGGCCTCATTTAAACTTGCCTTGATGTGTTGCTCTTGTTTTCATCATCCCTTGCCATGAGTAGCTTCATGTAGCCGTGTCATGTCTTGTTCATGATGGTGTGTTTACTATGTTGTGTGCTTCTTATTGTTAGTTCCTGTTTCGTTGCGATCGTGAGGATTCGTTCGTCTACGCTTGGTTCGGCTTCATCCGTTCATCTTCTTCATGGACTCGTTCTTCTTCCTTGCGGGATTTCAGGCAAGATGACCGCTACCCTGGATCTCACTACTATCATTGCTATGCTAGTTGCTTCGTTCTATCGCTATGCTGCGCTACCTATCACTTGCGGCTCAAGCCTACCTAATTGCCATGTCAGCCTCTAACCTTTGTCACCCTTCCTAGCAAACCGTTGTTTGGCTATGTTACCGCTTTGCTTAGCCCCTCTTATAGCGTTGTTAGTTGTAGGTGAAGATGAAGTTTGTTCCTTGTTGGAACATGGAGATGTTGTTCCTTGTTGGAACATGTTTACTTGTTGGGATATCACAATATATCTTATTTAATTAATGCATCTATATACTTGGTAAAGGGTGGAAGGCTCGGCCTTATGCATGGTGTTTTGTTCCACTCTTGCCGCCCTAGTTTCCGACATATCGGTATTATGTTCCCGGTTTTGCGTCCCTAACGCGGTCGGGTGATTTATAGGACCCCTTGACAGTTCGCTTTGAATAAGACTCTTCCAGCAAGGCCCAACATTGGTTTTACCATTTGCCTCACCTATACCCTTTTCCCTTGGGTTTCCGGAGCCGAGGGTCATCTTTATTTAGCCCCCGGGCGGTGCTCCTTCAGTGTTGGTCGAACCGAGCAACCTGCTGGGCCACCACAGGGCAACTCGAGGGTTGGTTTTACTCGTAGCTTGACTTATCCGGTGTGCCACGAGACCGAGGTATGTGCGACTCCTATCAGGATTTGTCGGCACATCCGAGGCGGCTTTGCTGGTCTTGTTTTATTCTTGTCGAAATGTCTTGTAGCCGGATTCCGAGACTGATCGGGTCTTCTCGGGGAGAAGGAATATCCTTCGTTGATCGCGAGAGCTTATCATGGGCTAAGTTGGGACACCCCTGCAGGGTTTTGAACTTTCGAAAGCCATGCCCGCGGTTATGTGGCAGATGGGAATTTGTTAATGTCCGGTTGTAGAAAACCCGAAGTTGATCTTAATTAAAATACACCAACCGTGTGCGTAACCGTGAGTGTCTCTTTTCGGGGTTGATCGAGAGGAGAACACGGTTTCTGGGTTATGTCTGATGTAAGCAGGAGTTCAGGATCACTTCTTGATCATTACTAGTTGACGACCGTTCCTTTGTTTTCTCTTCTCGCTCTCATTTGCGTATGTTAGCCACCATATCATGCTTAGTCGCTGCCGCAACCTCACCACTTTACCCCTTCCTTTCCAATTAAGCTTTGCTAGCCTTGATACCCATGGTAATGGGATTGCTGAGTCCTCGTGGCTCTGAGATTACTACACCACCATTGCAGGTACAGGTTTTGCGATGCTCATGGCCTTGAGCGATGTTTGCTTGTGTTGGAGTTCTTCTTCTGCTTCTTCTTCGATCGGGATAGGTTCGGTCGGCAGCACAGGCTAGCGAGGTGGATGTCGTTTGAGCTTACATTTATGTTTCATCCGTAGTCGGATGTTGATCTTATATATGATGTTGATGTATTCGGTGGCATTTGTGCCTTATGTATGTATCCCCATCTATTATGTAATGTTGATGTAATGATATCCACCTGCATAAAAGCGTTTCAATATCGGGTCTATCCTTGGTGGGACCGTCGAGTTCCTTTTGGATAGGGTCGCATATTGGGCGTGATAATCACCTCAACATGTGCTAACGTCGCCCGTGAAGCGAGAAGCAGGCGACATCCACAGAGAAACAAGCTTTTATCGTCCAAGAGACCCATAAGTGGAGGCGGTAGGGGTTATTCGCGAGGTCCGCTACCCGGATTGGCTGGCCAACCCAGTTGTCGTGCCAACGGAAGGGGGAAAGGAGCGTATGTGCATCGACTTCACCAACCTCAACAAGGCCTGCCACAGGATCCATTTCCGCTTCCTTGCATTGACGGATCGTCGATTCCACCGCTGAGTGTGACTGTCTGTGCTTCTGGATGCCTTCTCGAGGCTATCACCGAGATCAAGATGGCGGTAGAAGGCGTGGAAAAGCGGCTTTCGACCCGTGCGGAGTGTCTTTGCTATACCTGCATGCCATTTGGGTTGCGCCAATGCAAAGCGTGACCTTTCAGGTGGCTGATGCACATCGCCTTGGGCCGACAGCTCGGGAGGAATGCTGAGGCATACGTCGATGACATTGTGGTGAAGTCTCGGGAGGCGAAAACCCTGATATAGGACTTGGAAGAAACCTTCGCGAGCCTAGAAAAAGTGGACCTGCGGCTCAACCCAGAGAAGTGTGTATTTGGAGTCCCCTCGGGCAAGCTCCTGGGTTTCTTCGTGTCCCATAGGGGCATCGAGGCCAACCCGGAAAAGGTCAAGGCAGTCGAAGACATGAGCCCGCCAAAGACCCTCAGGGAAATGCAGAAACTCCTTTGGGCGTGACCGCTAGGGCGTTCATCTCCAAGCTGGGAGAGGGAGCACTGCCATTCTTCAAGCTGATGAAGAAGAAGGGCCCCTTTGAATGGACTGAAGAAGCCGACAAGGCATTTCAAGAACTCAAGAGGTACCTTACCAGCCCTCCTGTGATGGTCGCGCCACGCCCACTAGAGCCCCTGGTGCTCTACCTCGCCGCCACGCCCTACTCCGCTAGCGCAGCCCTAGTGGCGGTTCGGAAGAGCGCCAGGTCAAGGTTGCACCACGCCCGGCCACGGCCCCGGCCGCGGCAGGACAAGACCAAGAAGGCCTCGTGAAGGTCACGGCTCCGGCGGACGGAGACCAGCCTCAGCAGGAAGATGCCCCTAGAGCCAGCGGCGCGCAGGCAGCGGCCAGGCTGGGGCTCCATCGCCTCAGAGGCATCGAGACCCTCACGGAGGGCATGGGCCTCGTCGGCCTCCTACTCTCGTCGAGCACCGGTGTGCCCGTCGGCCACGGCCGCTGCGGGGCGCAAAGCATGATAGCCCATGCCCCAAAAGCTCCTCCTCGCGCTATTGGTAGCCTCATGCAAACTACAACACTACTTCCAGGGTCATCCCATCAAGGTCGTCTAAGCATACGCTCTGGAGAGGGTGCTCAGAAGCCCCAACTCAGCTGGAAGAGTCGCCAAGTGGAACATCGAACTACAAGCATTTCAGCTGGAGTTCAGCACAACTAGAGTCATCAAGCGGGCCGCATTGGCAGATTTCATGGCAGAATGGACGGAGGCACCTGGCCTCGAAGCAGGCAAAGACCGGTCGCTTTCTCCGGGGAGCGAATGTAACACCCCGGATGTAACTTTCCATATTTGTAACTCCAACTCTTGCCATTTTCGGCATTGTGATATGATATTCCCTCCGTGGTTGGGTTTTTGTCTTTCGTTTTGCATTTTGTCCATGTCATGCATTTCATATCATGTCATCATGTGCATCTCATTTGCATACGTGTTCGTCTCATGCATCCGAGCATTTTCCCCGTTGTCCGTTTTGCAATCTGACACTCCTACATGCACCGGCGCACCCCTCTTGTCTCTTTTTCGTGAGCGGGTGTTAAACATTCTCGGAATGGACCGAGGCTTGCCAAGTGGCCTTGGTACACCACGGTGACCACCTTTCAAGTTTAGTGCCATTTGGAGGTCGTTTGATACTCAGCGGTTAACCGCATAATCGCAAAGGCCTCTTTTGGGTTGCAGTCCAACACCCCTTCAAAAAGCCCAATAACCCATCTAAGTCACTTCCATGCTCTCCGTCGTCGGATCACGATCGTGTGGGAAAACTACACTCCATTTGGAGCTTCCTAGCTCCTTCTACCTATAAAACACCTCTCCCGAAATCCGGGTCATTTCCACCTAACCCTAGCCCGCTCCTCTCGCGCCGCGCGGACACGTCCGGACGGGCAGACGCGTCCGCCGCGCGCCCGCCAACTGCGAGCCGCCACGTGGGTGAGCCAGCGCCCATCGCCGTCGGCTCGCGAGCCCGCCGGGCCAGGCGGGGCCCTCCGCCCCCGCGCCCGCCCGCGCGCGCCGCCCGATCGCCGCGCCGCGCGCCCGCCCGCCCGCCTCCGCCGCCGCACCCGTCGCCTCCCGCCGTCGCCGCCTCTGCCTCGACCCGCCGCCCCGCGTCGCCCGCGTCGCCGCCCGTCCCGGCCGCCGCCTCCGCGTCGCCCGGCCCCGGATCCGGCGGCGGCCCTCCTCCGGCAGCTCCTCCTCCGGCGTCCTCTCCCTCTCCGGCCGCCGCTGCTCCGGCTGGCGAACCTCGTTCCGCGCCAGATCAGATCTGAGCAAGGGTTGACTTCTTCTCCCCCCGCTTTTAAATCTGTCTTTATCTGTGATAATTTTGTTGCATGTTCATCGCATTGTAACTTTGCATCCGTGGCTCCGTTTTGGGCGTATAGCATGCCGAATTGTTCGACTCGACGAGTAAATCATTTAATCTCATTGCATCAGTTTCATTTGAGCCCATCTTGATGCCCGAATTGCTGTTAGAAGAGGGCTATGTGATGTTAGCTTCAGATTCTTATCAGAACATGCACTTTTGTCATTTTTGCCATGATTGATGTGTGCATCCTATGAACTTAAGTCCTACACGTGTTTTGTAATATGCCATGCCATCTTTACAGGGGTGTATGCCATGTATTTTTGTGATCTCTGTGGTGACTAGCACAAGCATGCAAACTAGGTTTCATGATGTTGCTGATTTCAGCCCTGTTACTCTTGATATTTTTATGCCATGTAAACTTGATGCTCTGAGAGAGATCCATGCATATTTTGAGATACTTGATAAGGATGTTTTGAACATATGGTTATGCTCTATCCATCCATGCCCTTGTTTGCAATTATGGAGTGCCATAGCTTGAGTCAATCGAGCTCTACTTTTGCTATAAAATGTTTCTAGCAGATTGTTTACATGTTATTCAATTTTGCCAAGGTTGTTGTAGTTGATCCGTGTATGCTATGATGTTGTTCTTGCCATGTATAGCTTCTATGCCATGTCTTCTTGATGGATGTATGCTTAGTTTATCATGAAATGCTCTGTAGTGAGTGCATCGAGCTCCGAAGATGCCTTCATAATTCATCAATGTCATGCCTGTTTGCTTTGAATCATTATGAAACTTGCTATTTTGACATGGGTCCTATTACATTTTCCGATCCTTTTGGCTCATGGTCATAAGGGACTTTTGTTCTATGCTTTGAGTAGATTCATGCCATGCCTTGTTTTGCTATTATAAGTTCCTGTAGCATGTTGTTTGCTTGCTCGAACATTGCTTCTGATGCTGATTTCGCCATGTTGATATTTTCACTAAGTCTGTGAAGCTGATATATTTTGCACTTTTGCCATGCTTGTTTGGACCTGTTATGGTGTGATTTAGCCGTAGCTCAGTGTTCATCTTTTGTCAAGCATCTTGAGTAGATCACTGCCATATGCTTTGTTTGTACGTTTGGGTGCAGTAGCTTAATTTCTTGTTGCTTGCTATGTGGTATCATCTTTGTTAATGGCAGATTTGTGCCATTCTTGTTTTGCTTGTCATTTGCAAACCGTGCATCCGATTCGGTGATCTTTATATCGATTTCAACGAAATCATCTCACCTTTCAGCGGCATACTTGGTTTGCCAAGTTGATGCCTGGTTCATCATTTTCCTTCCGAGCACGCATATGCATTGCATCTCACATCTCGCATATCATGCCATGTATTGCATCATGTTGTTTGTGCATTGCCGTGATTTATTGTGGTTCCATTGTTTGTGTTCTTGCTTTGGGTAGAGCGGGAGGCGAGTGCGTGAGCGAGGAACCTGTTGAGAACGCTTACGAGGATCAAGCTTTCGACAACTCTGAGAACTTTGCAGGCAAGATGACCATACCCTCGAAATCACTTCTATCTTTGCTTGCTAGATGCTCGCTCTTTTGCTATGCCTATGCTATGATGCCTATCACTTGCTTATCATGCCTCCCATATTGCCATGTCAAGCCCCTAACCATCCTTTCCTAGCAAACCGTTGATTGGCTATGTTACGCTTTGCTCAGCCCTCTTATAGCGTTGCTAGTTGCGGTGAAGATGAAGTTTGTTCCTTGTTGGAACATGGAGATGTTGTTCCTTGTTGGAACATGTTTACTTGTTGGGATATCACAATATCTATTGTTTAATTAATGCATCTATATACTTGGTAAAGGGTGGAAGACTCGGCCTTATGCAGTGTTTTGTTCCTCTTGCCACCTAGTTTCCGTCATACGGTGTTATGTTCCTTGATTTTGCGTTCCTTACGGTTGGGTGATTTATGGGACCCCCTTGACAGTTTGCTTTGAATAAGACTCCTCCAGCAAGGCCCAACCTTGGTTTTACCATTTTCCACCACCTACCCCTTTTCCTTGGGTTTCGCGAGCCCAGGGTCATCTTTAGCCCCCCGGGCGGTGCTCCTCAGGTGCTGGTCCAAACAGCAGACTCTTGGGGCCACCTTGGGGAACTTGAGGCTTGGTTTTACTCGTAGGATGTCTCATCCGGATGTGCCACGAGAGCGAGATATGTGCAGCTCCTATCGGGATTTGTCGGCACAATCGGGTGGCTTTCTTGTCTTGTTTTACCATTGTCGAAATGTCTTGTAGTCGGGATTCGAGACTGATCGGGTCTTCGGTAGAAGGAATATCCTTCGTTGACCGTGAGAGCTTATAATGGGCTAAGTTGGGACACCCTGCAGGTATTATCTTTGAAAGCCGTGCCGCGGTTATGAGGCAGATGGGAATTTGTTAATGTCGGTTGTAGAAAACCGAAGTTGACCTTAATTAAAATACATCAACGCGTGTGTAACCGTGATGGTCTCTTCTCGGAGTCGGGAAGTGAACACGGTGTTGGAGTTATGTTTGGCGTAAGTAGTTTCGGGATCACTTCTTGATCGCTACTAGCTTCACGACCGTGCCTTGCTTCTCTTCTCGCTCTCTTTTGCGAATGTAGCCACCATATATGCTAGTCGCTTGCTGCAGCTCCACCTCACAACTCTGTCCTTCCTATAAGCTTAAATAGTCTTGATCTCGCGGGTGTGAGATTGCTGAGTCCCATGACTCACATATTCTACCAAAACAGTTGCGAGTGCCGGCGATGCGGTCAGGTGGCGCAACCGAGCTCAAGTGGGAGTTCGACGAGGCGTGGTCGTTACTATGTGTCTTTTCACGATGATCAGTAGTGGAGCCAGTTGGGATGATCGGGGATCTGTGTAGCATTTGGGGTAGTCTTCTTTTATTTTGGTTCCGTAGTCGGACCTTGAGTGTAATCTGGATGATGGATGTTTATTTATGTATTGTGTGAAGTGGCATTGTAAGCCAACTATGTATCTCTTTCCTTATGTATTACATGGGTTGTGTGAAGATTACCTCACTTGCGACATTGCTTTCAATGCGGTTATGCCTCTAAGTCGTGCTTTGACACGTGGGAGATATAGCCGCATCGAGGCATTACAAGTTAGTAATCGAGCCATCCCGACTTAGGAGCCCTGCTTGATTGTTTCTTTGGCGTTGTTGAGTCTAGAACAAAATGTTTTGAGTCTTAGGATTATATATATCGGAGTAGGATTCTTTTACTCCCAGTCCCTTCGTCGCTCTGGTGAGGTCTCTGGCGTAGAAGTTTTGACTCTCCTCTCCTCAAATTTCACTAAAATTTTTTTAGGATCATGCGGGTATCTTGGAATCGTTCGATGGTTTTGTGGCGAGAACATTGTTCTTGGTGCCTCGACATTTAGGGGTTGTGGCGGTGTCCGGGAGTTGAGCTCCGAGGTGTTGTCGTCACAATTTTATCGTTGCGATTCTGGAATACACAGGCTTTGCCGACATCGAAAATCTCTTTTATGCAGTTGTTGGTGAGATAACCCGATAACCCGATCTTGAGGCGAGCTCGGGAGTATTGCCATGACTTCGTATAACGGATGCTTTTGAAGGTCGAGTACCACGATTTCGAAGGTTTCTTGGTTATGTGTTGACGGATGGATACAGCTGGATCTAGGTATTGTTAGTTTGGGTGATATATTTTGTGTCCCTGTATCCCCAACACCGATTGCATAACCAGAAAGTTTGGGAGTTTATAGGTGGGATTCAAGTAGCTCTTAGCATTTCTTCCCTTGAGATATTTGGTTTGTGATTGGGTAATCCTTACCACTTATTTGTTCGATCGTACCTTGTTATTTTTTCATCAACCCTTAATCAAGTGGCTTCTCACCTTAATGGACGTGTGATGTTAGCTTTTGGAATTCATTCGTTCATCCTTGTTCGAATGTTTATTGTGAAGACTATATGTTGCAATTTCTATCCGTTGATTCAACTTGTCTATCTGTCTATCAAGTGCTAACGGATGTCACCCTCTTCAGGATGGCTCCGCCAACGCGTCTGAATCCGGAACGCAATGATGGGAGTCAGTCGAACCCTCCACCTCCACCTCCGCCTCCGGAGGCATGGCAAGCTATCATGGCAGCCACCAACGCAAATGCTCAGATGATTTTGCAACTCTTGCAAGAGCGTACCCAAGGGCAAGGCAACCAAGGAAATCAAGGCCAAGGCAACAATCAGCCACACTTTGCTACTCTCAATCAGTTCCTTGCTAATCAGCCGAAGTCTTTCAGCTTCTGTGTCGAGGCCACAAACGCCGAGGATTGGCTTGTGGACATCTGCAAACATTTTGAATGTAGCAATGTCAGACCTGAGGACTTTGTCAAGTTTGCTTCGTTTCAACTCAAGGACCAAGCTGCCGAGTGGTATCAGCAATACAAAGATTCCAGAGGAGGTCGTGTAATTACAGGATGAGTTCGCCGAGACTTCAAATCTCACCACATTCCAAAAGTGTTGTTGAGAGAAAGCGTGAGGAGTTCCGCAATCTCAAGCAAGGCAACATGTCGTGTATCAATACAATATCCAGTTCGAGAAACTTCGCTCGCCCGCTAAGCAAGGCGTCCACGATGAAAAGAGTATGATCTATCAATTCAGAGGTGGCCTCGGAGAAGATCTGCAATTAGCTCTCGTGCTTTTGAGCGAGAAAAGTATGATGAATTCTACAACATGGCTTTGAAGCAAGAAGCTGCCCAGCTCAAATGTGAGGCTTCTAAGAAGAGAATCGGGGATGCAGTTCAGTCTTCTTCTTCCTCTCAAGTGGCAGCTAAGCAGCGAAGTTCTACCTTCCTCCTCCTCCGTTTAGTCGGCCTTATCGTGAGAAGAACTCAGGTGGTCGTGGATCTTCCCACCCACCCAACCCAAGCTATCGAACAAGTCTAATTCTCAAGCTCCAAGGTCAAATGCTCCTTATCACCGTCCGCTCTCGTGAGGTGACTTGCAACAAATGTCGAGAAAGGTCACTATGCGAACAAGTGCTTCAACCAAAGCGCCTTCCGCCTCCTCCTCCTGTGAGATCTTCCAGCAATTAAGTGGTCAAGCATAATCCCAAGTCTGCAAAGGTGAACATGATGAATGCAGCTAAGCGGAGGAATCTCTTGATGTGATAATGGGTAATCTCTCGATTAATGATATTCTGCAAAAGTCTTATTTGATCTTGGTGCATCGCATTCTTTCATGTCATATCCTTTTGCATGAAGCACAATGTTGACACAAAGATTTTGTCCAAAGTTATGCAAGTTTTTCTCCGGAAAGCTTATGACTTCTAGTTTGATTGCTCGATGTCACTATCAAGATGGGCGACTATAGATTTCTGGCTAAACCAATTGTCCTTGGTGACTCGGATATTGATCTTATTCTTGGGATGGTGGCTTTCTCGGCACAAAGCTCAACTTGATTGTGCTGCCGGAAATTCAATTGACTCACTCTTCGAGGATGTGATCATCTATGCGCCGTGATGAAACCATTGGTTGTTTTCTCTCAATGAGAAGGGCGAGTTGGATGCTATCTCTCAGATTCCAGTCGTTTGTGAGTATCAAGATGTCTTTCCAGAAGAGCTCCCGGGTATGCCTCCTCATCGGCCAGTTGAGTTCGTTATCGATCTTGAGCCTGGCACTGAACCCGTTTGCAAGCGTCCATACAAGCTTGGACCTAATGAGCTGAAGGAATTGAAGAAACAGCTCGATGAACAAGAGCGTCTGGGTCTGATCAGACCGAGTTCATCTCCTTGGGGTTGTGGTGTTCTTTTTGTCCAGAAGAAGGATGGCACGGACCGACTTTGCGTCGATTACCGTCCATTGAATAAGAAGACTATCAAGAACAAGTATCCACTTCCCAACATCAATGAGCTTTTCGAGCAACTCAAAGGTGCTAAAGTGTTCTCCAAGCTTGACCTTCGTATGGGTTATCATCAAATTCGCATTCGTGAACAAGATATTCCCAAGACAACATTCAGAACAAGCTTTGGTTCTTATGAATATACTATCATGTCTTTCGGCCTTGTCAATGCTCCTCCAACATTCTCTCGAATGATGAACTTCATCTTCAACCCCTACACCAATGAATTCGTCTTGGTCTATCTTGATGATATTTTGGTCTTCTCCAAGAATAAGAAGGATCATGCCAAACATTTGCGATTGGTGCTCGACAAGCTCAGAGAGCATCAATTCTATCTGAAGTTTTCCAAATGTGAATTTTGGCTTGATGAAGTTCTTTACCTTGGTCATATCATCTCCGCCAAGGGCATCCTGTTAACCCGAGAAGGTGTCTGCAGTTGTGAATTGGGAACCTCCTCGGAATGTCAAGCAACCGCATGATTTTCTTGGACTTGCAAGCTATTGCGAAGATTCGTTGAGAACTTCTCTAAGATTGCAAAGCCTCTTTCCAACCTCCTCGAAGCATGTGAAGTATATACGGTCTCCACGAGTGTGGCGTTGCTTTCAATACTCTCAAAGAGAAACTCGTCACAGCTCCTGTCTTAACTCCTCCCGATGAATCCAAGCCATTCGAAGTTTTCTGTGATGCTTCTCTTCAAGGTCTCGGTGCTGTGTTAATGCAAGAGAAGAAAGTTGTGGCCTATACATCTCATCAGCTGAAGCCCAACGAAAAGAACTACCCCACTCAATATCTTGAGTTGGCGGCAGTTGTCCATGCATTAATAACATGGAGACATCTCTTGTTGGGAAGGAAAGTGGACATTTTCACCAATCACAAGAGCCTCAAGTATATCTTCACTCAACCCAACCTCAACCTCGAGCAAACTCGATGGGTGAAATGATTCAAGAGTACAACCCAGTATTGAATATACTCGGGCAAGGCCAATGTCATTGCAGATGCTTTGAGCGGGAAGGCTTATTGCAACAGCTTAATTCTCAAGCCCTTCCAACGGATCTCTGTGAAGCTTTCAGCAAGCTGAATCTTCAAGTTGTTCCTCAAGGCTTTCTTGCCAACCTCATAGTCTCTCCTACTTTGGAAGATCAGATTCGTGAGGCTCAACTCCTGGATACCATGGTGAAAAAGGTGAAGCGTGGTATCGACAAGGGCATTTCAAATACAAGTGCTTCCACATTGATGACAAAGATACTCTTTTCTTGAGGACGGATTGTGGTTCCAAAGGGTGATCTCGTAAAGTCATTATGAGCGAGGCGCACAATTCCCTTCTATCCATTCATCACGGAAATGCGAAGATGTACCATGACCTCAAGCGATCGTATTGGTGGACTCGAATGAAGCGCGAAATTGCTCAATTAGTGAATGAATGTGATGCTGCGAAGGGTGAAAGCAGAACACCAACGACCAGCTGGTCTCCTCCAACCTCTTGCTATTCGAATGGAAGTTTGATCATATCGAAATGGACTTCGTGACTGGATTTCCAAAGTCCAAGCGTGGAAATGATGCTATCTTCGTTGTCATTGACAAGCTTACTAAAGTGGCTCATTTTCTTCCTATCAAAGAATCTATCACAGCAGCTCGGTTGGCGAGCTATACACCTCGAATTGTCTCCTTACGGCATTCCACAATTGATCTCTTGGACCGTGGAAGCATCTTCACCTCAAGTTTTGGGACTCCTTTGAGAAGGCCATAGGCACCAACATTCGTTTCAGCACAGCTTTCCATCCTCAAACAAGTGGCCAAGTCGGCGAGTCAATCAAATCCTTGAAGATATGCTCAGGGCTTGTGTCATTTCCTTCGGTATGAAATGGGAAGATTGTCTTCCATATGCGAGTTCTCCTACAACAACAGCTTCCAAGCGAGTTGGGCAAGGCCCCATTCGAAATTCTCTATGGCGAAAGTGCCGTACTCCTCTCAATTGGTCGAGACAGGTGAGCGCCAACTTCTTGGCAGCGACTTGATCACGAAGCGAAGAAATGTGCAAAGTCATTCATGAGAATCTCAAAGCCGCGATCGCGCGGAAAACTATTATGATGACAAGCACCGTGATGTGGCTTTTGAAATCGGAGACCATGTCTACCTCGCGTCTCTCAATGAAAGGCACTCGTCAACCCGGTATCAAAGGGAAGCTTGCCCCTAGATCGTGGGTCCTTTCAAGATCATTGGCAAAAGGCGACCTCTCCTATCAACGAGCTTCCGTCCAACCGTGAGCGTGCACAATGTGTTTCACGTGTCACAACCGCAAGTGCTTCAAGACTCTGGCGCACTATCAACCGAAGATATTGACCTCCAAGAAGATCTCTCTTATCATGAGCACCCGTTGCTATTCTTGAAGAAACCGGCGCAAGACTGCAACAAGTCAATCAAATTCCTGAAAGTGAAGTGGTCACACCATTCCGACCGAGAAGCCACACAGGGCGCGAGGATCACCTCCGTTCGAATATCCGGAGTTCTTTCGGTCCTAGATCTGGGGCGAGATCCTCTTGTAGTGGTGGAGTGTTGTAACACCCCGGATGTAACTTTCCATATTTGTAACTCCAACTCTTGCCATTTTCGGCATTGTGATATGATATTCCCTCCGTGGTTGGGTTTTTGTCTTTCGTTTTGCATTTTGTCCATGTCATGCATTTCATATCATGTCATCATGTGCATCTCATTTGCATATGTGTTCGTCTCATGCATCCAAGCATTTTCCCCGTTGTCCGTTTTGCAATCCGACACTCCTACATGCACCGGCGCACCCCTCTTGTCTCTTTTTCGTGAGCGGGTGTTAAACGTTCTCGGAATGGACCGAGGCTTGCCAAGTGGCCTTGGTACACCACCGTAGACCACCTGTCAAGTTTCGTGCCATTTGGAGGTCGTTTTATACTCTAACGGTTAACCGCATAATCGCAAAGGCCTCTTTTGGGTTGCAGTACAACACCCCTTCAAAACAGCCCAATAACCCACCTAAGTCACTTCCATGCTCTCCGTCGTCGGATCACGATCGTGTGGGCGAAAACTACACTCCATTTGGAGCTTCCTAGCTCCTTCTACCTATAAAACACCCCCCCGAAATCCGGGTCATTTCACCCTAACCCTAGCCCGCTCCTCTCCGCGCCGCGGACGCATCGGGACGGGCAGACGCGTCGCCGCGCGCCCTGCCAACCGTGAGCCGCCACGTGGGCAAGCCCGCACCCACATCGCCGTCGGCTCCGCGTAAGCCCAGCCGGCCCAAAGGGCCCTCCCGACCACGCGCCCGCCCGCCGCGCCGCCGCCCGTCGCCCGCGCCGTGCCCCGCCGCCGCACCCGTCGCCTCCCGCGTCCGCCGCCTCCGCCGCCTCGCCTCGACCCGCCGCCCGCCGCCGCCGCGTCGCCGCCCATCCTCCGCCGCGCCTCCGCGTCCCGGCCCCGGATCCGGCCGGCGCGGCCCTCCTCCGGCCGGCTCCCTCCTCCGGCGTCCTCTCCCTCTCCGGCCGCCGCTGCTCCGGCCGGCGAACCTCGTTCCGCGCTAGATCAGATCTGAGCAAGGGTTGACTTCTTCTCCCCCCCCCCCGCTTTTCGTCTAAGTCTTTATCTGTGATAATTTTGTTGCATGTTCATCGCATGGTAACTTTGCACCCGTGGCTCTGTTTTGGGCGTATAGCATACCGGATTGTTCTCCTCGACGAGTACATCATTTAATCTCATTGCATCATTTTCATTTGAGCTCATCTTGATGCCTGAAATGCTGTTAGAAGAGGGCTATGTGATGTTAGTTTGATTCTTATCGAACATGCACTTTTGTCATTTTTCCATGATTGATGTGTGCATCCTATGAACTTGAGTCCTACATGTGTTTTGTAATATGCCATGCCATCTTTACAGGGTGTATTCCATGTATTTTGTGATCTCTATGGTGACTAGCACAAGCATGCAAACTAGGCTTCATGATGTTGCTGATTTCAGCCCTGTTTCTTTGATATTTTTATGCCATGTAAACTTGATGCTACAGAGAGATCCATGCATATTTTGAGATACTTAAGTAAGGATGTTTTGAACATATGGTTATGATATATCCATCCATGCCCTTGTTTGAAATTATTGAATGCCATAGATTGAGTCAATCGAGCTCTACTTTTGCTATAAAATGTTTCCTGGAAGATTGTTTACATGTTATTCAATTTTGCCAAAGTTCTTGTAGTTGATCCGTGTATGCTATGATGTTGTTCTTGCCATGTATAGCTTCTATGCCATGTCTTCTTAATGGATGTATGCTTAGTTTATCTTGAAATGCACTGTAGTGAGTGCATCGAGCTCGCGAAGATGCCTTCATAATTCTGTCAATGTCATGCCTGTTTCTTTGAATCATTATGAAACTTGCTATTTTGACATGGGTGCTATTACATTTTATGGTCCCTTTTGGCTCATGGTCAGTAAGGGACTTTTGTTCTATGCTTTGAGTAGATTCATGCAATGCCTTGTTTTGCTATTATAAGTTCCTGTAGCATGTTGTTTGCTTGCTCTGAACATTGCTTCTGATGCTGATTCGCCATGTTGATATTTTCACTAAGTCTGTGAAGTGATATATTTTGCACTTTTGCCATGCTTGTTTGGACCTGTTATGGTGTGATTTAGCCGTAGCTCAGTGTTCATATTTTGTCAAGCATCTTGAGTAGATCACTTCCATATGCTTTGTTGGTACGTTTGGGTGCAGTAGCTTAATTTCTTGTTGCTTGCTATGTGGTATCATCTTTGTTAATGGCAGATTTGTGCCATTCTTGTTTTGCTTGTCATTTGCAAACCGTGCATCCGATTTCGGTGATCTTTATATCGATTTCAAGCGAAATCATCTCACCTTTCAGCGGCATACTTGGTTTGCCAAGTTGATGCCTGGTTCATCATTTTCCTTCGAACACGATATGCATTGCATCTCACATCTCGCATATCATGCCATGTATTGCATCATGTTGTTTGTGCATCGCCGTGATTTATTGTGGTTCCATTGTTTGTGTTCTTGCTTTGGGTAGAGCCGGAAGCAGTATGTGAGCGAGGAACCTGTTGAGAACGCTTACGAGGATCAAGCTTTCGACAACTCGAGAACTTTGCGAGCAAGATGACCATACCCTCGAAATCACTTCTATCTTTGCTTGCTAGATGCTCGCTCTTTTGCTATGCCTATGCTACGATGCCTATCACTTGCTTATCATGCCTCCCATATTGCCATGTCAAGCCCTAACCATCCTTTCCTAGCAAACCGTTGATTGGCTATGTTACCGCTTTGCTCATCCCTCTTATAGCGTTGCTAGTTGCGGTGAAGATGAAGTTTGTTCCTTGTTGGAACATGGAGATGTTGTTCCTTGTTGGAACATGTTTACTTGTTGGGATATCACAATATCTATTGTTTAATTAATGCATCTATATACTTGGTAAAGGGTGGAAGACTCGGCCTTATGCAGTGTTTTGTTCCTCTTGCCACCCTAGTTTCCGTCATGCGGTGTTATGTTCCTTGATTTTGCGTTCCTTACGGTTGGGTGATTTATGGGACCCCCTTGACAGTTCGCTTTGAATAAGACTCCTCCAGCAAGGCCCAACCTTGGTTTTACCATTTGCCACCTACCCCTTTTCCCTTGGGTTTCGCGAGCCCAAGGGTCATCTTTTTTAACCCCGGGCGGTGCTCCTCTGGGTGCTGGTCCAAACGCAAGCAGATCGAGGGCCACCTTGGGGAGACTTGAGGATTGGTTTTACTCATAGGATGTCTCATCCGGATGTGCCACGAGAGCGAGATATGTGCAGCTCCTATCGGGATTTGTCGCACTGTCGGGCGGCTTTGCTGGTCTTGTTTTACCATTGTCGAGATGTCTTGTAGTCCGGGATTCGAGACTGATCGGGTCTTCGGTAGAAGGAATATCCTTCGTTGACCGTGAGAGCTTATAATGGGCTAAGTTGGGACACCCTGCAGGTATTATCTTTGAAAGCCATGCCCGCGGTTATGAGGCAGATGGGAATTTGTTAATGTCGGTTGTAGAAAACCGAAGTTGACCTTAATTAAAATACATCAACGGCGTGTGTAACCGTGATGGTCTCTTCTCGGCGGAGTCAGGAAGTGAACACGATGTTGGAGTTATGTTTGACGTAAGTAGTTTCAGGATCACTTCTTGATCGCTACTAGCTTCACGACCGTGCCTTGCTTCTCTTCTCGCTCTCTTGTGCGAATGTAGCCACCATATATGCTAGTCGCTTGCTGCAGCTCCACCTCACAACTCTGTCCTTCCTATAAGCTTAAATAGTCTTGATCTCGCGGGTGTGAGATTGCTGAGTCCCATGACTCACATATTCTACCAAAACAGTTGCGGTGCCGGCGATGCGGTCAGGTGGCATAACCGAGCTCAAGTGGGAGTTCGACGAGGCGTGGTCGTTACTATGTGTCTTTTCACGATGATCGTAGTGGAGCCAGTTGGGATGATCGGGATCTGTGTAGCATTTGGGGTAGTCTTCTTTTATTTTGGTTCCGTAGTCGGACCTTGAGTGTAATCTGGATGATGGATGTTTATTTATGTATTGTGTGAAGTGGGCATTGTAAGCCAACTATGTATCTCTTTCCTTATGTATTACATGGGTTGTGTGAAGATTACCTCACTTGCGACATTGCTTTCAATGCGGTTATGCCTCTAAGTCGTGCTTTGACACGTGGGAGATATAGCCGCATCGAGGCGTTACAAGTTGGTAATCGAGCCATCCCGACTTAGGAGCCCCCGCTTGATTGTTTCTTTGGCGTTGTTGAGTCTAGAAAAAAATGTTTTGAGTCTTAGGATTATATATATCGAGAGTAGGATTCTTTTACTCCCAGTCCTTCGTCGCTCTGGTGAGGTCTCCGACGAGAAGTTTTGACTCTCCTCTCCTCAAATTTCACTAAATTTTTTTTAGGATCACGAGGGTATCTTGGAATCGTCCGATGGTTTTGTGGCGAGAACATTGTTCTTGGTGCCTCGACATTTAGGGGTTGTGGCGGTGTCCGGGGAGTTGAGCTCCGAGGTGTTGTCGTCACAATTTTATCGTTGCGATTCTGGAATACGAGCTTTGCCGACATCGATAATCTCTTTTGTACAGTTGTTGGTGAGATAACCCGATAACCCGATCTTTGATCGGGCGAGCTGGGAGTATTGCCATGACTCATATAACGGATGCTTTTGAAGGTCGAGGTACCACGATTTCGAAGGTTTCTTGGTTATGTGTTGACGGATGGATACAGTTGGATCTAGGTATTGTTAGTTTGGGTGATATATTTTGTGTCCCTGTATCCCCAACACCTGATTGCATAACCAGAAAGTTTGGGAGTTTATAGGTGGGATTCAAGTAGCTCTTAGCATTTCTTCCCGCAGATATTTGGTTTGTGATTGGGTAATCCTTACCACTTATTTGTTCGATCGTACCTTGTTATTTTTTCATCAACCCTTAATCAAGTGGCTTCTCACCTTAATGGACGTGTGATGTTAGCTTTTGGAATTCATTCGTTCATCCTTGTTGAATGTTTATTGTGAAGACAATATGTTGCAATTTCTATCCGTTGATTCAACTTGTCTATCTGTCCATCAAGTGCTAACGGATGTCACCCTCTTGAGGATGGCTCCCAACAGCGTCTGAATCCGGAGCGCAATGATGGGAGTCGATCGAACCCTCCACCTCCACCTCCGCCTCCGGAGGCATGGCAACTATCATGGCAGCCACCAGCGCAAATGCTCGAGATGATTTTGCAACTCTTGCAAGAAGCGTACCCAAAGGCAAGGCAACCAAGGAAATCAAGGCCAAGGCAACAATCAGCCACACTTTGCTACCCTCAATCAGTTCCTTGCTAATCAGCGAAGTCTTTCAGCTTACGTGTCGAGGCCACGAGGCCTTGACGATTGGCTTGTGGACATCTTCAAACATTTTGAATGTAGCAATGTCAGACACGAGGACTTTGTCAAGTTTGCTTCGTTTCAACTCAAGGACCAAGCTGCCGAGTGGTATCAAGCAATACAAAGATTCGAGAGGAGGTCGTGTAATTACACGGGATGAGTTCCACGAGACTTCAAAGCTCACCACATTCCATAAAGTGTTGTTGAGAGAAAGCGTGAGGAGTTCCGCAATCTCAAGCAAGGCAACATGTATGTGTATCAATACAATATCCAGTTCGAAACTTCGCTCGCTTTGCTAAGCAAGGCGTCCACGATGAAAAGAGTATGATCTATCAATTCAGAGGTGGCCTCGGAGAAGATCTGCAATTAGCTCTCGTGCTTTTGAGCCGAAAAGTATGATGAATTCTACAACATGGCTTTGAAGCAAGAAGCTGCCCAGCTCAAATGTGAGGCTTCTAAGAAGAGAATCAGGATGCAGTTCAGTCTTCTTCTTCCTCTCAAGTGGCAGCTAAGCAGCGAAGTTCTACCTTCCTCCTCCTCCTTTTGTCAGCCTTATCGGCAAAAGAACTCAGGTGGTCGTGGATCTTCCCACCCACCCAACCCAAGCTATCGAACAAGTCTAATTCTCAAGCTCCAAGGTCAAATGCTCCTTATCACCGTCCGCTCTCGGAGGTGACTTGCAACAAGTGTCGTGAGAAAGGTCACTATGCGAACAAGTGCTTCAACCAAAAGCGCCTTCCGCCTCCTCCTCTGTGAGATCTTCCAGCAATGCGGTGGTCAAGCATATTCCCAGTCGCAAAGGTGAACATGATGAATGCAGCATAAGCGGAGGAATCTCTTGGCGTGATAATGGGTAATCTCTCGATTAATGATATTCTGCAAAAGTCTTATTTGATCTTGGTGCATCGCATTCTTTCATGTCATATCCTTTTGCATCGAAGCACACTGTTGACATAGAGATTTTGTCCAAAGTTATGCAAGTTGTTTCTCCCGGAAAGCTTATGACTTCTAGTTTGATTGCTCCCGATGTCACTATCAAGATGGGCGACTATAGATTTCTGGCTAAACCAATTGTCCTTGGTGACTCGGATATTGATCTTATTCTTGGGATGGACTAGCTTTCTCAACACAAAGCTCAACTTGATTGTGCTGCCAGGGAAATTCAATTGACTCACTCTTCTGAGGATGTGATCATCTATGCGCTTCGTGATGAAACCATTGGTTTTTCTCTCAATGAGAAGGGCGAGTTGGATGCTATCTCTCGATTCGATCGTTCGAGTATCAAGATGTCTTTCCAGAAGAGCTCCCGGGTATGCCTCCTCATCGGCCAGTTGAGTTTGTTATCTATCTTGAGCCTGGCACTGAACCCGTTTGCAAGCGTCCATACAAGCTTGGACCTAATGAGCTGAAGGAATTGAAGAAACAGCTCGATGAACAAGAGCGTCTGGGTCTGATCAGACCGAGTTCATCTCCTTGGGGTTGTGGTGTTGTACCGGACGGCTGGGTCATGTATTTCGACGGGGCATTCTCCTGACATGGCGCGGGGGCCGGCGCAGTGCTCGTATCCCCTACTCAAGACAAGCTCTACTACATCGTGCAACTCTATTTCCAGCATGGGGAAAAGGTCTCCAACAACATAGCGGAATATCAAGGCCTGATAGCCGGTTTGAGAGCCGCAATCGCTTTGGGGGTAAAGCGCCTCATCATTAAGGGCGATTCACAGCTCCTCGTCAACTTTTCCAACAAGATATACGAGCCGAAGGACGAGCACATGGAAGCCTACCTCACGAAGGTTCGCAGGATGGAGAAACAGTGCTGGGGACTGGAGTTGCAGCATGTGCCACGCGGCACCAATCAAGAGGCGGACGACATCGCCAAGAGAGCGTCCAGGAGGCTGCCTCAGGAGCCTGGCGTCTTCGAGGAGCAACTCTTCAGGCCCTCAGCGGTACCGTCACTATCAAGCGCGGCGCAACCTCGGGAGGAGTTCCCCCAGCCGCCTGCTTCGGGAGCCCCGGCCTGCGGCCCAGCCTCAGGAGCGCGCCTGCTCCTGGCATTGGAACCTCAGGAGGGGTGCTGGAGCTCAAGAGCTACTTGATACAGGGGACCCTGCCGGAGAAGGAGGAGGAGGCGGAGCGTGTGGCGCGGCAAGCCACGGCCCCTCTATGTCGAGGATGGGGAGCTTTACCGGAGGCGGCGAATGACGTGTCCTGCGCTGCATTCCCAGAGAGCAAGGGAAGGAATTGTTGGAAGACATACACGGCGGAGACTGTGGGCACCACTCATCATCGCGAACCCTCGTTGGCAAGGCGTTCAGCAGCGGGTTCTACTGGCCCACAGCGCTTAGCGACGCAGTTGACCTTGTAAAGGCTTGCGAGGCCTGCCAATTTCATGCCAAGCAGATCCATCAGCCGGCGGGAGGTCTTCAAACTATACCCCTCTCATGGCCATTCGCAGTTTGGGGGCTGGACATTCTGGGCCCGTTCCCTCGGGCGCCAGGGGGCTATCGCTACCTCTACGTCGCCGTGGACAAATTCACCAAGTGGACTGAGGTGGAAGCTGTCCGCACCATCCCAGCAGGCTCGGCGGTCAAGTTCATTAGGGGCCTCGTGAGCCGGTTTGGGGTGCCTAACCGCATCATCACCGACAACAGTTCGCAGTTCATCATCACCGACAAGGGCCTCAAGACCAGGACCTTCAAGAAGAAGCTGGAGGCCTACGGCAGGGGCTGGCACGACGAACTCCAGTCTGTGCTGTGGTCCATCCGCACGACCGCGGCCAAGTCGACTGGCAAGACCCCCTTCTTCCTCGTCTACGGAGTAGAAGCTGTCCTCCCTCACGAGGTCAGGCGTCGCTCCGCACGGGTCCTGGCGTTCGACGAGGCGCAGCAGGACGCCATGCGGGGGACAGATCTCGTGCTGGGAGAGGAACATCGTCGAGAGGCCGCGCTGTAAGCGGCAAGGTATCAACAGGCGCTGCGGTGATACCACTGCCACAACATCCGCCCCAGGACTCTGGAGGTAGGGGACCTCATGCTCAGACGGGTCCTCTCCAGGGAAGGGTTGCATAAGCTCTTTCCCATGTGGGAGGGCCCGTTCAAAGTTCTTCATGTTTCCAGGCCCGGCTCTGCACGCTTGGAGACTCAGGAAGGGGCGCCCATCCTGAACGCGTGGAACATCCAGCATCTCTGGAAGTTCTACCCCTGAAAAAGGCCCAGAGCGTGTGAAGAAGGTGAACGCCCGTGAAGCCTATTTTTCTGAGAAAGGCCCAGAGCCTGTGAAGAAGGCGAACGCCTGTGAAGCTTATTTTTCTGAGAAAGGCCCAGAGCCTGTGAAGAAGGCAAATGCCTATGAAGCTTATTTTTCTGAGAAAGGCCCGGAGCCTGTGAAGAAGGCCAACGCCTGTGAAGTTCATTTCCTCAAGAAAGGCCTGGAGCATGTGAAGAAGGCCAATGCCTGTGAAGCTCGCCGCCCGTGACACTCTCACGTAATAATGAGTTGGGGCTGTACACGCCCCGGAGTTTCACTAGCGCCGCCTCGGGCCTGGGCTCCCTCTCACGCCTAGTGGCAGCACTTAGCTCATGTTGGTGAGAAGACGTCGAAGACTAGATTAGGTGCAGGACGCGGCTTTTTCATTTGCTTTCGGCAGTTGGCTTGTTCATTCCTATTTGAAGTTTTATTGAAGCTGTTGCCGTCTTTGGCTTGTGTCTTTTTTGCTCTCCTGCCTTGATTTCTCTCGTGCAAGTCTCGCGAGGGAGCAGTGCGGTCACCCTCGCGAGTGTTTTCTGCCCTCATCGTTTGAGGCTTCCCTAGCCGGGACCACTACGGGAGCACCCCTCCCAGTCCGTGCCCCACGGGCACCGCAACACGAACACAGGACCTGGGTCGGTCGCCTCCACAACTGAGGCTGGAAGCTACTTCTCCTGACTAATCTTTGCAGGACATGAAGCGTTCGACGAGGCCTCGGCATCGGGAAGCGAAGACCGCGACAGGTCCCCCCAAGCTAAGTAATTTCTACGCGGGGGCATGTGGCACAAAAGCATGGCACAGAAACAGCGAAAACATCATGATGATTAACAACAACAGTTCAAGCACGCCCCCGCGGGGCCCTACACTACTGTCTCTTTGCGCAGGAAAAGGAGAAGAACAAAATAGACACGACATGCCTGGCACCAACTCGCGGCGAAGGCTCGTACTGCCTCTGGAGCTCAGCAGACTCCCTCTCGCGCTTCGCTGGGGCGTGACGGCGGGATGACCCGCTACCTCCCTCCAGGCGGGCGCGACGGCGTGGAGGCTGGTCGCGGCCACCGCTGGAGGAGCTGCTGTCCGAAGGAGAGCCGCCGAAGATCGACGAGCCCCGAGCGCCGCCGACGACGCGCGCGCTGTCATCTTCATCTCGATCATCGCCGGGGCTAGGTCCATGGCCGCGGTCATCGTCTTCTGGGAAGCACCCGGTGCGGCGACCGTCTTCTCCAAACACCCTCACATAGAGGGTGGCATCGCCGTCGAACTTGAAGTGCAGGGTGCACCGCCGGCTTAGACCACGCGGGTCAGGGCCACACTTTCGTCGGCGGAGGCCTCTAGCGAAGTCCAGGAGGCCCGACTGCAGCAACTGTCCGCCTGAAGCCAGAGGCCGCCCGGGGCGCCGGCCGGAAGTTCACCTAAAAGGAAGCGGGGAAGCTGGATCTAGGTGCTGGTCGGCTCCACCGACCACACGACAAACTCCGGCAGCACCTCTGCTGAGTGGAAGCGCGGCCTAGGAGGCCGCGCGGTTGCAGCGCGCCCCCCATCGACAGCCTGGCGCCCATCGCCGCGCAGGAGATTGCCCCCACGGCCGCGGGAGCCGCTATGGGAGCCCCGGGATGTGTCGGAGATATACCCCGCGGTGTAAACCGGCCGGAAGTCAACCCGACCGGACTTGGCGGTTTATTTGAGGTCCTGCTGGCACTTGGCGATATTCATCTGGTGACCCGCCCAGACCTGCCAATTTACCAGCAACCCGCCAGGATGTTGTAACTCACTGGTGACCCGGTGGACGGGACAAAGGAGCGACAAGACCCGGTGGCTCGTCTGGCGGTTCATGAAGGCCGGTTCAACTATTGTGGGCCGGTTTAAGAGGAAAGGCATGAGGAATATTTGCCTTACAAGGAGTTAAGACCAGGACTTGTATCCGGTTTGCATTAGAGATAGACTAGTCCTAATCCTAATAGGACTCCACATGTAACCGCCCTTCAACATATATAAGGAGGGCAGGGCTCTAAAGAGGAACAAGTTACAAGCAAGAAGAAACAATGTTAGGGCTAGACACAAAGAGGAGAGCCGGTTTACGACGACTCCCTCATGATCATAATGAGACCTAGCCTCAAACAGCATGTAGGGTTTTTACCTGATGATGTTTCCCGGGGCCCGAAGCTGTCTAAACCCTTGTCTTGTGTATTGATACGCACTGCGTCTCTCGTCCCACTTAACCCCTCTCAAGCTACCACATAGATGCGTTGGCCTCACGACTAAGTCCTGACACTAAGGACATCTGCCGTGACAATTCCACGACAGTTGGCGCCCACCGTGGGGCATACGCACGGTGATGATGAGTTCTTGGAGGGATCTCTTCTAGGGATCGAGAAGCTCACGGCTGGCAGGTTGGAGAAGACTTGAATCAGAAGGATCTACATCAATTTTTTGAGCCCATCAGTTCAGATTCACAATCTAGGAGGTTTAAGTTTTGTTGTGGTATGTCCATCGCCGTCCTACAGCTGATTCAATTATTCTCGGATCACCAAGACTAACAAGAATTCTGATTAACCGCCGTACATGGGGTCACGTCATCCGGTGTCAAGCACGCGTGTTAATTGCACAAAAGGAAGTCCTGAGGCAGATCTATAAAGGAATCTGATAAAAAATCATCATGACGGCGGTTTAAGTTTTTCGCCGAAGTCAAACGACAAACCGGAAAAATGTGTTAGCTACATGAAGCTCGCGCCGAGTTAATTTGATGCGTCAAGATGCCTTGGTCGCCGCTGCCGAGTCGCCGGTCTTCACCATCGTGGCTGTGCCTCCGAGCCGCCAGCTGCGTCCACCGCTGATGCTACGGCCTCACGCCAAGCCGGCCCTACGATCCGTCACCTCCAAGCAGCATTGAGCCGCCCCGATGGCCTGCGTCTGTTTTGGCCTTGGCTCGCCTCTGTTCGCCTTTGCATCCGAGTCACCTACGGTCTCCGAGTCACCCGGCAGTGTTGGGTCTCTCCTGTACGTGCGCGGTTCCGTTCCGGTTCTGCTGCAATCAGTTCCACCTCTACATCAACTCTGTTTTTTTATTAAGCTGAGATTGTAAAGGGTTCGAGCGTAATATGAGTCAGATCCGGATTAAAGGTAAAACTTTGATGGTAGCAGAGTATCACATGAAGGATCAGGATAAGAAATCAAGGGTGTTCTTGCATGACCCGGGGGCAGATGTGGTCCTGAGCAGAAAACCCGGACGCCTCCAACTCCGTCGTTTTCTGCCTCGGCCTTGACCGCAAGTCTCCGTCACTGGCGAGTCACCTTTGCTGGTTTACTCCACTTCACATCGAGCCGACCAAATTCACTAATAGGCCGATGCAATGTTCCGTGCCTATAAGAAATCAACCATATCCAGCTAAAGGAATATCAAGTGCTTTGACTTTTTACGTGTTGTGTGAAGGCTCCAATGAACCGGATTATTCAAAAGTAGCTGCGAGTCGCCGCAGTTTCAAGTCGCTGCTCTACGCCACGACCTGTTTAAAGCGTCACCTGCAAGCCGGACGAACCGCCCACCTCCGTCGCTTCACCACACCGGCGGGTCGTGCTCGTGCCCCGGCCGTCACCTGCAAGCCGGGTTGAGTGCTAGTTTCAGCTTTTTGGAATTATTATCTCCGATAAACAGGCACAAAGCTAATTACGCTTCAGGGGAGACAAAATCTAGTCATTGTGAATATTAGGGATTGGATATACTGCAGCTCACTGAAAGCAGACTCATCCACGGGCTGGGAATTCCCTGTTGACCCACCTCGCTGAAACCACCGAGCCGCGAGCCAGCTGAGTCGCCTCCGCCTTGCCGGTGTTGCATCAGTCAAACTGCTGCTCTGCTGGTGCGTTCTACTTTTGCCTCCGAGTTGCCACGACACAGCCGGAGCAGGCCAAGCTGTCGCACGTCAAACCGGTCACACCCGATCCGCCCTCGCCGGCGCGTCGAGCCACTGCAATACCTCAACCCGAACGACCTGGGGGCGAATCATCCATGGATTCAGACTCCTCCGTTTGACCAGCCACTTCCTCGCAGGACAAATCGCCGCCTCGCCGGTCTGATTCCTTTATGGCAAGCCACATCCTCCACGATTGAGCTGGCCTCGTCTCCAGAACGCCGCAAGTCGCCTCCGCTGTTTTGCCCGAGCGCAGGGGGGCTCGTATTAGTAAATGACGGGAGCGGCGGTTTGGAATTCATTCAACGGTTGAATCGGACCCAGTATAAGTACACATGACTGAAGACAACAGGGATGACTTTCAATATGAATTTGATGATGCTGACTTTAATTAGCAGCTTGCTGAGAAATTAGACGATTCAGATATGCCTCTAGGCATGGAGGTCGCTATATTTCGGTGCTGGGGACCTGTCCAATGTTGAGCAGGATGGAGCGTCGGATGAGTCTGCTAAGGATGCAATTACAGAAAAGAATTCAAAATGACTGACAAATTTTGGAAAACAGTTCTGGAAATTGGCGAGGATACAGGTTCCGGCAGCACGGTTACAAAAATTATCTCTTGCATGAGGATAACAGTATTGAACACTCCTAAATGAAGAGATTGCTGGTCGTCGGGGTACTATGTTTACGTTGGATAGACCACAATGTTACCAAGGTGATCCATGGACGGTCCATTCGTCATCCGAAAAAATCAGGTGATATTCATCTAAAGATTATTTTTATTCACACATATTATTTTTATCAAAGAACAATTACTTGGTCTATGATATTTTTTCCACAGGACCATTATTACAAAAGGTGTTGCAAAAGGGGCGTGAGCAAATATTTTTCACTAGCGCTCATCCTGTGCAGATTGCCACCCCCACTACATCAACACACAAGGTTGACTTATTGTCCGCCCCCGTAGCCGATTCTCCCGTCCGCACTGGCTTACAACACCGCGGCTGGTTCACCTGTGATTGATTTCAGCTTCACCATGGTGATCATCAACTCTGCGATGGATAATCACTAGCCTGGTGTATCAGGTGAAATCCATCCACTATATTTTTATGTTTTATATTGCTTTCTTTAAAAAGAGCAATTACTCCGGCTTGCAAAGTTATCTAATGCAGGACCCTAAACCGCCATATTGGTGCAAATTTAAAGGCCATCAGAAAATTTCCGGCTTAAAAAGAAGGATTCCGGTTTAAAAATCTGGTTCAAGGGAAATCTATCTCCCACAAAGCTCTGAAGCTCTCAAATCCGGTTTCAGAATTTCCGGTTCAAAAAAGGAATTAACTTCTCGCAAGTCCGAGTTTAAAGGCCGTCAGAAAATTTCTGGCTGAAAATGAAGATTCCGGTTTAAAATCCGGTTCAAGGGAAAGAAGTCTCCCACAAAGCTTTGAAGCTCTCAATATCCGGTTTAATGTCCGGTTCAAGAAGGATTTATCTCTTGCAAAAAGTTAAAGGGTGCCAAGAGGACTGCTGCCATGATCGCGGTCCAAACATGGGTATCATGCCTTATTGGCTTATCATATTATTGGTCACTTGGGGGCTTGGTCGTATCCGAACCATAGCCACGCCTCTTGATCGGCCTAGTGCCACGATATCACTTGGGGGCTTGGTCGTGTCCGAACCAATGCAACACCTTTTGATAGGCGAAAGCCACCAGATCACTTGGGGACATGGTCAATCTGAACTAGTCACGCCTCTTGATCGGCCTAAGGCCATAGAGTCACTTGGAAGCTTGGTCGAACCCGAACCATTGCCACGCCACTTGATCGGCATAATGCCACGGTTTCAGTTGGGGACCTGGCTGACTTGAACCGTAGCTACGCCTTATTGGGAGCTTGGTCGTGTCCGACCACGGTAACACCATCTGATCGGCTCAGTAAAGCCTCTTTTTGCAAACGGTCTTGTCATTTCCTTTGCTTCCATATTTTTTCATTACTGTTATTTGATTTTTGTTGCGTTTTTAAACCGACATTGTTAATCCGTTTCAAACTGTCAATTACAAATTGGCGGAACACGGTCAAATCTAATCCGGAGACTATCTGCCGGTTTGATTTTATGTTACCATCTTATTATGGAGTAAACGGTGTTCATTAACCCGGCTTGACTTTCAACTACAAATTGTCGATTACATGATCAAATCATAATCCGGAGACTATCCGCCCGGTCTGGTTTGACTACTGAGTCGCCGAGATTATATATGGTTAAACGGTGTTTATCACAACCCGATGCGGTTTTATCATAAACCGACATAGTGCGAAAGGAGTTATCATTACTCAAGATTGGGGTTATCACCCTTACTACAAAAAGTTGGTAAACCAATGATGTGATTCAATGTCACAGGTATGATATATTTCATTGATTATTCTTAAGTGCAGCCTTGGTTATAAACCTGGGTTATATGTTGGGCATTATGACCCGTCCGGCGGTAAACCGACAGGACACTTTAAACTTGTTGTATGCAGAGACAGGTTGAATAAAGCAGGATGATAAATTATCCGGTGTTTATTAAATCGGCCTGGCTTTAAGATGATAAGTCGCCAGTATATGATGAAAAATTATCCGGTGTTTGTTAACCCGGCCTGGCTCTGGACTATAAGTCGCCAGTACATATTTGGATTGCGCCATTGGAATCATGCGCTTATAAATCATTGGGTTATATTATTCAAATAGCCAAACTTGGCTGAATTTTCATTATGATATTGAATGAATAAGGTTTTCCATACCAGATTATGTTATCTTTAATAGCCAACACGGCTGGATTTTTATTATGGTTATCAATAACCAATATTATAATTGAGGTTTTCAAAGTCGCTTTTAGCGCAATGGTTATCATATTATTAATGGATATGATTTATTCTACAATTGAAGGAATAGTCCTGAGTCGCTGCAGGCTTACGACCCTGCACTTGGGGGCTACATTATTCAAAGTTGAGATTACATCAAATATGCAAGTCCCATGTCACTGCCAGCATGCACCATGGCACTTTGGGGCTAATGCAAAGTCATTTTTACTGGCTTATTGAAGACCCAACTCATCACATTGTAATGAGCGGCCCTTGGGGCTATCGATTGCTACATCAGCAGATTGAAGATACAAAGCTTTTTATTCATTATATTGAAGGGTCCACTGCTCAATTGGTAAAGCACAAGGCTCTTAACCTTGTGGACGTGGATTCAAGTCCCATGATAGGGGTTACATCATATGATGTTATTTTCATTGAAGTATATATTAAGTCCCAGCTCAATATTATCTTACTGAGCCGGTCCTTGGGGGCTACACATCATTGCATAATGACCCGGCCCTTGGGGGCTACTTGGTTGAAGTTTTATGAGTATAAGACAATTACAAGTCCCGAGTTCTGCAAGCATGACAACCCGACACTTGGGGCTACATAGTATGGAGTATTCAGTTTTACTAGTCCTTTGGGATGAACAACACGGATTTCTTTGAAAGTGGCAGTATTTATATTGAAGCAAAGTCTTAAGCCACCACTTTGTTCTGCTCAAAGACTTGGGGGCTACAGGTATTATATTATTATCGAAGAAATATTTTCAAAATCTTTGATTGAGCAAACTAGGTTGACCCGGCGTCACCAATCATTATGACCCTGTGGTTGCAACTCGGCGTCATTAATAATCCTGAACCAGCGTTGGCAACAATCATGAACCGGTGTCTGCAACAATCATGACTCGAAATTATCAAGTTTTTATAACCCGACAGTCTTTGGCAATGATAAAACGGCAAGTTTCGCATCTTCAAAACGGTTGAATATCGATGAGTATTTCAAGACCAATATTTCTTAAACGGTGCTTTGGAAGCCGACTCAAGTGGATTATTCTTTACAATATTTTTTCTATAAAAGCCAACATCACCAATTTGAGTATGAAGCTGGTTATTGATCCGGATTTTCTAGAAGGAGGAAATGACAAAGGACTTAAGGACGATCGGTGCGGTCTACAAGAATTCTTAACCGGAGCACAACCTGCCAAATTTGTTACGGTGTTTATTTTGCGACATAAGTTTACCATGGATAAATCCAAGCTAAACTTGGGGGCTAATGTCGGGGATATACCCCGCGGTGTAAACCGGCCGGAAGTCAACCCGGCCGGACTTGGCGGTTTATTTGAGGTCCTGCTGGCACTTGGCGATATTCATCGGTGACCCGCCTGGACGACAATTTACCGACAACCCGCCAGGATGTTGTAACTCACTTGGTGACCCAAGGACGGGACAAAGGAGCGACAAGACCCGGTGGCCCGTCTGGCGGTTCATGAAGGCCGGTTCAACTATTGTGGCCGGTTTAAGAGGAAAGGCATGAGGAATATTTTCCTTACAAGGAGTTAAGACCAGGACTTGTATCTGGTTTGCATTAGAGATAGACTAGTCCTAATCCTAATAGGACTCCACATGTAACCCGCCCCTTCAACATATATAAGGAGGGGCAGGGCTCCCCAAAGAGGAACAAGTTACAAGCAAGAAGAAACAATGTTAGGGCTAGACACAAAGAGGAGAGCCGGTTTACGACGACTCCCTCATGATCATAATGAGACCTAGCCTCAAACAACATGTAGGGTTTTTACCGGATGATGTTTCCCGGGGCCCGAAGCTGTCTAAACCCTTGTCTTGCGTGTTGATCCGCCCTGCGTCTCTCGTCCCACTTAACCCCTCTCAAGCTACCACATAGATGCGTTGGCCTCACGACTAAGTCCTGACACTAAGGACATCTGCCGTGACAATTCCACGACAGGATGCTTGCGAGGACGGCCTCGACCGCGCTTGGCCGGGGGAGAGTCAGGCTCTACCTGGCGGGCCTTTCCCTTCTCTGCGCCCGAGAACCTCTTTGACGGAGCCATGGAGAAGAAGGAGAAGCAAGAAGAGATGGGCTGGAAGGGCTCGCGCCATTCCGTACTTATAGCCGGAGGAGGCCAATCGTCAGCCTCCACGATCACAGGTAATCATGACCCATTCCTGCACGCAGGGACTTGTCAAGTCATGCGGTTGCCGAGGCATCATGGGGAAGCGGAGACGCCCACGACCAACCAATCGCCATGCGGCGCCTAAGGCTGCAGGCTATTGGGGCCCGCGGCACTTCGCACTTGCCCCATCGCTTCTCTGCTAAGCCAAGTCCGGGCGCGCCTTGGGCCCGGGGGCTACTGTTGGCGTTCTGGGAATGGGGGTCCCCAGACTTGCCTGCCTGCGGCCTGCGGCGTGGCTCAAGTGGGGGCCCAGTGCGGCCCAGCTTCATCAGCTCAAGCTCAAGACCCTCGCGAGGGGCCAAGCCTCGTGGGGCGTACGACAGGAACCTACCTCAGGAGCAGCCTCGTCAGGCGGAGAGATCAAGGCAGGGCACCTCGCGAGGGTGCCCTGCGACGCAAGCCATGACGATCAAGGCCAGGTGGGCGCCAGGCGGGCGCCAGCCCGCGCAGTTTCCTCGTTTCCCCTTTGGTGCAAAGGAGGCAAGCACAGGCCAAGTCATCTGGCAAAGGTTACCACTTCGGTGCAACAAGACCAAGACCAGCAGAACGGCAGGATGGAGGTCATCGTGGAGCCCAGGACGGCGTCAACGTCAGAGCCTTTGGTAGCCGAAGACCAACTTTAGTCAGGATAAGTGTACTAGATGTTCCCCTTCAAAATGGCCAATTGTTGGCGCCCTTCCCGCTCATTATTTGGGAAGAGGCCCAGGGCCTCCTTCTATAAATAGAGCTAGCCACCACAAAGAGAGGGGATGCACCAGAGACAAGTCGAACCCCCTAGAGAGAGAGAGGCGACTGGACTCACCCAAGCAGTTCATCGCACCAGCTCAAGAACAGCCCCTCGCGAGGCTGTTCTTCCCTTGTATTGTTCTTCATCAGCCCCTGAGGCAATCCACCACACCACACACTGGAGTAGGGTATTACACCACCACGGTGGCCCGAACCAGTATAAACCTCGTGTCTCTATGTTGTTCATCGTTGGTAGTTTAGATCCCTTGCAATCCATGCACGCATGAGCTGGTAGGGGAAAGATCTCCGCGCGCACCCCAGTGTTCGAACCTCAAGGGTCTACCGGAACCCGAAATCCGACACGTCTCGCCAGCCTTGAAGAGCGCTTTCCAGATACCTTCGTGCGTCGCGCCAAAGAGCTCTAGCAGCGTCTGGTGCTTGGCTGGGCCGTACTCCCACAAATAGCAAGTCCGGCATTGGCACGGAAGGATCCGGCAAATGAGCATAACCTGGATCAAATTCACTAGCTTGATCTTCTTGGTTATCATGTTCTGGACGCATGTCTATAGCCCAGTTATCTCGTTCGAAGATCCCCAGGTCAAGCCCTTCTCTTCCGAAGAAGTGAGCCGCATCGGAATTCCGGATCAGAATTCTGGGGCTGCTGCCCAATCGGTGTCACGCGGCTCGGTGATGTAAAACCACCCCGATTGCCATCCCTTCACCGTCTCCACAAAGGAGCCTTCGGGCCAGGTTACATTGGGCATCTTGCCCACCATGGCGCCTCCGCACTCTATTTGTTGACCGCGCACCACCTTTGGTTTCACATTAAAGGTCTTCAGCCATAGGCCGAAGTGAGGTGGGATGCGGAGAAAGGCCTCACACACGATGATAAATGCCGAGATGCTGAGGATAAAGTTGGGGGCCAGATCGTGGAAGTCCAACCCATAGTAAAACATCAACCCCCGAACAAATGGATGAAGAGGGAATCCCAGCCCGCGGACAAAGTGTGTGATAAACACAACCCTCTCATGGGGCTCGGAGGTAGGGACGATTTGCCCTTTTGACGGGAGTCGGTGAGCAATCTCCTTGGCTAAATACCCGGCCTCCCGGAGCTCCATGATGTCCTTCTTCTTGACGGAGAAGGCCATCCACTTGCCTCCAGCTCCGGATCCGGACATGTTTGGAGTGCCTTCTCGAACAAGGAAAAGCTAAAGCTTGGGCGCTAGAGCTCAAGGACGGAAGAACTGAAGGAGAGAAAGGGTGTGGGTAAAGGGAGAGAGCCCTTATCCCCTTATAAAGGCCGCGAATATCAAGCACCTCCTTACTCACCCTAAAAACTCGCCTATTCCCAAGGGCCGTATAAACGACATGGTTGGGTTACCCATGCCCGCATTGATGAGAATCCCGCGATAAGGGGACACGATCTCTGCTTTGACAAGACGTGCCAATAGCAACCGCGTCTCAAAACGTGGAGCAGCAACAGTTCAAAATTATAACCGGACATACGTGATGCCGTGTTATTAAAAAAGTTGTCAGTGGATAGAACTCGTGTAAAAAAATATATATTCTCTCCGCGGTCATGTATGGTGTGTATGTGGCAGGTCCGGATACTATCGTCACGTCCGAAGACTATCTTGGAGTTCGGAAAGGGGAACCCGCATTGCAATGCCGAAGACAATCTGCGCCCCGGACTCCTCGTCATTGAAGCCAGGTTCAGGGGCTACTGAGGGAGTCCTGGACTAAGGGGTCCTCGGGCGTCCGGCCTATTATCCATGGGCCGGACTGATGGGCTGCGAACACATGAAGGCCGAAGACTGTACCCATGTCCGGATTGGACTCTACTTGGCGTGGAGGGCAAGCTTGGCGACCGATTATGAAGATTCCTTCTTATGTAGCTGACTCTATGTAAACCCTAGATCCCCCTGGTGTCTATATAAACTGGAGGGGTTAGTCTGGAAAGGGGACACATTACCATAGTCATACAAGCTAGACCTCTAGGGTTAGCCATTACGATCTTGTGGTAGATCAACTCTTGTAACACTCATATTCATCAAGATCAATCAAGCAGGAAGTAGGGTATTACCTCCATAGAGAGGGCCCGAACCTGGGTAAACATCGCGTCCCTCGTCTCCTGTTACCATCGATCCTAGGCGCATAGTTCGGGACCCCCTACCCGAGATCCGCCGGTTTTGACAGCGACACCCGCCCCAGAAGGCCCAGCGGGAGGGGGGAGTCCCAACAACCGGCCAGGGCCCAACAGAGGGCGGCCCACCTCGACCGGGCGGGGAGAGCGAGCGGCTAGGGTTTTCCCTACCGCCGCCAGCGACGCCGGTGAGAGGACAGGTCGCTGGTGAGGGGGGTTGCGCCGCTGGGCGCTAGAGCCGGGAGCGAAGCGGAGATGGGAGGTGCCGAATGCAGCGATGAAAGGCCGGAAAGGGGTGCAGCGCGAGAACATCGGAGACCCGACTGCCAACGCCGGCGGCGATGCAGCCGCCCCAGCCACGACGGGGGCGTCTGAGGACCGCCACAACGACCGGGCGAGGCCAAGGTCAGCCCAATCAGCGACCACCCACCCAGCCACGCGCTCGCGGCGGTGGGACCCCCCAGCCCTCAAGGTCGCGCCTTGCCCCGTGGGTGACCGAGGCGAGCTCGGCCACCGGCGGCGGGATTGGGCTCGTGCACGGGTAGCCGAACCCCCACCCCTGGGGGTAAGGCCGCCGGTGTCACGGAGCTGCGGTGGGCGAGCTGGAGCGGGGGGGGGCGGTCGTGGCAGACCACCGGACGGCCAGCGGCAACGTCATCGGCCTCCGCCAAATTGGCCCAGGCCAGGCGAGCCGGAGCCGCGGGAGGTGAGGGCGGGGAGGTGTGGGGGCGGAGACGTCGGCAGAGACGTCGGCAACCAGAGACGAGGGCGGGGAGGCCGGCGGCACCGCGGGGGAGGCCACACCGGGCTTCGGCCCGGTGGTCGCCAGAGGCAGGTCGCAAGCCGCAAGTTCCATCCTGCTCCACAAGCTAATGGAATCAATTATAGAAGCACACACACATATCAATATGAAGCAGGTATTTAGCTCAGAGGTTACAGAAGTAGGGAACACAAATAGAGTGGAGAAAGGCGCAACTTGGGTTGATGCAGCTGCCATGCAACCAGTACCAGCAGTTCCTGGGGAGCAGCCTCGTCAGGCAGGCTCGTCAGGAACCTTCCTCAGGAGCAGCCTCGTCAGGCAGGCTCGCGAGGAGGCAGAGAGATCAAGGTAGGGTAACTCGCGAGGGTGCCCTGAGATGCAAGCCATGACGATCGAGGCCAGGCGGGTGCCAGGCGGGCGCCGGCCCTCGCAGTGTCCTCTTTTCCCCTTTGGTGCAAAGGAGGCAAGCATAGGCCAAGGCATCAGGTAAAGGTTACTGCTTCGGTGCAACAAGACCAAGACCAGCAGAGCGGCAGGAAGGAGGTCATCGTGGAGCCCAGGATGGCATCACCGTCAGAGCCTTTGGCAGCCGAAGACCAACTTTAGTCAGGATAAGTGTACTAGATGTTCCCCTTCGAAATGGCCAATTGTTGGCGCCCTTCCCGCTCATTATTTGGGAAGAGGCCCAGGGCCTCCCTCTATAAATAGAACTAGCCACCGCAGAGTGAGGGGACGAGAAATTGATCCATCGAGATCACGCAGAGAGAGAGAGAGAGAGAGAGAGAGAGAGAGAGAGGCGACTGAACTCACCCAAGCAGTTCATCACACCAGCTCAAGAACAACCCCTCACGAGGCTGTTCTTCCTTTGTATTGTTCATCATCGGCCCCTGAGGCAATCCACCACACCACAAACTAGAGTAGGGTATTACACCACAATGGTGGCCTGAACTAGTATAAACCTCGCGCCCCTTGCGTTGATTCTTCGTTCCTAGTTTAGATCCCTCGCAATCCATACACGTGTGAGCTGGTAGGGGAAAGATCTTCACGCGCACCCCAGTGTTTGAACCTCAAGGGTCTGCCGGAACCTGAAATCCGACAGAGGCACCGACCAGAGGCCGTATCAATGGACCGAATCGAGGCCTTCCCATAAAGGCAAATGTGGTTGCACTGGAAAGAAACTCGATTCATCGGCACCATGACCCAGTCAACGGTATATTCAGGTTGAGTTATATTCAGGTTCAACTTTAAACTAAAATGACCGGTGTCATAGCATGCCATGAAATGCAAAACAACACATGCATCATATAATGATTAAAATGACCGATGTCATCCATATACACACCAAGCATAACTGTCAACAACTCATATTACTCTACTAGCTCAAAATGACTCACAACTTAACCAAAATATTTTGCAACAAGTTTTATTAATTTCTTACGCAAGAAAGTAACTCCGATAACTTTTTCATATGCATAACAAAAGATTTCACTATCAACAACTCCTAATTTCGTTATCACTAAGTTGGGTTCAAACATTCTGTAAAACAAGTAATATGATTTAACAAGTATTTAACAGAATATTTTCTAACATATTTTTATCAATTTATGAAGGCAAAAACATAGCTAAATAATTACTAACATGCATAACAAAATTATTTCTAACATCACCTCAAATAAATCTTACCTTGCTTTATCCACTAAACTAGTTTCAACCATTCTGTAAATCAAGCATAACAACTTAACCAACATTTAACAAAATACAAATAACTCAATAATTATTTAAATGCATGGATTAATTATTTCATTCAAGTAAGAAAAATCACAAGTATTGAAATGGCATCATGAAAATATTGCTGTGGCTTGCCTTAGTGCAGATGAGGTTCACAAGCCTCCTGATGATCCTGAAGATAAGCGTCACCTTTTGAAAATAATGTTAAAACAAAAAGAAAATATTAAGAACTCTTCTGAAAATCACCAGAAATTCTAAACAGCTCAGAAAAATCTCATCTTTGGTGAGCTGCTAGATTTCTTTTCAAAGAACACAATGCAGAAAGAATCAATTCATTTCGACTTATGGTTAAAAAGTTATAACTGTTTGAAGTGTTATGTAAATTCAAATGAATTTGAATAAAAAGAAATAGACTGGGGGAGGGGGGTGACGTCGAGCGCGTAAAGCCCAGGGGCTCCACCACTCGTACCGCTTCGCGCACGTACACAATGGCTGACTAGCGGGCCCCACTAGTCAGGTGGGGGAAGAGGGAGAGGGAAACAGAGACGGCCGCGGCTTCGCCGGAGCTCTCGCCGACGACAAGGGCTCCTTGGCCAAAACGAGAGGGATGGATGACAAGAGGGGGTTGAGGCGCACCTGCCCATACCCGTAGTGTGGCTAGGGGTGGTTGGACGGCATCAAAATCTAGCTTGTAAGCGGAGGCAGAACGAGGGGGTTGCCGGAGTTGAGGAAGACGGCGAGCAGAAGCCACTCCAGAGGCTCCAAGCGGGCGAGACGGCCTCACCGGAGAGAGGCGGAGGCCCTGGAGGGTTCGCCCAGGCCTGGGAAGGGCCGGAGCTACTGCAGCGACCATAGGGGATCGCCGGCGAGCTCGAGCTCGGGGACGGCGGCCCGAGGCCTGCCCGGCCGGGCTACGGCTTCCTACTCGATCGTGGAGTGTGTGAGAGTCTGGATGATGCTCGGCGGCTGGGGGGCTCTATTTATAGGCGGCGGCGAGGTGCCGGGCCCGCCGGTGGATACCTGTCCACGACGCCCGGCGACGAGCCGCGTCAGTGAGAGGGGGAGAAGGCGACAGAGGTCACGCGGCCACCATGGGCGAGCGGAGACGAGCACATGATCAAGAGGTGGCGGCAAAGCACAGTCGCGCCGCCTTTGTTGGGCTGGCGGACCTTGCCCATGCTCGCATTGCGGCGACTCGGCGTCAGCGAAAGTGCGGGGAGGAGTTAAGGGTGTTGAGGCGATGATGGTGGCGAGTTTTGGCAAGGTTGGGCGGCGGGGAAGCAAGCCGCGAGCAACAGAGGCTCAAGACGCGTCGCGAGTCGTCGGCCGCATGCCAAGACGCGCGATTTAACGAGCGGTCACCGCGTGAACTATGACATCATGTCGACCTAAGCAAAAACTTGATGTCTGGCATGTTGTTCGTGGTAGTTTTGAGTGTTACCACGATTTGGTTTGGATCCAGGTGTAGTAGAGAAGTTTTCACCCACCAAGTAAGTTTCTGGCCAGTAACTTTGTGATGTTCTATGATCAAATGGCTGGGAGTTTGAAGCTGTGCTTTGGAGGCCAGCTTAGAGTTACTAAGGTAACTATGCACAAGAAAGATCAGGTCAAATGGAGTAAGTAAAATGGTAGTTTCTGTAGAAACCACCATTTCTGTCGAATCGAGAAAAGATTTTACAGTAAAAAATATTCCAAAAAGTGATGAAATATTTTTGCTCAGGGAGGTGCCCTAGGGTTCCTAGAATATTTGTGAATTATCTCAGAATTTTATGAGCCATAAAAATTGGGGTTTCTTTGAAGCAAACAGATTTGGCTTAGGGTTTTTGAGAGAAAATGAATTTTTTTTCATTTAAGCAAAATGTTCCAAAGATTATTTTGGGGTGGATCAGAAGTGAAATGATGATTTGGGAGAGAAGTGAAGCACTTGGGTGAAAGCCAAGGATGCCCAAGTGTTTAAGTCCAAATGAAAAGATTCAGGAACTCCAAGTTTAAAAAAAAATCAAATGAAAAAGCAAGCAAATAAGAGAGGGCAAAAACCAGGCTGTCACAAACTTCCCCTACTTAGAATGAATCTCGTCCTCGAGATTCGGTTGCTTGGGAAAACCACTCTGGATACTGATCCTTAAGGAATTCTTCCTGCTCCCAAGTTGCTTCTGACTCTGTGTGATGCTCCCACTGAACCTTGTAAAATTTTCTGACTTTGCTGCGAGTGACCCTTTCCATCTGATCCAAAATTTTGAACGGTCTTTCTTCATAAGTCAAATCTTTTGCCAATTCTATCTCAGCCATTGCAGTCCTTTTCTCAGGTGGGGATATGCATGGCCTCAATTGCGAAACATGGAACACGTTGTGTATGTCTGCCAATTCCGGGGGTAGTTCCAGTTGATATGCAACCGTACTCACTCGAGACATAATCGTGAATGGACCAATGAATTTGGGTGCCATCTTTCCACGAGTCTGAAATCTCTTAACTCCTTTCATAGGAGCGACTCGGAGGTATACGTGTTTTCCGGGTTCAAAACTGACCTGCCGATGCTTTGCATCATAATAACTCTTCTAACGGGACTTGGCCAAATGTAGTCTGTCTCCGATTTCCCTAACTTGTCTCTCATCTTCCATCATGAGATATGTTCCGAAGATACGGCTATCTCCAGCTTGGGACCAATTTAGAGGAGTGCGGCACTTACAGCCATACAGAGCTTCGCATGGTGACATCTTTAAACTGGTCTGGAAACTGTTGTTATAAGAGAACTCGGCATATGACAAGCAATCTTCCCATTTAGCTCCGTTGGCTAGCACGCAGGCTCGCAACATGTCTTCGAGTATTTGATTTACCCGCTCAGTCTATCCATCGGTCTGAGGGTGATAAGCAGTACTATATTTCAGTGCTGTCACCAAGGCTTTATGGAGACGGGACCAGAAAGCGGAGGTAAACAAAGAACCTCGATCGGAAGTGATAGTTCGGGGTACTCCATGCAGATTGACGATTCTAGATACATATAGTTGTGCCAGTTCATCTGCTCTGTATCTGGTGCTGATCGGAATGACATGAGCAACCTTGGTGAGGTTGTCTACTATAACCCAGATTGCATCCTTGCCTCGCTGAGTCCTATGAAATCCTGTGATGAAATCCATGCAAACATCAACCCACTTCCACTGTGAAACTGGCAAGGGTTGGAGAAGTCCGGCCGGCTTCTGATGATCTGCTTTCACCTTGTTGCATATGTCGCAACAGGCTACAAAATAGGCAATGTCTTTCTTCATTCCATCCCACCAAAATATTTGTTTAAGGTCTTCATACATTTTCGTACCTCCCGGATGAATGGAATATGAGGATTCGTGTGCTTCTGACAAGATTTTCTTGTTCAAGTCCAGTTGATTTGGTACACAAATTCGTCCACGGAATCGGAGGGTACCGAATTTGTCCTTGAAGAAATCTGGGGGCTGCCTTGCCATCTGGCCCTTGGCACGTTTTTGTAGCTCGACATCACCTGGCTGGGCTTTGCGGATTTCCATCTCAAGTGTGGGGGTAACTTCCAAAATATTAGCGAGTCCAGCATCCACGATGACCAAGTTGAGCTGAGCGATCTCCTCTTGAAGTTCGGTAGGCAATGATTTTAACATGACATTTAAGCTGATGGGCTTTCGACTGAGCGCATCGGCAACGACGTTGGCCTTGCCTGGATGGTAATTTATTCCAAGGTCATAATCCTTGACCAACTCTAGCCATCGGCGCTGACGTAGATTTAAATCTGGCTGAGTGAAAATGTACTTGAGACTTTTGTGGTCGGTAAAAATTTGGCACCTTTTTCCAATGAGGTAGTGTCTCCAAATTTTTAATGCATGAACCACTGCAGCCAATTCCAAATCATGAGTAGGATAATTTCCCTCATGGGGTCGTAGCTGTCGCGATGCATATGCTACTACCTTGCCATCTTGCATCAGCACACAACCAATACCTTGTCTGGAGGCATCACAGTACACATCAAAGCTGCGATAAATGTCTGGAAGAGTCAATACAGGTGCGGTTGTCAGACGTGTCTTTAGCTCATTAAAACTCTTCTCGCAGTCCTCTGTCCACTTAAACTTTGTATCCTTTTTTAGCAGCTCCGTCATGGGTTTAGCAATTTTGGAAAACCCTTCAATGAAACGACGATAGTATCCAGCTAATCCGAGGAAACTCCGGATCTGTGTTACAGTCGTGGGCGGTACCCAATCAAGCACATCCTTTACTTTGCTCGAGTCCACGGCTATACCTTCGGCGGATAATACATGTCCGAGAAACCCAACTTGCTTGAGCCAAAATTCACACTTACTGAACTTGGCGTATAACTGATGGTTGCGGAGCCGTTGTAGCACTGCTCGGAGGTGATTCTTATGCTCTTCTTCACCCTTGGAGTAAATGAGGATGCCGTCGATGAAGACTACCACGAATTTGTCGAGGAAGTCCATGAACACTTTGTTCATCATATGCATGAAGAAGGCAGGGGCCACTACAAAAAAATACACTTCCGTGATGATACGTGTTTGTCACAGTAGGTCGCGTTTTTTTGTCATGCATGTAAAAATCCATGACGATTTTATGGCGAGAATCAAGATAGTCATACATCGTTGTCGTAGAAGTGTTCCATGACATTACCAAAATTATCATCACGGAAGTGTCCACTTCCATGACGATAAATCGCGTCACGAAGTGCTTTCGTCAAGGGTGACCGACACGTGGCATCCACGGTAACGTAACGCCGTTAAGCTATCGGGTCGGGTTTTGGATCCGATAACCCATTAACATCCCGACCAATGGGGATTTTCCGTGTAAAATCATCATTGGTGGAGGAAACACGTGTCGACTCATCGTTGGGACAGATGTCATCCACTCATTGGATGAAGGCGCCTATGATACGTCGACGCGTGGCACGCCCAACAGAGGCCCATTCACGTGAAAAGGCCGCACGTTTGACTTGGTCAAAAGGTGGCGGGCCGGCCCATGGAAAGCCTGTTAACGACCTGTTCGCATATAGCCCATTTACAGCCCGCTAACCCAAAGCCCGTTACGCCCTATCCGAATTAGGCCTAGTAGCGTCATCTGGGCCACCCAATATGATTCCATCCTGTTTTCACTTCTGGCCCATGTATGGCCCATGACGTCTTTCGGCCCATATGAGGCCCTATGTAACTCTTGGCCTATTAACGGCCCATGCTGAAACTGGCCCGTAATGAACAGTGTATCACTTTACACCCATTAACGGCCCGTGGTGAAACTGGCCCGTAATGAACAGTGTATCACTTTATACCCATTAACGGCCTGTTATTCCATTGGGCCGTTTCCAGCCCATGTTATCTTTTGGCCTTCTCGGAGCCCATTTATTCTTGGGCTCATTTCCAACATTCATTTACTTACGGCCCGTTACTGTCATTTTCTGCTTGTGGGCCAAATTCAGCCCGTGGTTATAGTCGGCCCGTTTGTGGTCCGTTAATACGTTGGGCCGTCTTCATAGTGTCATGAAATACGGCCTATTAACGATGGCCCGTTATGGTCGGCCCATGAACGGACGATTCCAACTCTAGCCCATTTACGGCCATAATGCGGCTGTTATTGGCCCATGTTATCATCTTTGCGTATAAGGCCCATTGATGATCGGCCCGTAGAAGGCCCATTGTTTCTCGGCCCATAGAAGGCCCATTGTTTCTCTGCCCGTAGAAGGCCCACTATTTCTACGGCCCGTGGGAGGCCCGGTGTCACTCGATAAATATTAGCCCATGGTTATTGTAGCCTAGTTTTAAAAAATAGGTTATTGCAGCCACTAGCAAACCGTGGAAAAGAAGCGCAATGACTACAAGCAAACAAATAAACAAGACAACAAGGAAATAAATAAGCAAGCAACTTACGCTAGGCTATCACCGCTATCACATATTACATCCACTGGGCATCAAAGTTCGCCACCAGTGCAAATAAACGCGCCGACAAAAGAATATACAAAACTAAGAGCAGTTCAGAAGGCACTAGGCTTGGCCAGTTGGCCCCTGCAAAAAGCTGAAGAAGCTGAGTAGACCTCAGTTGTGTCAATGATAGATGCATCAACACTAGATTTAAGGCATGATGGTGCGCACGGCAGTCCTCTGACATCTTCATTGCATCTTTGACTTCAAGTCGGAGCTGAGCTGAAGCAAGCCTTTCCACTTTAAGTTGAGACTGAAGAAGTCGAACTGATTGAGGCAGCGACTGCACAGAGGTTGTCTCACACCTGCTAGTCAGTAGTTTCAACTCAATGTCTTCATCAAGACAGGACCTTGGGGTCATCTCGCTGTCCTCAAGATGGTTTGGCTCACTATCTTCCCTAAAGTTCTGCCTGGCGTAAGAGATACGACTCTGAAAGAGAAACAAGGAGACACATAGCAGGTTTCACAATTATATAAGCAAATAAATAGATCTGTTCTGCATAAGGAACATGTTTTTACAACTACAATTTGAAACTAGTAGTTGTTGCAAACATCCAATCAGATGTAAACAGCAAAGCAAACAACAGTGGAGGAAATGATGCCTATCCAAATCTATACTAGAACAAAGTTTGAAGGCTTGAGAAGGATGAACTTACATTACATGTTAACGCGGGCTGGACAAAGCCCTTCTCCATGTTGATGGAAGGATAATTCAATAAATTCCCCAAAGAAAATTCTTTATAAGCGTTGCCATTATTCTACATTTTGCAAAGAGTAAATATAGATCAAATAATATTGTAAGAAACAGAGGATAATGAAGCTCAGGTGCAGACTGATGATACATAATCAAATAGCAATTAATTAAGTACATCGTTACAAGGCAAAAGGGAGAGAGGTACTGACAAGAGAAATGCAGAGCCCATTATTGTTTTGAGATCGTATGATCCTTTGAGCAAGGAGATTCATCTGAAATTAGTTTTCATACAAGAGAGAAGGTAAGGCACAAGCAGAAATTTAGGAGTTCAAATTTTGAATTGATATCATAGGATTACTGCATTTTGGGCTCCCAGCAGTTCTAATAGGGGTTTGGCCACTGGAGTAGGGGTAAAGTGTGGTACAGTTGGGCCTGTGTTTTCTGTGGCTGCTGATCTATCTGATTTAACAGGTATCACTACGTTTTCCAAATACCTAGTTTGTACTCCTTGAGGATCTGCACTCACCCTCTTCCTTTTGGACATCTATTACGAAACAACAACATTTGACTGGAAAAACATAGTGTGACGACACATGGAATAGGTACAGAAAATGGATAGGTATGGCATATAATCATATATTATGCTTAAACTAATCAGATGGTGTAACAAAGTAGAAGTAATGCAAGAGGTCAAATGCAAAATATGTGCGACCAATACAACTTTGCAAAGTTAGAGCAAGCACCTTGATGGGTGAATAAGATAGGCCATCCTCCACCATGCAAATTTGTTAGCCAGTGGATCGTTTCGCAATATTCCTCTCGTGCGCCCATTCTCATATTCATTTTGATAATGTTCAATATCTGACATGCATGAAAACATAAAAACAAGTGAGATTTTCTTTGTAATGCAGAAGTGATTCTAATCCAATCTGCCTCCTGTAAACCCCTTTGTGCTATCTCTGCAATTCTTTTTAAAAGATGCCATGCATGCTGTAATTTGTTGTGTGCATTAATATAATGTGGCCTACTACTCAAAATATGAGAGCTCGTAGTGATGACACTTCGCAGATGATAGCTTCAACATATAGTAAAGAAGAACAAGTCGACTGACCGACAGATTCAAAATATACTAAGGAGAACAACTCGACCGACCAAATCGACCGCAAGAGAAGAGTATCATCTTAAAGAAGAGCAGAAGATCAAGCAGATTGAAGATATTACAAGTCTTTCAATAAAATGTCGGTTGGCCACCCATGATGAACCAGAGCGCACAGAGAAATACTATTCTTTCCGGTCTCTCCATATGTGCCTCACATGCATTTAGAAACTAAAGTAGGAACATTTAACTCACCAATTAAACATCTCTCAGTTTTACTAATATCAGCAATAATATCATATATGAATTTGTACAACTAAGCTTGTTTAGCTCGATGGGTGGAGCAGTGCTATTACATCACGAACCACGTAGCTGATTGTGGTCATCATAAAATGGGGAAACCATAAGCATGATAAGTACAGTGTTGACCGTGGCAGTGGGATGACAGATCTGAAGCTGCAAACCGCGCAAAGGGTAGTTAGCAACCGATGTTTGCTTTGAAATAACAACTAAGATTTGGTATGGACAAGAAAGTACGTTCAACAAGTGACAAATAAATGCAATTATGCTGTCTCTCTATATGTCGCGACATGCATTTGGAAACTCAAGTGGGACCTTTAGCTAACCAATTAAATGTGTCGGTTAACTAATATCAGTATCATATCACAATCATATTTGAACAACTAAGCTTTCGAATTCTGAGTGTTGTGTTTTTTAGCTTGAAGGGTGGAGTAATGCTAGTACGACAGAAAGCACCTAAGTAGATCATAGTAGAGTAGATAAAAGGGGAAAACCCTAAGCATCAAGAGAAAAGTCAGGAAAGTGGAACTAGCTGGACCAGCGGGTGGCGCACATGCTTTTCGAAACAAATATAGGAACATTAGGTGACCAATTAAACGTTCTCTGTTTTACTGATATGAGCATCATATCAGATTCGTATTTCAACACGTAAGCTTTGGGTTGAGGTCTTGAGGAGCAGTGCTAGCATGACACGAAGCACCTACGATGATGGTAGTGAATATAAAGGGGGGAAACCATAAGCTTTACGAGTATAGTGTGTTGGGGAACGTAGCAGAAATTCAAAATTTTCCTACGTGTCACCAAGATCTATCTAAGGAGAAACTAGCAACAAGAGAGAGAGGAGTGCATCTACATACCCTTATAGATCGCTAAGAGGAAAAGCTCAAGTGAACGGGGTTGAAGGAGTCATACTCGTCGTGATTCAAATCACCGGACATCTTAGTGCCGAACGGAGGGCACCTCTGCGTTCAACACACGTACAGCCCGGTGACGTCTCCCATGCCTTGATCCAACAAGGAGAGAGGGAGAGGTTGAGGAAGACTCCATCCAGCAGCAGCACAACGGTGTGGTGGTGATGGAGGAGCGTGGCAATCCTGCAGGGCTTCACCAAGCACCGCGGGAGAGGAGGAGTACTTGGGAGAGGGGAAGGGCTGCGCCAGAACTTGGGGTGCGGCTGCTGCCGGTTTCAAAACCGGCGGATCTCGGATAGGGGGTCCCGAACTGTGCGTCTAGGCGGATGGTAACAGGAGACAAGGGACACGATGTTTTTACCCAGGTTCGGGCCCTCCCGATGGAGGTAATACCCTACTCCTGCTTGATTAATATTGATGATATGGGTAGTGCAAGAGTAGATCAACCACGAGATCAAGGAGGCTAAACCCTAGAAGCTAGCCTATGGTATGATTGTTGTTCGCCCCATTTAACTAAAACCCTCCGGTTTATATAGACACTGGATAGGTTAGGGTTACACAGAGTCGGTTACAATGGTAGGAGATCTACATATCCGTATCGCCAAGCTTGCCTTCCACGCCAAGGAAAGTCCCATCCGGACACGGGACGAAGTCTTCAATCTTGTATCTTCATAGTCTTGGAGTCTGGCCGTGATGATAGTTCGGCTATCCGGACACCCCCTAGTCCAGGACTCCCTCAGTAGCCCCTGAACCTTAGCGCGTTTAGCGAGGCGTTTTCCTTGGCACGTCTTATCAAAGCATAGATCGTGCCCCCTTATTCCGGGATTCTCATCAATACGGACGTGGGTAACCCATCCGCGCCATTGATTACGGCGCTTGGGAGATAAGCGAGTTTTACCAGGCTGGTGGGGGACGCATAACTTCGTCCGTCCATATAAGGGGATAAGGATCCACCTTTTCACCTACGCCTTCTTCCTCCTTTGCTCATCCATTCTCAAGACTCGAGCTCCGGGCGCAAGTCCGCACATCCCACCTCAACCTTCTCCAACCATGTCCGAGCGGAGATAGGTGGATGGCCTCCTCCGCCACGGAGGGGCACATCACAAGACTCGGGAGGCGGATACTTGTCCGGCAACATCGCGCCTGAGGCTGCCCGACGCTGGGCAGCTCATTCCAACCCGGGCCCCATGAGAGGGCGGTGTTTCTCCCCACTTCCTCCGCGGACTAGGTTTTCCACTTCACCCATTTGTCCGGGGGCTCATGTTCTACTACGGCCTGGACTTCCACGACCTGACCCCGAATTTCATCCTCAACATATCGGCGTTTATCGTCGTGTGCGAGGCCTTCCTCTGCATCCAGCCCCACTTTGGCCTATGGCTGAAGACCTTCAATGTCAGGCCGAAGGTTGTGGGCGGCCGTCAAGCGGAGTGCGGAGGCGCCATGGTTGGCAAGATGGCCAAAGTCCTATGGCTCGAGGGCTCCTCTGTGGAGACAATAAAGGGGTGGCAATCGGGGTGGTTTTATCTCACCGAGCCGCGTGACCCCAAATGGGCGGCGGCCCCGACCAGATCTGGCTTCCCACACGGCTCGCCATGGAAAGAGACGGGCCTGACGTGGGGGATTCAGACGAGCTATCCGGTCTCCAAACATGCGTCCGAAACCTGGTGGACAAGAATCTCAGGCTTGTCGACGTGATCCAGGTGATGCTCATCCGCCGGATTCTCCCATGCCAACAACGGGCCTTCAACTTGTGGGAGTTCGATCCGCACAACACCGGTCTTGAGCCGCTCTTCGACACTACGCATTTAAGATGCCCGAAGGTGCTGTTCAAAGGCGCGAAGCCCCGCATCCGCTAACAAAGATCGCGGATACAGCTCGCGCATCAAGCCGGCGAGGTAAGTCATTTTACCCTTTATGGGACTCTTTTTCATAGATTGACTCTATGTGGGATCTAAAACTCCCTAACCTTTGACAGACTGGTGAAGACGCCCGACAGATTAACCGTCGGCCCTTTGCGGAAGACCCAGCGAGCGCCTGATTGACGGGTTGCTGGCTTCGCACCCCATGTGG